>CM076580.1:97537651-98188534 GCA_034641835.2 Pinus albicaulis | reverse complement strand
TATCAGCCCTGTTCTGTAGCTTCTCCTTCTGTTCTGTTTTTTTTTTTAATCTTCTCTGTCTTACTCTTCTATATTCTGCCTTCTCTCGATTTACTCTCTCCTCTTTTTGAATATCAAGATGATATTATTTATAGATTTTCTCACATGACTGTTTGTATTCTGCTTGGAATTCGAAATGGAAAGTCATGTCTCTTTGCCTTCTGCCTTCTTACTCCTTTTATCAGCTTACTCAGAAATTATAATTGTAGGTGTCAATTTTAACATTACAGTGGGAGTTTGTTTTCTCTCGGAGACTTGCCAATGCATCACAAACAATAAAAACAATTAAAACATTTACATTCAAATTTAAATGAGAACTCCAGCTCACTCGTTTTGTCTCTTAGCTTGCTGCGCATTTGTCTTTTCTCTGACTGTGTCTTTGTCTTTTCTGTGACTGTGTTTTATCTCTTTTCTGTTCTCTGTATGTCATTCTGTATATGGCTGCTGCGTAACTTCTATATTTGTGTAACTGCATTTTTCATTTTTATATCAGCGCTTTATATATATAAATGAATATGCTGACTGTAATTCTGGGCCATATTCCAACGCTTTTCATGCCATGAGTGTCTTGTTGATGTGGAACATTCCGCAAGCGGAACGGACATATATCACATTCATTGTATATTGATAATCGCCCTCCACCTTAAGCTGAGGCCCGTGGGTCCACAGACCACGCGGCACTTTTCAATACAATCGCAACAACTTTATATATATATATATATATATATATATATATATATATATAACAGCGCCTTCACAAATTTCCGTTTGCGATTAGAACTGGAACTCAAACACTTGTTAATCATAGTTAATAAGCCCATCGGGTCCGGGCTTCAATCAAATGCAATCGGGGCGCATAATAGAAAAGTTCCGATTGCGATCGGAACACGGATGCGATTTGCATATATCAACTCCTGCTTATAACTGGATCGGGTCCGCCACTTCAATCGTAGCGTTTTACAAAGTCGTGCGATCAATCGGAGAGTTCCGATTGCGATTGAGATTCCGGATGCGATTGAACCTATTAAATCCATCGTATAATGCCATCGGGTCTGCCACTTGATCGGAGCATATTACAAAGGACTTGCGATCAATCGGAAAGTTCCGATGCGATTAGCCAGAATTCAAATATATATACACCATCGTTAATACACCCATCGGGTCCAAACTCTTAATCGCAATCGCAAGTCTTTTAATATGTGTTGCGATTGACCACTGTTCATTGTATTTTGCCGATGTGATTGGGACAGGACTTCAAACATGTTTGAATTATAATTCATACCTCCATCGGGTCCGGACTTCCAATCGCAATCGCAACTCACATGTTCTCCGATGCGATTGACCAATGCCAATGCGATTGGGAACTCGGATGCAATTAGCAATAAACTGTGGCATATAGCTCAATCGGGTCCAGCCTTTAATCGGAGCACATAACAAAACTCCGCCGATTGAACCTTTTCTCCTATTGCGATTGGGGAGGGGTCCCACCTTATAAGCCATTTCGTTTTGATAGAACCTTTGGTTAAAGTGCTCCGCTTGTATATAACTGATATATATGCTTATATATATTTTGCCGCTGGAGTGAAGCGATTCCGGGAATAATGTTTGTATTTGTTATATGTGCTCCGCCCCGGTTGGAGTGTGCGATTCCCGGAATATGGTTCTGTATTATATGCCGCTGGAGTGAAGCGATTCTTGGAATTTTATAACTGCTCTCTGCCTCTGTCTCTGCCTCTGTCTCTGCCTCTGCTCCGCCGGTTGGAGAGTGCGATTCCCGGAATTTTGTAACTGCTCTCTGCCTCTGTCTCTGCTTCTGTCACTCTGCCTCTGTCTCTATCTTCCAATAATGGTTCTTCACTGTGCTTCTATGACTGTTACATTTTGACTTTCTTCTTACTGCCTCTATTGCTTTCGCTGTGCCTCTTTTGCCTTCCTTTGCTACAGTAACCTCTTTTGCTGAGTGCCCCTCCTTTTATATCAATGAAACAATATTTCCAACAATATACAGAGGCTGATGAAAGTTACAGGAAATTGAAGAATATGAAGATCCCCACTGCTGAATAGTGGCAAGAATTCACAGATCTGGTGTGAATTTGACAGGTAAAGGACAATAAAATCACATGAAAAATCATATTTTACTTTTACCTTATGGTGAAAAAATCAGTGCCAAAGTGTATCAGGGTCAAAGTGTATCAGTAAAATCAAATTGTTACTGCTGGTCATTTTACAATTACAGCAGTGAAACAATGAAAAGAAGAGATAAATAGTATGAGAATAGAAGGTGAAAAGGAAGAGTATTCTACAAGACACCATCAACTAGAAGATGTACCTAATGCTAGCTATGCTGACAGCACATCAAAAATCAGTTTATATAATATAAACAGTTCTATTTTTCCTTGTAAAAGAGGACAACTTGCAAATTGTTTTGATGTTGTCCCTCTTCTTATGTTCTCTTTCCTATTTTTCCTTAAAACATTATCTCAATTTCTGAGATATTTTGTAAACAATTTTTGTGTATAAATACTTCATAATTCAAACTATTCAGGGTGGAATAAAATTTATCAAGACTACTATAGCCATTTTTCTGGACATATTGAAGTTGGTGTGAGTCAATTAGTGAAGCAGCAGTATGGAAACAAGATTAGAGACATCATAACTAAGGATTCTCGTGGTGACAAGATAAGTCTCGTATTTTTTTCCTATTTTCAGTGTTATTATTTAAAAGTTTACATACATTCATTTGATGTGTTTCTATTCTATAATGATCAACTAAGGAGAAATTAAACAGGATTAGTGATAATAAGCTCTCTGTTTTAAACTAGTTGGAATTTTTATGTTTTCTGCTTGATAACCAGACCATAGAATCCTTAATTTCTCTAGGTCCTAGTTTGATCCCCTCCTTCAATCCTCTTTTCTGTAACTTAAGGATTCTTAAGTGCCCTTTTGTTCAGATTTCACCCATTCCATCAACAAAACCTATATAAAGCCTTAGAAGGTCATTTATCCCGCCCTTAGTAGATTTGCATCTTTAAGTCTTATTTCCTAGCTCTGTTTTCCTAGAGAATTAACTCCATTTCCCAATGTTATGGTAGATCCCTCTGGTTTACCTTGAAACACTTTTTATTCCTACCACACTTCTAAAATCAGTCCTATTGCTCACTCATAGCTATCCTAAAACCCTTTACCAAAACAAAGCTAAATCTTTAGGAGAGATCCCTCTCCGGAGCTCAGGAAGGCTAGATCCTGAATTCCCAAAGTGTTTCTTGGCTACCCATAGTGTTCTTAACTACAAAAATCCCCATCCACAACTTGAGAATTACTAGGGTGATAACATACTGGCGACCATACTGGGGAACTAACCACTCTCCAGTTTTAAGTTTAATCTTGAAGGAAGATCTTTAATTATATCTTTTCTACTTTAAGATTGAGTTTAAAGGTTGTGGGTATTTTACCCAATAAACATTTTGGCTCCCAAAATGGTCTACTACACTAGATCCAACCCCAATCCTAATCCTTGAGAGATAGTAGACAATCTGTACCAGATAGGAAAAAAGAAGAAAAAACAAATTGATAGTTCTAAAACTGAAATACCTCTGAGAAGAGTTGATTCTTTACCCAAAGAATTGGTAAGCTTATCTGACATTTATTTTAACTTAAAGTTTGAAAAATATTTATTTAGAACAAAATCTGAATTGGATTTAAAATAAATTGTTTTAGATCTAGTTTTTACTTCTTATGTGAGTGAAAAACACAAAATTATTTCTGTTCCTACTAAATCTGATCAAACTGAAAGTAAAAGTCCAGTAAAAAGGGTAAGTGTCACAAAAATTAAAGACATTGAAGAAGTTGTTAAGTTAGCAAAATTTTTGTCTAAATTTAAACCCCCAATTTCCGCTTCTCTATATGATCTTTGCGACATCGATTCTACTCATCTTTGCCACATCATTCTGCCCCACGGTCCAGTCGGTTCACCTCGAAGCCTATAAGCCCTGAGTTGCCTGCAGCCATATAGAATCATATACTCATCTATATCCAATCCACTATATTTGAGGCGATGAGAGTATGATGAAATTATTGTATATTTACTCAATATTTACCATAAATATACTCATGTTTTCCTTGGAAAGGTAATTTATCATAGGAATTACAATAGAATTGGAAAGGTTTATGTTTAATATGAAAAGGTGACTAAAATTTACTTTTTGAATGACAAACAGGAATTCAGAGAGGTGAACAGTTGTACCAAAGGCGGGGTTGAGAACAATTTAACTGCTACTCCATCAACATTGAATCATATCCAGCCAAGGGCAAGAAGATCTAAACGAATAGCCCAGAAAAGACAGGGAACAGCTCGGCCTCAATCAGCACAAACAGAATGATAACTAAACACAGAGGAGCGAATCCCTCAGGATCTTTCGATCCTGAGGTATCGTTGTTCAAACTTATCTTGTTCTTTGATTGGTCCGTCGAAGAGTTGATATATAAGACCACGTCCTTTAGTGATAGGGGGACGTATGAATTGTTATTATTATTGGGAATAGGTTGAAAGACTTTACATTTTCTCTGCTATATTAACTCTATGTTTGAGAGAAACCTTTCTGTAAGACTTTATGTTGGTTTAATACAAAGCACGCATTTTATTTACCTTTTGCAATTCTGAATTAGCCCAGCAGTATTTCACTGGCACTAAAGGCCCAGCTTTGGTGGAATCACTTCACTATTTGTATTTTAATCTTTTTTTACTGTCGTGTGGAGTGCGTTTAATGTTTGAATTGGTTTATTGCTGACTGGATCAAATACTGAGTCATTGTTGTTTCACTTCTTTACAATAAGCACAATTCGTTGATCGATTATTTTGCTGTTATCATAAGGTTTCACTGACTTGTATCTGATTTGAGTTGTTGTTCCTTTATTTTATAATCTGTTATAATTGGTGGTTGCGTGGTGAGAAGCTGTCGACATAATTGAAGCATAGAAATCTAGTGCCTTGAATATGTTAGAATCGTAATTGTTGTTCAATTCACATTGTTGTTCCATTTCTGTTCATTACTTATTCATAGTTTTTGACTAGCAAACAGATGAGTTGTAGTTACAAGCTACTGCTCCTTTTCAGATTGCATTTCATTTAAGTTTCTCTCATTGAATCTGCTTTTGGTTTGATTGCTTTAAGATCTCCAACTGTAGAGGATAGAGGCTTTAGCTTCCAAGTTCCCAGATTGGTCATCTTGCATCAATTTCTAAGGGAAAGTGTTACTGTTACTGCATCCCTGATCGATGTTCTGCAAAGATTGAAGTTTAATCTTTTCCATTCATGTCACTGTAATTAGGTTTCTTTTCAAGCATTGGTTACTTTTGTTTTTGTTATTTTATACTACATCTTCACAGCATTGCTCTTAGAAAATTGCAGCCTCAGACAGAGTACACTCTTGGAATAAAAAGACACTCTTGGATTGATAATTAATGTGAGATAAATAGGTGTTCATAAGATACCTTTTTATGACTCGACATTTTGGCGCCATTTCCAGGGAGAGTGTATGCCATTTTAAAGGAGTAATGCATAGCTGATTTTCTTCTGCTTGCGAAGAATTGGGTATTAAAGACGGAAGGTAAGAACCTGCGCACTAGGTAAGAAACACACTTGCTCGCAGCCCGCTTCATAGCAGAAGTAGGTAAGCTTCTTTCTTTAGGTAGGAATGAAGGTTTGTTTCTTTGAATGAATAAATCAACTAAGCGAAACAAAATTCCTCCTAAAACTGAAAAACCTAAGGGACCGGTGACCCTTGGGCGCACAACCTTTATTGACGAAATCCTTAAAAGAACTGAATCTCAGCCATCAGTAGGATTTAAAAGAACTACTTCTAGACAGCCTACTAGTTCCCTTCAGGCTACAGAATCACCATCTAAAGCCTTTGCTGAGATACACAGTCAAACAGATGGAATTGAGCAAGATTCCCAAGAAATTGAGAATCCTTGCACAAGTTTCCTTCAAGAAGGGAACGCTAGCAATCTCCGAGAAGGAGAAGGGGAAATGGGAGAAATCACAAACTTGAAATCTCCCATTGAAACTGCCCAAACAATAAGCAGCCCAGATAAGGGAAGTGTTGTTCAACTTTTCTGGAACCAAGGTGCTGAATCACCTCAAACAATAAGTCGACAGGAAAGACTTATTATCCCGGACAAAGGGAGTGTTGTCAAAGCTATTCCTGCCCCTGATCGTCAACCTAGAAATTCCTTGGAAATCCCAAAGGGATATTGGCATATCTTCGATCAAATGGCCCATAACCAAAACCAGAATCAGCAGCAGACCTCTACGCTGCAATATCCTATAGTAGATACTGCAGTCAATGCACCCATGAAAGTTATTCCTCTGCAACATATTCCCACATTTCACAGCTTAACATCAGAGGACCCAGATGCATTTTTATTTGAGTTTGATGTGCTTTGCAGAGGATAAGATTACACCACCGATGCCCAAAAACTAAAACTATTCCCTTCTACATTAAAAGGGGCAGCCCTACAATGGTTTATGGGATTAGGTGGGGGTGTCATAACTGATTTGGATCATATGAAAACTGAATTTTTGAAGAAATATCAAGATTATTGTAGGTCTCGAGAATTAAAAGATGATATATTCCAAATGACAACAAAACCAAATGAGACCTTGGAAGAGTATGTGGAACGGTTTCAATATAATCTTCAGAGATCCCCTTATGCATCTTTACCCTTACTTGATAATGTTTTGAAAACCACATTAATTAGGGGAATGAAAGATCAATGGGTTGAAACATTGAATATTATGGGAAAAGGTGATATATATCAGGAAAATTATCCTAACATCATTGATTTGTGTATCAGGTGTTCGAGGGGCAATTCGAGGTTGAAATCAGTGGAACGTGATACGATCACAAGGGAAAATAAGACCTCTAATGAAGGTGTGACTCGTGCAGAGATTGGAAATCTGTTGGAAGACTTTAAGATAGACATACTCGGGGTTCTAACAACACAGTTCGATATTATGCAAGCCAAACAGAAACAGGCAAAAGTAGAGCAAAACTTGGCAATATTCTATCCTAGATGTAGAAAGAAGCATAGCCACAAAGAATGCCCATTGGATATGATTAAAGTTTGCGCCATTTGCACAAAAGATCACCCTACAGAAGGATGTCCTTCGCTTCCTCGCCTAAAAGCAGTCTATAAGGAGGTAGAAGAAGAATCGGAAGTGGTATGTCTGCTTAATCAGCGCCGACAATGGCAGCCACGACAATCAGGTATGCCAAATGATCCATTTTCTTTTCAACCTCCTCAATATAATACTCAACAATATAGTGGGATGTGGCAGAATCAACCATCTTTCCCTAATTGGTCACAACAGCCATTTCCTCCCACATCTTGGCCAAATCAAACAAATCAAAATAATTGGCCTAACTTTCCTTTCTATCTACCTTTCTGGCCTACACAATGGTCCCCTTCTACTTTTGAGAGTCAGGCCTGGCAGTCAAACTGGAAAAAACCTACAAATCAACCAGCTGGATCAATTCCTCTCTCTCAACCTACACTTCCAGCTCCTTATACAAACCCCTAGAAAACCAATTTAAGACCACAACTTCCAGCCCAACCCAAACCAAACCCAAACAATAGGCCAATTGATCATTCAAAATTATGTGTTACACCATTTTTTGGTCATCTAACCTATTATCATTAGATGGACCCAAGTACACCATGTAAGACCAATTTTACCTAAGTAAAATTGCCTTCACTATGTTAAATAACTTAATAAACCACATTTATTAGGTTGTTTATGGTCTAAACAGGAAACCCCAAAAGGAAATATTAAACAAACCTATATTTGTTTGATTTTCCTCATGGAATAATTAATTAAACCATAATTTAATTATTATTTCTAGTCATGTTTAACCCAAAACAAAGAAATTAATTAGATAAACCCTTATTTATCTTATTATTTTCTAGGAATAATTATTTAAATCTTATTTAGATATTATTCCTTGTTAAATATGACCAAATCATCCACAAATAATTAAATAAATCATTATTTAGTTGATTATCCTTCAACCACTTCCTTAAAAAGATAAATAAATCATTTATTTATTTATTATTGACAAATAAAGGGATTTGACCCAAGTCAAATACTTTTTCCCACCAACAAATATAATAAAATATTCCATAAAAGGTGGATCTAGATTTGGTTAACATTATTTTAATCATGCACCAAGATCTAGAATGACCCAATATTTTGTTATAAATAGGAGGGTTTTTCCTACCATTCTTCACCTTTTTTTGCCTATTAGATCACTCTGGATCTATACACTTTGTCACATTCTACATTATTTGTTGTGTGAGCTCCCTTTGAGTTCTATCTTTGTCTGGGTTTTCTACACCAACAAGAGAGAGAGATTCTAGATCTGAATTGCTGAGGACTTCCAAGAACCCATCCCATTGAGGAGAATTGGAAACATCTTCTTGTTTTCCTCCTAGGTGCCCTTAATACAAAAAATTCTTTCAAAAATTGTTCTTGTCTTTTCTATTGGATATATGGAGCAAACCCTTCTTTTTACTGCTTAATGTCTTTCTATGCATAGATCTGGTTTTTTGCAGCTCTTGTCTTGATCAACTAACTGCAGATCTGAAGATATTGGCAGCCACTTTTGATGTTAGGGCTATTAGTTATGCGTAGCTAAAGTGGTCTTTTTTCGTACACATCGACAAAGGATTCATAATAACAACTGGCGACTCCACATGGGTTTTCAATTACGACCGCTGTCGTTTTTCATATTCCTGCATATCCAGCTACTTTAGCACCTAGGGTTTCTTTTCAGATTTTTGTTTTTCCTATTTTCATGTTTTTTTTCCACCTATAAAACCCTAAAACATTAAAATTTCTAACTTCCGCGTGTTTCTGGCCCTATTGCGCAGGTGACAGACATCAGCCGCAACTGAGACGGCAACTTTTTCTGAAATCTGCCGCTTAGGACACGGAGCTTGGAGTCGCACTTCTTAGCCAAGAAGCTGATGGACTCAAGTCCCATACTAGCCCTTCATCTGAGACTGCAGGTAGTGAAGAAGAAACAACTTGCTTCCTACACAGTGATTGTCTCAAAAAGCTGACTGGACTTTTTTCTGGAATTTTTCTGAAATTTTTCTTGGTTTTGTCTGAACCTCTGTCAGGGTTGTTTGACCTCCGTCTCCGCCCGTTTAGACCTATTCTTACTTTGTTTTACTCAAATAAGTGGGAATATAGCCCCCTAGGGCCTCAGTACCCTCCACTTTTTGTGGAAGAGTTTTAGCTACTGTAAGTGTCTAAATTTTCAGAGTTTTCAACCATTTTTTTTTTTCAGATCTGATACCTCCTTTTCAGATCCCTTTTAATCAGCTCTTCTCCCTTTCAAATCACGTCCTGAATTTGTTTGGACCTGCCTTTAGGGCCTCCTTCTTGTCCCTTCTGCCTTTAGCTGATTTCCTCCCTTTTTTACAGCCACCTTGCCTCTGCCTCTTGGGCTGTGTTCTGCACCTCTTTCCAGCAGCTTTTCCCTTTAGATCCATGTCCCTTTCGACCCTAGATCTATTGGCCTCTTTTTAGTGTGTTTTGACTAGATTTTTTCTCTCTTTTAGATTAGTTTTGAGAGACCCGCCTTCTTGGGTTGGATCGATGCACTAGTAGCTGTTAATTTTCTGTTATTTCAGCATTATATACTGTTTTTGCAGCATTATTTTCAGTTACGCAACACACTTTTTCTCTTGCTCTCAAAATGAAAAGGGTTTAAAAATTAAAATTAACGCACACCACACACTCACCCTAAGCGAAGAAGAGCCTAGTTTACACCGCCAGGCAAAGACTTTAAAATCAATTGACACTGCACCTTTCTGCCCTTGTTTCGACATTGTATTCACTTGATTCTGCACCTCCCTGCCTTTGTCGGTCATTATTTTTCCCCTCGTGCCGTGTTTGTGTTGTCACCATTGCGCCCCCAAAGTGCACATCCCGGAGACTTCTTGGCCTTCACCCTCAGTTTCCGCTCAATCGACCTACTCCTTCCCGCCATCGTCGAGTTAGTCCTCCTCCGAGTCCGCACTCCGACTCCTCTTCTGATTCATTGGGTTCTCCTTTTACTTCCGGTTCTCCCCCTGTCACCTTCACTATGTCTGGTCCAGGGCCTAATGCTAGCGGTAATCCCGGCCCTAATGCCGGGACTGCTACTAGCGGAACCGCCATAGGAACTACCTCGGTTGCGCCCTTGCTCCCCTTCATGGTAGGCCTCAGCCTCCCTGATTTGGACCAGTTGACAAATGACCCTATACACCATGACGCTAGTTGGCCTGCTATGCCGACAAAGCTCCCTTCTGACATCCCCAAGTTTGAAGGCCTTGCTGGAGAAGATCCTTCAAATCATGTTCGATCTTTCCACATGTGGTGTTCATCTACCTCCATTACCGATGACTCTGTCTGTCTTCGGTTGTTCCAACGAACGCTTACAGGCGCGGCTTCTAAGTGGTATGTTGATCAGCCCCCTTCTTCTCATACCACCTTTGCGACTCTTGCCCGGGCTTTTTTATCTTACTTCCAGCTTCCCCTTCGTTATGACACTGGTATCGAACTTTTGACTTCTTTCTGTCAATCATCTGTGACCCGCCTATCCGATCATGTCCAGGAATGGCGGAGACGAAAGAGCCTATGTCAATCCCCTACTTTCGAAGACCGTGTCTACATGGACTGGTTCCTTAGATCTCTATTGCCTCCTATCGGGAAAGATGTTGCGTCGCATTTTCCCCAAACCGAAGAAGCCGCCCTCCAACTGGCGTTAAAATATGACTTGATCTACGCTCAGACAGGTTATGTTTATACCATTCTACCTGATCTCCCGAGACCCAGTGGTGTCAACGCACAGGGGGCACCTCATGCCACCGACGGTATTTTTGGAGCTCTCTCTCATCCATATGCCCAACCTCCCATGGGTTATGGTTTTCCTGGGGGAGGGGGCAGCACCTCCCGCACTTGTCCCCCTCCTGGTAGCACGTATCTAGGATACAACATACCTCCTCTTTTGGCCCAACCTCCTGCTCACCATACTGTTACCCAACCCCCTTATTATTCGTATCCGCAGTTTGGTGCTCCAGCTCCTCCAGCATCAACACCTCCGCCTCCCTTGCCTTCTCAACCCCTGCAACAACAGTCACCACCCCCTCAAGTGCAGGTGGATGCACAGCAGGGATATGTGGCTACCCAACCACCTGACGGATAGGTGGCCACTCAACCTTCCCCTTCTGGTTCCTCCAATTACCAGATCCTCATGATGAACTCTGCTCCACCTCCAACCGTCGACCTTAACCTTCAAACTCGGGCCCCTCAGTACCCCAAGCCTCCCGCTCCGTCTGTCCCCGAGTCACCTTCTTCAGGTTCTACAGAGCCTCTTTCGACATCCAATGGTCCCTTGCCTATCCCTCAACCCAACGTTGAGGTTCATACCAAGATTCCTAAAGGACCATTACGCCGAAATGCTGCTTCTAGTCGAGCTGCTCAGTCGTATAGCATAGTAGATGATTTGCCGCAGTCTCCTGTTGCCATTTCTACATTGGAACTCCTCCAGTCGTGCCCTTCTCAAAAGAAGGCTCTACTATCTGCCCTGGGCGTTGTAGATCCTACTGCTGACCAATTTTTTTTTTTCGATGCCCATCAATTAGAACATCCTCCTCTTCCTGCTTCCGTCGCTTTCCAAATCCCAGTCAAAATCTGGAACGCTAACGTTTCTCGGTGTATCATTGATGAGGGGGCATCCACCTGTGTGATGTTCGCTTCGGTTTGGAAACAACTCGGTTCTCCTGAGTTGGCCCCTTCCACGATCACCCTTCGAGCGTGGGATGGCCACGCCTCCCAGCCCATTGGCCTATTCCGTAATTTTCCTATCACTCTTGCGGGCAAGACTGTTTGCGTTGACGTTGAAGTCATCAACGCCCCTCTAGATTACAACATTCTCTTAGGGCGGAGCTACACCTATGCCATGTCTGCTGTCCCATCTGCGGTTTTCCGCAAGATGTCTTTCCCTCATAATGGAAAGATAGTCACCATTGACCAGTTGACATATCATGAGCCAGAATCTCAGACCTCCTCTGAGATGACCATCTCTCTTGTAGCCAATAAGCAAACAGTCGATTCCTTGACCATTGTCTCTCCCGGCATCTACAAAGACTCCTCTTTGCTTGGCACCTTCCCTGGTCTTCCTCCTCCTCCTATCTCCGACCCCAGCTCATCGAATTTTGCATGATGCAATCGTCTCGGGCTGCTCTCAAGCAACCTGCTTCGGCTAGTCAGCAACCACGCTCTCCGCAACCTGCTCCTAGCCCTTCACCTGCAGTTGGTATTCATGAGCCTCTTTACCCTCCTCGTACGGTTCCTCCAAGCCTTAGCCATTTAGGAGCCGTCCCACCTGGCCATTACCCTTCCAGTCAGATACCGTTCCTAGCTCCCCCACCAGGAGTGTCCACGGTACCGGTCATGGCCACCCTCTCTCTTCCTAACCTGACCCTTGGGATTCCCGTCTGGTACCATGATCCTCCAGTTGCAACCCTACCTGGTCAACCCAAACCTTATATTGCTTTGACCCCGGTTCAACCGGTCCCCGTGACTTCTCCCGCTGCAACAGTGCCTCAGTCACCTCAACAAGAACCACCTCCTGTTGCGACCGCGCCGGGTAAGAAGGGCAAAGCTCGCAAGGGGGCATCAAAGGACAAGGCTGCCCCGACTAACCCGGCCCCTCCTCGACCTCCACATCATACCATCCAGTGTGCTTTGTGTGATGTTGTCGGTCATGCCACCCATACCTGTCCTGAATTGCTTCATCTCAAGCCCATGGTTAATGTCGCGTTCCCTGAGTCCCCGGTCCCAGAAGCCTTTGTTCCTTTCGCGACCGTGGCCACGAACCCCCAGACTATTCACACCAACCACCCCTGTGCTTTGTGTGACCTCCATGGCCATTACACCCACCTTTGTCCCCGCCTCGCGGACTTCCGCACCTCTCTAGCCGCGGTCCGCCAATTTGAGGCCAAGCGCAATGAGTCCACCTCTCCCATATTTGCGCATTTTGCTTTGGCAAAACTACCAGACATGACTGCTCCCATTGACATCCCCCCTCCTGATGTCAAGATGACGGAGCCTTCGTCCAGCATTTTCTACCTATCATCATCCATGAGACCCTCGGGGAACATTCCCTCTGAACCCTCCCCTATTGTTTCGCTTGACCTTACTTCAGCGATCACCTTGGGCTCAACATCGGTAGATCCTTTATCTACTTACTCTTATGTCACCCCTTGTGACGATACGCATGTGAACCTCTCTTCTCATGATGATGATTCAGGTCGCTTCGCCACGTCAGGTGGTCTTTCTTCCACCAGTCACCCCATCTTCTATCACGATGACGACATTATGGAAAAAATCCCCACCCTTGACTTTATCTATTCCCCCTTACATCGAACCCATGCGTTCACACCACATACACCTTGTGGCCATTACATTGAAACCCAATGTTTGGGTAAGGGGGCACCCACATTTGAGAGACCAAGAGAAGGAATTCTCCACAACTCTCCTAGTGTATCTGGTCGTGTTGACTTTAGTACCATTATTCTTCCACATTTAGAAGAACCTCTAGAGTCCCATATCACTTCAGATCACTCTAGGGATGATACCCCTTATCGTTCCCTCATCTTCCATCAGTAACCCAATCTCTTAGACATTGTTGTTGACCAACCTATGGGTTTTCTCAGAGAGCGTCAGTTCATTATCTCCAAATCCTCTCTTTGGGATAGTGACACCAGGTATGCCAACCCGAAAACTTAAAGTCCATTTGATTCCTATATGCAGTACCAAAAGAAATTGGTAATCCTCCATTCCCTTTCTCAAACTGCATAACCATAACAAAAACAAATGGCACACCACATCATTAAAATGTGTTTAGATTCCACTTTTTCTAAATACATTTTGGCATGACCACACCATGCTTGGGGGCACCTATGCCCCTCAACCATAACCCTCCTCAAAATCAAATTTCTTCACTTGCAACACTCATACTAGGGGCACCATTTGGCCTCCACACTTATCCATGCTCGTGTTGATGTTCGTCGTGAGTTACCATCTTGTACTCATGTTTTCATGGTACCCCATTGGACCTTTACTGTGTGGCAGCACCATCAAGTCACCCTTGTTTAGAGCATCCAAGTTGAGTCATCATCACATTCATGGAGTCTATCCCGAGTCCCTTTGTACCCCGCTATAGTCCTCCATCCTTCATTGCTTGGTCCCTCTCTTGTGTCGCACATTATGGCCTTCAGTCCCACTGTCCCCTATCCCTCATGATATTGTGTCAGTCGCTGCCATGTCATTCATGACCTTTATGCTCTAACAAGGGAAGTCGTCCATTCGCTACTCAGTCCCCTCCATTTCATCATCATCATTAGTATTAGTCTGTCAGTCGCTCTACTATTTTCTCTCATGCCTTAGTTGAGGATCTCTCATTGCCTCACCTATGGTGGACCTCCTTCTGTCGACATCAGCTCCTTCATTCCAGAAGACAGGTCTAGAGGGCGGTGTACCTTGGTTCCAGCTTCCACTCTTGTTCGGTGCCTCGAATCAGGCAAAGGGATCTCTCATTTCCCTTTGACTTGATTGTTTCTCCACTCCAGCTCCTTTCAGCATGATCGAGATCCGTATGCTTGATGGTTCAGTGATGCAGCAACAGCTCTTGGTGATTCCTGGGTGTGTGTGAGATGTCTTAGCCCTCATGAGGGGGTGGCCCTGCCGGTAGCCCCCCACATGCCCGGATGACCTCTTCATTGCAGCCTTCGATGCAGCTCCATATATTTGATGATGTCGGCCTTAGCCGCTTGCAACGCCTCTTTGATTTGCATGTATCAGTCATATTTTGTGAGCCCTTCCCCGCTTATAGGGGGTATTTGGGTTGTATTTGTATCTCATGTACTCAGATATTATTGTATAAGTCCTGGCTGTTATCCCAGGCACAACATGTATGTGGGATTCCTCATTGTATTCTTATCTGGCTCATGTTTATGCTGGTTGTACTTTATGGTTTGGTCCCTTGTTTACTGGACACACTATTATTTTGTACTTTGTCTCGGCGGGCATAGGTATGCCTCCCCCGCCGCCTTTAGCACAAGTACCCTCTCATAAAAAGAGACTTGTTGCACCTGTAAGTCTCGTCTCCTCAGGGTCTAGTTCTTCAGCACCTTAGTCTACCTCACATTTCTCTCTCTAACTTCCCTCTTGATGTCTGGTGATTGAGTTCTTACAACGTACTTCGGTCATACGATTTGCTCCTAACACTCGCATGCTGGGGGGCAATCTGTTACACCATTTTTTGGTCATCTAACCTGTTATCATTAGATGGACCCAAGTACACCATGTAAGACCAATTTTACCCTAAGTAAAATTGCTTTCACTATGTAAAATAACTTAATAAACCACATTTATTAGGTTGTTTATGGTCTAAATAGGAAACCCCAAAAGGAAATATTAAAAAAACCTATATTTGTTTGATTTTCCTCATGGAATAATTAATTAAACCATAATTTAATTATTATTCCTAGTCATGTTTAACCCAAAACAAAGAAATTAATTAGATAAACCTTTATTTGTCTTATTATTTTCTAGGAATAATTATTTAAATCTTATTTAGATAATATTCCTTGTTAAATATGACCAAATCACCCACAAATAATTAAATAAATCATTATTTATTTGATTATCCTCCAACCACTTCCTTAAAAAGATAAATAAATCATTTATTTATTTATTATTAACAAATAAAAGGATTTGACCCAAGTCAAATACTTTTTCCCTCCAACAAATATAATAAAATATTCCATAAAAGGTGGATCTAGATTTGGTTAACATTATTTTAATCATGCACCAAGATCTAGAATGACCCAATATTTTGTTATAAATAGGAGGGTTTTTCCTACCATTCTTCACCTTTGTTGCCTATTAGATCACTCTGGATCTATACACTTGGTCACATTTTTCTACATTATTTGTTGTGTGAGCTCCCTTTGAGTTCTATCTTTGTCTGGGTTTTCTACACCAACAAGAGAGAGAGATTCTAGATCTGAAGTGCTGAGGACTTCCAAGAACCCATCCCATTGAGGAGAATTAGAAACATCTTCTTGTTTTCCTCCCAGGTGCCCTTAATACAAAAATTCTTTCAAAAATTGTTCTTGTCTTGTCTATTGGATATATGGAGCAAACCCTTCTTTTTACTGCTTAATTTCTTTCTATGCATAGATCTGGTTTTTTGCGACTCTTGTCTTGATCAACTAACTGTAGATGCGAAGATGACAGCGGCCACTTTTTTCGTGTTGAGTTATTAGTTATGCGTAGCTAAAGTGGTGCCTTTTGTACACTTCGACAAGGTTCAACGCTGTGATCTTCACATCCATCTGATGAATGTGCCAACCCATCTGCTCTAAGAGAGAAAGGATGGTCCATATGGAAGAATACCTTGCAACAGGTGCAAAGGTTTCTTCATAGTCAATCCCCTCAATCTGTGAGAAGCCTCGGGCAACAAATCTTGCCTTTTACTTCTCCACACTCCCATCAGCTGCTTGCTTCACTTTGTAGATCCATCTCGAACCCACCACTGATTTCCCTTCCGGCCTTGGGACAATCTCCCATGCACTGTTTCTGACAATCGAATCATACTCTTCCACCATGGCATCTACCCATGCGGGATCCTCCACAGCTTCCTCGAAAGAGGATGGCTCTGTCATGATACACTTGCTCATCAAATCCATGTATCCAGTAAATCGGTCAGGTGACTGTCTCTATTTGCGCTGTGATGTAGGGGCTCCTACATTCTGCGCTGCATCAAGATTCAGTCACTCAGCTTCTGTAGTGCGCTTCCGCCCACTAATGTTTGGCGCTGCATGAGTGGTTTCTTCCACTCCATGAACCTCCTCTTGTGGCCGATCCACATCCTGAGGCTCATCTTTAGGAACAAGTAGCTCCTCGTCTGCATGCAAATGTAGCTCCCTCTCAAGCGACAACTTCATGGCTTTCTCCTCATGAAATTTATATCCCGTCGCACAACAGTCATCCGACTGTCTGGAAAATACACACGATAATTGTGGGGTGTTTCTGTGTACCCCACAAGTATCCCAACCTCTGCAGTCGGCTCCAGCTTCTTCCTGGCATCCTTCGTCACATGAATGTAAACAAGTGAGCCAAAAATCTTCAAATGAGAAATATCAGGCTTCTTACCAGAAAACGCCTCTTCGGGTGTACTCATGCCAAGTACTCTATGAGGACAACGGTTTTGCACATAAACCGCAGTGTTGCATGCTTTAGCCCACAAGTGTATGGGAAGGCCTTGATCATGCAACATCACCCGTGCAGCACCCACGATCGTTCTGTTCTTTCTCTCCCCGACCCCATTTTGTTGTGGGTTATGGGGCGCTATGAGTTCTCTTCGAATTCCTTCTGCGCTGCAAAAGTCCTTGAATTTGCTAGAGATGAATTCACCACTATTATCGCTCCTAAGAGCTTTCACCTGCTTCCCCGACTCTTTCTCATGGGTGTGTCACAGACTTTGATATACCATCAACTCTTACCCATGAAGAAGATCATACTTTTTTCTGAGAAAAATCATCAACAAATATCACATAATACTTGTGCTTTATGAAGCTACAGTGCATGTTTTGTGTGAATTCTAAGGATCGTACGTGGCGCAACTATCCTTCTCATGAAAGGTAAACTGCAATTTTACAAAATACATCCTTGCATGATGGTATAGCTAAGTGTACCTTTTGCAAGGCTGGGCTGGGGCTCTGCCGATCTTCAAAGCGCCATGGTGAAGATGGCCTAATCTCCTGTGCCACAATTCACCCTCATCCCGGCTCACCACTCCTTCTGCTTTGCCTGCCATTGCTGCACAGCCATCTACCTGCAATTGATAAAGGTTCTTAACTCGAACCCCTATCCTCCGGGTTTCACCAGTTGTTTTACTGCGCAGGAAAGCCTTTCCCTCGCTAAAAACAACATCATATCCCTTGTCTTCCAACATCACCACAGAGATCAGATTCTTCTTCAATCCTGGAACATGCATGACATCCTTCAAGATGAAAGGTTTTCTAGACTCCCTCTCAAAGGAAATGGTCCCGATACCAGTCGCATTGTATCTACCATCATCGCCCATCTCGATGTGCACTCCAAGATCCTTCTCATCCAGATCACTAAACAAATATTTGTCTCCGGTCATATGGAAAGATGCACCACTGTCAAGAAACCACACTGATCCCATCACACTTGAAACCAAGCATGTGATCAGTGAAAAATATAGCTCAAACTGCAAGGCTAAGGCCTCTCTAGCTGCAGATCCAGCAGCCTGCTTATTTTTCTTCTTCTGTGGACAATTAGTGGCGTAATGTCCGTGTTGGTGACAGTGAAAGCACTTCACCTTGGACAAGTCTTATTTATTTGCCTTCTCTTCTTTCTTGTGCTCCAGCTGGTGTATTCATACTTTGTTATTCGAAGAAGATCCATCTCTGGTACCCCGCCTTATCTCCTCCTGCACAAGATCCGACCAAAGTCGCTCCCATCCCGGCAATTTTTCCCGACCATTGACAGAGTCCTCGTAGCTATGCCAACTCTTCGGAAGCCCAAGGAGAGCCAAGATCACCAAGTATTCTTCATCAACAGTAACCCCCACACTTCCCAGCTCATCCCTGCACTGGAAAAACTTCGTGAGGTACTTGGGTATGCCGCCGCCTTTCTCCATTTTTATTTTCTTGAGTTTGTCTTTAAGCGCCAACTTCCTCTGGTCGCTTCTGCTTTGGAACAAGTCTGTCAAAGCTTTCCACATCAATAATGGAGAAGCTTTGTCGTGAAGGCTGGACACAATGTGATCCTTCACACCTTCCAACAGAATCCTTCGACATTTTGCTGTCTTCTTTTGCCATGCATCAAGTGCGACTGCATCGCTAGAAGCAGGTTTTGGAATTTCAGCATCTATGAACTCCTTCAACCCATTATCACCCAACACTGCCTCCATCCTGTCCTTCCATGCAATATAATTCGAGCTTCCCTCAAGGGCATACTCCAATCGCAATCCGTTGAAAGACATTTCAATGAATGCTCGACTTCGACACCAAGAAAACACTACAGCGAATTCGAATTCCACCAGCACAAAACTCAACCACTTCAATAATTGCAATTTCTCTGATCAATATCGCTCCGATACCATGTAGAAATTATATAAATAATGAGTTATATATCCAATATTATCCTGATCACACACTATTTTAACTTCATGCACAATACAAAATCTATTCCACCATTGATCATCACATGCGGAAATTAAATCAATTGCAAAGCACACATGAAACCATAAAAATTCACACACATTAACACAATGATTTTACGGGAAAGCTTGAAGCTAAAAAACCCAACTATCTGTATATAATATATGTCATAGAGATCATGTAACAATCCTCATACAAAGCTGATCATATCAAGCTCCAATTTATTCTGATAGGCTAATGGGGTAGAATCGCAAATCCATACACCGATCTACGCCGCTAACTGCTGCCTCTGCAAAGAAATTCCTCTAAATAATAGCTCACAATTAACTCGAATCCAAATGGCCTGCCTTTGATATAGTAGAATCTCTCCACACTGGGACACATGTTTCTGTATTCCTATTTGATAGTCACACTTGCTCTTTCACCTACCTCTCCAACGGTCTCCAACGAAGCTGTCACATGCACGCAAATTAAGCGGTGTATTCTTTAGTTGATTAATGAGTTATTATTTTTGAATTAATTAACTAATTAATTCACTCCACTCTCACTAGTGTATCAATCAGTTAGACTAGATACAACTATCTCAACTGAGTCTAACTGAGTTAAACTAAATACAACACCACCAACTACTTCTCCAACTCCACCAAACTCTGCCACTTGAGTTCTAACTGAGTCCTCCATGCAATAGCTCCAGTAAACCCTCAGGAATAGTGTAATTCCTTCTATCAGTTTTTGTGCCACATCTGTGCACTTAAATGAAGTGCTCCAAGAGAATAAGATAATGTTTAGAGTCCAAATATTATTAAGAGCTAATAATATTCGACATATCTATTTTTAGACTGGCAGTCTAAAAATAGACTCCTACCCAATACATAAAATTATAGGTCATATATTTTTCCAATAATGAAACTGTCCAAATGGTAAGTTTCACAGAATATGATCGACATGTCTAAAATAGACATAATTAAAATGAACTGTAAACTCTGTTGAGCCCACTTGAAGGCAGCTCTTTCTGTCAAGATCATGTATTTGATCTCAACCTCATGAGGACACATTGTATTTGGAGAAAACAGCCAAATTCTGATAGTGGAACATGAAAATGAAGAACTCCTCGATATATACTCAAAGAGGAGGTGGATTAGATGATATGAAATTACTCATTAACTTTCATTATCTATGATATCCAGGAATGACTATTAACTTATACCCGATCAGGAACACCTAGTGCTAAACAACACTATTGTCTGCTAAATAGCCAAGAGAATGAGAAATGTCTAAACAGACATGTTCTTCCAAAAAAATAGGTTCAACAACCTTCTTCTGTTGTTCTCCTCTTTCTTTTATAGGATAGAAGTCTTGCAAAACCCTAAACCATCTCAAAGGTTTAGCTCTTTTCACATGTGTAGCCTCCAACTAGATCCGCGATGTGCATCTAGGAGGTACATTGCATCTGGATAGTGCTGTGGATTTTCTCTTTTTGACCCAGTAAATTGTCATAATCCCTTTCACACATAAGGGAGTTTTATTAAGGCAGCCCAGATTTATCCTTGTTGACATGGGGCGTTGATTTATTTTGTTATTTTAGGAGTTTATTGATCCTCCTTTACAATTTTATTCATGCAACAAGAAAAAGGAAACAAAATTGTACATTCCCATTAGCTTGGGCTAATTGGGAATATTACAGTCCTCCCCTCAAAAATGTTTCTTTTCCTCAAGCAATTGATAAGGTGAGTGCTGCACTCATCTCCTCCTCCATTGGTGACATAAACATGAGTTAATATTCCTCCTTGTGCCAAGTGTTCACCAAAACAACCTTCCATGACATTCTCCACCAAAGTTCTCATGAGATACAAATAGTTCATCTCATAAGAAGATAATAGATCATAGGAAACAAGCATGGTTTGCCCAATGTTCTCCCTAAAATATGAGATGAAAATTACATGGGGAGTATCCATCCCATATGGCTCATGCATTCCTTCCCTCCTTCCTCCATACATCCCTATGAAAAGTACAAGTACATGATCCATATAGGGAATCAAAACAATGTACATACAAATAGAAATTTCTGCATATGGAGGTGGTTCATAGTACCGCATGTGGAACTAGTGCAGAGCATCTCCTGCCTGCATCAGATCTAGATATGGTAAGTGGTTTTCCCACCACTTACTTGCTGCACATGCCATCTCACTATGGCTTAAAGTGTGAGATATGTTTGGTGCCTTTGGGAAGCACCCATCATGAAAGTAAATATCCCTTTTCTCACCAAGGGAGTGGCCAAGTTCATAAATTTCCGTGGCCCCATAGTTGCCATGAGATTTACATGATACATTACTCCTTTTAGGAGTCATGGCCTGCATAAAAATGGTAAAAGAACATGTACAATTAGAAAATAAAACTTGCTTTACATGAACATATCCTTTACCAACAAAGTCTCTCATACACATGGAGTTGTGCATGGATCTTTCTCCTCTTTCCAAAGAAGGAAGAGATGGCTTAAATGACTCTTGCATAGAGTCCTATGGCTGCCACAACTCCACATAACTCATGCATTCTTGAAAATGATGATATAGTTCCTCTTTCAATCCTTCCCAATCAAATCTCCTCATGATGATGTTGTAGATCCTCATGGAATACATGTGGCTGAAACAAAACTCTTTGTGTGCTTCTTGTAGTATCTTATGCTTGAGCTTAGAAGCTCTAGACAAAAATATTCTACCATGATGATAGATGAAACCTCCTTTGACTAAGTAGCCCTCTTCATGCAGCTAGTCATCAAGTATCATACATGTGTGAAGATATTTGGAATAATCCACTAGCAGTTGGGATTTCTAATAGAGATCTACACTGCTCAACAATGACAGCATTGATGATGCATCGACCAAAGTATCTGTCATGTTTCTAATCCTTCCATTGACATCTCCTATGCAAAGGTGTGTTTTGGAAGGTTGTTCCTTCCCTTCTTCTCCTCCCACAGTGCAAGATCAGAAAGGAGAGTGGATGATGATGATAAGGGAAGAATATTTCCCTCCTCCTTGAGCTTACCCAAGTCTCCCAGAGCTGTAGCTTTGTATTCAAGTGCTCCAATCCATCTTGGATCTAAGTTTGGAGCATAAATTTGTGATGTTTTCCCTACAGAATCTGAATCAGGTAGCCTCCTAGGTGGTTTTCCACTAGATAATGAGGTTTCAGGGACCATCCTCATATGAAAAATAAATGGGATCCTCATGTCCCTGCTTCCACTGTGCAATTTCAACTCTGTTTCATGTGTGGAATTCTCATGAAATTTGGAGACCCCTCTTAGTGGTGTAAGAGTGCCTCTGATTGGAGCATTTGCTCCATTCTCTTCTGATAGTGAATCACCTTCTTCTATGTCAGCATTGTGATCCCTCCTTTGTTCTGTCTCATTGTCTTTTAGCATAGACACATGCTACTTATTTCCTCCATATGGAAGATCCTTAGGAACTCCTTGCAAAGATGCAATATCCCCTCTAGTGGAAGCCATTGCTTCATATCCATCTTCTAATATGCTATCATAGTGCTGGAGGATCTTCTATGCTCTTTCTCTCTCTTCTCCTCATAAATAGAGAATGCCTCATCATTAAGAGACCCTTTTTCTTGATCTCTCTTTAAAGAAGGAACCCTCATGTTTTCTCTTTGAGAAAAGAGACCTTGCTGTAGTGGGGTTTTTGACCTTGGAAAATCATGCAGCAGATCTTCAGCCCCCTCAACAATGTTTAAGACTGGAGTTGGCTCCATGGAATCTTCCAACTTATGCAAAGATTCATATTTCTTGGGCTTGATTTGCTTTTCCCAAGAAGTCTCATAATGTCTCACATCAAATATTTTCACTAGTCTCCTAGTGAACTTTTCATAAGAAGAGATATTTACATTTTTCAAAAAAGAAGACTCAAATAGCCACTAGGCATATGTTGGGGCCCTTGTTTTGGAGATCAGCAGATTTTGAGTGTCGGCGAGCACGTGGCAGAATGCAACCTCGGTAGGTAGGGAGGTGTCAAGGTTGCGAAAAGGTAGAGGATAGGTGTCACGGAGGTTTTGGGAGTAAGCATAGACAGCGGAAGGGCATGAAAGGAAACAGGCAGTGAACTCTTGGTGAACGAAAAGAAACGAAAGACATCCGAGAAAGAAATAGGGAAGAATTGTCAGTCGCATGAGTAGGAGAATAAATAAGCAACCAACCAACGAAGAAGAAGGTTGGTACAGATGGGATAGGCAGCAGGGAGCCACAGGAGAGCTCTATCAGGTTGCACTATTCTCCTCTCTTCTGGATTATTGTAGTTTCTCTTTGTCCCTCGGACATGTTGTATTTTGTTCTAGTCTATGCTCTTCTGTAGCAAAGCTTTGTAATGATTTGCCTTTGACGGCCGCTGACTAATATATCAAAGATGGCTGTTGTGCTATGTGATGTTAAATACAAATGAGCGTTGTTCATAGTTGTGTTTAAAATTTTGTTTATTGCTGGTTTAATTGCTTCCCTGAAGAATATATGTTGCGAAATGTTCTGTCATGGCTATTTAATTAATTAGTTTAGCTTTGGTTCACCTACTTGGATGTTGGGGAAATGATACCGATCTACTCTCAATCATAGTAGGGTCATGGCACGCCTCGGGTGAGAGTCTCTGCCCTTCGGAACAGAGTGAAAATTCTGGCATGAATCTAGACCACGGCGGAAAACCTTGTTGGCCCTCAGCCCTGAACACGGATCTTCTCTGCGAAACCTGTTTTCTTGCCAACAAATGGTTCCATTGCCGAGACCTGAAAATACATCTGGGAGCTAGATCATGGTATCTCGGATCTTCGAAAGAGAAATACGAAGATGGTTGGATAACCACCTAGATCAGTTCATAGCCTAGCAAGTGGAGTTGAGACAACAGAAAGAAAAGATGATTAAAGACTTGGTCCTATTCTCTGACTCTGCTAGTGATACCTACGAAATCTTCTGGGGAAAGTTCCCAGAAGAAATCTACAACTGGTTGCGGAGGATTTAGACCAAGACCGTCAAGGGGAAGTCACGCAAGATCAATCCCAAGTGGGCCCATGAAGATCTGGTGAAGCTTCATCGGTTAGACACTGATCTAACCCGAGCTATATATTTTTGGGTGGAATCTACTTTGGAGGGATACATAGTAGAGTTTGCAGCCGAGTGCTACCAGTATTTCTCAAAGGCAGAAAGCACCTTTAGATCTAGGCTAAGGGGAAAAATACTGAAGGAGATTCCCTTGTGGATCAAGGCATTAATGGTGGATGAAGGACTGATGGGATTCCAGAAAGCGGGGATGGAAGCGTAAAAACCCAGTGCCGGGGGAAGGGACTGAAGGAGAGATGTTATTAGAACCGTGAGAAGGGGAGTAGGAGTATGAATGTCGAGGCTGCCAACAGGCTCAAAGAGCGGCGAGCACATCGAAGGGCGCAGATTGCAGAAAGGTGGTGAGAGAGGGTGATGAGAGAGTTGAAGAGACAAGGAAGTAGTCAGAAGGGAAAAGAAGAGGTGCCTTAGAAGATGAAGGGAATGGAAGGTCAGGTGGGTCCCCAGGATATAGGAGGGGTCATGAAAGACGTACGATAGGTGTATAGGAGTCCAACCCAGGTGGAGCAAGGAAGGAATTCTGACGAAGAAGGTACAGACGCATGCCCAGAGGAGGTGTCTAATGTGGAGATGCATCTTGCAATGGAGAAATTCTTCCAAGAAAGGTTGATGTCCATATCCCTAGGTATTCCTAGTCCCACAGTTCTAGTAGCTCTAATCCCGACCTTCCCCTGGTACTCTACAAGCCCATAGGTGAAATTTTTGTTAAGTTACAAAAATTAAGCAGATTGCATCCCAGTCAGTCTCCAATTGGAGCACAAGTTAGTAGTAGGATTTTTAGTGGCCTTGTCTCACAACCAGGATCCAATGGCTTCGTTTTAATACTGCCCAATCAAGTAAGCATGGCAGGATCACTTACACGATACCCAGAATTCTCTGGAAAATGGAATGACGATGTCGAACAGCACTGGTATCTCTGTGAGGCCATTTGGAGGGCACGACAGACACCAAATGTTGGAAAGTTGATAGAATTTAAAACCACTCTTAGGGAGAGGGCTCTATGATGGTTTATGAAATGGTGGGAGGCCCACCCGAATCCAATAATGGCTGATGTAAAGAGGGATTTCATCAAGGAATTCAAATTACCTTAGACGGACCAACAAGGCCTATCAGAGATGTGGGAGATCAAGTAGAGAGAAGGGGAAACTACTTTGGATTTGATGCGAAGATTCAAAGATGCCATCTGGAAAACCAGTTACCCAGTCGACCCTAACCATCAGAGGGATTGGTTCATCAAGGCCTTATAACCCTTGACCGGACCTCCACTGACCCAACAAAGGATTGACACATTGCAGGATGCTATGGAGCAGGAAATGAAGATAGAAGCCATGGCGGGTTATCCGCAGGAGTTCAAAGGGGGCACAGTGGTACAAGACCCCTCCATACTGGGTTTGCAGCATCAGATAGCTAGTCTGACAGAGAAAATTAAGGAAATGCAACCCATGCGACCACCGAGACACAATGTGTGGTGTATGCACTGTCTCGTGGAGGGGCATGTCGCCACGAAATGCCCCCGGTTGCGAGGCCCAATGGTGGGGACATCGGCGAAAGTAGCACAGTGGAAACCACCTCTAGGAGCAGTCGTGCAAATCAACACCCAAGGGATATACCCACCACAATAGCCATATACAAGGTTCCATGCACAACAAGGTCCAGCCACTAATGAATATTGTGAAGTATGTAAAAGTATGGGTCATCAACCCCGCATGTGTCTGATCCTACAGAAGTATTCCAATGGTCCAAATAATGTATACTATGAGTTCTGTGCCTCGACAACCCACAGCATAGAAAAATTCCGAGCACTAGACGCACTGGTGAAACGACTGGACCGGCCATCATACAGAGTAAACGAAGCTCCTCGAAGAAGAGGAGGAGGCATGCGAGGGGGCCGAATAGGAGGGGGAGATCTGGTACGATGCTATAACTACGTCCAGGAGGGACATGTGGCTAGAGAGTGTTCCCTCCCTAGAAGACCCTGGTGCTCGCAATGCCGTGTCAACTCACACGCAACAGAAGACTACCTGGATCTCATCAAAAGATGGAAGGAAAGGGCTAGACAAAGGGAGGCAAATCTAGTAAATGCGGAACCCAAGCCAATGGGAGCCCAACCGATGCAAAACGTGGCCATAGTGACCTGAGGCGGAAAAATAGCGGGGGAGGATGCACACACTATGGATCCCATAAAAGTAGTCTGGCCAGCATCCCTAAAGCTCCTATTTAGACTCAAACGATAGAAACAATTTTTCCAAGACACAACAAAAACATTTTACCATCTGGGGGGAAATAAAGGAGTCGAGTTACAAAAAATTCCGGAAGACAGTGAGACACAGAATACTAATGAAGCCTTAATACAAGAATGGTTCCATTTTTTCTTGAAGATTGTTAGCAATGCACCAATGCTGGAACAGCTGAAGAAAAACCTGGAAGGGGTGCTAAAACAGAATACAAGAGAACAAGAAGTAGCATAAATGGACCAGAAATATGTTTAGAGAATAAAAAGAAACAAACGAAGGACGAGAAAGGAATTCAGAGTAAATACGCAAGTGGCAGGATTCCAGATTAAAGACACCATGTTTGATTTGGGATCCGACGTCAACATCCTACCAAGGAAAAATTGGAGGCACTTGGGCAACCAAGATTGACATACTCTCCGATCCAGCTTCAGATGGAAAATCAATATTGCATTGCCCCCATCGACCGCCTGGAGAATGTCGAGGTTAACATTGCGAGGGTGAAAAATTTCGCGGATTTCGAAGTCATTGACATCATGGGGGACAAGGATCCATACCCAACACTATTGGGGATCGATTGGGCTTTTGAAAATTATGTGGTAATTGATCTAAAGAAAGAACTGATGATCTTTAAGGACAGGTAAGTCAGAGTCACTCAGTCGCTCGACCCCTACCAAGGACCAAGGTATACCGAGACTGTAGATAATCGAGAAGATGCTCAGCTCTTGGACCATCTCTACCACATGACCACTAGAAGAAGGGAATACTACATCAACCCGACGACAGAAGGCTTGATAAGCTGGAGAAGTATTCAAATCTCGGAACTGGGATCAGAACTGGCATGGGACGATTGGTAGCAAGGAGGCTATGAAACAAAGACAAGGAGGTGTGCCAGTGTTTCAAGAGTCAATTGGATTGGAGCTGAACTTCAAGGATACCCAATATTGTCAGATATGAATGTTGTAAGTGCTTTTATAGAAAAAGTAGAAACCACGGTGCTAGAAGACCAGAGGATACCCTTGATGGATGTGGCATTTCAATCCATAGCTACAATATGGTGGAGTAATCATTGTGACTCACTAACGCGATGGGATGAAGTGGCAGCAGCAATGAAAGCCATATTTCAAGAGGAAAAGGATCCCAGGTGGGGAGACCGATACCAAGGGGATGCAAGTCCCAGAAACCATCTGAAAGAATTTGAAGCACAGTGGCAATTTGACGGATACCATGAGAAACTGTGGGTCCACAAGTTTATCCACTCCTTGGATGTGATCCCAAAAGCCCGGTACTTAACGGAAGAAAAGAGAAGAGGGACCCAAGATTGGAAGGAAGTTGCAGAGAAATTCATAAGGTGTTTCACCTTTGAGGGACAAACATAACAGATTACAAAATCCTTGCAAGCCATCAAGCAGGAACTGTTCTTTCTTGATAATCTACAGACGAACAAGGAGTCACCGTGGTACCAAGGTATCCAACAAAAGGTGGCATGTCAGAAGATTAATAGTGAGATGGACGATGAAAATCTGGAGGACCTTAGACACCTGTATTTCGAAGAAATAGAGGGGGAGAGGGACCTTAAGGAGGAACCCACTATAGAAGGTATCCACCTCCTTCCACTCAAAACTAAAAAGGTAAACATTGGGACAGAGGACAAACCCAAGCTAGAAACCATCAGAGACTACTGGGACGAGCAGAAAACAAAGGAAATATTCAATCTACATGAGGAGTATGAGGACTTGTTTCCATCATCAGTAGCATATCTCAAAGGCATTAAAGGAGATATGGGGGAAATGAGAATAATATTGAAGCCTGATGCTAGGCCTGTCAAACATAGACCATATCAGTTAAACCTGAGGGTGAAGGAAAAAGTGAAAGCAAAGATCGAAAAAATGCTGAAAGTCGAGCTCATATTCCCCATAGAAGAGGCAGAATGGGTAAGCCCCATTTTTATACAAAGAAAAAAGGAGAAATCAGAAATACAAGTCTGCGTGGACTACGAGAGCCTAAACAATGCCTGTATCCATGATCCATTCCCAACCCCATTCGGTGACGAAGTGCTTGACAATGTTGCAGGAAACAAAGCATACTCATTCATGAATGGCTTTTCAGGTTACCATCAGGTGAGAATATCAGAAGAAGACAAGACAAAGACAACCTTCACTACCAAATGGGGCTCCTTCGCATACAATTTGATGCCATTTGGACTGAAGAATGCACCCGCATTTTTCTCTCGCATTGTGATAGCAGCGTTCTGAGAATACATTCACAAGTTCCTGGAAGTCTATATGGATGATTGGACTATGTATAGCTTGCTGAAAGACCATGTGAGCTTGCTAAGAGTAATGTTTGATAGGTGTAGACAACTACAGATCTCCTTGAATATAAAGAAATGCATATTTTCCATACCATTCGGAACATTGTTGGGGCATGTAGTATGTAATCAAGGTGTTTGTGCAGATCCAACTAAAGTGGAAATGATTGTCAATATGGATGCTCTAGACACCGTCAAACAGTTGCGGTCACTTCTGGAACACACAGGCTACTACCGGCACTTCATCCACAATTACGCCAAAATAACAACACCCTTGGAAAAATTGCTAAAAAAATCAGAGCAATTTCAGTGGAAGAACAGATGTAAGGAGGCATTGGACGTGTTATAAGAAAAATTGGCAAGTGCACTAATACTAGTCCACCCGAACTGGGACAAACAGTTCCATGTACACATTTACACGTCTGTCATTGCACTTGGTGCGGTTCTAGCTCAGCCGGGGGACACCTCAATCGATCATCCAGTGTATTTTGTTAGTCGCAAGTTGTCAATAGCAGAGCGCAACTACACGAGAAAAGAGCGAGAAGCACTGGAAATGGTGTACTTGCTCCAGAAGTTCTACCACTACCTATTGGGAGGTAAGCTCAAATTATTCACGGATCATTCTGCATTAAAATATCTGGTAAACAAACCAGTCTTAGAAGGGAGGATTTTTCGGTGGCTCCTACTTTTCCAAGAATTCACATTCGAAGTAATTGTAAAGCCTGGAAGGCTTAATGTAGGGCCTGATCACTTATCCTGACTAGAGAATGGTGAAAGTGGAGGTTCTCTAGATGATCAGCTACCAGAAGCTTATCTTTTCAGAGTAGAAGCCATCCCGGACTACCTGAATGAAATAGCAACTTACCTCACCATGGGACAGTGTCTGCAGGAGAATACTACAACACAAAAGAAACATCTGGTAGTTCGAGCAGCGGAATATCAGCTGATCGCAGGGCATCTATACGAGATGGGGCTGGACCAAGTTCTTTGGAGATCTGTTCTAGATCATGAGTGGGAAGGTATACTATGGGAAAGCCACAGTGGTGTTGCAAGAGGGCATGTGGGAGCAATACCAATAGCATACAAAGTACTGCAAGCAGGTCTTTGGTGGCCAATAGTGCACAAGGACAGTAAAGAGTATGTTCAGAAATGTGATGTATGTCAGTGGATCATACGACCCTCCCACGGGGATGAGCTACCACTCCATCCCGTACAAACACTCTAGCTGTTCGAGAAATGGGCAGTCGATTTTGTGGGACCCATTGCACCACCCGCAAGAAATTCAAAGGCAAGGTACATCATAAAAGCGACTGACTACTTGACCCGCTGGGAAGAAGTGGCACCAGTAAAGGATTGTACTGCAGACACTGCTGCTCGGTTTATTTTTGAAAAAATAATCAGCCGATTTGGCTAGCCCAGAAGCTTAACCAACGACCAGGGTACACATTTCATCAATGAGACAATTAAGTCTCTCCTGTAACAATTCCTGATACAAAACCACAAGAGTAGCCCGTATCATCCACAGGAAAATGGTACAGTGGAGGAATTTAATAAGATACTGGAAAAAGGCCTGAAAAAAGTATGCAACGTGGAATGGGATGACTGGGACGAAGGGATACCAGCAACCCTATGGGCATACCGCACAACGGTAAAATGACTGCATAACCAGACACCATTCCAGCTGGTCTATGGACGAGAAGCAGTCGTCCCAACATAATTCACGGTACCAAGCCTTCTGATTGCCACCTCACTACATTTATCTGGAGAGGAATCTATAAAGGAGCGGCTACATGAGCTACAGGAGTTTGAGGAAGGAAGGTTTCTTGCAGAATTTTACCAAACAGTAGAAAAGGTGAGGCAGAAAGCTTGGCATGATCGACACATCAAACACAAATCATTCCAAGTTGGAGGCAAGGTCCTACTCTACGACAGCAAGTTCCAGAAGTTCCCAGGGAAATTACAGATGCATTGGCTGGGACCATTTTATGTCATAGAGATCAAACCGTCAAGAGTAGTCTGCTTGGCACAGTTAGATGGACAGGCTCTACAAGGATGGGTTAATAGCGCATGCCTGAAACCCTACTAAGAGTAATCTCTTCATTTCAATTTCAATAACTCTCGCACCCGAGAGGAGTCTGTAGTGTAGATTAGGGTCAATAAGTCTCTTGCACCCGAGATGACATAGATAGGTTTACTTTACTGCAATAAACATTAGCTCAGTTGTAGAGACCACAATGCAACCATTAGTGGTCGGGGGGGGATCTTCCAGCGTGGCGTCCACGTCGGGTAGGAAGCGTGCCAATAATTAATCCACCATCATTCAACATAGTACTAGTGTCAATATGTAGGATCGCCAAGATTTATAAATAATGGCCATAATTAGAACTATCCATCTCGTAATAAATTTTCAATAATTAGACATCACCCCTAGCCGTCGTGTCCACCCAAATCCCAAGACCACAGTCAACAAGTGTCAGAACCCACCTTAGCAGCTAACAAATCACACGATCGGAGCCGCGGGAGAAGCCAGGGAAACATTAATTAGTTATGGGGTCTCATCAACCTCACCCGTGCAGGTTACTGACATAACCTGCATGCAGAAAAGCGCGAGAATGCCGGAGAAAACTGAGTTAGAGTTAGAAACCTCTGAAGGAGCAAAGGAAGTTGGAGTAGAACCAGAGCAGAGAAGGTGTCCAGAAGAATAAAGCCAAGAGAAGGGGTCGAGAACAAATTTTTAGGTGTATCAACGACGAGCAAAGATGACAAAAGTAAGCCCAATAGTAATAGAACAGGAGCTAGATAGCAGGATTCAAAAAATTGAATCCCTTGTCTGGAAGTATGACAGTGCAGCTCTAATTGACACAGACCTCATGGACTCCTTTGAGTTCCCTACGCTCAAAAGACAAGTATAAATTGAAAACTATACAACAGAAGCAAGATGAGCGGTAGCAAAATTCTTGCTTGAGTTTCGAGGTGTCTAATAGTCCTCAATATTGAATTTGAGGAACCTGTCAGTGTTTGGGACGACAGGCGCTGCCATGCAATGCACTAAATTCTTGCTCGGTAGAATTCAGAACAGCTCTTTGTGGCTGGGAAAATATATTCCAATCCATGTCGAGGACATTCATAGGCTAACAGGGCTCTCACAGGAAGGCAGGGATGTCTCTTCAGCATTCCAGACCATTTCCAAACGAGTGAAGAAGTTGGGAGATACAGATTACTATGAAAAGTATGGCACCCGAAGGGGAGGAAAGGGGGAAATAATTGAGCTAATCAACAAGTCAGAAATTAGGTTCGCATGCTACCTCATTTCCAGCAAGACAATGCGGCATTAGACCAAAGGGGAGTGTACCTTGGACACAATTTTAGTTGTGGAGCACTGCGTCTAGGGGACCAGGCTGAACTGGTGCTCCTTCCTGCTAAAGGAGTTGTTTGAGGCATGTGAAGACAATTACAAGAGGGCAACGAGATTTATCTACAAATACTTGATAGTAGCGCTGGCCATGTGGAAGTGGACTTTCCCCCTCATCAGGATGCCGGTGAAGATAGTGGAGGATCAGCCGTTGGTGATGAATTTCACCCCATGGAAGGTGTCGGGAGACCCCAACACCAAGGAAGTAAATGCAAAGGCCTTCAGAAGTTGGTATGGCCTAATGGTTGACATGGTTACGAGCCAACAGAGGATCCCCAGAAACTTGTTGGACGGATATAGCGAGCAAGTCTTGTTTGGGGTCATGCAAAAGCACGCGTTCCTCAGACCCACTTGTATACTGGAGGAAACATTCCAGATGAGGCCATTGAAATTCCAAATTGATGAAGCATCTTTCCATACCGAAGTTTTTTCGTGGCCGAGGGTTGCGACGGAGGTCAGAAACGGGGTGTACACGTACATCTTCGACAGGATGCTACCACACCGGTTGCCAGGAGAAAGTGCGGAGGAGGCAACAAATAGGGTGTCAAACCTGCAGCTCCTCCCAATCATCCAGAAACTAAATACAAAGGTACAAAGCTTTAACGAATTCTTTCAGGTGATATCAAGGAGTGTCACTCCATTCCCAGTTTTTTCAGAATTCCAAGTTTCTCAGTCGACCCTGCTTCCAAACACGACCTCCATCCCCACAACCATTCCAAATTTATTATTTAGTTCACCAAGTCTAGCAACCACATCGCTGGTGGGAAAGAGTAGGTCTGTGAAACCCATAGTGGCACCCAAGGCTAAGAGGGCCAAAGTTCTAGAAGCAAGTCTTGTGGTCGACCTCACAGTGGAGGATCTACCCCGGCATCTGAGCACAAGGGTACTAATCCAGGAAGAACCAATAGCTGAGACAGGGGAAGCAAGCGGGTTGCCACCCCCCAACCCCATTAACCCCTTTTATTTCATAAACATTCGTATATCACCACCTCATACTAACCCACTACCACCTACCACCTCATCCACACCATCCACCTCATCTGCCACCATATCTGATCCAATTATCTAGAAACTACTCAGTGGGGACCACGGGACAGAGGTTACCAAAGGTACAGAAGTGGTGCCCCTAGCCAACCCCACCATGGATCCCCAGACCACTTTTACCAACCTAATCACTCAGATGGAACAAATAGTCGAGGACACAGCTGGGCCACTCCTAGAGCCTACTCCACTCCAACATCCCAACCAAGCAGATCAAGGGGAGCAACCGGACCTGAACATGGCAGACTTTGCACCCCAGCAAACGTCGTTGCAGTCACCTCAAGGCCAATCAACAAGATCGGTTTCCAGTGGAAAACCACTTCAGGAGCGGCAGCCAGATCAAGGTACTTCAGGGGCCGAGAGCATGGAGACGTGGGGGACAGCTTAGTTGTACCATTTCATCCATAGGGAATCACAGCAGGCAGAGAGGCTCCACTCAGAGCTACAATAGAATGTGAGCAACAGTAGCAGTAGATAATCGCACTTACTGAACAACGTGAGTAGCTCACAATGGAAAATGGGTAGCTACAGAACCAGATGGACACAGTGTCCAAATTTTTCAGGGAAGTGTGGCCTACAGTAGCAGCCCACTATAGTTAGATACCAGCGGATGTGTAAGAAATGGTAGTAGTAGAGCGGGAAATCCACCTCAGGGTGGCATACTCCAACCTCCACCAGGATAATACAGAGCTCAAGGCGGCATTGGCAGCACGATCAGCTCTGCCCGACCCAACAGTGGTGTACACAGCACAAATCTTAGAGAAATAGGACCAAGTAACAAAGATGCAAGAAGTCCTCAGTACTGCATTAAGAGATGCCTATGACCTCCTGAAAGGTCTATATGAATGCTCAACAGCCCTCACAATGAAGACACAGCCGATTTCGGCCCAGCTGCAACAAATATCCAAGGAAATATAGGAAGCCATGGACCCAACTAGGCTAGACTAATTGTATGCCCAGGCGGATGTGCTAGAGGTCTAGATTCAACAAGTAGAGGAGACATCGACGGCAGCCATGCAGGAAATTCAGGAGCTTCACCAGCGCATATAGATCAACACCCAAATGATGCAGCAGTTGGCCTCTGAGGCCGGGAACTAGTTCAACACAATATTCGGCATTGTACCGGCAATCGTCGGGGAGGAAGTTGTCACCAAGATCATGGCGGAGACAGATGCGTTGCTGCAAGGGTGGCAGCAGGCCGTGGCAACTTTCCAAGAGCTTAAAGCTTCAGCTCTGAACAAGTTCCCAGAGTTGGGGCCCTTGTTTGGACAATAGGGAGAATTCATGCAGCCGAAACAGGGCACAGGGTCAAGCAGCCCCATGGAGGTGGAGACAGTTTAGAACAATTGAATCAGGACGAGTCAAAAGGGTGTGGTCGAGGCCTGTTGGGGCCCTTATTTTGGAGATCAGCGGATTTAGAGTGCCGACGAGCATGTGGTGGAATGCAACCTCGGTAGGCAGGGAGGTGTCAAGGTTGCATAAAGGCAGAGGACAGGTGTCGCAGTGGTTGCGGGAGCAAGCATAGATAGCGGAAGGGCACGGAAGGAAACAGGCAGTGAACTCCCAGTGAACAAAAAGAAACGAAAGACAGTCGAGAAAGAAACAGGGAAGAACTATCAGTCATGCGAGCGAGAGAATAAATAAGCAACCAGCTAATGGAGAAGAAGGTTGGTATAGACGGGATAGGCAGCAGGGAGCCACAGGAGAGCTCTATTGGGTTGCACTATTCTCCTCTCTTCCGAATTATTGTAGTTTCTCTTTGTCCCTCGGACGTGTTGTATTTTGTTCTAGTCTATGCTCTTCTATAGCAGAGCTTTGTAACGATTTTCCTTTGACGGCTGCTAACTAATATATCAAATATGGTTGTTGTGCTATGTGATGTTAAATATGAATGAGCGTTGTTCATTTTTTTGCTTAAAATTTTGTTTATTGCTAGTTTAATTGCTTCCCTTAAGAATATATGTTGTGGAATGTTCTTTCATGGCTATTTAATTCCTTAGTTTAGCTTTGGTTCACCTGCTTGGATGTTGGGGAAATTATACTGATCTACTCTCAATCACAGTAGGGTCACGGCACACCTCAGGTGAGATTCTTTGCCCTTCGGAGCAGATTGAAAATGCTAGCGTGAATCTAGACTACGGCAGAAAACCTTGTTGGCCCTCAGCCCTGAACCCGAGTCTTCTCTGCGAGACCTATTTTCTCGCCAACAACATAAGCCTTTCCTTGAAGATTCAGCGCTGCTAATCTCAAGGCTTCTTCTTCTGAAACACTATGCAGCTAGAAGTATGTGTCAAGCTTCCTTACCCAAGAATTGGTTGAGTCTTTAGGTGATCCATCAAAAGTAGGTAGAGAGAATCTACCCAAAGTGTGTTGCATGCACCCTTTTCTTTTGCTGTAGCTGCTGGATATTTCTTCTTTGAGTTGACAGAACTCTGGGAAACTGAGATGTATTTTGAATCTCTCTGATTGAGATTCATATTCCTGGAGATAATCACCAGGATATTCCTCCTTTGACAAGAAAGCAGACATGCTCCAATGTTATAGATCATGTTGTGTGGTTGAATTCTCACACATATAGTAAGAAGTATTGGGGCTTTCTTGATGTAAAAATCCTCCTCGGGGATATGCATGTCTTTCCCTCTTCATTCCCTGGATTCTTCTTTTAGTTCATGCATAGCTTGAGAAAGAGTTTTAGAGAACTCCTCTCTTTGCAAACTTCCAATTAAAGGGATCTTACCTTTTTCTTTTCGGTGTCTTCAGTGTAACCACACTTCTTCATCAGTATTTTATTTCAATGAAAATACATATTTTCTCTTCAATAATCACAGGCTGTGCCAAGATAGTTTCTCTGATACCACTGTAATATCCTCAAAATGGGACTCCTAGCAAGGCATGTCTGAAAAACACATTTTTCAGAAATGGCTGCTACAGAATTTGAAATCAGCCCTTGGATCCCTTATATATGATAATATAAGACCCAAATCCAAGAGGAGAGTAGAAAAAAATCAAACTAAGTGAGGTAAACGGACCAAACACACCTAGTATGGCTTGAAAATTTCCCAAAGAAGGGACTGCAGCAATACAAAATAACTTTGCCCAGAAAATAATGTAGTTTTAATGAACAATAGTAGAAGACCAATAGGGTAGCTCAAAAATAGCTTATACAATAGTGAATCAGATTTAAAATGTGGCCCATTCAATGTACAAGAGAGATATGGAAGAATTTTATGAAGAAAACGCTCTAAAAGAGGTGCTGCAGCAATGTATTTCACTGCAAAAGTGTAATATTCCCATTTTAGCACATGGCTAAATGGAATATTAAAATTATTCTTTTATCACCTTGCAGCTAAATAAATGGGTATGGGAACCCATGCTTATTGAATAAATGAATAAAATCCCTCACAATGTGAAAGGGATCATCAAAGTAGCTTCATTTTGCACCCTCAAGTGTGAAAAGGGGAAAATGCATGAAGATAAGGTCATGTTTGTCCAAGTCAACAACGCTGCCATAGGAGGAGTGGATCACTTTATGAGAAAACGCAAGTGTGAATGAGGAAGAGGATATTTGGTGGAGGAAACCCTAATGGATGGGGCCCATGGAGAGAGAGATTTCACTTGTATAAAAGGAGGGCAAGGCAGCCATTGTTACTCATGCTTTCGATTATTGATTTCATGTCTATTCAGACATTGTGCATTCTTTTGTTGTTTAGCAATAATTTCCAGGGAATTCTTGTTTAGGATTTATTCACCTTCTTGAGATGCCTCTTGAGGGATTTTTCTTCATTCTCCATAATCTTGGCTCAAGGCGAAAGCTACTCCTTTCAGTTACTACGTTATTTCTGCTCAAGTATAACGCAATGTTGCTAGGTGTTGCAGTGGAGGACACCATACACCATTTCCTTAGCTCATATGTTAGAGAAGGGAGATTCTATTCCTCTGGGAGGTCAGTGAGGGAGATTCCTGAGCATATTGAAGATCATTGGCATCAGGCCAAGCTTTTCTCTTCACCAGCAACGCAGTCCCTTCTCTAGACTGCGTTATTTCTGAGTGCAATTGTAGTGGGGACTTGATCCACATGTTTGGAGGGTGAGATCTTAGGTGAGAGGATCAGCCTTTCACTCTATAGATCCTTTGGATGAGATTCAACCATAATTTGCATCAATATCAACTATCTACATCTAGTTCTATTTCTGAGTTGCAGCCGCTGCCCAGCAACTCCGACATTTCTACAGATTTGCCATTTTGTACTTATTTCAGCCAATCCTTTCAAGGATTGTGTATTGCATGTTTCCAGGGGTTGAGATCTTTCTCCCCATTCTTATTTGAGCTATCTATTGTCATATTTTTGTATTGACATCATTTTTCATCATTCCTCCTTCATGGATTGCGCAGTCATAGCTAGGGCTTCTCTTCTATAGTAGTATTTCTCCATATTTCATGTATATGTTTCATTAAGGCTGCATTGCCTAACTTGAGAGATCATTTTCCTCAATATATTGTATACATTATTTCTGCTAAAATCTAATGTAATGGTTATGTGGATCTTCCGACATTCTTGTATTAATGTATTCACTGCTTTTTCCAGTTCATGTTTATGTATTGCTGATATCCACATTGGTAATAGCTTGAGATATTCCCAATAGTGTAGCTATTCATAATTTGGAATATTATAGTGGTATCAAAGCATGAACTCTAGCTCAGCTAGTGAGTCTCAGCCAAATAAGGTCAAGATGATGAAGAAGATGAGTTTACTCTCATCTATTTTCAGATCCAGAGGAGACCTCTCCAAGGAGGTCAAGAAGATTGAATACGGAGAAGAGGAAGGACCATGCACTTCCTACTCTCACAAAGAAGAAGACTAGAAGCATGAACAATACTTGGAATTCGAAATTCTAAGTGAGTATCTTGCTAAATACCAAGAAAAACCTAGAGCCTTCCAAGAGACTCTAGCTTTTCCACAATTTATTCAGTAGAAAGAAGAAAGAAGACCCCATAGCTATGGGATGATGAGAGGAAATAGATTTCTATTGTCCACATTTGATGGATCACTCACATGTGCAACATAGGTTTGGGTGAAGCTATAGGCTTCCTTCCTGCTACATCCTGTAGTAGACAGAGAGGCTGTAGAAATTACAGCGCTGCACCTTGAAGGTGAAGCAAAGAATTGGTGGATCAGCCATCTAAGCCATACAAGGGTTTCTACTATTGTTGAGTCTTCTCAGAGATTGATCGGGAGGTTTGGCAAAAGGAGAGAGGAGCCCTATGTTAAGTCTCTGTAGTTTGCAAGATTGGCAAGGAAAAATGTTGCAGAGCCTACATTAGAACCACTTTGAAATATAAGGATCTAGCCATCCTAGATTCAGAGATGGATCTCTCTAAATAAGTGCTTTCAAAAGATATATCTTTAAGTGTTTTTCATTATCCAAGACAACTGGTCTATATTTGACTTGTGTGGTGTATTGCTTGCTTTCATAAGGTGTTAGACAAGTACAAGCAACAAAAGCTAATCCATTGGCCCGAATGTTCTGGTTCCTTGGGACAAAGGTAAGTTGGAATTCAGCAAATGTTTTTAACAAGTCCATGACATTATCTCTATAGGCTCTAAGTATGGGATGTTTAGGAGTGTATTCCTCATTTACTTGCCTAATTATCAATTCTGAATCTCCATGAACTGTTATTCTCTGGGCCCCTAATTTTTTCAGTAAACGCAGGTCTAAAAGGAGAGCTTCATACTCTGCTATTTTATTTGTACATTTGAAATTCAATCTATAGGAATGACCCTCGGCATGATTGTTTTCAGCGTTATGTACCCATATACCTGCTCTTGCACCATTTTTAGAGCAAGACCCATCAAAGCTCATACTCCAAAGAGGACTGTTTACTATTTTTTCATTAATTTCATTGTTTTCCTCTCTATTTTGTTGGCATGATCTATGACTGTGCTGCTCCTATGGATCTGCACTATGTTTATCCTTGTTTGGATCCTTCAGATTTTCAACATTTTGAGGGCTTATTCTTTGATTCTCAGGGTTGGTACTATGTTCAATATGGTTTTGATACTCAAGACTTGTGACTTGTTTGCTCTGATTCTCTAAATTAGAAAACTGTTTTTTATTTTTCCCCTGGTTTTCCTCTTCATATACGATTTCCACTATCTTGGTAGATGTTTCATTGATCAGCTCTTGCTCATTAGAAATATCATCATTATAAAGAATGAATGAGTCAAGTTTAGTATGTATAGAATAGAGAGGGGATTTTTCTGGTCTTTCTTGACTACCCACCATGTATTTCATGTGTGTTTCCCTATAAAGTCTTCTAGGTTGACTGAAGACAGGGATGGTGGCATAATTCATATCCATCTGCATAGTACCTTGTAACTTAGCACCCCATGATCTTGAAAGAAGCATGCCATATTTTGGGGGCACATCAGCCACTACCACATCCATCACTATGCATTTGGCTGGGATTTGGGTCAAGTTTACACAAATATATTTGATTAGGCCTAAGCATTTTACTTTATTGGAGTCAAAGGAATACAAATCTTTATATGGCCTGGTTATCTCAAGGCCTAATCTCTCCATGATTACTTTGGGCATGAGGTTATGAGAAGCCCCTGAATCATGCATAGAATTGTATAAAATCTTATCATGGATATTCAAACTGACATAGAATGGAGGGATAGTTCCTTCTTGAAATTTCCTTCAATTTTGGGACCAAACAAAAGTTCTAGAGTATCATCATTTAAATTAACAGTATCATGGACATATTCTATGTTAAAAGCTTTCAAAACTTGAACTCTATATACATTTTGAGTGAATAACTCAGTAAGTGGGATAGAGATTTTGATTTTGGAAATTTCATTCTCTATGCTAAAGGGAATCTGAGTTTTTAAAATGTTTGATTAATCCTTGTTAGTCACACCTTCATCAGCAAAATCAGCTTGCTGATTTCTACTTTTTACAGCAGTCAACATGGTTTTTTTAGGAGAAATAGCTGAAATGCTAGTGTTGCTAAGGTCACTACCTTGTTTTTCATTGATTTGGGTGTTTTTTCCCTTGACAGGATTAGAAATTTCAGCCGCTGCCTTATGCTTTTTTGTTGTCTTTTTAGAAGTGTTTATAGAGCTGTTTTTGGCATAATTATCAGAGGGTTTCTTTTTTGGGGTTTTTGGGTTCTTCTTACTTCTTAGGTCATATTTTTTGGGTTCTCCTATGATGGAATTTTCAGAATCTTGTTCATAATATTCAGTTTCTGGTCTTTTATCATCATAGGGTGTATATAGACCTTGTTTACTTTCCTGGGGGAAATCAGAATCCTCATTGGTTACTCCCAACATGTTTATGTTATCTTCCTTTGATTGTTCATTTGTTTCTTCATCCTCATTGACAAAATTTTCTTGAAAAGGAGGTCTGATCAGCTGATCAACATCTCTTTTTCTGTTCTGAGGTTGATTTCTCCTAAAGTTCTGATTTTGATTCCTATTTTGAGGAGTTGTTTGGTTTTCTCTAGATTGAGCTTTTTCCAATATGCTCATCCTTTCCATCATAGCTTACAAAATCCTTTCCATTTTGGAAGTATATGGGGCAGGTGTAGCTTCCTCCCTAAATGATACCTTCTTCTCAGTCCTCATCCTTGCTCTTTTCTCAATCAGATTAGCTTCCACACTAAGAGCTACCTTCTGCATGTCTTCTAACGTTAAGGGATACCTTTCTCTTAGTTGATAGGCCATTTTTGGATCGAATCCTTCAGGGAATTTGGCCAAAGCTAAGCATTGTGGAGGTTTCAAATCTATGGGTAGTGCATTATAAACACTATTGAATCTAGTGCAATAACTTTGAACACTTTCCCCAAGATTTATTTTGAGGTTGTTGTAATCTGAAAGTATTTGGAGAGGGTTCTTCCTAATTTCCCATTTGTTTATGAATGTTTGATGTAAGGAAGGGATATCATTGATGCTATTAGGAGTTAAAACCTTAAACCATTTCTTGGCTTCTCCTCCTAAAATTTGGGCAAATATTCTCATCTTAATGGTCTCCTCTTCTATCTCCATGTAATCAAAAGCATCATTCAACTTATCCACGTGCTGCTGAGAAGTAGTGGCTTCACTTCTAGTGAAATGGGGAATTTTGGACTGATAGTCTAGTGGCAGATTTACTAAAGGTAAAGGAAGGAATAGGGGAGACTACCATGCTGCCATGATAGGAGGTTGTGGAAAAAGTGGGGTGTTTACAGGTGGAGGATGTAGGATTAGAGAGGGAGGATGGAATGGAGTAGCTTGAACAGTGGGTGTATGGATAACAAAAATACTAGGACCAACAAGAGACTGTTAAGTAGATCTAGGATGAGCGAAACCAAAGTTATGAATGAAATGCAGATCAGATGGGGTAGTTTCTATACTATCGATATGTTCACCACTGTGATGGGGTGAATGTGAAGGCTCAGAGTCTATCTAATCTAAATCACTAAGTTACTTAGTTTTGGATGGGTTCCTTATGAAAGGTAAGTCAACTTGTGTATCCTGCAGAGCTGAGAGATTCTCAGGGACAGAATCAGCTTTATGAATTGGTCTGACAATAGTTTAAGTCTTGGCTTTAGGAGATTTCCTAAGGATACTTTCTGGATTATCAACTATCTTAGGAGGATTGGTGTCAGGATAGGCTTTAGTATTAATTCTTCTAGGAGCCACTATGAGGTGTTTTGAGACCTAATGATGAAAAAGTTCAACCAAGTATGACAGTCTTTCAGAGGCTAACTAGTCTTTTTCAAAGAAAACTCAATCCTCATAGTATTCTTAACTGGGTCTGAATGATATTTGAAGGATAAAGGAAATTCCCAGTGGAGTCTTGGGAAAACCAGTGGGGTCAGCAGGCCTACTAAATACCAATGGAGTCGCCAAGTGAAGGATTTTTACTTGTTTTCAAGGGTTGGTTGTTGTTTACCATCAACAATCAATAATAACCAGTCTTAGTGACACTTGTCATCATTTTAGAAACAGGGGTTTGTTGAGTTTCAAATTTTATCTATTACTCACTATTGTCCCCAGTATGGTCTCCACTATGTTAAGTCTCCGTAGTTTGAAAGATTGGTAAGAAAAAAAGATGCAGAGCCTACATCAGAACCACTTTGGAATCTAAGGATCTAGCCATCCTAGATTTAGAGAGGGATCTCTCTAAATAAGTTCTTTCAAAAGATATATCTTTAAGGTTTATGATATGATATTAGGCTAGTTATGAAGTAAAAAGGTTTTGTTTGTTTTGGTAGGGTAGAATGTTATCAAAATGAGGGAAGTCCTTGAAGGGTGAAGGTATGAGCAGGTTGAGAGAATGGTTCAGCTGATAGGATAGGTATGAAACAGTATCAATCCATTTGGCTATGGAGTCATAAAGGATTTAATTGGACAACAAGTTCCAAGAATGGTCTATGGGGCAAGTAATCTATATCAAAGGATATTTTTAGATTGAGTTATGGTATGAAACATCAAGGGGTGTGATGAAAGAAGCAAACATATAAGAAAGAACAAATAGCAACTTAAGATTAGGTAAGAAATTTGAATCTAGCCTGCTTTTAACATACTCTCAAGAGAAAACAAAGGATAGCCTAAGATCAAGTGAATACTTTTATCTTAGCCTGCTTTTAGCATATTCTCAAGGGAAAGCATTTAAAACAAAGAATAGATTAAGATCAAATAAGGACTTTTAACCTAGTCTTCTTTCAGCATATTCTTAAGGAAAACATTCAAGATGAACATAAAAATTAGCCTAAGATCAGGTAAGAACTTTTAATCTAGCCTACTTTTGGCACACTCTTAGGGAAAATTTCAAAGAAAATATCTCATGGTATACTCAGGAAACATGGGCTCACCAACACTTCACTGGTTATACTCTATTGAATTATCCTCAAAAACACAATTAGAAGAAAACATAAAGATAAAGATTTATCAGTGAGATTTAGGGTACTTTACAGTAAATCCTAATCTATATTTGCTGTTCTTTATCAGAGAATAGTGGACAGTATGAAAACATAAGTGAAATGAAAATTACAGTAAGAAACACATCACCATTGACATAGACCATGATCCCATAAATCAGCTTGTATATTTGATGTTCAAACTAGTTACAATCTTCAAGTCCGGTGAGTCTTTACAGCTACAAACTTCTCTTCTCAACCTATCTTTCTTCAATTACTAATAGAGCTTCAACAGCCTCAACAACTATTTACATCAAGTAAGTATTCAAAACCCCACCCCTAATACTAAACTCCTCATATGATATTTATAGGTGAAATTGAGGAGGTCGAGTGAAAGAAGGTCTATTGTTTAATTAACACAGAGTAAATGCTTCTCAGCCTTTGGGAGGCCAAAGGGAGAAGATATCAGATGTTTTAACTCTGTTTTAATTAATTTTGCATTAAATTCATCAACTTTAGTCACTTTTTTTTACTTTGGAGGCTCTTGGTAGGCTGCCAATTACTTCTGAGCTGTCGTTTGGAAAATATCTCTGACTGTGCATTAACTGTGTATTATTTTGAGGCAAATAGGCCTGTAGGTGGCATTTCTGATTTTTGGAGGAGTAATTGCTTTGGTGATTCAGCATTTAAAGCCTTCCTCCTTATAATATGTCATAATTTATCACTTTTAAACCCTGATTAGGCCTTGATATTTCTTTTGGGCCTTTATAATCATCTTCGGAGCTTTAATCTTTTCCTACTGGCTGCATTCACCTTTAAACTATGTTTTAACATTAAAAATGTAGGATTAAACCTTTAATCCTTCAATCTTATGCGTTAACCCTTAAATTATTTGTTAAGTCTTCAAATTCTTCAGTTTCTAACGTTAACCTTTGATATTCAAGTTTCGCTGTCTTTTCCCTTTGCTGTGGACAAGAGGTTTTCATCGAAGCGAGAGGGTTTCTTAATATAAACAACGCTCATGGAGCACTGGTTAAACCATGAAAATAAACCCTGGTAACTCCCTCTTTGCACGATTTTTCCCTTGTTTGGACCACAAAGGTCTTCACCTTATGACCCGTTCCTATATGGACTGTAGGAGGGTCTCTGCTTTAAAAATTGCCATCAAACCTGCAAAAAACCAACAAACATGTTATTAAAACCTGTGGGGGAGGGTTTCGACTACTTTGGAGGCTCGCAGAGGCAGATGAGCTTATGCAGGGGAGCGGGATATGCAGGCGGAGGAGTGGAGGCGGTTTTATGGACAAAACCAGCGAAAACCAAGTTTAAAACTGCATTTGGCGTGAAATTGTAGCTTGGTGGTTTTGTGAAAATCACGAATGGTTTTCGCATTCATAGACGGTGGTAAGCGGTTTAGCCTGGAGGGAACGTGATTCAATCAAAAGGAGACATGTGGATTTTGCAAAACTAGCGGTCTCGCGTGATTTTTGGTGTTTAAACCCTGACAATAAACTCTACGCAAAATTGATCGTAGGCCGTTGGATCTAGGGGGAGGATCCAACAGCTACGGGAGAGCGCAATATACGGAAAGGTGCTCAGGCGAGGGAAGTCATGGAAGCCAAGTGTCAAGTGGAGATTGGAAGATGCTTTGCGTAGTGGGTGGTAGGCCCAGCAGCGAGAAAGGCTTGGGTGAATGCGAACTGTCAGATGAGTTAAATCGACAGTGGGGATGGATGAATAGGTATGCTCGGGTGATCAGTGGATGGGAGGGGAGGTGCGATGACCGTCAGATCAATGAGATCGATGGTCAAGATCACCCAAGGGAGAAATATAACATGGAGGAAAAGAATGGAGGAATGCAGCTTAAGGGAAAAAGGAAGGATTTATGGGAGAATAAGGACCGTGAGCCAAGAAAACCGGAGCTAAAGACAGTGAGAATCCATGGCGGAAAGGAGGTTAGGGATAACCATTGGATCTCCCAGATCGATGGTGGATATCTGTTGTCGGGGCTTGAAACATCGACAAGGGAAAGGAGGAGTGTAACGGAGAGACAATGAGTTTTTTCGATGCGATGGGGGCTTAAAGACAGGTGCTAGGGCATGCTCCCGTGGAGGAGAATGGGACCAGAAGCGAAGGGAAGAAGGGATAATTGCATCGGCGGGGGAAAGGGTAGTGATGTGACTAAAATGTAATAGTGCTGATGCGATGGGGGTTTAAAGAATAAGGAAGGGGAGGATCCGATGGAGGGATAAGGTGACCTGAGGTGGAGAAAAAGGGGTTAGTGGCTAGGATTTTGAGCGCCAAGTCACGGGGTTTGGTCATAGGGATGGAAAGGGCACGGGTTTGACCCTACGGGGCTTAAATCACATTATAAAAGGGACGCATTTTAGGCCAAAAGAGGGGTTTTTATGTGTTTTTATGGGTTTTTTGGTGTTTCGGATGAAGTAAAAGAAGTTTTAAAACCAAATAAGAAATGGTTAAGTGGTTTTAAAGGAATTTTTGAGGAAAATAAGGATAAATGAGCGAGGAAAGGGGAATTTTTACAAGGAAAATAAATGATATGGGGGCATTGTATGAAGATGAAATGGGGGAAATAAATGATGAAAATGAAGCCTTTTAGGAAACAATATTCTTTGGGAACAATAGGCTTTACTTGGTGGATTTCTTTTAAGGGAACAAAAGTACTTTGAAGGGAAAAATAGGATAAGGAACAGCAAGTTAAGGAACAACAATGCTAAGGAAAAACAATAAAATTGTAGGATTAAACCTTTATAGTCCTTCAATATTATGCATTAACCCTTAAATTATTTGTTAAGTCTTCAAATTCTTCGGTTTCTGACTTTAACCTTTGATATTCAAGTTTCATTGTCTTTTCCCTTTGCTGTGGATAGGAGATTTTCATCGAAGCAGGAGGGTTTCTTAATATAACCAATGCTCATGGAGCACTAGTTAAATAGTGAAAATAAACCCTGGTAACTTCCTCTTTGCCTGATTTTTCCTTTATTTGGACCACAAAGGTCTTCACCTTCTGGCCCGTTCCTATATGGACTGTAGGAGGGTCTCCGCTTTAAAAACTGCCATCAAACCTGCAAAAAACCAACAAACATGTTATTAAAACCTGCAGGGGAGGGTTTCAGTTGCTTTGGAGGCTAGCGGATGCAGATGAGCTTATGCAGGTGAGCAGGATACGCAGGCGGAGGATCAGAGGCAGTTTTATGGACAAAACCAGCGAAAACCAGGTTTAAAACTACATTTGGTGTGAAATTGTAGCTTGGTGGTTTTGTGAAAACCGCGAATGGTTTTCGCGTTCATAGCTGGTGGTAAGAAATTTAGCTTGGAGGGAATGCGATTCAATCAAAAGGGGACGCATGGCTTTTGAAAAACCAGTGGTTTTGCGTGATTTTCGGTGTTTAAACCCCAATGATAAAATCTACGTGAAATTGATCATAGGCCGTTGGATCTAGGGGGAGGATCCAACGACTACGGGAGAGCACGATATATGGAAAGGTGCTCGGGCAAGGGAATTCGTGGAAGCCAGGTGTCAAGTGGAGATTGGAATATGCTTTGCGTAGTGGGTGGTAGGCCCAGCGGCGGGAAAATCTTGGGTGAATGCGAACCGTCGAATGAGATGAATCAACGGTGGGGATGGATGGATAGGTATGATCAGGAAATTTGAGGATGGGAGGGGAGGTGTGATGACCATCGGGTCGATGAGATCGATGGTCAGGATCACCCAAGGGAGAAATATAGCGCAAAGGAAAAGAATGGAGGAATGTGGCTTAAGGGAAAAAGGAAGGTATTATGGGAGAATAAGGACCGTAAGCCAAGAAAATCAAAGCTGAAGATAGTGAGAATCCACGATGGAAAGGAGGTTAAGGATAACCTTTGGATCTCCCAGATCGATGATGGATATCTGTTGTCAGGGCTTGAAACATCGACAAGGGAAAGGAGAAGTGTAACGGAGAGACAATGAGTTTTGTCGATGTGATGGGGGCTTAAATATGGGTGCTGGGGCATGGCCCCGTGGAGGAGAATGGGACCAGGAGTGAAGGGAAGAAGGGCTAATCGCATCGGCGAGGGAAAGGGTAGTGATGCAATGAAAATTTAATAGCACCGATGTGATGGGGTTTCAAAGAATAAGGAAGGGGAGGGTCCGATGGAGGGATAAGGTGATCTGAAGCAGATAAAAAGGGGTTATTGGCTAGGATTTTGAGCGCCAGGTCATGGGGCTTGGTCATATGACGGAGAAATACCTGGGGTTTTAAGCCCTCAGGGGCTTAAAGCCTGTTTATAAAAGGGGCGCATTTTAGGCCAAAAGAGGGGTTTTTATCTGTTTTTATGGGTTTTTTGGTGTTCTGAATGAAGTAAAAGGATTTTTAAAACCAAATAAGAAAGGGTTAAGTGGTTTTAAAGGGCTTTTCGAGGAAAATAAGGATAAATGAGAGAGGAAAGAGGAATTTTTACAAGGAAAATAAATGATATGGGGGCATTGTATGAAGATGAAATGGGGGAATGAAATGATGAAAATGGAGCATTTTAGGAAATAATTTTCTTTGGGAACAACAGGCTTTACTTGGTGGATTTATTTTAAGGGAAAAATAGTACTTTGAAGGGAACAACAGGCTAAGGAATAACATTGCTAAGGAACAACACTGCTAAGGAACAACAGGCTTCAAGAATGAGTAATTTTCTATGAAAATAATCTCTTGAAGGCTCAAGACCTGTTTTAGCCATCATTTGTTGTGACAAAATTTACTGATGGCTAACACCCTCACCACCAGTTGATGAGGCATGTACCAGCGCTGTTGAGACCATGGAGGAGTAGCCTTCATCTTCAACAGTTTGGGAGGCCAACATTTATGAGGAGGAAACTCTTGCAGCCCTGCAAAGAACTTCCACATTTCACCAAGGTATGATTGAAAATCCATCTCTTGTCATTTCAGCAAACACTTTGGATGGGTCTATATCATTGCATGCAGTTGACCTAGAGCAGAAGAATAGCATTGCGCTGTATAAAAGCAGTGATGAAGAAAATAGGAACCATTCGTCATGTGATCACTCAAAGATCAGCTTCATTCAGAAAGCCATGGAGGAAACAGTGAGGAGGAGTAGACATCTGGAGATTAGAAATTCTTTCTCCTCTCTAGATGACACTCTCTCAATGAGCATGCCATAGCTCAAAGAGATACTTCTACTAGCAGCAGATAGAATGCCTCTTGGATTTTGGAGGACCATGCATGAGGAGGAGATCTCAAGGAGAGATTTCAATAGATGTGCACTCCCACACATCATGGAGTGCAAGATTCTTCAACAGTTTGAGAAGGTTCCTCCCTTCTCACAGGAACAGATAGAAGATGGAGGACATCTTCAGATGGGTAACATCTCTCATGACTGTGTTGGAAATTCCTTAAGCCATGCACATCATGATGGGAATTTTTTTCCTACCACCTATTTGGATCCTCATAGGGTCAAATTGATCCTTGGGAAGATTGCATTTCAAGATCCCATGAAATGCAGGAATCTGATTTGGGATGATGGTAGCCCTCATGGGAGGAGTACCAAGATTAAGGATGGAAGGAGACATCCACAATTTATTGAGTGGATGTGGATGATGAGAAAGAAGATGGTGAGCTAATTTCAAGTTTATGATACCGGGCAGCAGGAGGCTTGGCTGCGCTGGTTACTCTTGAAGGAGTTTGGCCATCACTTGGCATACACTCTTTCCAAGGGTATGAGGATGGAGAAGATGTGGCAGGATGCTGACATCATGGAGCAGAAAAGAGTATGGGTGCATAGTGATGATGCAACATTCATATCATACACTATGTCTTCATCACATATCTTGTATGATGAGAGCATGAGGAAGTAGCAGAAATATTTGTTGCTGGGGTTATTCTTTAGAGAGCAAGAGCAGATTTGATCTCATTTCTTGTATGATGTTGCAGGAGTAGGAGACGGCACTATCATGGTGCAAAGGGGATACTCCTTGACCTTTGATGATCAAGAATTGCTTCCACCTTGGGAGAGATTTCATATTTACAACAACATTATTGGAGGGTTTCCCATCTATGTTGAGGAAGCTGAGGGCAACAACATTATGCCATCTAGAGATTATCTAGTGCCTCGTGCAGAGGAAGGAGGAGCTCTTGCTCCAAGTAGAGGGATGCTTGCATCTTTACAAGGAATTCCCCAGGATCTCAGGTTTGGAGATCAAGGCACAACTCATGTTTTACATGTGCCATTGTTGAGGAGGTGTGGGACCATGGATACACAAGGAGAAGATAGGGAGGATGAACATCATGATGAGATGAGGAGCACACATCCCTATATATTGTATGAGGTTGATGCACCTAAGAAGGTGATTGGATTGCGCGGTGGAAGCATGGACAGATTTTTTCGTTCATATATGCAGTCACCTCTTGATGATGATGTCTCACTGCATGGAGACATTTTGCCGGGGAGACCACTAGATTGGCAGAGGAGGATGGATGCTTCACTAGTTGAGGCACCACTCAGTGTTTTCAGAGGAGTGGAAAACTTGGGGGATAACTTCACAGTGCTGAGAGTCTTGGGTAGACTCAAGGAGGAGAGAGCCATTCTCTCAACATCATTTTCACCCACTCTCATTTCAAATTCAGCACTGTGGCAGAAGTAGCAGGGGAAGGATAGCATCTTTCCAAATTGCATCTTTGGCATGGGAGATGTTAAAGAAGGAGAAGACCATATGACAGATGACCTTCATGGGGAATCATCAGCGCTGTCACTATGGAGGATAGATCGATGTTGGAGCTCCGGGTTGTTGGTGGAGTATTCCCAGGATCATCTTGCTTGCATGATATTGACATATTAGCATATGAGGAGATGCATAGATCATGTGCAGATGGAGGAGATACATAACTCTTTGGAGGAGTTATCATATCCACCTCTTTTCTCTTTGAGGATGAGAGGGGACTCAATTTTGAGCCACTCCATTTGCATAAGCAAAACTTATGGTAAGTGTATTTTTTATTTGCATGATGATTTGTATATTCATCCCTTAACCATATATGTACAGGATGTGTCCCTTGGGGGAGAGATCTCCCACATTATTTGCATTGCATGTTCTAATGGGGGCATGAGAGCACATGTGGCCAATACAACAAAACACTTGTTTCCATTTGAAGTGAGACATATCATTGATTGGATGCCAAATGATGGTGACTTCAAACTCATCACATATGAGGTGATTTGGGATAGCATGTTCCATAATGTTGGAGAAGAGATCCTTGGAGGTCTTGTCTTGAACTTGCCACTGGAGGGCAACATTATTATAGCCCAAGATCAGCCTATAATCTACACTTATCATAATTGGAGAGGAAGAAAACATGGGTTAGGCTATTTTTTCTACCAAGATCAGATTTTCAGCCCACCTATACTACAGGAGCCAAAGGTGGAAGATGATTTTCACGAGTTGCCATGTTGGGAGGTAACTCACTTTGTATGGATGATTTCTTGGGGATGGAGGATCCACATGGGGAATATGTTCCCCAACATATTTCAGACTCCATGCCTTGAGTGGAGATTTCTCAGTTCTATCCTTGCAGTTGCTTGAGGACAAGCAACATTTGGGAGGGGAGGACTGTAATATTCCCATTTTAGCACATGGCTGAATGGAATATTAAAATTTTTCTTTTATCACCTTGCAACTAAATAAATGGGTATGAGAACCCATTCTTATTGAAGACATGAATAAAATCCCTCATAATGTGAAATGGATCATCATAGTAGCTTCATTTTGCACCCTCAAGTGTGAAAAGGGGCAAATGCATGAAGACAAGGTCATGTTTGACCAAGTCAACAGCGCTGCCATAGGAGGAGTGGATCACTTTATGAGACATTGTAGTGTGAATGAGAAAGAGGATATTTGGTGGAGGAAACCCTAATGGATGGGGCCCATGGAGAGAGAGCTTTCACTTGTTTAAAAGGAGGGAAAGGCAGCCATTGTTACTCATGCTTTTGATTATTGATTTCATGTCTATTCAGACATTGTGCATTCTTTTGCTGTTTAGCAAGAATTTCTGGGGAATTCCTGTTTAGGTTTCTTCACCTTCTTGAGAGGCCTCTTGAGGTATTTTTCTTCATTCTCCATAATATTGGCTCAAGCCAAAAGCTACTCCTTTCATTTACTACGTTATTTCTGCTCAAGTATAATGCAGTGTTGTTGGGTGTTGCAGTGGAGGACACCATACACCATTCCGTTGGCTCAATTGTCAAAGGAGGGAGATTCTATTCCTCTGGGAGGTTAGCGAGGGAGATTCCTAGGCATATTTCAGATCATTGGCATCAGGTCAAGCTTTTCTCTTCACCAACAGCGTAGTCCCTTCTCTAGACTGCGTTATTTCTGAGTGAAATTGCAGTGGGGACTTGCTCCACATGTTTGGAGGGTGAGATCTTAGGTGAGAGGATCATCCTTTCACTCTAGAGATCCTTTGGATGAGATTCATCCATCATTTGCATCAATATTATATATCTACATCCAGTTCTATTTCTGAGTTGCAGCTGCTGCCCAGCAACTCCGGCATTTCTGCAGATTTTCCATTTTGTACTTATTTCAGCCAATCCTTTCAATGATTGTGTATTGTATGTTTCTAGGGGTTGAGATCTTGCTCCCCCTTCTTATTTGAGCTAGCTATTGTCATATTTTTTTATTGACACCATTTTTCAGCATTCCTCCTTCATGGATTGCGTAGTCATAGCCAGGGCTTCTCTTGTATAACATTATTTCTCCATATTTCATGTATATGTTTCATTGAGGCTGCATTGCCTAACTTGAGAGATCTTTTTCCTCAAGATATTGTATACATTATTGATACTATAATCTAATGTAATGGTTATGTGGATATTCCAACATTCTTGTATTAATGTATTCGCTGCTATTTCCAGTTCATTTTTATGTATTGTTGATCTCCACATTGGTAATATCTTGAGATATTCCCAATAGTGTAGCTGTTCCTAATTTGGAATATTAAAAAAAGCCTTGACAACATTATTTTTAAGAGCATTCAACAGTTGTAAGTTACAACTCAGATCTATAAAAAATCCGTGTATAAAATATTAGATCTATGTCATATCTGTACACTAGAGTGTCTCTATTTTACATACCCCTTGGGGTTTTCAGCAAAACATGAAGTATATGGAGTAGATCTGAGATCTCATGCCGCAGATCTGTAGATTTCTTTAGAATTTCTAAAGCTTATACAGGAGTATTCAGATCAGATTTGAATATGACATGGATAAGAACATAAATCCATGGATCACCACAATGAGAGGTATATTTTCATCACTAGAGATCATTCCTTAAAGTTTACCAAAACTCCCTGGAACTTTCCTCTTGCAAATAACGCAGTCGTGGAAGAAAAACTGCATTGTATACTTGATGAATAGTTTGGAGTAATTTCAAGGTATGGATCTGAAGCTCCAATGATCCAATACACTCTTTCCATGGGGATAGAAGACTTCCCCACTGAAAATAGGCATTAGAATGGATTAGATATGAATAGATCTAGCCTCCACTAGCTGCAGCTTACAAAGACAACCAAACCCTCAATAGGATCTACATTGTAGTTGGAAGAAGAGCTTGGCCAAATTCCTAATAGTGGACATGAAATGCAAGACTCCCTCAAGAGATACTCAAAGAAGGAGGTGGGATTCCTGATCAGGAACACCCAGTGCTAAACAACACTATTCTCTACTAAATAGCCAAGAGAATGAGAAATGTCTAAACATACATGTTCTTCCAAAACAATAGGTCCAATAACCTTCTTCTATTGTTCTCCTCTTTCTTTTATAGGATAAAAGTCTTACAAAACCCTAACCCATCTCAAAGGTTTAGCTCCTTTCACATGTGTAGCCTCCAACTAGATCTGCGATGTGCATCTAGGAGGTACATTGCATTTGGACAGGGTTGTGGATTTGGTCCTATTGACCCAGTCAATTGTCACAATCCATTTCACACATAAGGGAGTTTTATTAAGGCAGCCCAAATTTAGCCCTGTTCACATGGGGCAATGATTTATTTTGTTGTTTTAGGAGTTTATTGATCCTCCTTTACAATTTTATTCATGCAACAAGAAAAATGAAACAAAATTGTACATTCCAATTAGCTTGGGCTAATTGGGAATATTACAACCACAAACCATGATTCATAGCGCAGTCGCATGGCCAAATCTGCTATCAGAAAGATGAGGGAAGGAGGAATGTCTAAGAAGGAGACTCTTAGGGATTATCTGCAATAATATGAATCTCAAACTGAGAAGTTTAGAGATCATATCACCTTCCAAGAGTTTTGAAAGATCAAGGTGGAGAGGAGCAAGCAGCATGACATGGGTAGATTTTTCCTATCTACTTTTGATGGATCACCAACATGTTCAGATAAAGCTTGGGTGGAGGAGTTACACACCTATCTACAACAGCACCAAGTTTCTGAAGATGAAGCCATCAAAGTTGCAGCACTGCATTTTGAAGGTAAGGCCTATACTTGGTGGATATTTGAGTATTTTTCATTAAGAAATGCAAATACTTCATCTTATGCAAAGTTCACTGAGAGATTAGTGGAGAGGTTTGACGAAAAACCTTCTAGAACATTCTTGGTGGAACCAAACAAACCAAGACAAACATAACTTTTGCATGGGTTGGAAGGGCCTATAAACTCAAATCCATTTCAGAAAACTGTTGAAGAGGCTGACATCTTGCATAACACCTTGTTAGATGCAAGATCTATATCTCATATTTTTTAGGGCATGGAGATCTTCTTTCCAAAATAAGGTCCTCTTATTCAAAAGTTGCCCATTCATGTTAAAAAGGACGAAAGGGTTGAGGGCAACAACGATGTCATATCTAAAGCATATCAAGCACCTCATGCAGAGGTAGATGGAGTACTTGCACCTCATGCAGAGGTAGATGGATTACTTGCTCCAGCAAGAGGGATTCTTGTATCATTTCAAATAATTCCCTAAGATCTCTTATGTGGAGGTCAAGGCACAACCCATGAGCAACATGTGCCATTATTGACAGATGGTGAAACCATGCAAATGAAAGGAGGAGGTATGGAGGATGATCAAAATCACATGATGAGGAGCACACACCCCTATCTATTTCATAGGGTTGATGTAAAGAAGAGGCAGACTGATTTGCGTAGTGAGGGCAGGGACAAAGTTTTCCATCCATATGTGCAGTCTCCTCTTGACATTGATGTCTCACTACATGGAGGAATTCCACCAGGGAGACCACTAGATCAAGAAATTATGAGAGATGCTTCACATGAGGTTGCACCACTCTTATATTTTGGAGGGGTGGAAACTTTGGAGGGGTTTAGTACAACACAGAGAGTTTGGGATAGACTCAAGGAGGAGGGATATATTCTCCCATTTTCAGCATCACCCACTCTCACTACACATTCTGCGCTGACAAAAGTTGTTCCAGTGATGGAGGATGGCACCTTCATGGTGCAAAGGAGCTGCTCCATGGGCTTGGAGAAACATAGGGTACTTCCTTTATGGAAGTAATCCTCCATATATTGGAGTATATGGAGGCCACTCATACTTACATTAGCCAAGATCAAGAGTTTCTTTTGGGATGGTAGCTTCTCATGGGAGGCCAACTTCCAAAGGTCACCACTTCTACTTGAGCATGAGAAGCTGAATGATGGGTATGACAGCACTTTGGAGGATGAATTTGGCATAGGGGATGTCAAAGGAGATGACAGCAACATGTGGGAAGCTTCATATTGCAGATCTTTAGCACTGTCCCTTAGGAGGGTTGATCCATATTGGAGGGCTCAAATTTTGGTAGAGTACTCCAAGGATCTTGGTGCTTGCATGATTATAGATGACCCGAAGAGAGATAAAAAATACATGGTAGTTTGTGAGGTTATATTTTCTCATGGTAGAGTCTTCTTGACCAGAGTTTCTGAGCTCAAGAGGAAGCTACTAAATGCAGCACATGTGGACTTTATTTCCATGCACTTTGATGCATTTCATTCTTTGATGGAGGAGTTCATTTGAGAGGGAATCCAGTAGGATATATATCAGCATATGGAGAGATGCATAACCTGGATGGTGATGGAGAGGATGTCACAACCACTTCCCTACTCTTTGGAGGTGAGGGAGAACTTCCGGTTGAGCCATTTTAGCTCAAGATCCAAAGCACATGGTGGAGAAGGTACATGTAATATCCCAAAATAGAGAAAATAAGCAGTATTGGGAATATCTTAAAATATTCTGAAAATGGAATACTTAGCAATGCATTCATAGAAAAATGAATTTCTAGAAATGTAATCCATAAAAATGAAAATCATCACTTGGATCCCATAGATACATCCATCTAGCATCTAAGTTCAAGAGGAGATCAGAAACAAAAGAAACTAGGTGAGGTAAACAGACCTCTCACACTAGTGTAGCTGAAAATGACCAAAAACCCCAAACACTGCTACTTAGAAATTCTGCACAAAAGAGACAGTGCAGTATTAAGAGAGTTTTAACTCACAAATTAAGGAAAAAATATATATTCTCATATATTATACAATCAAGCTCAAAAACTGATATCTAGTCTCCTTATTACAAGTACAATAAAACCCGGAAAGGGTTTCTTGTCATACACTCTACATACAAATGTGATCTTCAGAAATTTACTAAATAACCACTGCAAAACTGAAGCATAAGAGTGTAGAAGGCTGAAATAATTCTTATCTGATGTAGAACCCTTAAGGGCTTCCTCCCATGAAAGGATGAACCTCTCAATCAGAAGAAAACACTACAACGGAGCCAGTAGACCATCCACTAAAGCTGCCTCCAAAAATAACGCATTCCCTAGCTGGAAAAATGCTGGGAATGTTGGGGAAATGAGTGGTGTGCTACCACAGATCTGAAATGAGCTCTATATCCCTCCAAACAGATCTCTCAAGTGAAGGAAACCTCCCTCCAATGAGAAACTAGCTCAGAAAGTGGGATTCCAATCCCTTCCACTCCTGCACCCTGCAACACAGCACATTCACCTGTAGAAACTGCGCTGATGAAGTAGGCTGAAGCTTGGCCTAGAAACCTGATGTGGAAAATGAATGCAAACTCCTGCAAGAGGATCCTCAAGGAAAGAGGTGGGATTCCCGCTCGGGAACACTTGGTGCTAAACAGCACAACAACCCTGCTAAACAACAAGAGGTAGCAAAAGTCTGAGAAGACAAAATAATAATCTAAAAACATGAATAATAATGCTTCCATCCTCTTCCTTAAATAAAATGTGAGTTTTCTTGCCCTTGGCACCACCCAATTAGGTCATTTCCATCAAGAGATTCATCTCCCTCCAAAACTGTGTTATTCCTTCCTTGATTCCTGCTCCTCCACAGCTACACTGTTGACTTAGTCAAAGTAGACTGAATCAACCTGATATTATCCTTGTTCACACATGGAGGTGTTTTATTAAGCTGCAAGGAGTGTCTCCTTTCACACTTGAAGTGTCATTATTCCTCCTTAGGAGACTTAGGGGATTTTCTACCCATTTATTTACCAGCTAAAGAAACTGCTAACTCTAATGTTCCATTTAGCTTTGAGGCTAAAATTTGGGAACATTACAGTCCCCCCCTCCAAAATCTTTGCTTGTCCTCAAGAAAATGTATAGGGAGAGCAAAATTTCCCCCCTCCTTCTCTTGTGGCCTCCCATCAATGGTCGTCGTCGCTGTATCAAGATAATCTACAATAAACAGTCATCCAATTTTTCCTCCCAAGAGTGCAAAACCAAATGGCTTACATCAATCAAAGGTGGAAAGTGTGAATGGAAACCTGCTTACTGTCCCATGGCCTCTAGAAGTAGGAGTGATAAAAAATATGGTGAATGAGTGCCTTCCTCACCCATGCTATCATCCAAATGAAATGAGCCATTCTAGGTAGCTCATCAAATAAATCTGCAACCTCGGTTTTATGCAATGTGTTGGGGTTGAATGGAGAGTTTATGTTTTCCCATCCAAGTAGTTTCTCTCTCCATTTATGGTAATCAGGGGGTTGCTGAAATTGGGCTGCAATTTCATGGCCTTCAAAAATGACCCAAGCTACCCCACAAGATAAGTCAACCATGAAGTGCCTCCTCCGAGAATGCAAGTTCACTCAAGGGCTCCTCCTACATGAAGGAAAGGGGTGTGTTGTGGCAATCATGGTGTGCCCATTGTTTCTCCTGAAACATACAACATGTAAAACAGGGAGAATCATACTCCCAATGGGCATCTCCATCTCAATTTCCACTCTCCAAACAAAGCTTCCCATGAGTACAAACATATCAGCAATATATGGAAGCAAAATACTATGTAAACAAGCTGCCAAATGAAAACCAGAGAGTGAATAAAAGTCCCACACAAAGAACCAGCGCAGTGCATTCCATGCCTGCCTCAAAAAAAAAATAACAAGTGCTTCACCAGCCACTTGTTTGCTGTTGTATTCATCTCATAATATGGAAACATGAAGATACAATGTGGTGTCAATGGTGAACACCAAGAATCACGTGGCTTCCCCCACAAACCACCAAAAATATAGCCAACGTCAATGATACAAGTAGCTGCAAGTACATCATCATACAATATGCAAGAAGAGACAATTATTCTTGATACATCATGCTGCTCAAACAAGGAAAAGAAGTACAATACAAAATGTGAAATTATACCTCCTCCATCATGTACTTGAGATCTCAAGCTGAAATGGCTCAACTAGAATCTCTCCCTCTCCTCTAATGAGTAGGGAAGTGGCCGTGACCTCCTATCTATCACCATCCGGGCTATTAATCTCTCCATATGCTAAAATATGTCATGCTGGATGCCCTCCCAAGTGAACTCCTCTACCAAAGAAAGATATGCATCAAAGTGCATCGAAAAGAAGTCCTCATGTGTTGCATGTAGTAGCTTCTCCTTGAGACTAGAAGCTCTAGTCAAGAAGATCCTGCCATAGGAATAGATGACCACATCATCCACCATGTATCTATCATCTCCATCTGGGTCAACAAGAATCATGCAAGCACCAAGATCCTTGGAGTACTCTACCAAGAGTTGAGATATCCAGTATGGATCAATCTTCCTAAAAGACAGCGCTGGTGATCTAGCATATGAAGCTCTCCTCATGCTGCTTCCTACTACTTTGACATCCCCCATTCCAAATTCATCTTCCAAAATCTTCACCCCTCCTGAATCTGAGAGTGGTGAACCAAATGACAAGGTGTCTCTCACCAACTCTAGATCTGGTGGCCTCCTAGGTGGAATGCCTCTATGTAGTGAGACATCAATTTCAAGAGTGGACTATACATATGGTTGGGCAACCTTGCCCTTGCCTTCACAATGCAGTACATTTTTCCTCCTTTTTGCATCAACTCTCTCAAATAGAGAAGGGTGTGTGCCTCTCATCAAATGATGTTGCCCTTCCTTCCTACCTTCTCCTTCCATCTACAATGCTCCACAATCATGCTGCTCACTGAACGTGCTTTGACCTCCATGTATGAGATCCTGGGGAATTTCTTGCAAGGATACAAGAATCCCTCCTATTGGAGCATGTGCTCCTCCTCCCTTTGGCATGAGGTACTAGATATGCTCTAGATGTGACAGTGTTGTTGCCCTCATCTTCATCAATGTGTATGGGCAACATCTCAACAGTTGGATCCTCTTGTGAAAAATAGATTCCCATGCCCTCTGGTTTAGGAATATGAACTAGAGGTCTTGCCTCTAACAATGTGTAATGCAAGATTTCAGCTTCTCCAATGGTTTTCTGAAGTGGAGTCTCCTCCATCACATGCAAGGTTTTTTTTCTCTCAATTTGTTCTTGCTCATGTGTCTTAGGAAGTTTTCCATCGAACCTTCCCATCAATGTTTCAATGAATCTTGCATAAGAGGAAGTGTTTTCATTTTACAAAGAACAAGATTCAAAAATCCACAATGCATGGGCCCTACCTCTAAAATGCAACGCTGCAACTCTGATGGCTTCATCTTCAGGAATGTGGTGTTGCTGCAAATAGGAGTCTAGCTCCTTCAACCAAACCCTAGCTGAACATGTAGGTGACCCTGCAAAATCAGATAGAAGAAATCTATCTACATCTTGCTTCTTGTTGTCCTCCATGTATGAGATCCTGGGGAATTTCTTGCAAGGATACAAGAATCCCTCCTATTGGAGCATGTGCTCCTCCTCCCTTTGGCATGAGGTACTAGATATGCTCTAGATGTGACAGTGTTGTTGCCCTCATCTTCATCAATGTGTATGGGCAACATCTCAACAATTGGATCCTCTTGTGAAAAAGAGATCCCCATGCCCTCCCGTTTTAGAATAACTAGAGGTCACTTCACAATGTGCAATGCAGTGCCGCTCAATGGTTTTCCAAGGGAGTCTCCTCCATCACATGCAAGGTTTTTTCTCTCAATTTTTTCAGCCATGTCTTAGGAAGTCATCGAACCTTCCCAGCATCAATGTTTCAATGAATTTATAAGAGGAAGTGTTTTCATTTTACAAAGATAAGATTTGGAAATCCAACGTGCAGTGTCACTTTCCAAATGCAAAGGGTTTCAACTCCGATGGCTTCATCTTCTGAATGGGTATTAGTTTGAAGAGAGTTCAGTTCTTCAACAAACCCTAGCCGAACATGTAGGTGACCCGCAAAATCGATAGAAGAAATCTATCTACATCTTGCTTCTTGTTGTCCTCCATGTATGAGATCCTCAGGGGTCATTGCATGGAGCCACAAGAAGCAGTGACTGCAGAGTTCGGGAGCATGTGCTCATCCTCCCTTTGGCATGAGGTACTATATATGCTCTAGATGTGACACTGTTGTTGCCCTCATCTTCATCAATGTGTATGGGCAACATCTCAACAGTTGGATCCTCTTGTGAAAAAGAGATCCCCATGCCCTCTGGTTTAGGAATATGAACTAGAGGTCTTGCCTCTAACAATGTGTAATGAAAGATGTCAGCTTCTCCAATGGTTTTCTGAAGTGGAGTCTCCTCCATCACATGCAAGGTTTTTTTTCTCTCAATTTTTTCTTGCTCATGTGTCTTAGGAAGTTTTCCATCGAACCTTCCCATCAATGTTTCAATGAATCTTGCATAAGAGGAAGTGTTTTCATTTTACAAATAACAAGATTCAAAAATCCACCATGCATGGGCCCTACCTCTAAAATTTAGCGCTGCAAATCTGATGGCTTCATCTTCAGGAATGTGGTATTGCTGCAAATAGGAGTCTAGCTCCTTCAACCAAACCCTAGCTGAACATGTAGGTGACCCTGCAAAATCAGATAGAAGAAGTCTATCTACATCCTGCTGCTTGTTGTCCTCCACTTGGATCTTACAAAACCCCTGGAAATCAGTATGATCTCTAAACCTCTCAGTTTGAGATTCATACTCCTGCAAAAAATCACTAAGAGTCCTCCTCTTAGGCATTCTTCCTCCTCTCATCCATCTCAAGATAGATTTGGGCACTTGACTGCGTTGTGCATCATGGTGTGTAGCTGCATGCTCACACTCACCATGTGAAAATCTAGATTCATCTCTAGATTCAAACTCCTCTGGAGATCCCATCTCCATTCTTATTTTTATTCAGCTCTCCTTGAAAGCTCTGCATAGATTTTGGAAGAAGCTTTATAAGCTTATCTTCCTTTCTCCCTTCACATAATGGAGAATTCTCTTTTCTATCCATATCTCCCGAAAGTATAATGGCCTGAGCTCCATAGGCTGAGCCAATATTGAAGCTCTGATACCATTTTAATATCCCAAAATAGGGAAAATAAGCAGTATTGGGAATATCTTAAAATATTCCAAAAATGGACTTCTCAGCAATGCATTCACAGAAAAATGAATTTCCAGAAATGTAAGCCATAAAAATGAAAATAATCACTTGGATCCCATAGACACATCCATCTATCATCTAATTCCAAGAGGAGATCAGAAACAAAAGAAACTAGGTGAGGTAAACAGACCTCCCACACTAGTGTAGCTAAAAATGACCATAAAATCCAGACACTGCTACTCAGGAATTATGCACAAAAGAGACAACGCAGTATTAAGAGGGTTTTAACTTATAAATTAAGGAAACAAATATATTTTCTCATATATTAGAGAATCAAGCTCAAAAACTGAGATCTATTATCCTTATTACAATTACAAGAAAACCCGGAAAGGGTTTCTTATCATACACTCTGCATACAAATGTGATCTTCAGAAGTTTACTGAATAATCACTGCAAAAATGAAACATAAGAGCGTAGAAGGCTGAAATAATTTTGATCTGATGTATATACCTTAAGGGCTTCCTCCCATGAAAGGATGAACCTCTCAATCACAAGAAAACACTGCAACGGAGCCACTAGACCATCCACTGAAGTTGCTTCCAAAAATAATGCATTCCCTAGTTGGAACAACACTGGTAATGTTGGGTAAATGAGTGGTCTGCTACCACAGATCTAAAATGAGCTCTAGATCCCTCCAAACATATCTCTCAAGTGAAGGAAACCTCTCTCCAATGAGAAACTAGCTCAGAAAGTGGGATTCCAATCCCTTCCACTGCTACACCCTGCAACACTACACAATCACCTGCAGAGACTGCGTTGATGAAGTAGGTTGAAGCTTGGCCTAGAAAATTGATGTGTAAAATGAATGAAAACTCCTCCAAGGGGCTCCTCAAGGAAAGAGGTGGGATTCCCGCTTGGGAACACTCGGTGCTAAACAGCACAGCAACCCTACTAAACAGCAAGAGGTAGCAAAAGTCTGAGCAGACAAAATAATAATCTAAAAACATGAAGAATAATGCTTCCATCCTCTTCCTTAAATAAAATTTGAGTTTTCTTTCCCTTGTCCCCACCCAATTAGTTCATTTCCATCAACATATTCATCTCCCTCCAAAACTACGTCATTCCTTCCTTGATTCCTGCTCCTCCACAACTGCATTGTTGACTTAGTCAAAGTAGGTTGAATCAACCTGATATTATCCCTATTCACACATGGAGGCATTTTATTAAGCTGAAATGAGTGTCTCCTTTCACACTTGAAGTGTTATTATTCCTCCTTAGGAGACTTAGGGGCTTTTCTACCCATTTATTTACCGGCTAAAGATACTGCTAACTCTAATGTTCCATTTAGCTTTGAGGCTAAAATTTGGGAACATTACAGTGCAATTTTACATTATGTTTTGTCCTTATTTACTTTATATGAGCAGCATGTTGTACCAAGGAGGATTATCCCTTCTTTCATATTATATGATGATGTACTTTATGCCACTTGCAGCATTGATATTGGCTATTTTATTGGTGGTTTGTGGGGGAAGCCACATGATTTTTGGTGTGCACCATTGACACCACATTGTGCTTTCATGATTCTATATTATATAATGATTGTGGCATAAAACAAGTGGTTGGGAGAGCACTTGTTATTAATTTTTTTGATGCAGGCAAGGGATGCACTGCGCTGGTTCCATGTGAGGAACTATGATCCACGTCCCAGTTGTCATGTGGCAGCTTGTTTTCATTGGTTTTTGCTTCCATATTTTGGATATCTTCTTATGCTTATGAGAAGATTTGTTGGGAGAGCGGCACAAAGTCTAAAGGTGCCCATTGGGAGTATGATTCTCCCTACTTTACTTGATGCATGTTTCAGGAGAAACAATGGGCAGCCCATGATTTCCAAACAACATTTCTTTTCTCCATGTGGGAAGAGCCATTTGGAGAGTTTGAGTTTTTGGAGGAGGCACTTCATGGCTTACTTGTTTGGAGGGGTAGCTTGGGCCATTCTTGGAGGCCATGAAATTTCAGCCCAAGATCAGAAGTAGCCCCATACATACCATAAATGGAGAGAGAAACAACTTGGATGTAAGAATTTTATCTCTCCATATAGCCCTAATACATTGCATGAACTGGGGGTTGAGGATTCTTTTGGTGAGCTACCTAGAATGGCTCATTTAATTTGGATGATAGCATGGGTTTTGGAGTTTATCATCGGGAATGAGATCCCCTATGCTTTTCATAACTCCTACCTTGAGGAGGCCATTGGACATCAAGAAGGTTTCCACTTACACCTTCCACCTTTTCATGATGTGAACCATTTGGTTTTTCATACTTAGGAGGAAACATTGGAGGACAGATTTATTGCAGATTATTTTGAGCAGTGGTGGGAACTATTGATGAGGAGGTTAGAAGAGGAGGAGGGGAGGAATTTTTCTCTCCCTTTTTAGTTGCTTGAGGACAAGAAAATTTTTGGAGGGGAGAACTATAATATTCCAAAAAATTAGCCTTCAAGCTAAATGGAATATTATAGTTGTTTTATCACTAGGTAAGTGAATAAGTGGGTGGGGAGGCCCATAAGTCTTCTTAGCAGCAATAAAAACACTTCAAGTGTGAAAGTATACCGTCTTAGAAGCTAAATAAAGCACCTCCAAGTGTGAACATGGGTTGAGTCAGGTTGATTCAGTCAACTTTGACCAAGGCAACAACGCTATTATGGAGGAGTGGAGATTGATTAAGGAATAACACATTTTTGGAGGGAGATGGATCTCATGAAGGAAATGACCTAATTGAGTGGGGCCAAGGGCAAGAAAACTCACATTATATTTAAGGAAGAGGATGGAAGCCATATGAGTTCATGTTTTAGATTATTATTTTGATATTGGTCTGCTCAAAACTTTTCTTCCTCTTGTTGTTTAGCAGGGTTGCAATGTTGTTTAGCACCGGGTGTTCCCGAGCGGGGATCCCACCTCTTTCTTTGAGTGGTCTCTTGGAAGATTATTGTATTAATTTCCACATTTAGGTTTTCAATCCAAGCTACAGCTTTCTTCATCAACATAGTTTCTATAGGTTATTGTGCTATGTTGTAGGGTACAACAGTGGAGGGGTTAAAATCCCACTTTCTGAGCTAGTTTCTCATAGGAGGAAGGCTTCCTTCTCTTTGGAGATCTGTTTGGAGAGTCATAGAGAATATTTTAGATATTTGGCACCAGAACATACATTTCCTGCACTATTCCAGCTATAAATTGCAAAATTTTGGAGGGCAGCTTCAGTGGCAGATCTTGTGGTTTCTTTGTAGTTTTTCCTTGTGATTGAGGGGTTCGTCCTCTCATGGGAGGAGACCTTTGAAGGGATCAAAATTATATCTATTATACTTAATCCTTCTACACTCTTGTTCTTTAGTTTTTCAGTGTATCTTCAGCCATTGGGCTTGAGTTCCCATCTTGTATAGGGTGTATTTCTGAAAACCCTTTCCGGGTTCTTTGTAGGAGTTTGTATTAAGCCTAGTTCTATATTGGGCATATATTTTGAGACATATAATAGCCCTACATCTTTTTTACATTATTTTTCTATATTAGTGTGTTTATAACTTCACTGTAGCAGTCTCTGGCATTCTTGTATTATGACAACAACTCATTTGTGGAGTGATTTCTTATGGGAGGCTTGTTCCTTCATTGTATATGATTCATGCCTCACTATTATGTATTGATTTGCTGATATAATACATGATGTTATGTCTCCATATTGGTCTCCAATGATTATGAGTTGATTTACACTGCTACTTTCAATTTTGTGTTCATGTATTGGTGCATTCCCCATTTGGGATATTACATATTTAAACTTTGTTTTGGAATCTCTCTTTGAAGTATTAATTGTTAGGTTTTAGCCAAAGAGGCCATGTTCTGATCATGCCCTTTGTCCATACTTGAGAAGCTGCCTTAAATTTCTTTGTAGATTAATCATAGATGCTTAGGATTTCCCTCTTCTTTGATTAATGTTATATGTTATCTTGTATATTTTCTAAACCTTGAAGGTGAAATCACTAAAAGTTATATTAGTTTCTTGCTTCTATGGTTCACTGAATTGTTCATCTTGAATGCTTGTTTTCTTAAGTATAATAAAAAAGCTATTTTTTTTCCATGTATTATGATTATTTCCTTATGTTGATTAGTATTTGAGACCATCTTGTTTAAAAAGTACTTGTTTAAGGATTCTTCACTGCCCTTACACACCTAGTATGCTCACAGACTTATTGTTCATTTCACTTCATACATACCTTTTAAGATCCATTTGACTATGCTAGATTTTCCTTGTTATGCATCTTGTTTCATTGTTGAGATATCCATGACTTTCATTGACTCCATAGCCCAATTATTTTAAGACCTCTCACTCCACCTATTCTACTTGACCATCTTACCCAACCAAAACAAGAAGCAAACCCTACACTTAACAACTAGCCTAAAATCAAAACCCTAGAAGAAAACAAATTCGCACCCTTTGCATACAATAGAGAAAGCCCTCTCTGAGTCCAGGAAGGCTAGGTGCTAGGACTCCAAAGACTGGTCTAATGTTACCCTGTGCATTTGGTCTGCCAATCTGCCAAATCATGAGACCCTAACATTTCGCATTATGATGTTTACCCACGAGGACCACATCATTACTGTAGACCAAATGAAGCATAGCGAGAAGTGACCCCTAACAAACATTGATGTAATTATTACCTATGTAGATACATCCTCATATTCTCTCGCATGGTACCAAGAATACTGCCCTAGCCAATTCAAACCGTCATTCGTTCTAGGGTCATTCCTAGGAGATCCTCCCATAATCCCTGAGTCATCACCCGATGTCATAGGGGCTTCGGTGTGCATGATGTCCACATCAAGTGCCAAAGCTAGTCAGGACATGGAGATAAGAAGTAATGGCACTGATTCATCGGCCACGGTAGCCTCTCTAGCCTACGCCGCCTCCCAAACCTCTTTCCTCTACCCCCCAGCTGGTTTCGTCTCCTAGCAAGTTTTGGCAACGCTGGTATTACCAAACATATCATTGGAAATCCCAATTTGTTACCTCGTTCTCCCTATCGAAACAAGAGCCACCCACATTACTGCTACAAGATTGAAGCCCCTCAGTCTCGAGGAGGCCCCACTCATCCAAGAAACAGTCGAAACCACCCCTGCAAAGGAAATTCCCATTGAAAAACCGGTAATTACGGCTAAGAAAACCAAGAAAAGAGGAAAGAAGATGGTGACCCCTACCATTCAACGGGAATCACCAGTCTATGCAATATGCGACGTAATAGTTCACCCTACCCATATCTGTCTATAGTTGGATGAATTAAAACCACTCCTTGGATCTGAGACAGACATCGTGACGCCGCCTTCCCATACAAAGGAACCTACCACCAAATGTAAAGGCAAAGATCAATCACACATGTGCTCTCTCTAGCAACTACGGGCACTATACCCATTATTTCCCAAAGATCCTATGATATAGGGATGCCTTACATGCCATTGAGAAATCCTATTAAGAGGACCCCTCCACCCGGGCATCCAGAAATGAACCTCGTAGCATCCTGTACCTACAGGAGGAACAATGAAGGGCACAAGAAAGACCTCCAGTCATACCCGTTATACGTTTCACACTATGCAATGAACGTGGTCACTTCCTAGAAGAGTGCACAGCCCTGGAACTCATCCACAGATGGTATCCTCTAGAAAGGGTTTACTACGTTGGATTGTGGGCAACGCAATTCACATGTCTATTATGCATCGACAATCATCTTTTGGAGAATTATCAATATATCCCCTGATTCCAACTACCCCTCGCTAGCTTACGCTCTTCCATAGTCCACCTCTCCCAAGAAGACGACATGGATGCGGATTCCATGGACAACTCCACAACCCAAGAAGATGTGATGAGAAGATCCATCATGTTCATGTTAGTTGAAAAAATACCAATCAGGGAACCCCTATTTACCCCTAACTGCTCTCTATAGAGAAAACCATCATGCACATTATGCAAAATGCCCAATCATGTGGTCGTCAATTGTCCTAATTTAGCAACATTACAACGTTGTTTCCCTGCCAAACCTTAAAATGAGTACGATGGAACCATCATATCAAGGATATTTTTCCTTATATGTCAAGGAAATCATTATGAGCGGCACTGTACTTATGCCTTGCAACTTCGTCCCACTATCAACATGATTCATACCATATAGAAGAGATAGGACGACCTCTGGGAATGGCATAAAAAGTACATCTTCGAGTCAACATCCCCACCCCTGCAGTGGTGTAACAAGAAAGCTAAGACAACACACCAACCAAGCATGACCCCAGCCAAGCCTAGGATAACATGTGGACTATGTGACTTGAACGACCATCGGGTCAACCAGTGCAGAGAACCGAAGCAACTTGCAAATAGTTTTCGTATAGTCTCCTCTCTCCCTCAGAAACTCTCTCTAACCAAGAGAAAATCATGCGTACCTACTACTTGGTTTGTTCACACTTTCACCATACAATTAAATGGGTACAACTCCCCAAGCTAAGAGCGGCAAGAGCAGCGTTGAGTATACACTTCCCCAAAGAGGTAGATGTACCCAAGCCAACAATAGGGAAATGGAAACAGAAGACAACCTCTTCTACGACAGACCCTTTCCAAGCATCCACATCAGGAACAATGAGTAGTGTATAATCTCACACAATCTACTCTGTTGGCACAGTGGTACCATGCACTATCTGCACTAGCCAAAATAACACACCATAGGTATGCCTGCTAATGGAAACATTCAGGCACCTCTGTAGAAGGCACAATTTCCACCTACCAGAAATTGACCATCCTAGAGGGGAACCTAACTTTGCACTCATGTAGAATCCCATTACGGAGATTCTTATCCCGTCGAACGTCGATGACATGATCCACCATATACAATTTATATCATTGCATATCGGAAATAGGATTCCAACCACCCCCACATCCCAGGATTTCCACCCTATTCCTATCGCAAAAGGTCAAGGTACCTCGCACTTTTGCATTGATTTCCTCAAGAGCCCAAATTTACATGCCACCATCGAACTACTTAATGATACCCAACCTCTAGAACAATGCCTAGTACAAATAGAGCTTGTCAACGAAAGTCAATGATAGTTGCTGCAACACAATGAGGCCCACAAGAAAACGGTAAAAGCATCATTCAACCGCAACATCACCCCTTGATGATTCAGCGAGGGAGAACTAGTCCTCCACTATGATGTCGCAAAAGAAGCCCTAGGGCCAGGAAAGTTCAAAATCTTGTGGAAAGGACCCTACATCATCAAACATTTCCTCTGACAAGGGGCATACATCTTGATGGAACTGGACAGGACCTGCCTCAATAACCCCATCAACAGTCTTTACCTCAATAAATTCTACCCATAAGGGCCAGAACAACCCTTCCATAGAGTGAACGTACACAACCCTAACCACTCAAAATTTTTGACCAAAAGACTTATTTAAAAGCACTCAAAGTGCCATCATGGATCACCAAACTAAACCTTATTTTATATTTGTTGATGGAGCATCAAGATGGTCTCAAAGTTTAGCTGCAGCTGCTTGGGTCATTTACCACCCTGACCGATCACCACTCTGCTCAAACTGTGTGTGCATTGGTTCAACAACAAACAATTAGGTAGAATATGACGCCGTTATCAGACTTATGTGCGATGTCCTCCATCAGGGTATACGCTATATGCATATCTACCTCGATTCCAAGTTAGTAGTGTCGTAGTTAAACCAAACATTTGAGACCAGAAGTACACATTTGTTTAGAAAATATTTGTGTGCCAAAAGATTAAGAAGAAAATTTGACTATATCACATTTACACATTTACCAAGGAGTAAAAACTAAATAGATGATCGCATAGCTAACAATATCCTAAACTGGAATGCATCTCGAATAAACCATCATACATAAAAACCAAAAATATAGATATCCATCAGCATAACATCATACATAAACCGAAACAGGTGACACATCATGTAGAGCCGCAAAAAATATCTCTCATATATATATCACAATGTGTATGTCTAGTACAAAAATCATGTCATTGGCCCAACGTCTAGCCCAAAGATACAAAAGTCATCAAAAATAAGGGAATCATCCTCATAATGGGTGCTTTCCCTATGTAAAAAAATACTTTAGCAATCACTCTCGGTGCCACCACTAGAGTTGTCGTCGCAACCGAGATCGCCACTCGACGTAGAATGGGTCGATACTCCCTCTCACAGGCCATCATGGTCTCCAACCAGAACTGCTCGAAGTCATCCATAAATCCTTGAGCAGGCACTCCCTAAGTTAGGCGGTCCACTCGACCCTAGGCATCCTCAAGAACTGACACTCGAGCAGTCAGCTCCTCGATACGAGTCTCTGCCATATCCGCACGTGTTATCGCTACATCAGCACGAGCCCACTCAACCATAGCCTCTGCAGCGGTCGAGTTGCTGCCCTCTCCTTAAGGGCCAGCACCACCATCAAGTCCCTTAGCAACACCTCCTCCCTGATCACCCCTAGGTCATCGTAGAGGATTGTGGCCAACCAATGGAGCCACGGGGCGACCCACCTCGCCAATGTCTGCAAGAGTAACCAAAATCATGTCAATGTCACTAAAAAGACACATAAGTACATGTATACTCAAATAAATGTAGAAAACGTACACAACATAAATGTGGGACCCCAAGCGTAGCCAAAAGGGAGACCCATGTCTAGATCCCCCAGAAGTCCATCCCTGCATATGGGTATGGTAGGAACATCTACGGTTTGGCCGCAAACTAGGCCTCTGTCGTGGCATTCCAATAACGCCCCACCATGCCACCACCACCTCGCGGCATCAACGGAGCCCATCTAATCATATGAGGCTCCCATGGCCCCACAGGAGGCACCGCCACCACTGGATTTAGTAGCACTACCCTCTCGTACATAATGCTGCACAAGATACTGGCATACGCAAATGACTTAGATCCACGATGGACCTTGTTGAGTTGTGACACCATCCCATCAAAGCAGAAACGAGAAAAGTCATAAAAATACCCAGACCTCAACCGATGCAGCACTCCAACTTGCGGGCCTGATGCCCGATGTGGAGCAACCAACCCTGCCAGTCACACAATCACCTTCAGAGAACATCGCTCTACCAAAACTGTCACTGATGCAATGTTGATGCATCCCTCTGTAATAGGCACCCCACCTCAATGACGTCTTTGAAATCTCTCCAAGTCCATTATCCCGGTAGGGAGTGGATATCTCAGCACCTCACTCTGAGGCAGTAACCTGGTCACAAAGTACACATCCGTCTCAACACAGATGGCCAGTTTCATCCCCCGCAACATGAACATGTTGTGCCTCCTATGCCAATGTCGGATCAAGTAGCATAACAGTCGATCCTGCAACCGACGAAGCTTGTTCTCTGCAAACTTCAAGAGCCCCTATAACACCAGCTGACGGTGCGCCCCAGCATCAGAAACCAATTCAGTCCAGAGCTTGGGCCAATCTCGCTCCCTCCACAATAACCTGTCATCAAAATAGGTACCCGTCAATACAAAAAAAACACAAAAATAGGCAAAAAACCAAAAAATATTTTTCGCCTCGGCTTTGCGCGCCTATCCCTCAGATAGGCGTGCTTAGTGCATGCCTGTATTTTTCATAGGCGTGCTTAATTCATGCTAAAAAAGGAGAACTGAGTGCATTAGCACACTTAACCCCCCAAAAAATGCACAGGGAGCACGCCTTTGCCCTGATCGCCCACACAATCTATGGCAAAAAACACCTAAAATCCATACAAACCAGGTCTAGATGGACCACGGCACCATCAAACTAGAAAAATTAAGTGCAGGACGTCATGGAGGTTACCTTGACATGATCTTGTCAATCCTTGGTGCTTAGGCTGACTTCAACAGTAAGAAATGCTACGCAGAATCCTCTAACCTCTCAAAAACTCAGCAAGTATAGATGAATTGAATTAGGGCCATATCCACCTATATATCACCCTTTTCAAAAACATTCAGAGGACCATAAAAAGAGATCAGAAGGTCCATTCTCCGAACTATAAGTTGCACCACAATCAACACTCCATGATGAACAGAGGCAATGCCACACATTCACTCTCCCAAAAAAAATAATTTGTCAGTGCTGACGGGTATTCCCTCTCATCTTCTTTTTTAAAGCTCATGATTTTCAATAAATTTGGATAAAGAAGATGCTTTCACTTGAGGTAGTTTTTTTTGCAGGGAAAAATCGCAAACCATCCACAACGTTATCTCCTGAAATTTCCAGAGCAGGTATCATTCTACCTGCAACATGATAGAGTCCCAGAAAACTATGCATATCCTGATATCATTTCTCCATCAGAAATAAAACATAGGATCCTCCTACCCAACCATTTTTATCTTCACCTCACCCTGCACATGATAAATATCCTCATTGGTCGGTAGAGCCTCCCCTCCATGGCACTCTTCACCCACAGTAGATCATATATCACAACAAAAGTGATGCCATGGCCATACCACTTCAGTCCGAGAAGCACCTCATGCCCATCCATTCACCATGCATAAGTTCAAGTTTACCATACAAGCTAAAACCCCCTTCCCAGATGACTAGGTTGTACAAGAAAATAAAAATTACACCACCGCACCTTGCATTTGGCCCACCATACCTCCACCATCATAATCCCATCTGCGATACTTTCTCATTCGCTTCATCAACCCCGCACATGAGACCAACCAATGGGACCCTCACCCTCAGCAAAAAACCTTCCTCTTGACATCAATGAGTGAACACTTTCATGTTTTGGGGTACCCGTCTTTGTGTTTTGTACAAACCAAACCCCATTATTTTATTCTTTTGGTAAGTGTACAAAGACCTCGAATGGTGCACTACATCCTTCACCCTCTCCTTTCATATTTTCTCCCATGACAGTAGTCCCTAAACACCCTTGGTTGGAGTATTATACCCCCACGCACAAGCCACCTTAACATTCATAGCTAGTTTATACCCACCTTGGAAGTCCTACCGATTCCAGGGATTTCCCCATCAGAAATAACTATGACTACCGCCAAGCTGCTTAGTATACTCTGACCTTGGACCACTGAATCCCCATCATCAGTTTTCGGTCACCCCTCGCCAACATGCCTATGTTAAATCCATCACATCCAAGTCCTGGGCCCCTTATGTCGGCGACCCCTTGTTTGGTTCAGGCTTCCTTTTTGTCGACTTTGACACATATTTTCTGAAAAAGAAGCAGTACCTTGGATCACCTCTCTCAATACAAGGGGCATCCTTGGGTGGCACTGTGGGAGACATCATTGTCTACAGATGTCATCGATCCTCCTAACATTCGACTATGAGAAAAAATTTCATGTCAAGATGGTATCGTACATTACAACCATTTCACTTTGATCAAATCCATCGAAGACCCATGCCTCCATAAGTGTCTCTGTCAATAATGGTTACACTAGAAGGTCCCAGCTAGCACCTATGCGTATAATGTGCATCTATATGCCATACTAATTTTACGCATATGGGTACCATATTCCACCTATTTTCAAAGAAAAAATTCCTCTGAGGGCGTTAGCAATCGTCATCAGCAACCACTAGATCACTACTACATCAGTGATACCGACATAACATGTATCTATAAAAATAAATTTGTTTAACTAGCCACAACATCATGAGCATGGGAGATGTCTGCCTCGTAGAAAATTTGTATATGTATTGTAAATTTTATTTTCTTAGAGGGATCCCTTAGGAAATGGTCATTCTTGGAACCGGTGCAGGGTGTTTTCAATTCCAAGCTTCATGCAACTCTCTCTCTCTCTATGCACGACACAGAAAAAGAAACTATAATTTATTTCGGCTATACAGCTCTTCCTAGACCTCACACATTAGGGGGCAACTGTTAACACTGGAAAATCGTATAGTAGAAGACGACATTAATTAATGTCAGGAAAAATGATTTACAGGGCTGGAAGAAATTACAGAATCTGGAGAGTATTTAAAAATCTCTAAGGTTTGAGTAAAATAAAATTTGAACACATCCTAAATGCTCTTTGCGCGCATAATCCTTCGTGAAGAGCTCCTTCTACGCGCTTTTTTCTCGATATGCGCACAATCCCAGGAGGCGAAATTTCACTATCTGGGACCACACAAAGTAAAGGACAAGTGCCCCCTTCCTTGAAGCTGCCTAAGGACAGCCACCAATACCTCCTTAGACACTAAGTGAGCACACAATGGCATATTTGGAGCATACAAAGGAATCATACCCCTCTCTTGGGTCACCATCCACAATGTACCAAGAGAGGGAAGGGAGGATTTGAAATCTCCTATATAAGGCCACCATGAGATGAAGAATTTGTGAACACGTTGTTATGCTGGCCATAATTTTCAAAGAAATACTAGCAGTGTGTGAGCTGGAGCTAAAGATAGAGGGGACTCAATTGTTGGCCATCCAACAAGTTCAGTCCAACACAGTAGACAGAGAGGGAGACTGCACTGAGGCAATCTTAGGATAAAAAAATCCTTGCATCGGGCCCTAGAACCCATGATCTAGGGGCCCTTTGCAAAGAGGGTAAAGTTTCACTCTTATTACTACTAGCGCTCAATAAGAGGGGCCTAGAGCCACCATTCGTATTATTGTTGTCATTTGGCTCTTTTCAGAGCTCATGTTTATTTGTTTTTAGTTTTTAGTTTAGTTTTTAGTTTATATATGCATGTTATTTCTCTATCTAGTATGCTTATGATTCTAGCTTGTTTCACTAACTTGCTTGACTCCACTTCTTTTTCTGCCTATTACCAATAACTTAAGTGGGTAGACCACACCACTTAAGTTGGTGTGATTTCGTACATACGTGTACCAAACACACTCCAACAATATCCATAGTGAAAAAATGAATTACGAAAATAATTTATGTTATATTCAATATACCAAAGTTGATAATTTGATTAAAAGTAAAAAATATTAGAAATTAATGTTGAATTTTTAAATTATCCAGTGATATTTCCATGATATTATTTACTGTTAACATTTAGTATAAGATACTTTTAAAATTTTGAAAATGTTATGCCTCATTGAAAGGGGACACTTCATTTTGATGGTTTATTTTTAGGTTTTGGTTGCAATTAGATAAGTTTTATTAGGCTAAGATTTGAAAAGAGATATGTTTTTAGCCTTTAAAATAAAAATTACCCTTGGAATAATAAATCTTTCATTTACTTGTTCATTTTTAAAAATTGTTTTAGTCATACAATTTGTCCATAATTTCATTGTTGAAATATGTTAAAAACTTAATATTTTTAAAACCATGGTTGAAAACTTGTCAAAATATTAAGGTTTTTATGTGCTATGATATTTTATCTTTAATGCTATGGTTGAAAACAATTACAATTTTAGGGTTTTTTATAGTCAAGATATTTTCTCGTTAACAAGATGGATGAAAATTGTTGGAAATTATAAGGTTTTCATACATGATATTTTTATCTTTAACATCATGCATCAAAATTGTTGGAATTTTACGATTTTTCAAAGTCCTAATATTTTATCTTTAATTCCATTGTTAAAAAGTGTCAAAATTGTGACCCTTTTTTTTGTTATTCCAGCATAACAATTTTTGTTTCGAGGGTGGTTTTTAGCATATTTTAAAAAACTATTGAAATTTGACCCTAAAAAGAAAGTGCGTTTTGGAATACACACTTTTCATTTTTGGGGTGTTTTTTCATGTTTTTTGAGTTTTTTGGGGCTAGAGTTCTCGTTTTGATGTAATAGTTCCTGTTTGATCGGTAAATTTATTCAAACACAAAATACTACTACAAGATTAGACATATGATAGTCAGTGGGTCATATATTTTTGGACAACTAAACTATTTTAAAGAATTTTTATATCTTGGCCAAGTTTATTTGCAACTTGGAATCATTTTAGTGACACATGGAATGTAGAGAAAGGTAGTTTTAATGCATAAGGCAACTACCATCCAAGAAATATAAATACTATTGATCATCTCTTAAAGAATATGGAAATATTGACATAGTGTTTCATATTGGATATCTATCTTACAAAAATGGCTACCTATCACAAAGGGATCAGTGCATAGAAAAATCACATGTTCCATACATGGTAGCTAGTGGAAGCCATGAGCGTGATTGGCTTGATTCTAGTTAATTATATAAGAACAAAATTTTAAGGGGAAAATGTGGTCTGCTAGCTAAAACCATATTTAATTTTCCAACAATTAATGATGTTAAAACATGGTATTCCACCTACTATGGCATGTTCCATTTTTTTATTTCACATTCAAAAATTGATTGGTAAGAAATATTAGGATAATACACATTTATTGAGGAATGTTTAGCCTCTATTGGTGGACAATAACAACCCTAGATTATATTTATTTCTCATCAAGCTCTTGGTTATTCTTTAAATTCATGTTTTGTTGTTCATGGAGATTTTGAAGACCTAATGGGAAAAGGGACTTACCAAAAGCTTTGGTAGAAGCACAAGGTCGAAATTGCTTTCATTGCCCATGTTCACATCTATGAAAGATAATTTCCTTGTTTATCAATATTCAGGGACCTTTAATTCCACAATTCTTATTTATTTTAGAAAAAATGCATGAAGGGAATCATTCGTACTCTTTGTTTGAAGGACTTGTAGGAACAACATAAATATTGTTTTCTATGGCTACTCTTCAAGTCTAATAACTTCACATCACCAAGAAACAAAAATAATTGCTATTCATTTCCAACAAGGAAGGCTCCTCGTGACTTGATCACAAATTTGGAAAGTTACACGTACGATATCATAAAGCAGAGGTGCGATATAGCTCACTAAATGTGATACATTCAATCACATCGATGGAAACAATAGTCATATCCGTACACCTCACTAATGTTATATTTCATGTGGCCAATATGAGACTACCTCTTACCTTAGATAGCTACTACATGTTATATTTTATGTATACCTCTCACTAATGTTATATTTTATGTATACCATTCTACCTTTTTCAGTTGAAATTTGCGATCTTTTGATCCTTGGTCTTCCCAATCGCATCGCACCTCGACCCAATATATTGTTCCCTCAAAAATATTCAAGAAGAGAAAATTAGTTGTGTGTTACAAGATCTACATAGGAGTGGATATATACTATTCCACATGCGCATATCGATTATAAAAAAGAGAATTTAACAAACAAGCATCCAAAAACAATCCCAGGTGCTAATTTCACATACAAGGTCCTTGTGCAACTACTAATATTAAATATTGCAACAATGGATTCATTGGGTATACAAAAGGATTTATTGAATGCATTTCTTAATTGGGTGGAAACCAATGGAATCCATGTGGTTTTGGTAGTGGGCATATGCACTGATTCTTTTGTTCTAGAATTTTTTGGGATTCCCTATTTGGAAGAATTTGTGTTGTACTCTCAAGGATATGTGGCATGATCTTCTTGTCAATGCTAATAAAAACACTTCTATGGAATTGATAAGAAGAAACTCATCACATAAGCCTATACTTTTTCAGGGCTAGATGATCCTATATTGTGGAAAAGATATCATTTTATTGAAAAATAGAACCTCAAATGCATTCATCATTATGATTCATTTACAGATAAGAATCTTAATAGAAAATTTCTCTTTAGAGATTGGAATATTAGGCAGGAAAATTCAACAATGGCGACATAGTGAGAACTCCATCAATTAAAACCTTAAGGCAAAGAAATTACAAAATATATGTGAAGCATATATTCAACGTATGTGATTATAGTAATAGATATAGTTTTATTGCACATATGCACATAATTGGTTAGGCTCAATAAGTTCTCCAACATAAGTTAGATTACAGACGAGATTCTTAATCAGTTAGAACTCAAATACATTCAATCTATTTCTTTTTCCATTCTTGTGGTAGGACATTATGAATTCATAAAATATTTCTTGTGGTAAATAAAATATATAATCCTGCAGTTGGTGGGCCAATGATAACTTATATAAAATTGAAGAGAAGATAAATTTGTTTTGAATTCTCATGGCTACCATGTAAGGAAATATGTGCATGTTCTTCCAATAGCAGCTCTTTATGGTACTAACATTAATGGATAGGATCCTTTCATATCCAAATATTTAGAGAAGGTTTCCCTTGCTATAGTAAGGTTTATTGAAACCATTGATCATTTCTTTCTCACATACGATGTTGCTTATTTGGTATCTTAACATTGTTGAATTTTTTTTTTGTCCCTAAGAAGGAACACGTGTCTCAATGTAGTCAAAGACAGTCCTCTCTGAGCATATTATCATCTCATAAATATTTATGTGATAAAGTTGCTGGGTCGATATGGTTTAAATGTCATTGAAATCTAGTTGAGGCTACACATGGCTCAACCCTACTACTTGGTCATTTAATGAAGGTTAAAGGCAATATGGACTTAGAACCTATGCATTCCTTGAGAAGGAAGATTGTTGCCAAGCATTTTTTTATATATTAAATGCATACAACCTATGGAAAAAAATCCACAACAAAGGATTTCAACTCCAAGTTTCTTAATACTAATTGGGACTGAGGTAAATATGAAGGTTTCTCACAATATAAAAATCCAGTGAGGGAAAAGAGTTGATAGTTTCTTGTCACTACCATCAACAAAAACAATAGTAGCTATGAGACATTTCTAAGGAACCATGTTGCTCTTTTCAACTAATTTATAGACTAGGATTTTTTAAGGAAGCCAAGCCTACTCTTTCATTAAGGAGCTTGAAAGGGCTGCTAAAACGATAAAATATGTGCATTTTTTATTGAATGACAGATATTGGAAAGGTATTGAAACCTTCATGGGTAAATGAAACAAGAACTTACAAAACAAAGGAGAGGAAGCATAACGAATGATCTCTCACATCACTTTTATTTTATTTTATTACTTTTTTATGATTGTAAAATTCTAAATCTTGTAAAAATAAATGTAAACTCTAGAAGAGTCATAAGGAAGTCAAAATATACAAGGAAGTAAAAATATTTCTTCCCCATTTGTATAAATATACCCTCATGCCTCTAAGCGGTGAGGATTTTGGAACTTGATTCTTTAACATAAATTTGTTAGCACTCAGATAATTGTGACCACTACTATTGGCATATTGTATAATGAGTTGTGGTGAGGTAAGGAGTTTATACTAGAGATGATATGAGAATCCTACATTCCGCTATTGGATTTTGGTGAACTTGCAATACTTTTTTTTGTATTTACAACATAATTAATGAGAATTTCATCACTTTGGCATAGATTCCCATGAATTCCTATGCTACTTGTAATGCCTAATTGATACTCTAGTCATGTGTGCATGTGTGCTTTTATATTGGTTATATGCTAAAGAACTAATTCATGGATATTGCTTATATGTTTTCTTTGAATATTCTCTTTCATTCCAAACTAATGCTAGTACCCTATTGTGAAATAATCCAAAATTAACCTATTGTTAGGGATTCCTATCCATTCCTTTGTTGGTTGCAATGGCTAGCTAATAATCCAATAATGTGTTCATATGTGATTTCATATTGGTTATACATTTATAAAATAATTCATGGCTATTTCTTATATGTTTTCTTTGAATATTTTCTCTCTCATTCCATGTTAATTCTAGTAACCTATTGTGAACTAATTCAAAATTAACCTATAATAATTTATGATTTGTGTATGTCTGAGATGGTTTTAGCTCACTAATCCATCTTGAGAGATACTCCTTATTATTGTTATATTTTTATATTATTGTACATTCCTATGCAAGTTAGAAATTGTGGGTTGATTATATCCTCACTCTCTAGGTATTCCATACTCATTCTCACTCTAACATCTTATAAATTGAATGCCAAGAGGAAACCAACATGGTGAAAAGCGAGCCCACATACTAAATGGGGATACTATCCCAAATATTGTGAGGTATAATTTGGACTTCACACTAAGTAGACCTCATTAATTTTGGAGGTGAATTTTTCCCCATAAATATACTTGACACTAGAAGGAGGGAAGATGATAAGATGAAGTTGTGGAGCTTATCTGTTAAATGTTAAATTTAAATGAATCATTCCCAAATATCTATTCTGGGTTATTTTTCTGAAAGAATAAATATTTCAATCCCCTTTAAGATAGTTAATCTCTTGTCGTAGAATAACTTGATGTAAAGGGTGAAATATTTTCATATTAGTGTATCCTTCCATTTCTTGAAAGTTGTATCTATAAAAGTGTGTGTCATGTTAGTGTCATATGTAGACTTTTCACTCTTACTTTTGAAGGTCACATCAAATCATGGTGTAAAAACTTGCCAACCACATCTATCCATTAATTTTAACAATTTGTAGATGAGTTTGTGCCTTCTTTTAAAGAGCATAATTATGAAAAATTTATTTAAATAAACTGATGAGATAAAAATGAGAATGGATGGATCAATGAAATATTTTTCTCATACATTTCTCAATATTTGATACAAAATTATTGACAAATATATATACTGGAATCATTTAATTAGAGATTTTCTACATTTGGTTGGCCTTTCTGATAAACAATGTAAATCTTAAATGAATATTATTGGGAGTCAAACATCAAATGATTTTAGTAGTATGCTCCCAAATTCATTATGTCAAACTTTGTATCTTTTTTAAATGTGAATCAAGGAGAATCTAAATATTTGAAAAAGGAGATTCTTTACCCTAATATCTCTCATCCTCCTTCATCTTCATTACCCAATGAAATGATTTCTTGTGATGGCCATGGATTTTTTGTCATTAGAAATCTAGGCAATGAATAAATTTTCCATGTAAAATAGCCAACTTGTCTTGTTTTTAGGAGATGCCATAAATTCATTTGAAGTGGAGAAGCCTAAAATTATAATTAGTAAGCCTTCTTGTGATTATAATTATGATGAATTTCAAGTTGATTTTGGTTATCTTCAATCTTCTAAAGATATGATCAGTCCTTCCTCCTTCCTATGACCAAGGCCTTGTCTTGGATCATACTAATTTTCCAAATTCTTTCATAGAGAATCACATGAACATTGATTTGTTGAATCCTCAAGATTGTATGAATGTGAAAAACCTAGAATCAAAATCAGATGTCATGGGAATCAATTTTTCTTCATGACAATATTTTCATCTTCTTGAATATTTGTTTACTGAATATTTTAGCCCAACAATAATTTTATATCCTATTGATTCTCTTTTTTCTAGTTTGGCTTGTAATTAGATATAAGGTAGTGATGTCTTTTATTTGGAATAGGAAACAAAAAAAATTTTAAGCCACCTCTCTTTTGATTTTAAATCCTTGGTATGTGAAGAAGACCATTCCACCATTTAGGAAATTCACATAAAACCTTTAGTAGATTCATCCCATCCTTGATCAATGAAGAACGTTGTATCTTGAACCATTGAACTAATAAAATTCAAATATATAATCAAATAATTTTCTCTAAAAACTGTCATTATATTAACCATGAACTCATTGATACATTTGATGATGGTTTTTCGTATGCATCTGTTGATCTGACTAATCTACCCAAATTTGATTTCCTAGAATTTGAAAATTCAGATGACCATAAGGAAGATGAGGCACATTAGCTCTCGTTGATGGCTATGCCATGTCTTCATAATCATAATGAGAGCCCTGAACTAGGTTAAATTAAGGTTTCCTCACAATATTATCTTCATAACTTAGATGCATTGAATGAAATCTCATCTTTGAAATATTTACAGGGTCTTCAAGTTGATCATTTTTCTATCCTAATAGAGCCATCCATTAGGTGGAAGATTCCTTTCAAGAAAAATCATCTACAAGAAAAAAAAACCTCTTATTTATCTTTCACCTGATACAAAGGTAAATATTAATGAATGCACATATTTGAAAGGATTCTAGGGTTTATATGTTTATCAATTATCTATCAAGATATAATTGTGGTCTCCATAGAGAAATATTTATTGGCAAGAATTTTTTCTCAATAGACAAGACCTTATTTCTCTTATGCATGTTGTGAAGTTAAGTATTTTTGTTTTTGCACAAGGCTTCATACTAATTCTGATTGTTGGAATATTTGTGTTTGTAGTTCAAGAGTAGCTCGTATAGCTCCATTGGAAGTTTGACTTCAGATGAAGACAAGTTCCTTTCCAGCTAGATTATAGTTTTAGTTTTAATTTCTTACTAGAGTAGTTATGCACACATTTTATTTCCCAGTTAATTCATTCCATTGCATTTCTATTTCATTCTGTGTATAATTGTTTTTTTCATTGCACTGCATTTTTCTTTTATTTGGCATTTAACATTCATTTCCTGCATTTCTTTTCTTCCCATTGCATTTAGATTTATCTCATTTCATTACATTGTTCAATCGTTGTTCCATTTAGTATTTCTTCCTAGCACCACTTTCATTCATACAAGCCTATACATAAAAAAAAATCCAAGAAGAGATTCTTCACCCATATTTCCCTAATGTTGAAATCCCTAACTAGTTGTGTGGGTATGTGATGGTTGCTCCAAGAGGCAGTTAACGATAATGTAATATTCCCAAATTGTTTCATGATATTTGGAATATTAGAGTTCTTAATAAACTTATTTAAGTAAATAAATAAAAGGGCAGAGGGACCCACAATCCTCAAAGATAAATAAAATCCACTTTTTATATGTGTATGTGGATATTCTAGATCTAGATCTTAAATCATGGAGTAGTGGAGCAGCTCCATTAATTGAGATCATGTCTCATTTATGAGATAGATTATGGAGGATGAAACAGTCAAATAAGATCATGGATCTTAAATGCAAAATCATGAGGATATTTGATAAGGTCAACTGAGATCATAGTGCATTCAAAGAATATAATAAAGCACTTATGATAAGATAGTGGAGGAAGTGATGCATTTAATGCACACATGATGGAGAGGGTAATCACCCATGTGAACATGATGTGGGACATGGATCAACAACGCAATCAACCATGGAGACTTTTGTACACATGTACAACCCAGTTTCGGAGTGGGCCTAGGCTATGGAAGGCTCATATCTATATAATGAAGGTGAAGGCACATTGGAGAGTATGATTTGGATTATTCATTTCTTGATCTTTTTAGGTCTAGATTGGTCTTAGGACATTTCTATGCAGGCTTGGGCTGTTTAGCAGAGTTTGCAGTCATGTTTAGCACAGGGTGTTCCCTAGCGGGAATGCCACCTCTTTCTTTCAGTGATATCTAAGGAAGAGGATTGTACTTCATTCCTTATCAAGCATTAGTACCATCTTCAGGAGGTTGTTTCTAGCATTCAACTAGGAAACCGGTGGAGGATTCATCCTACCACTTTGTTCTTCACATTCAGTCTTCTAGGAGCAGTAGATCTATATCCGATAGTCAGGCCATTGGGTTTTACCTCCATGTAGCAGGAATCCCTACAAGGATTGCGCAGTCCAATCCAATATATCTATTGGATGAAGGAAGTTTCCAGTATTTCAGCTGGGAATCCTATGAGGGATCATCTCCTCACATTGGATCTATTGTTTCCATCATTCAGGAGTTGTGTTGCCACATCTAGCAGTAGGCTATTGAGCCTCCCTCTCTGACAACGCAATTTTCTGAAGTTGTTGTTCATCCAGTAGCTATTTTCAGCGAAGGAGATTGGAGGAGCTAGATCTTGAGATTTTAGCTCAAGGATCTAGAGAAGGGATCAACCCTTCTTTCATAGATCTGATTGTGCATCATTGTAGCCATTATATCATCAGATCTAGCATCAGATCTACATTCCCAGTAGCATATATGTGAAGCCCTAAGAGGGTGGTTTTATTAGATTGATAGACCTGAGAAACCCTTATTGGGTTATCTTGGGAATCCATCATTGAGCCCTGACCTACATTTTCAGCATCATCGTAGCTCCCATTATGCCTAGATATGAATTTCTATATTTCAGGGAATTACAGTCCCAACAGGTGCACCAGGGACAACGCAGTTAACCTTCCAGTAGTTTAGCAGTTACGCAGTCCCTCTTGTAGGATCATTGCAGGGTCATTCCAGGCCATCCCTTTGGCTTGAGTGTCTCATATTTTGAGAACTATTGTACTTTATTTTTCACCTCCTATATAATAAAATGGCTCAACTATTTCTATGCATTTTGATGTGTATTTAGATTTTGTAGAAAATATATACAAGATGCATGTATATATCCAGATTCTCTTGATCTAACAATATTTTATCTTCTTGCTAAATACAAAATCCTTCCATTGTTAATCTTTTGCGGAAATTTAAAATCAATTGCAAACACATGAAGCAATAAAAACAATCGCACATAACACAGTTTTTTAAAGGGAAAGCCTAAAGCTAAAAACCCCAACTATCATATATTATGTATCACGGAGATCATGTAACAATCTCATACAAAGCTGAGTACATCAAGCTCTCTTTACAATCAATCGTCACACACTAATCAGAAGAAATCTGAAAATCCATGCATTGATTTCTTGCCACCTGATATCCTTCCTCCACTGCGCAATACTTGTTGAAGAAGATCCTTGAATGAATTTGAATCTACCTTGCCGTGACTTTGCAATCCTCATTAGCAACTCCAATGTGTTTGTGGTGCAATCAATGCATCACTATAGTCACAACGGATAGTCCATCTTGCCCTTTCACCTATCTCTGCACTGGGTCTCCACTGGAACTGACATGCACTGTAGTTAACTGTTGTATTTGTTTAGTTGATTAATGAGTTATTATTTTTGAATTAATTAAATAATAAATTCACTCCACTCTCACTAGTGTATCATTCAGTTAGACTAGATAAAACTAGCTCAACTGATTTTAACTCCATTAACTGAGTTAAAATGAATAACAACTCCATGAACTACTCTTCCAACTCTTTCATAACTTTGCCACTTTAGTTCTAACTGAGTCCTCCGTGCATGAACCACCAGTAAGCCCTAGGAATTGTGTAATTCCCTCAGCCCACTGATTTTCCAAATCTGTATACTGAAATTAAGTGCTCCAAGATAATAAGTTGATGTTTATTGTCGGATAATTATTAATATCTAATAATAATCGACACTTCTATTTTTAGATCGACGATCTATAAATAGACTTCGCCCAATATTCTAAAAATAGAATTTCATCTATTTTTCCAACTTGAAAAACCATCCACAAATAACATCCTGCAACTTCTGAAATATGAAAACCATATCTAAAAATAGACATACTCTAAAAATAAACTTACACCTAAAAATAGCCTGCGAGCCCACTTAGTAAAAGTGACTGATTTTCACTAAGCTCATCATCTTGTTGAATCTCAACACTCACTCTCATAAAGATAGGGATTATCGTTCACCCCGATCCTACCTCTATGGTATTCGAATTTGCTCCTAGTGAGAACCTTCATCAAAATATCTGCATCCTGATCTTCCATAGGAATGTACTGAAGTAGCATGATCTTCCGTTGCACACAATCTCTGATATGATCATACTGGATATCAATATGTTTAGATCTATCATGAAACACAGGATTAATCGAGAGCTTAATGCAACTCTGATTATCACAATGTATCATTGTAGGATCTAAATGTGAACGGAACAAACTGACCAGGATCTTCCTCATCCGGATAGCCTCACATGTAGCTTGACTTACTACCATGTATTCAGCTTCCACTGAACTGAGTGCCATGGATCTTTGTTTCCAGCTGTACCAAGAAACTGTTGTAGATCTGATACTGAAAATCCCTCCTAATGTGCTCTTTCTGTCTGTTGGGTTTCCTTCCCAATCTGCATCCGTGAAGCCATGCAACTTCACCTCATCCGTTTTTCTGTACCATAAACCATACTCAGATGTGCCCCTGAGATATCTCAATACATGCTTGCCTGCCTTCCAAAAGAGCTTGGTAGGCTTAACCATCGCTTGTGAAAGTTGGTTCACCGCATAGCATATTTCTGGTCTTGTATTAACTAAATACATGAGAAAACCACCAACTGTTGATAAACAGTGGCATCCACTACCTCTGTCGATGTAGCATCCCCTTTCCTCCAATTTCCAGGAAGAGGAGTGTCGATAAACTTGCAGTCTTGCATGTGAAACTTCTCCAGTATCTCCCGAGCATACTTTCCTTGAGACACAAACAGTTCACCTTCCCGCTGCCATATCTCCAATCCAAGGAAATAATGAAGGAGGCCCAAATCCTTCATCTCAAACTCCTTTGAAATATATTCCTTGCATGAGTGTATCAACTGCTCATCACCCGTTAGTATTAAATTTTCAACATAAATAAAAATGATTAAAATCTTACCCTCCACCACAATTTGGTATAGGTTTTCATCCACCTCACTCTTGTTGAAGCCAAGTCCAGTGAAATAGTTGTCGATCCGTGTGTACCAAGAACGAAGTGCTTGTTTTAGCCCATATAGTTCTCTTTTGAGTCTGCACAGATGCGACTCATTGCTAAAGATCTCAAATCCTTCAGGCTACTCAATGTACACCTCTTCCTCAATGATCCCATTAAGGAACACAGTCTTCCCATCCATCTGATGAATGTGCCAACCCATCTGCACTAAGAGAGAAAGGATGGTCCTTATGGAAGAATGTCGTGCAATAGGTGAAAAATTTTCTTCATAATCAATCCCCTCAATCCGTGAGAAGCCTCAAGCAACAAATCTTGCCTTATACTTCTCGACGCTCCCATCAGCAGCTTGCTTTACCTTGTAGATCCATATTGATCCTACAACGGATTTTCCCACCGGCCTTGGAACAATATCCCAAGCACTGTTTCTGACAATGGATTCATACTCCTCCACCATGGCATCTACCCATGTGGGCTCTTGCACTGCTTCTTCAAAAGAAGATGGCTCTATCACGATACACTTGCTCATGAGAGCCATGTATCCAGTAAAACAGTTAGGTGATTATCTATGTCTATGCTCTGATGTAGGGACTCCCAACTTATGTGCTGCATCAACTTCAGTCTCTCAACTTCTATGGTATGTTTTCTACCTTGTCTGATGTTTGGTTTTGAATGAGTGGACTCCTCCACTCCATGAATCTCCTCTTATGGCTGATCCACATCTCAAGGCTCATCTTTGGGAAAAATAAGTTCCTTCTCTGCATGCAAGTGCAGCTCCCTCTCAAGCGACAAATTCATGGCTTTCACCTCATTGAATTTTATATCCCATCGCACCACAATCATCCGAATTTATGGAAAATACACACGATAATTATGGGGTGTTTCTTTGTACCCCACAAATATCCCAACTTCTGCAGTCGGCTCTAGCTTCTTCCTGGCATCCTTTGTCACATGAATGTAAACAGATGAGCCAAAAATATTCAAATGAGAAATATCAGGCTTCTTACCAGTAAAAGCTTCTTCAAGTGTACTCATGCCAAGTACTCTATGAGGAAAATGGTTTTGCACATAAACCGCAGTGTTGCATGCTTCCGCCCACAAGTGCATCGGTAGGCCCTGGTCATGAAACATAGCTCGTGTAGCACCCACGATCATTCTGTTCTTCCTCTCCATGACCCCATTCTGTTGTGGGTTATGAGGCGCTATGAGTTCTCTTCGAATTCCTTCTTTGCTACAGAAGTATTTGAATTCACCCGAGATGTATTCACCACCATTATCGCTTTGTAGAGCTTTCACTTGCTTCCCTGACTCCTTCTCCACCAATGCTTTAAACTCATAGAACTTTGAGAATGTTTCGCTCTTCTTATGCATGAATAATATCCAACATCTACGAGAATATTCATCAACAAATATAACATAATACCTATGTTTTATTATTGAAGCAACCGAGAAAGGTCCACACACATCTGTGTGAATTCTCTCCAGGATCACCGAAGCACGGTTCTCCTTCTCATGAAAGGTGGTCTTCAAAAAATTACCCATATTACATCCCTTGCACTAATCTGACTACACAAGAGTACCCTTGGGAAGTCCAGTAGAAATCTATTGCAAAATATTCAAAGTGCCATGGTGAAGATGGCCCAATCTCTTGTGCAATAATTCGCCCTCATCTCGGCTCACCACTTCTTCTGCTTTGCCCATCATTGCAGCGCAGCCATATACCTCCAACTTGTAGAGGTTCTTAACTTGAATCCCTATCCTCTTGGTTTGACCTATTGTTTTATGTCACATGAAATATTTTCCATCACTAAAAACAACGTCATAACCTCTGTCTTCCAACATTGCGACCGAGACCAAGTTCTTCTTCGGACCTGCAACATGCATGACATCTTTTAACAGAAATGGATCACCTGAATCCCTCTCAAAGGTAATGGTCCCAATTCCAGTCGCACTGTGTCAACCATCGTTGCCCATCTCTATATGCATTTTAAGGTCCTTCTCCTCCAAGTCACTAAACAACTCCTTGTCTCCCGTCATATGAAAATACACACCACTATCAAGATACCACATCGATCCCATTGAGCTTGAAACCAAGCATGTGATCAAAGAGAAGTCAAGTTCAAATTGTGAGGCTAAGGCTTCTCCAGCTGCAACTCCAACAGCCTTCTTGTTCTTCTTCTTCTGTGGGTAGTTAGTGGCGAAATTCCCATGTTCGTGACAGTGAAAACACTTCACCTTGGACAAATCCTGCTTCTTGCCTTTAGCTTTAGATTTTGAAGGAAATTTATTCTCCTTCCCTTTCCTTGATTTGGCAGCCAAATAAAAATTCTCTTCATCTTCATTCTTCAATGAAGATCCATCCCCGGTACCTCATCTTATCTCCTCCTGCACAAGATCCAACCAAAGTCGCTCCCATCCCGGTAGTTTCTCCCGTCCATTGACAAAGTCTTCGTAGCTATGCCAACTCTTCGAAAGCCCAAGGAGAGCCAATCTCACCAAGTAGTCATCATCAACAGTAATCCCCACACTTCCCAGTTCATCCCTACAGTGGACAAACTTCGTGAGATATTTTGGAATATTTTCTCCCTTCTCCATTTTTATTTTTCTGAGCTTATCTTTCAGTGCCAAATTCCTCTGGTCGTTGCTGCTTTGGAACAAATCTGTCAAAGCCTTCCATATTGCAAATGGAGTGGCTTTCCCGTGAAGGTTGGACACAATATGGTCCTTCACACCTTCCAACAGAATTCTTCTTGTCTTTGCTATATTCTTTTTCCATGCATCAAGTAATGCAGCATCACTAGATCTCGGCTTAGGAACATCACTATCGATGAACTCATTCAGTCCATTATCCTCCAGCACCGCCTCCATCCTATCCTTCCAGGATATGTAATTCGAGCTACCATCAAGGACATACTCCAATCGCAACCCATTGAAATACATTTCAATGTATACTCAACTGTTGCACCAAGAATTTTATGAAGCAAATTTGAATTGTCCACCAGCACAAACTCAACAATTCTCCACCATTGCAATCTTCATGAATTAAAATTGCTTCGATACCATGTAGAAATTATATACAAGATGCATGTATATATCCATATTCTCCTGATCTAACAATATTTTATCTTCTTTCTAAATACAGAATCCTTCCACTGTTAATATTTTGTGGAAATTTAAAATCAATTGCAAACAAATGAAGCAATAAAAACAATCACACATAACACAGTTGTTTAATGGGAAAGCCTGAAACTGAAAAACCAAACTATCATATATTATGTATCATGGAGATCATGTAACAATCTCATACAAATCTTAGTACATCAAGCTCTCAATACAAACAATTGTCACAGACCAATAAAAATAAATCTGCAAATCCATGCATTGATTTATTGCCACCTGATAGCTTGCCTCCACTATGCAATCCCTACTGAAGAATACCCCTAAATGAATTTGAATCTACCTTGCCTTGATTGCGCAATCCTCATTGGAAACTCCAATGTGTGTGTGGTGCAATAAATGCATCATTATAGTCACAACGGATAGTCCATCTTGCCCTTTCACCTATCTCTCCACTGGAACTGACATGCATTGTAGTTAACTATTGTATTTTTTCAGTTGATTAATGAGTTTTTATTTGTGAATTAAATGACTAATTAATTCACTCCACTCTCACTAGTGTATCATTCAGTTAGACTACATACAACTAGCTCCACTAAGTTTAACTCCATTAACTAAGTTTAACTCCATTAACAACTCCATGAACTACTCTTCCAACTCTAACATAACTTTGCCACTTCAGTTCTAACTGAGCCCTCCATGCATGAACCACTATTAAACCCTAAGAATTGCATAATTCCTTCAGCCCACTGATTTGACAAATCTGTATACTGAAATTAAGTGCTCCAAGATAATAAGTTGATGTTTATTGACAGATTATTATTAAGAGCTAATAATAATCGACACTTCTGTTTTAAGATCGACGATCTATAAATAGACTTCACCCAATATTATAAAAATAGAATTTCATCTATTTTTCCAACATGACCAACCATCCAAAAATAGCATCTTGCAACTTCTGAAATATGATCACTATGTCTAAAAATAGACTTACACCTAAAAATAGCCTGCGGGCCCACTTAGTGAAGGTGACTGATTTTCACTAAGCTCATCATATTATTGAATCTCAACAGATTTATTGTTTAATGTGTTGTATTTCTTATATTGTGTTTCAATATTACTTCATTCTCCCTTTTGGGATATTATAGTGGTATCATAGCATGATCTTTAGCTCAACTTGTGGACACTTCATCTTTTGTATCAAAAGAAGAAGCATATAGATGAGATCTATCAAGAAGGAGGATTGTAGTTTTTTCACTCCTCTCTTTAGATATATGCAAGATCTCTCCAAAGAAGTCAATCAAATGAAGAGAGAAAGGCAAAAGGAGGATCCAAGAAGAAGATTTGAAGAGGAAGGTCCAAGCACTTCCTATCAGCAGAAAAGAAGATCGAAGAATCATAGATCTAATACACCCACTTACTCTGAAGAGGGTGAGAGGTATAGAAATGAAGAAAGCCTAAGGAACCTGAGACCCATGATACTCTCATTATGTATCTTGAAGAGTAAAAAGCATAGCCTAGAGCATTCAAAGAAATTCTAACTCTCCAAGAATTCTTTGAACTCAAAGAAGAAAGAGGATTCTATAGCAGCAATAGAAGAAAGAGGAACACTAGATTTTATTTTCCTAAATTTGATGGATCTTCCTCAAGCACTATTAAGGCTTGGAGGAAAGATTTAGAGAAATTCTTCATGCTACACCTTGTGGATGAAAAAGAGGTTGTCCAAATTGCAGCACTTCATATTTTAGGTGAAGCTAATGATTGGTGGTTTGGTCACATGGAGCATGCAAAGGTGACTAAATACTCAGATTTATTTCACAAGTTGAGGAAGGAGTTTAATGTGAAGAAAACAGAGACGTTCCACAAAGATACATTTCCTAAGGTAATAAGGGAGAATGTCAATCTTGTCACTCTGGACAAAGAGTCACCACATTCACCACCAGCTGCAGAAGTACTTACATCTAGAGAAGAGACACTTGAAACTTTGCAAGATAGTCTTGGTCTCTTAACATATAGAGTCCCATGCATGAGGAAGAGAAGGAATATTCCAACGCTAGTATACTTGGAGAAGAGCAGACATCACTCTTACCAGTAGTTGGAGACCCCATTGTTTCAGTTGGAGGAACTATTGTGTTCTTGCAAGAGGCTCCCACACATCAGTTGATCCAAGTTATGTATACATATTCATCACATATTATTTCAGTAGATCTTACTGAAACTTATGAGGACATGCCATCAAGGCCAATGCATAACCAAGGATTAGAACAAAATGCTGATTTGAAGCAGAAAACTATCACTGCACAAAGGACCCTTGATCCAATCAAGGAGGAGATGAAAAGCTATCCCATTTTTTCATTGATGGACTACATTCAACTCTTTGAGTTGAAGTGTGGATTTTCAGAAAAAGGGATTAGCATGATCCTATGTACAATGAATGGTTATGAGATCAGTATTGTGCCTTTATTTGAGACAACACATGTATTACCATGTAGATCTACAACGCTATCACTTAGTAGCAGTGATAATGAAGAGGCCCCATCATTCTTGTAGCATTCTAAACGTAGCTTCACTCATGAAGAAATGGAGGTAAAGATGGTAGATGGTAGACATATTGAGATGAGGAATGTTTTCTCCTTTCTAGATGACACTTTCCCAATGAGCATCTCACAACTCAAAGAGAATCTTCTACCTGCAACAGATCCAAAACTTCATTGGTTTTGGAGGGCCTTTGGTGAAAAGAGAATCTCATTGGAGGTGCACTTCAAAATTTCATGAAGTGCAAATTTCTTCATCAGTTTAAGGTGGATGGTATTCTACAAAGGGAGGATACCATGTTTATGCAGTATATCATTCATCATCCACATTGGGATGAGTGGGTGAGAATGATAAGAAAGGGGTTGCATGACCATTTGTAGGTATATGACATGGGCTAGCAAGCTTGGTTATGTTGGTTTCTCTTGGGAGAGTTTTGTTACTACCCAAAGGCTCCTATTTATTTTACCCATGCCTTAAAAAACACTCATGAAATGGAGAAGGAGGCTCTGTTATAGCTCTTCATTCAACATACAAGCTTTGAACACTAAATAGCATAAGGGGTCCAAAGAATATCTGACCTAGACGGACTGGCCTAGAATGCAGTGTTATAAATGTAGAGTAGACAACACCATCTTGAGACATAGCTTATCTGCATTAGAGTTTTTAGTCTCGTAATCCACTAAGATAAGATATAGGATACATAGTAGATGGACCTTTCCCTAGGAGGGGTGCTCTCATCTAGCTACTTGAGTAAGTCTTCGTCGAAGAGTAGGAACTAGTTAGTATGCTAAATTCTATTTTAAGTATTAAGTGTAGGTATAGAAAGAAAGAACTATTTAGTATTTGTGTTGGTATAGGAATTGATAACTCTTTAGTCTCAGTAAGGTAGGGTTTAGATCTCATTTAGTTAGAGTAGGAATGTTATCTTAGAAAGGTTTATATGTTAGATCTATATTTGTAGGTCTTAGATAGTTAGAATAGGTATTTTGTCTTCCTTCATATTAGTAATGAGAATTTAGGAGTTATTTAGGTTAGATTCTTTAGGGAAAGTGAGAGTCTTAAGGAAGAAAGTGGGTTCTGGGAAACAGTAATAAGCTTATATTCGAAATAGGTATTAGGAGGTCTAGGTTATATTTGTAGAGTATTAGGTTATATTGGTATTAATAAGGTTAGTATATAAGGGAATTCTTGCTCCTATTTATCTTATTTACTGTTATCTCTTAAGGATTTAGAATTGAGGAGTAAAGTAATGTTCTATTCTTTCAAGTAAAGGTTAGAGTATTCAGGAATTAAGATAGCTTAGAAGTTTGTAGGTTCATGTGTGATGTGTTTAGGAGATAATACATCCTAATGTATACATCACTACATGCATTGGCATTAGACGTGGAGATGCTAACCCACCACCACTTACAAACTATGCTACTCCATCTGCTCCTAGTGATGCTCCCCCTCCAACTCCTCCTCAAAACCATGCACCTCCCCATAATGTTGCATAGCTTGCATGCCCGACCACCTATATAGTCAATGTAATCATATTCCATTACTATTTACCTTGATCATAGCAAAGCTAATATATCTCATATTTTGAGCATTTCTACCTGGGATTCACTAAATCATGCCATGTATTAGCTACTAACTACTCATGTATAACTATCACAATTATACCTACCTCTAGATACTCATGTCCATCATATTTCCACTAGGCTACTTGTTGAGAAGAGGATTTCACCACAACAAATAATCCTATTAGGTTACCCACACTTTGCATTTGATCCCTGTGTGATGCCATCTTATAACTCGCTCATCACTATGCATGACCCTACTCTTTACATTAAGTGTACAGATAGCCCTTATTATGTTAAGCATGTCTTTATTTATTATGACTCTAGAGTTCATGTGGTTTCCTACGGTGTAATTATAAATATGCATTCTCTTAATGTAGACATTTAGGTTACTAGAAGTGTTTTTCATTCCTTGACTTGAGGATTTCCCTGCCAAAGGCTATGGAAATTAGGAAATGAATGAATCAAGTTGAATCATGAAAAATGCAAGTTTGGGAACCCCATAATACCCTTTCGGGCCTCGTACAAACACAACTTTGCTTTATCAAATGCCCATTTAAGAACGTTTTTTTATCCACCGGACCAACTCCAGAGCATGGCATGGCTCATCGTCTGAATTCTTGTTTGGATGAGGGATACCTTCCATTGGGGGACCTGTGTAAGAAGGCACAGGGAATTCATAAATGCGCTATACAAAATAAACAACAATGGGCCGTTTGCCTTCTAAAAACACGCATTTCATGAGCTTTTTCAGCGAAACCGCCCCCAAATAGAAAACTTGCTTCTTTGGGACCCAATTGACTTTTACTTCGTACCTCACCGTTCGTGCCTGGAACTTATGCTTCCTGCCTTAGAATATGGAATCACCTGGCATGCTGGAATTCATAGAGTTACCTCATGAAAAATGTGAGTTCGGGAACCCTCTCTCTTTGCTCGAGCGGTTCGAACCTCACCCCAGATGAGTCATATTCCTTCTAACCCAGATAAACACTTGCTTTATTCAATGGGCGTTTCAGAGCATTTTTGGATCGACCCGATGCCCAACCTGGGTGCCTTAATTTCATACGGAGGGAGCCCGGAATCAGGCACGGAGTGAATAGGCCAAACATACAAGAAGAAAAGAAGACCCAGTAGTAGCTTCTTGTATAAGCAGCCAGCCAGACCCCGAAGATTGGATGGATTATGAAAATAATCACCAGACATGAATTCAATTAGCTATTTGGCTAACTCAATAAAATGAAAGTTTGGGATCCCATCTAGATCATATGCCTCCGAACCCAGATAAACGATGGGCCATTTTCTTTAGCAAAACACACATCTCAGAAGGTTTATTCGGATTGACCGGACCCACCTGGTGCCTGAATACAGAGCCCAGAATAAAACAAGCAAAAAAAGTGAACAGAATAGCCGAAGTTCGTTAAGAATTCCATAATGAATCAAGTTTGCTAAATAGAAATGAGAAATGCGGGTGCCCACTCAACCCCAGTAGATGGAGGGAGGATTATGCCTCGGAAATACGATAAACAAAAGGTTGACTTAGTAAAAACTGCGTCTGAGAAGCTTTTTTGAATTGACTGGACAGATAAAATGGCGGAATGGCTCTTTTAGACCTTGTCTTTTGATCTTCTCACAAATTAGGGATCAGGCCTATATATTGAATTTCGGGCAAGCTTTAGAGAAATACCTTTATTGAAGTTTTTCCACACAACCTACCCACCTTAATACAGAGACCTCGTAGCGATGGAAACCTTTAGTTGAGAGTTCAGCAAGCTCACCCTAGACCACGTGATAAATTTAGACCTTAGTAGGACCTATAGATAGTTTTTCACTAATGTGTAACCATCATCGTGTAACCTACTACCTCTTCATTGGTAACACCTCATCATCGTTCTGTATCGGTATTGAAAGGGGATTAGTGAAAGGGTAATGGGTAATGCGGGGGGTATGCATATAGAACGTAATAAGGAGAAGGCGTACTGGGAGGCAGAATGAAAGGGTAACGCGGATTGAACGGTAAAGCGGACATAAAGTGCGGATTGAACCGAACAACTCTACAGAACTTACAAAATGACACCTCTGATCACTGAAACCGAGAAGGAGCAAATAAGAAACCTCTCTCGTTACACCTTTGCATACAACACCTCTGGCGACATATACTGGGAAGCGAACATAATATACTCTCTCTCTCTCTCGTTACACCTTTGCATACAACACCTCTGGTCACTTCAACCAGCCAGAAACAAGAGTAATATACCTTTTCCTTTCTTGGGGCACCTTAGCATACAGAACCTCTGGCAAGTGATCCCCACCAGAAGCTTACTTTTGCATATCTGCCTTGGTGGCACTTTGACCACCCTTCCCTCCTAGTTTCCCTTATTCACATCTCCTCAACCTCGTAACCTCGGCCAAGTCCCTCTCTGTTTAAGAAAATAGAGATAATCCCTCAACCTCGTAACCTCGGCCGAGTCCCTCTGGGCTTTTAGTTCTTCAAGTTGATGGCGGCTTTTTGGGCCCCACCCCCAAAAGAGAGTTGTTCCTAACCATATGAATGGTTAGCGTTAACACTCCTATGCTCACACGATAGGCTCACCCTTGGTGGCACTTATTGAAGGTTGACTTCTTCTTTGTTCATCGAAGTTTGACTTATCATCACCTTGGCGAAGGTTTGAGCGCTCTTCCCTCATGGATTGCCAGCCATTTATTTCATCTTCCAGCCTGGATTCGACCAGCCCTGGTTCCTTTATCTCTCCCAGCTAGCAAGAGTAAGCAAGCCCAGCAAGCCAAGTAAGTATAAGCAAGCAAGCGATGCTAGCTATCCCTCCCATCCATCCATACCATTCCCCATCCACCCCAGCAAGAAGACCAGCCATCCGATCCAGTCGTACCAGCCAGCCCTGTGTTTTAAGGCCACCTTCTCACTCATAAATTTACCACTTAGTTTGATAGGTCTCACCCTTCATACCCTTTCCTTTCATAGGCCACCTTTTCACTCTTTCAATTACCACCCTTCTTATTACTCTACTATCTCTATGTTATTCGATGGATTCTTCGTATCCCCCTTAATAGACGCTCTGAAACCCCTAATATCTTCTCCGAGAGGCATTAGCTCTTTTCTGTTGAAGGCCTCCGAAACCCTTATTGGATTGGGTGGGCCTAGCCTAGCCAAATTGTGTTTGTACAGCAGCCGTCAGGGTTTCGCCCAAAAACCTGGAGCTCCCCATGCTTGCTAAGATAAGAAGGAAAAGAATCGGTAACAGCAGACTCTACGAACGTTATAAAACGTTTTTTTCTCTATTTTATCCAGTGAAATTTCTAAAGATAGAAAGAATGTCCTTGAAACGCTTTTTTATGAACGAGTCCTCGTCCCACCTCCTCTTGCAAGTAGAGGTTACGGCCACAGAATAGAATCTTGCAAGTACTAGGTGACGGCTCCTTAAGAAAGAGAGCTCGTACCTTATTAAGCAAGAGAGCTCATACCATAATTTGGTCCACTAAGGCAGGAAGTTCTATAGTTACGGGCAGGTAAGTAGCCACCTGGCAATTAGTATCATTAGTTACTGACCCGGATAGGATAGGAGCAATCTTGTTGCCAGATCCTTTAGAGCCCCCTCCCTTTACGTTATTGTTTTTTGCTGGCTTCATTACAGCAAGTTTCTATAGGAGAGGTGCCCGCTCCTAAAGCTAAAAAAAGAGCTCGTACTATCTTGAGGTTATCCTAAAACAAGTATAGACTGTCTTTCAAGAAGAGAATTCGGGTCTAATAAATAGCTATCATCCTTGTGGCCACTACAGAAAGACCCGTGAAACCTTTCTTATGCATACTTACGCTCGCTTCGTTCAACCTAAAAGGCAAGTATCTTGGTGCCAGCTCTTACTAGCTCCTGTACATCTTTGTGTCGGCTGCCTTATAGACATGTACTACTTTTATTAGTCTCACCTAAACACGGAGGAAACATGCTCCCTTAGAGAATCTCGCTTAGATAAAGTAATGTGCCCTAAAGAATCCCCCTCAGTCCAAGCAAAGAGTTAAGGTATACGCGCTTTGACCCACACCTCGTGCTAGTTGCTAGAGTTGCAGGCCGCTAAGTAGACCCCTGTACGATTAGATTGGCTCTACTAAGGCTGGGATCGCCTACTAAACCTGTCAATTTTGGTGCCTGCTCCTCTCCCGTTGGTCAAGCCATGCTTACGCATCCTTTAGCGCTGTACCAGATTGAGGTCGCACTTGATATACATATTCACCCGTACAATAAGAGTTCGGTGCCGGCTGGCTACATTGATTGATTGCTTCCTCTACGATTGGTGGCCGCTCATAATAGCTCTTGTACATCTTCATGGCCGACACAGAGCTACCTGTACAAAATAATGAAGCCAATTAATCCTTAAGCTCCTAAACACATGCTTCCTTATATAAGGAAATAAAATCGACTTACTTACCTATGCTCATTCACGGGCTAACCCCCTAAGCCAGTTCGTGGGCTTATCATCCCTATCGCTTCGATAGATAGCTGGGGTAAGATGTATACGCCCTAGTGCTTATAGGTACCTCGTATCATACTTCTATTTATGAGCTGATATCCCCTAGCGCTTAGCTTCTCTGGGCTTCTAATCTGTCAACCGGACCTCCTGCTGCTATTGGGACAATAATATGTCATACCGAGCGAGCTAGTTCGTTGGATGCTTCCTGCACGATGGCTCATAATTTGACAATAGAAATCGAAATAGTTCCAGCTATATAACCCACCCAATACCTCGTCCCGCCAACAAATGGTACACGAACAAATAGTCTAACCGGGAGTTGTCCAATAAAAATTCAATAGTCTAACCGGGATGTTGTACCAAATGAAACGGTCCAACCCGACGAACCAGTGGCACGTGACAGTGTAATGGGGAATAAATAGTATCTCGCGAACCAAGCGGAGCAAGAGCAAAGTGTAGCCATCTCAAGGTAAAGCGAAGCTAGTCATTGAGACTGAGATTGAGACTGAACTAAGCAACCTTGCCCGATGCGGACAAGCTACTTCGTTCCTTACCTTCCTAACTTCTTATCAAACTGAACCTTGAGTCCCTCCCTATCGGTCGGAGGAAATCATACATCGCCCAAGCCAGCAAAAGAAAGAACCAAGCTGTGGGAACCATTACTCGCCTACCCGTCTGGTGGAAGCTGTCAAGCAATAGTCCGTCCAGTTATAAGCTTACCTCTATTCACTGATTAAATGACCTACCCACAAGCCATCTAAAAAGAAATTGAAATAGATCTTCCATAGCTCAAGCCATCTTACCAAGCAATAGATCTTTCCCTCGGGCAAGCTAAGCTTTCGTACACTACGTCCGATCAAGCTATTGAGAAAGAACCGTCCGCTACTGCTCAACATCATACTACACCGTAAAATACCTCTTGCAACGTCCCATGCTGTGTGAAACATCAATCGGTATAACCCACAACTATTTCACTTCCAATGGCACTTGAACTACCCGTCCTAACTCATACTTACGTGCTCCGCTCACACTCATATTTCCAATCGTAGCTTAGCTATTCTATAAAATCTTGCTAGCAATCACTGCTAGTAACGATTATTTAAGGACGCCCACCTTGAATATAAAAGAATTGCAGGATGCTCTAGAAGACAGGTAAAGGAATTCCATCTAGAGACCCATCCCGCCACTATACTCCCCCCTCCCCCCGCCTTTATCAACTTCTCCTTTTTCTCTATCTCGGCCTTCCCCTGGTTTAAGTCTCACCCGGACTATTACTAATTTCCTTTATTAATGCTTCCCGGCTTATTTAGTCTTTAATCAATACCGAAATCTGCATCATATGAGCCACCGGGATTAGCAGTTGATATTCGCATAAGCATATGATTGATTCATAAGCCTCAGTTCCATTCGAGTCATAATTATAAGGCAGGATTTCATTCATTGGCCATCATTCCATTAAAAACAGAAGCCCCAACTTCCATAGTTTATTTACATCCTTATCTAGGCCATAGCCACCAATAGTACCAGCAACTGGAATTGGATCGTCCAGAAATGGAATTGAATCATTCAGAGGGATAGAGCAGTAAAATGAGTATTTGAAGATGGAGATGGAACTGTATATATATTTATATATGGAACATTTTTATATGAAGATAGATCTAAAGCATTGGAAGATGGATATGTAGCATGTGAATAGTGAGTTTAGTTACTATAATAGAAGGGAGCACTAGAAAATAAACTCACTGACTATCGTGAGGCAAGCCATTGAAGATCTAATTGCTTGGGTGGGTGGAAAGAAGTGTGGTAGGAGGCTATTTGACTGAGGTCACCAGATCTCGGCACGTTCCCTGACTTATAGTAGTAATTACTTATAGTATTAGTTTCAAATGGCAAAGAATAAGGTGGAATAATCTCAGCTTTAGAAAGCCAAAGAGCTACCATAGCTACCATACGTAAATAGTCGGTCGGGGGAAGGGTATGAGGCAATGTCATTCATATAGTAAACCAGAGCATCAATTCAATGAAATATAACTAGCGATACACCCATTCCAAGCTTTCCCACCCAACAGAAGTAGGTCTGAACAAAGGAAGCCACAATAAAACCACCCAACCTCATATGGTATGGTATTGTGAAATGAGCTTGAAAACATGAACTCGGCCATTTACCTTAAGGTGAACACTGAAAGGTAAGGCTAATTGGCTTCACTCTAGTTTTACCTGTTACCCTACTGCCCATTGTGTTAACCCTGGCCTGTGAGGTTAACCCTTGCCTTCACGTAGTTAGGGGTAGTAACAAAGTGATCATGCTGCCTAGCTGGTGTTTGGATCTATGCCCGTTCTTGTCAAAACGAATGAATGGTTTTGCCCATGGATGGACAGAAACCTGTGTAGATCCACATTGAACCCTAAGGTGGAGGGAGGTTTATGGTTTTTGGTCACCATCGGACTCCCTATGTGAATATAGACCCTTTTCCTTCTCCTAACTTGAGTGTATTGAGCCGTGCCCCCATACATATCACATTGGTTCTACTATCCACATACATATTGATCTACTTATCACCGGGCAATGGCCCATATGGGACCTTACCACCGAATATATATTGGACACTTCTTTCACTTTGACTTACTTTTTTCTCATCTCCGATGGCGGCCCCCTTGTCGAGAGTTCGCTTGCTCACCCCCACCCAATAACGCGGAGATTTTTGACATTCTCCCTACGAGATTTGCCATTTTCCCTCTCCTCAACCTCGTAACCTCGGCAAGTCCTATGGGCCTATTGTTGAGAGTTCGATAGGCTCACCTTGGCGGAGGTTAGGGTGAGCACGCCTCGACTAAAGGCTGAAGTTTGCTTCTCATTCGGAAGTACGGTGTTTAGTTCGATAAGCGTAATTACATATATAATATATGAATTTAAGAATGAAATAATCATAAATGCATAATGACATATATAATATATGCATTATCTGCTAAAGCGTAATGACGCAATATCAAGCAGCATCGGCTGCTCGACAGGGGAAATGCGTAATTACATATGCCCATAGATTGTCTGCTAAAGCATAATTACGTATATAATGAATGAATTCATAATGACATATCTCATTCATAACTTCACGTACAAGGACAAGGTCCTTCGTGATTGATCGATTGATGGGTGTGTTAGCACACTCGACCACGCCATCAAAGCGGTGTGAAGCAAAGGTTCAATTCCCCGAAGACCGAAGAAGGGTGAGGAGCGACAGTTTCGAAATAGGGTCTAATCTCGATCAGAAAGACCCATTGGGATTTTGAAGTTCTTCCTTCCAACCAAGGCTCGATAGGCCCTAAGATGAGTTCGATATTCATATGGTGAGGGACTCACTATTCACAGGGGAGGTGCATTATCACACTCGACTAATAAGGAAAGGTCGATCAAATCAGAATCAAGGAAGGCCGCTCAACCCATAAGGGTGAGCCAGCCGAACTATTGACTAAAGGCCTGGTAGGCCCGGTAGGACCCGTTAGGGGGCTCACTATTCATATGGTGAGGGTGAAGTAAGTAATGTGCGAGGAAGGCCCGGTAGGGTGAGGGTGAATAACTTGCCCAACTCGACAAAGGAGAGGTAATGAACTCTCGACACAAGGCCCAAGAGGGAAACTTTTATTCATATGGTGAGGAGAGGGACTCTATTCATGGTGGCCACACCGCCTGGGTGGGCCTGTCCGTAGTCAACGAGGGAGAGGGGAGCAACTCTTCTTTTGGGGATGGGTGCCCATTCGACCAGTAAGCACAGCCACTGCCACGTACGAGAGGTAGTTGTTTAGGTTGCTCGACCACACCCAAGTAGCCACAACCAAGTGTCAATAGCAAGACGTTCTATCAATCAGAGAAGCACCTCGGGAGACATCAGAAGTGAGAATGCTGAAATGAGTAATGATGAATCATGTGAAAATTTCCCGCCATCAACTTCTCAAGAACTAAAAGGCTGCCATCGCCGCTTCGATCATGACCATAATGACATATATAATATATGAATATGAAGGCTGCCGGCATTCGAAAGGACGGAGTCGCTCACTCATTCATATGGGTGAGATTTTATGCTCAAAATAGATCATACTCAAAAACAAGAGTTTGATCCTGGCTCAGAACGAACGCTAGCTATATGCTTAACACATGCAAGTCGAACGTGGCTTGCTTCCCCATCCATCCACGTGGGGGCAGAAGGGCAAGATGAATGGCCCCCTCCTAGCGCGTGCTCACTCACTCAAATGATATGCGAGTGGTGCGCTGGGCGTGGGGCACACCAAGCAAAGTGGCGAACGGGTGCGTAATGCGTGGGAATCTGCCGAATAGTTCACTCCAAATCCTGAATAATTCATAAAGCAAGCTAATTCGCGCTGTTCGATGAGCCCACGTAGTATCAGGTAGTTGGTTAGGTAAAGGCTGACCAAGCCAATGATGCTTAGCTGGTCTTTTCGTATGATCAGCCACACTGGGACTGAGACACGGCCCAGACTCCCTCGGGGGGCAGCAGTGGGGAATATTGGACAATGGGCTCACGCCCGATCCAGCAATATCGCGTGGGTGAAGAAGGGCACTGTCGCTTGTCAAGCTCTTTCGTCGAGTTTCGATCATGACAGGACTCGAGGAAGAAGCCCCGGCTAACTCCGTGCCAGCAGCCGCGGTAATACGGGGGGGGCAAGTGTTATTCGGAATGACTGGGCATAAAGGGCACGTAGGCGGTGAAAAGGGTGGAAAGTGAAAGTCGCCAAAACACTGGCGGGGTGCTTTCTTGACCATTTCACTTGAGTGAGATAGGGGAGAGTGGAATTTCGTGTGGAGGGATCAAATCCTAAGATATACGAAGGAACGCCAACCGCGAAGGCAGCTCTCTGGGTCCCCACTGACGCTGGGGTGCGAAAGCATGGGGAGCAAACAGGATCAGATACCCTGGTAGTCCATGTCGTAAGCGATGAGTGTTCGTCCTTGGTCTGCATGCCTACTAGGTAGGATTAGGATCAGGGGCCCAGCTAACGCGTGAAACACTCCGCCTGGGGAGTACGATCGCAAGACTGAAACTCAAAGGAATTGACGGGGGCCTGCACAAGTGGTGGACCATGTGGTTTAATTCGATACAACGCGCAGAACCTTACCAGCCCTTGACATATGAACAAGTGTGCCTGTCCTTAACGGGATGGTGCGAAAATTCATACAGGTGCTGCATGGCTGTCGTCAGCTCGTGTCGTGAGATGTTTGGTTACGTCCTATAACGAGCGAAACCCTCGTTTTGTGTTGCTGAGACATGCGCTAACGGATCAATGTCATCGCCCCTTCTCAAGGGCGAGGGTGAGTAAGCGAACCATCGGAGGCAAGCGCCTCTTTTTGATTGATGACACTCCTATGAAGGCAGGTGCGTGCTGCACTCACAAGAGACTGCCAGTGATATGCTGGAGGAAGGTGGGGATGATGTCAAGTCCGCATGGCCCTTATGGGCTGGGCCACACACGTGCTACAATGGCAATGACAATGGGAAGCAAGGCCGTAAGGCGGAGCGAATCCGGAAAGATTGCCTGAGTTCGGATTGTTCTCTGCAACTCGAGAACATGAAGTTGGAATCGCTAGTAATCGCGGATCAGCATGCCGCGGTGAATATGGACCCGGGCCCTGTACACACCGCCCGTCACACCCTGGGATTGGATTTCGCCCGAAGCATCAGACCAATGATCACCCTATCTATATATGTTCCACTAGTGTGGCCCACTATGGTTGGGGTGGTCTTATTGGCGCATACCACGGTGGGGTCTTCGACTGGGGTGAAGTCGTAACAAGGTAGCCGTAGGGGAACCTACGGCTGGATCGAATCCCAAAAGAAAAGGGTAAGGTCCGGAGGGCTTGCGCTTCTGAGGGCAAGGGAAAAGGCCCAAGCATCGAAGGCATATGGGCTTCATGAAAGTGCTAGGTCTAGGCATAAGGTAAGGGCGTCACCCGTCCCATCCAATCCGGTGCTTATAAGGGAAGGGGTTCATAGCCCGACTCACTAAGTGCATTCATGGTCTAGGGCTAAGGAATTCATCCCTAATAAGAGGTTGGGTGAAGGATAAAAGGAAAGTCTATCAAAGTCTATAACTAGGTGGATAGCATGCTCGGTAAGTAAAGGGATTATATATATATGCCGTACTCTATTGATCTTCCTGGTCTTCCTGGTATAAAGAATGGGAAAGGCATCACTTTATCCTATCGTCGGTAGGCAGTAATAAATGAAAGAGTAAGGGTTTTACCCACTTGTCCGCATTGGGCAAGGAACGAAGTAGCTTGTCCGCATCCCACACCAACCAAATAAGTAATATACGTAAGCACGCTCGACCAAAAGGCCGCCATCGAAGGTGATCCGGTTCTTAAAAGGAAAGTAGCCCTTCGCGGCTATTAATTTCTCAAGTGTTCTAGGACCCGTTAGGGGGCTCACTATTCATATGGTGAGGGTGAGCTTGGCGAACTCTCGACAATGGAGAGGAGACGGTAACAACTCTCTTTTGGGGTAGGGGAAATCGCCATCAACTTAAGAACACAAGGCCACCATCGATTTATTGCTTTCCTTGCAAAAAGGGTGAGGCACAGAGGCTAGTCGACCGAGGTTACGAGGTCGAGGGATTTATCTCTCTATTTTCTTAAAATAGAGGGACTCGGCCGAGGTTACGAGGTCGAGGAGAGGGCTAACATGCCTAGCCCTTAAGGTGGTGGATAGTTTGTATGTACTTAAAGGTAAGGCAAGGATCTAAAGGGTTCATAGGCAGAGTGCCGTACCGACAAAGCATTCATTAAGCAAGTTTTATCAAAGGAATATACTAGGTCTTCTGAAGCCCGTCCATCCAACAAGGCTCTTTGATGGACCACAATCAAGCCATCCGGGGTAGTGAAAGCCATCCATCAGTGAAAGATATAAGCTAAAGGGAAAACCACCACCCTATGGGCTACTCACCCATAATCCATCCAGCAGTTCCATGATATCTGCCTAAAGGTTATAGCTTGAATGACTCAATCTATCCAATCTGGCAGTTCCTTCCACACAATGACTAAGAAGCTCCTCTATTATAAGCCCACCTACCCAACCCAAGTATGATTCTTTGAGAAAGTGTGTAGTTAAACGCCTTCCCTCTGTTGAACGCCTCCATCCAACAAGGCTCTTTGATGGACCACAATCAAGCCATCCGGGGTAGTGAAAGCCATCCATCAGTGAAAGATATAAGCTAAAGGGAAAACCACCACCCTATGGGCTACTCACCCATAATCCATCCAGCAGTTCCATGATATCTGCCTAAAGGTTATAGCTTGAATGACTCAATCTATCCAATCTGGCAGTTCCTTCCACACAATGACTAAGAAGCTCCTCTATTATAAGCCCACCTACCCAACCCAAGTATGATTCTTTGAGAAAGTGTGTAGTTAAACGCCTTCCCTCTGTTGAACGCCTGTCTGTTCCGAGGAGATAGGTGAAATTATTCATTATTATTCCCACCATTCTATCCATCTAGATATTTCTAAATTCTCCCACCAACATGCAGCCCTGAGCATATAAACCCAGTAAAATGCAGTACGAGTAGCAAAAGCAGAATCAACATGATCATCAGCAAGTATAGAAGGAGGTTCAGTGTGGTTTAAGCCCTTTGGTTGGGGTGAGGGTGAGTCAGTTGAACTCTCGACAACAGGCCCGAAGGGTGCTAACACACGCTCGACTAAAAAGCCGCCATCGACTCGGCCGAGGTTACGAGGTTGAGGAGAGGAAAGATGAGAAAATAGGCAAAGGAACAAATTCACTTGTTTACCTCATTGAAAAGATACAATAAATATTATAGTCAATAACAACGCGGATGCAAGATAACCGTACTATAACGTCGATATAGCTTTAGGCCGTATAGAGAGAATAGTTTCTATAACTACCCAACTTCTATAACGTGATGAACAGCTCTTCGAATAGCTTCTATAGATCGATTTAGCTTCTATAGACTAGTTTAGAGACTAGAATAGCTTGAGAGCCTTACAAGAGACAGAGCTAGACCTACAGAGCTAGACAAAGATGGTATCCTCCACCAAGTTCAACATCTCAATGGTGATATCAAGTATTCAATAAGTGGAAAGGTCTCTGGACAATCGAATATGTCTTCGACTCACACACACATGTGAGAGGCCCTGTTGAAATAGGCCTTATATATGTGAACATGAAGATGTGGTCGATATTCTGTGGATCGTAGATATGCGAGATCATACTTGAACTATGCTCTTTTTTTATCATACCATGTCAATTTAAGGAGTATACATATGTTGGTGGTAGATCTTGTAGGAAAACTATTTGCTCATACCTCTTAAGGCTTGAACTCTTTTGTGATTATAATTTAGAATGGATATTGACTTAATTTTCTTATTCTATTATTTTTCGGATGGAATTGAGTGCATAGAAACCCCACCCGAGATATTTCAATTATCAGCGTTAAAAACTATGATGCCTAGGCCAAATCATTCGGTCCCACCTCGGCCACAATGGAACTTCTAGAGGGTAGGTCTAAGGAAGGGACTGCACCGCCTAAAGTGAAGTCGTAGATATGTGAGTATCGGCCGCCGTATGGCAAGGACCTATGGACGAAAAATTAATTTGGGTGACCGGTGTGTAAATATGAGAATACTTACATCTATACTCTCTATCTCTTCTCTATTGTATAATACTTGATAATAAATAGTACTTATACAAATTAGATTTTTATCTATTTTTATACCTCTCCCATTGTATTAGCGGAAGTAGCCGGAATAGAGCCATTGTATAAGATAATAAAGACCAAGTTTTCCATTGAACTTACTCCCGACGGCTAATAGTAAATAGTGGGGGTTTCCATGGGACCTAAAGCTTACCACTAATGACAATAAAAAGTGAAACCATTCCCTCGTACCTCGTAAAATGCCCTCCCGGTCGTAGAGATGTAATCTTGTATATTATCAATGTGATTTCTTTATTTGTTTTCATATGGACACTTATTCTTTGGAAAAGGAAACAATAAGAAGCTTCTTCACTAATGTTTTGGTGACAAAGGGAATAAAGTCAGTAGTGAAATATCATCATCATGGGATTTTTCCCTGATTCTTCCCCATTGGATTATTAACCCCATCAGACAGAGACCGACTTAGGAATATCCTCGATCCTCTTTCCTCTATCGCCAAAGGATCTACAGCATCCATTGATGGTTCCTCAATGAAAAATATTATTATGTTTCCATTATCCGATGCCCCTGCAACAATAGGTGGTTTCCATTGCTAAACAAACTCAATGATACGAAAATGTCATCCGTCGATCCAACCATCAAAACACAGGTGCCCCCGACCGAACAACTCGAGGCCACTAACTTATTTTATGGGCTACATGGAGGCTTTCAAGTACTAGTTCACAGTCTCTTGTTGTGTTCGTTATGGCTATACTTTATTCGCCACTATTTATTATAGATATTTCTTATCATAGTAGGTCTAGCGTTGGGGACTCTTTCTTATTATTTATTTTTTGGGTGTATCAATGCAATATTGTATATTATTGATAAGTAGACTATTACGCGTAGTATTAGAGTAGTAGTTGTAGCTCACGGCACTAAAACTAAGAAAACTAATGAGAATAGATGTTTTTCTTATTTACCTCCTTCCTACCGACACTAGAAGCTACTCTGACATGCATAAACATATAATATCGAGCTGCTACAATTTACAAGGGTAACTTCTCACAACCGTACTTGCTATGGAAAGGGTAAACGGACATATGAAATATATGGATTTCAAATGACCGCAAAGACAACTGCCCCCCATTCCCGAGAGACTAGAACTAAGGCAATGAAAATGAATAATAAGTCCTATTAAGGTAATAGGCCATGGACCTTAGACTTAGGCAAGTTCCTCGCCCCCATAGGGGGAGCTTTCAAAGGCTCCATATACCGTGTCACATCAAGGAAATCTCTAAGGCTTGTTGTAGTATACCTTGTAGGAACTATGATTTGAACTATCTATTTTGATTTGAAAGGAGGCAAGACTTCAAACCGTACCGTAACAACCATACCGTCCATAGTAGGGTAAGTTTAATAAGACTAAGGCTTGAACCTAGTAGTGCGGTAGTAATTGTGTTAAGTGAAATAAAGTTAAACAAGAATAGACACAGCACCTAAATACTTAGCTTACTTAAGTGATTTACCACCCTAACGCTAGAATGTGATAAGGTTTTTGTTTTAATATTATCCATCAAACTGAATCCAGCCATGATTCCAGAATGAATGTTCTTAGTGCTGCATAGGTGCTTCATCTCACCCAAGGGGAGAAACAGCAAGGACTCTTTTGATATGCTTACCACAGATAGAATATTTGTTATAATCAATACAAAATTATTCAGTTTCTAAATAAATTTAACGGTAGGGTATGGGGGAAGACAACCCTTGTTTTAGGGTTGAGGTGTGGCCATAAACTGAAAGAACGAAGATTTATCTTTTGACATACCCTATAGATGGGATACATTGAAATGTTTGATTTGGCTACAATTTGTTGAAATATTCACTGGATTTTTCAAACACAAACAATTCCAACTGCCACGATGCACTGTTTTGAAAATTACAGCCTATTAGAAAGTGAAGAAGGAACTTCTATAATGTAGTCTATAAACTGCCACTTCCATGGGAGAGGCAGTGACTTAATTGATGGACTTGACTCACTACTGCAGCTTTGTTAAAGACAGTTCACACTATGAACACCACATGAAGCTAAAGCACAGCCATGAGAAGCCATTAAACATACCAGAGACAGAACACTGCTTAATAGTCAGATCGGAATGTTAGGTTTGCTAGGCATGAACCTATAGTCACATGGTGGAAGCTCTACTCACTTAAAAAACTACACCGTGCCACAAGCTCAGCAAGCTGCTTAGCCAACCTGGAGATACCTTGGGTCAAATATGAGATTCACGCTAGCAATAGATGAGAATCCCCCATGAAAAATACCTGTGAGAACTCTCATTACTCACCTAAGCCAAAAGACACCTCTGTGCGTGTTGCCACAGTGAGGGACCCAATCGAAGGGGAATCATCAAAGGGAAGGGAACAATCCATGCCGAGGGGAAATCATCAATGGGCATCAATGGGGAATAATCGAGGGGGAATAATAAATGGGAAGGTGGAGCTATACCTCAAATAAGAGCGAGGTTACGCTCTGTTTATTTACAATTCAATCGTGGAAGTTAGGTGCACCAATTCACTTATGATTCACCCAAAGACATGTTTACGAGAAAGTGCCTGAGAGTCACCCCACGTTAATAACAGACAAGAGAGAAGAACCTCTACACAATGGCATCAGAGCTTACCGATACAAAACATGAGGTCCCACTCGTATCCTGGGTCCTAGTTAAAGAGTAGTCATACAAGAGCAATTTCTCTTCATGCTCACCGTCGCTCTATCTTCACGTTGGTTGTCGATATACTTGCATATCGGAGACTAGGATACCCGTGTTGGGTTGGAAAAATTGCTTTGATGATAAGTTCAGCTTCAATTAATCATGAGGTTCGACATCAATGTCACAGTCATCTTCAATCCATTCACATAGCATGATTCATATTAGAGCCCAATTCACTTAGTACGATTCATTCACTTAGTATGATTCATACTCACCCTAGTTCATCCCGATTCACAGCACGAGGAGGCTCTGGACACACGCAGGTGGACACTAGAGGCGATAGAGGAGAATAGAGACGGACAAGCCTTTGATAAAGATTCTATTTTCGCAGTGAAAAATGAAGCACCTCGGCTTAGGGTGTTTTTCATGTTCGGGCTTAGGGGTCCGATGTCTTCTTCCCCGAGGGTCCTTCCTTGATACACCTTTGTTCCTATTCCTGATCCGATACAACACCGCATTTATTGATGGACTAAGCCTTCCTTTGGAAAATCATAAATATAATCCTCCCCCATAGTCACGTCATACCAATCTCACCCGTAGCTACGAAATAAACTAATATTGCCAAATAAGAAACTAATAGTAACAAAATCCTACTCGTAACTCATACTAAAACCCCGCTGTAGACACCACAGATTATCTCAACACGATTCACTACCAAGAGGACCTAAACATGATGCATGTAGGCCCAACCCTATAAGAACTAAATTATATCCCCCTCCCCCACAGAGAAGTGAGTGTAATACATGGATGATGGGTCCAAGTGGTAAATACATGATAGATGATGGAATAGTATAAGTAGTAACATATGAATCATGATGATGTGGAGAGACAGGTCCGTTGAATCATCCTCATCCCCGGGGTGATTGACCATGCATTGGGTAATTTATGGGTTTAACAGCTCTAGCCCTTTCTAATCAAATACCGTCCACCAAGATAACATGGAAACACGATGTGGTCTCCGCTTCCTTGATTCTTATAGTCGCCCGCGAAACACGAATCACTTGGAATGGTCACAGGCCCAAGGAACATAGAAAGCTCCTATTAATAGATGTAGAGGTGTGTGTGATGGGAGAGATGCAACGATGCTAGGATACCCCTATCGATTGATAACGAAATGCTTGGATGGTTAGAATTTTGGGATACAAATCGATTACGCAGGCACTCACCGAGATGAGGAAGTTGAATGGCCCGAGCCGCCAGAAATGATAGGGATGATAGCTTAGCATGGTGGGAGCTTCTATTGGGCACTTAGTACACCGGGAACTTCACTTATATACAAGAAATGTTTGCAATTCCAAGGGGTCGTTGTTGCACGTCCTATCTTTCCAATAGTTCTTGGATCTACCACGCCCACTCCTCCGATTGGACTTCGTAACTATTCAATTATAGAATAGAAGAGTTCGTTTATCGGTACCAGCTTGCTTTCCATAGAGAGACAATAGGAGATATGATTTAATGAGAGAAGCTCCTAGGGATGATGTTCGCCACCGAGCTCACCGAATATAGATTGGTTTACCATAGATGGTTCAAAACGTTTCAAATGCTTAGATGTTACTTATGATAGGCACTTTTCCATGGGCAGCATGATTGGGCTGTTGAAACCAATGGGCTAAAGGAAACAAACCTCTTTCCCATCGTACTCACAGCACTATAATGATTGGGCTAAGGAATCAATCGAATAATGGGTTCGATTCTTTATAATTTTGTCTCCAAAGGCGGATTCTAGGAACCGTACGAGTAGTTGGGTTGGTGATTGGCTCTATCATACGAACTAACGGATTGGAAACCAATCACCCCGAAGAACAATTCTTCAGCCCCGAGTCACCGGTTGAATATATAATGTACTAGCTCCAGAAGCTTCTTTACCACAAGGGTGATCCAAAGGCCCGTAGGGACCCGGGCCGAGGGCCGCCAGGGCGAGGAGGTGATCCGCTATTTCGAACCAATTTCTTGAGTAGGTGATTGGATCAAAGGTAGATTACATATATCCACTTATACTTCCAAATCGATAGCTTGTTTACTTTCTTTACTTTCCATCGACCAATGTGCCATCCGTAGCCATTCTAGGCGTAGTAAAGCAAGGGAAATTGTGGCTCGCAATAAGGGCTTCACATGGCGAGTTACGGCTTGGATTTGTGGTCGTACTATGCTGATTTTCATTGTATTATCGATCGAAAGCAAGTGGTGGCTTGGATATGTGTTACTTATACGCATGCAGGGGATAGATTGACATAACCTGGGCTACACTCGAAGAGGCCAAATCGACTAGTAGGGGCTAGAATGATTCGGGATCGGTAGCTACCGTGGGTTAAGCATCGAATGACTCGCCTCATGAATCGAAGCAATAACCTTTACTATGACTTTCCTCTTTCTTCACCGGCCTTATGACTTGCCGACGGACCAACACCGCCAGTCACCACTAAACCTTGCCTCATGACTTGCCTATTTTTCTTTGCATGTGGTTGAAGTTAGGGTCTATTATGTTGGTTGAGCGGTAGTTTTTTTTCTGCTCCTGCACACACATCTATAATAGATTGCATACAAAGGGAGAATAGTTGGCCATATTATATACACGTATTAACGAGTCGCAGTGCCGGCCATCCCCCTCAACCGACATCTTCCTCGACCTATTGAAAGTCAAGCCTCTCCTCGACTCATCGCTTGATAAGAGGTTTCATATGCAACAAGACACAGGCGAAACCACAGACACTGTAGCCTTCTCTATACTATCCCCATTCACACAGACCTTGCGTCAGCTACCAAGCAAGCCCCGAGCACCACCTATTAGACGAAACTTTTGATTGATGAATGGCTCAGAATCATAGCTTCTAATCCTTACCGCTACGGAAAGGGATAACCTTCCTTCGTTATTCATTGTGTGTATGTGTGAGGGTTCGTATAGGGGGTTGCTTTCATTCATGAGCAACGTGTCAAAAGACGACCGAGAGTTCGCAACAAGGTGAATGGGAGAACAAGAACGTGAGGACTATGACTTGAATGGGTTCAATCCCTTAGACATATAGGCTCGCCACTGACATCAATCTCAAATATTTTCTACCTTGGTTTTCAGATCCATTGATCCATGCTCCACCCACACAAAGAGATATAGATGTCTTTAGGTTCGGGAGAAGGCAAATCGATTAGCGACCACATGAGATAGACATGATGCTGTGATATAGGTTCAACTGCATTTCGAATAGAGCGTGAGGATTTGAAATTTCTCAATTGTTGATCAAATCCCATAGGATTAGAACATGAGATAGGATAGGACCTAATCTATAGCGCAGTTGCATGCCACGGTATTGATAGTGAGTCTATATAGATCAAAGGTTCGTGATAAGTCGAACATATCAGGTTTATTCCTGATCGATAAGATCCGCCTTTTGGACTCGTAGCACTAGCAAGATCCAAACGCATATCTAGATCCTCTAGCAAAGCCAGTGTTCCATACCCAACATCTATACCACTAGTATATTCTTATGTTTCTAAGAGTTTTATCTAGAATTAGATCCGTGAGCATCAATACGAGAGCCGTAGTTTCGCTCCTTATTCTTATGTTCCGCATCGAGAGGCGCAGGCAGAGGGCGCGCATGGTGAGCCGTGAGAGCGAGATGGAGATTATGTCTTTCTAGATCGATACCCTTCCCCCGATTGCTGTGAAAGCGCCCTCACCATATGAATAGCAGTGCCCCCCCAACGGGTCCCTCCGTGTCCTTTGAACTTGTTTGAAAATAGAGGCCCAAGAAGAGCTGCTCCATACGCAACAGCTTCCAATAGTGGACTTAGCCGTTGATCCAAAGAGTTTACTCAAAGAAGACACGAGTGAAAACAAGCATCAAAGGTAGAATTCTCGAGATTTATTCACACATGGTGAGGCCCGTAGGACTCACCAGGTTACGAGGTTGAGGAAATGACGTAATTACGTATATAATTGGAGAGATCTCACCGACTAACCAAATAGTCTTTCATTTCATCCCCGGCACCATTGCCGCCCCCTATGTTCAACACACGATTCCATTTGATGGCGGCCCGTTGGTCGAGCCTGCTTGTGCATCAATTTTTCATTCAAAAGAAGATCTTGTGACCCTTAGCTAACGCGCAAGCAGTAGTCTAGAAGCAACCCCTCGGCCCGATGGTGCCATTCCCCGCTTTCTATTCTCTCCCGCCATCCTTACCTGGCCAAAAGCTCGCTCCCCATGATACAAAACCATCTCATTGGTCAAAGGTGCAACACCGTATCCGGTGCGTACGTACATTCTCGCACCTTTCCTTTCTCCCCCAAGATATATTGAGTTCCCTAGAGGTTTAAGGCTTAAAGGCGATGGCGGCCTTTTAGTTCTTTCAAGTTGATGGCGGGGGCCGAAGCTGGCGTCGTAGCATGATGGCGGCTTTTCCCCTCCCCCCAAAAGAGAGTTGTTCCTAACCATATGAATGGTTAGCATTAACACTCATATCCTCACACGTTACCTCTCGACCTCGTATCCCCTACCGAGTTGATGGCGGCTTTTTAGTCGAGTGTGCGTTAGCACCTTCGGTGGCGCTGCTCAGAGTTCGGGCAGTTCACCCCCACCCTTGCTGGTGCTAGAAGTTGACCGACTAAAGATGATAGAGATGAGAGGTTTCGGGTAAAGTTTCAAGGCATTTGTAAAAAGGGCAAGGACCCTCGGTGATTTATTGGCAAAAGGCTTACAGTGGAAATCTGGTGGACTTGGCCAGTTGCTTCAAGGCCACTTATGGCTTATGGCGCCCGTTGAGAAAGGCTCGTCTTAAGGCTCAAGTTCTAGTGAATGGTTCCTTTAGCCCTTCCTTCCGAATACAAATATCATTGTGTCTCACCATCAAATTGTGAATCACCGATGTACCCGTTTGTCATTGCATCCACCGAAGCAGGGGAACGTGTGTTCCGTATCGGTAAGTTTCCACATAGGTATGGGGGAACTCTTTCTTGCAGTATGGATTGAATAAAGTCATTCTTTCATGGTGGAAACTAGAATTCAATTTATATATCATTATTGTAGCAACTGGATAACATAAAGAATATCTTCCATTTTGTGGACCACCATGGTATGGGTTCCATTCTTGGGTTGTGAGCAAGGTGAGTTAAGAAAACAAAGTTAAGTTGTGTATTTTTGAACATAAACAAAGTTTTACCGTATTAGGAAAAGGCTTTGCTGATAAAAGTCTAAGTGCCTAGGGACCACATTCATGAAGCAAGTGTGGTTGGGTAAATAAAGGCGCACTCCTTCGGGTGAAGGCAGAAATAGTAAGTAAAGGGTAAGGACAGGTAGCATGCACGTAAGTAAGGCTAAGTGTAGGCGCATAGTCAAAGTTCACAGTCAAGTAAGTGCAACATACCAACATTCCCCGGCTGAAGCAATGGGGGATAAGTGTTAGGTGTCTCTAGGTGGGTGGGTAAGGTGGGCAGTGCATTCAACCTCGCTTCACACCGGGGATTGGGGTGGTGGGTAAATTGTAGGCGATGGTGGCCTTTTGGCTTTATGTGCTAACGCACCCATCAATTGATCAATCACAAAGGACCGAAACTTGTCCGTGATTCCGCTATGAATGAGATATTTATGCATTCATTCATTATATACGTAATTATGCTTAGTAGATAATGTATATATTATATATGTAATTATGACATGAATGAGAGATTGATAGACCATACTCACATATATAATATATGCATTCACGCTCTATCGATCGATTAATGAATTCAATAGCATAATTACATATATAATGATATTGATTTATGATATCTCTAGTTACCAATTCTAGTTATTTCATTCCTAAATTCTACATCTCATTGAAAACTATCGCAACATATATAATCTATTTGTATATTTTCTAATAGGATGCGTAAGTAGGTCAACCATGAGGGAGAGGTGAACTGTCATTTCCCTTAGTGAAAGTGACCCAAAAATGACTTTCAAATTGGATGGCAAATTTCCTCACCTTTTATGAAGGTGAGCGATAAACTCTTCGGCCTCGTTGTCGAGAGTCTGTACCGTTCACCCTCACCTTTCTTAATCCCTCCCCCTCAAAGAGCTCGAAATATTTCAGTTTGAGTGGGTACAGAAACATAGGAACTACTTTATACTGTTAGTGTCATGACCGAATAAGATGGGGAAACTACCCTACCATACTTATCTATGCTCAGATAATAAGGTAGCTACTAATGCAAGAGAACAACCAACGGTACTATGGGCATGTTATGCCAAAACTGCTGCATTAGTGAATATTTAAAATATTCACTTATACCTCCTCATCGATAAGAAGCGGTGGACAAATACGCTTGGTACCAATAAAGATGAAGAACAAGGCTCATACGTACTTGGGTCGATCAACAATACCAGCTAGGAAACACGCTCACTCACACCGACGAATGGCATTATTATGGGTAGCGTACGCGCAGGAACAAATGAACTGGTAGCACTAACGACCTTGAGAGAATAATCTTTTGGGCGTTTCTCCTAATCAGCGTACCTGGGGCCAGTGTTCCAAGGGACAAGTGCACCATTGAAGTTCTCATTAGAAAACCACTTGGCTGATGGAACCACCACCACCTCGCTCAATAGAATTCTTCCAATTGCAAATCCAATTGATCAAGTTTGAGAAATAGCACCAATAACATCTAGAAAGTATTGTGCATTTGCAGTGTTCCTACTTTATGTGTTCCGACATAAGCTCGTGTTCCTACATCATACCTTGGCAGCTTAAGTTTTAAGTTTTACCATCTAGTTGCTTTACCACTCACTAAGGTAAAGGCAGTTTATAACCCAGGTAATTCAACTCATCGTATCCAAAGGTAACGGTGAAAGCACCTATTTAAGAACCACCACCAAAGATTCCGAGCAAGCACCTCGCCCGGATATAGATCCACCGTAGCACAAATAAGAGAAGAGGTTACAGCAAAAGCAAAGGCATAAAAGATAGAAGTATAGGGAGAGAAATCACTTCACTAGGTTCCTAAGTAATCATCATTAATTGTACCGCCCATTTCTTCATACTCGGTTCAACATCCTCCTCCATTAAAAGTTTGGTATTCTATAGTTTGGATTTAGTGTAAGTAGAACAAGGCAACTAGTATATGAGAGGTACATAAAGCAAGGGGGTACCATCACCACAGTATTAGGTGGAATTAGAAGAGAAGTATTTTTATGATCATCCCGCAAAGGTATGACATTCTCTTCCTACCGCATAGGCTTTAGTTTGCGACCCACAAAGCTCGCCCTTTGACCAGGTCCATCCTTTTACTTGTAATGTCCACTCTTTGCCATAGATCTCTTTATGATCTTTGACTATTGCATAGGTTTTTTTTTTTCCCTCCAGCCTCGCTTGCTCCATGTAGCCTTCTTTGTTTGGTCCAATAAAGTTGAATTTCCGCTTTCCATCCTATTACCTGAGATTGCATGACATACTTTTTTAACTCGTGTGGATGCCACCATCTCTATATTTGCTTTGCCACTGTTGCTTTGGTTCATAGTTCCTTTGCCTTTATTCTTTCCCTCCGTAGGTTATCCATCTCGGGACCGTTGCTTCACCTTGCCTGGGACAGGGAAATGCCTTCGACTATGATGCCTTCTCCACCGCTCTCTTTTGATTAGTGGTTATGATTCAATAGGATCTCGTACCGGGAGAATCAACTTGGTAAAATACAACCGCCGGAGCAACCAAAGTTGCTTCTTCGACCGGCGAGGATGCCGGGAACAAGCTTTCGACTGTGATCCGGATCTAATTTCACCGGACCGGGTTTGAAATGGAGGGATAGGGATGGGGAGGATCAAAGGCTGTACGAGATGTCGGCCCCGGATAAATCGGTTGGGAAATCATCTTATTTTCTCATGGTTCCGGGACCGTCGGTTCACCTAACTCAAGCATGTCAAAGTGAGTATCGTACAACGGTATCCTTTTTTTGGCGCTTACACCTTCGTAGGTCCTTGATTCCACCGATATTGGTAAATCCCCCGCTAGTCACAATAGACCGATATTTTTAAGTGAAACCCTTCTTAATCAAAATGGAAGCTATGTTACTTAAGGTAATCCCCAACTCTTTTGGTATGGAAAATATGTATACTTCTGTTTCGAAGAGATCCCGATATGGCAAGTGACACAGTAGCGTGTCGCTCGTATTTCTCATAACCGTACATTATTAGGTTTTATTAGCCATTTGAAAGAAGGAGGAGATTTATTTCTCGGCCCACTAGTAGGTCAAGACTTTGTTTAGAGAAGCATCCAGAGGGGAATATATCATTGGCACACTGGTGCAGGAGGAATTAGGGTCACGTGGCGTATAGCTGCATACATCGAGTGAAATAGTTCTCTCGATAAGGACTGAGAGTCGTTGAATATTATGAAATGGCCAATAATATTCTAAAAGAAATAATATTCTAAAAGGTGCCGCCGCTTTGTACTGATAGAGAAACGCTTCGGGAGTATGGTCCTTGTGCCAAATCCACCTCTCCGGCCAATAGGTGATAAGAATAGTCTTTCTCCTTTATTCATTGTATAACCCTCGACATGGGTACATTTATAGCCAGGGTACCTTGATTAGAATAGATCGGAGGGATATTAATCTTTAAGACCTTCGTTCGTACTTGTTTCTTTGTAGGAGGGTTATAACACCGTTGCCTCGTAGACCTAGGGGGGAGGATGGCAGCATAACTCCACTCCCTTCAATAGGGAACAATGGAGAAGGTAGTATAATTAACGGCAAGTGACCGTGAAATAAACTCACCCCAAGAGCACCATAATACAGGGGGCGGAAGGGTGCAGTGGGCTTTCACAGACCTTGTCACCGGGGAAGACAGAACGGAGGCGGGGCCCCGACACTATTGTATAGCGTACGAACAAGACCGTAGCCACATTTTTGTTTATTTGCTCTCATCATCCTATCATCCCACTACACTTCTACCATCCCAGACCATGTTCCCACCGTTTTCTTTATATCGTGTTGCTTCTACCGTCCTCGTGCAGATATTCGGATTTCTATTCGAATAAGATTCGGTATTCGGTTTATATCCAATGAATAGGATTTCCTAAACATATTCGTCTATATTTGGATTGCTCGTTTACCTTTAACTATCTATATTCAAAGGTACATTTTACAATATCGCTTTACCTTATTTGTTACCGTATTTTTTCGGGTCTGTTGCCGCATCTTCTCATTATAGATATTATCCTTAATGATGATTATTCTATGATAGTAATTATCCTAATGCTGACCACCGCACTATTTCATCTGTAGAGATGGAGATCTGCCCACAAATAAGAATCACCTCTACATTAGTTATTTGTTAGCTAGTTGCCATATCTCTCCTGTTGTACACACATAGGGCTTCAAGAGTGCCGCCTACATGCGGTTGATGACAATCACTATTTTGTGTGAGTCGTTATGGTATAGTTTCCATAACCTTTCATCTTTGACCGAGCGGATCTAATGTCTAGAATGGGTGGTTATAACCGTAAGGAATTGAGTGAGCCTCTAAAAATATTTATTAACTCTCATAGCTGCTAAAGCCAGATAGAGGAGGACAAGCTTATAATACAATACGCAGCAAGAGAATAACCAGACTTGTTGCCCCCCGGCTCGACCGCTACCATCCTATCACTACCTGCCACTACGCTCGTCGCCAAGCCGCCTTTCCGTCACTTGAAGTGGAAATTCTGCTAACAGTATGGCGCATGACAGAGACAAGGCACCGCACCACTCCCCGCAACAACCATCGTGCCCCCCTCGCTCCCGCCGCTCACCGAACTCGCTTTAATTTCGCTTGCCCTACTTGCTATTCTATTCTACTTCGCTAGCAACTCCTCGAAGGAAAGAAACATAGGCTCGCACTTTCAAAGAAAAACTACGTACCTCGAAATGCAAGCCAAGGGATTTAACCCGACACCCACTCACGAAAGAAAGAAAATGGGAAGTGCTATTGAAGGATGCGGTGGGAAGAGCCATCTCAACAGAGCGTATGAGGAAATATATCAATAAAATGAAAGGTGTGCGAAAGCAGTATATGTATTTATAACATAAACCAAAAGCGGTGAGTCGACTCCACTGATGGTGCATGATTTATCTATGAATTCTTTACTATAGTCACATCCTCATAAATAGTTCTATCCGATAGTCTAATTGAAGTCTATTAGGTGACAGCGTAGCCTTCCGTTGGGGAAGCATCTAACCATATTGAGTACTCGCACCTTATCTATTCTATGTGATCTTCCTTTTTTCCCCTATCGACCTATGCCACCACCGCCCCTATTGGCTTCCTATCACCGTCGATATCGCTGCACTCGGGAACGAAAGGGAGGCAATCAACTAGCCTGGCCAGAAATATTGACTAAAACTCCAACACAAAGATTGGATCCCATCGAAGCAATAGTTCCATCTCCAACTTCGATTTCTTTTTGCACCTTGAAAAATCAATTTCACATAGCTGATGAGCATTTCGCACCACAATCACCGGCTATGACTTCTTCATCGCTTGCTAGGGTACCCACCAACCGAAACATACACCGACATACAAGGATCGATAGAGACCCCACCTCGACAACGAGAGATAAGGTGAAGAGTGTTTAGCAACCTTTCTCTGTAGCCTAGTATGGACTGTAGCCCTATGATGAACAACCTGGTAAGTGACCTTTTCTTCTGGGTATGAATGGATAGAAACAGAAAGAAGCTGTATAAACTGCCTAGTAACCAACCTTATTGGTATGAACGCAGAGCAACATGACCGGTAAGACAATTGGGATGAGTAATCAATCTCCTTATCTTTCTAACACCTTTAATTCTTTTCGAAGGGAGAATGTAGGAAGTGGTACAACCTAATCGTGAACTAGTATGAATAGCCCATACATATAATTAGGATGAAAACGATCATAAGGCAAGGTGAGAGTATGAAAGAGTGTGGCTATTTTCTCATGCCATTCTATATTAGCCGGAATAATCAATCTATCCCAAAGCACACTAGCAAGAATCTCTATCCATATCCCTAAATGAATCTACCTCCATAGTGATTAATCAATATATTCTCCCCGGTGCACGCTTTACAAGTCATATGGCAAGCCCCCACCTTTTCCCACCTTGTCGCAAGTCACAAGGCAAGCATAATATCGTATATAATATAAAATACATATCTTGTTATATATGCGTTTAAGAAGGATTGATCTACACTACTTCCCTCCCGCCCAACCACAAGTATTACTCCCACCTACTCTCTCTTGGAACTACAACAAGCCCAATCCCACCCATCCTATCTTAGCCGATGAGCAGAAGCACCATTCCCATACCGCACACCGCTACCACCACTACCACCCCACTCGTCAAACAACCAGGCATATATGCTTGATTTGGCAAGTGTCCATTGGTCGATCGAAGTTGAGTAAGCTAGATAGACCAGCTATTGGTGTAGGTTCAGTCGAAGGATAACTAATGGAGAGAAATAAGGACCAGGGAAAAAAGCCGTAGGTCCACTAAAAAAGTTCGAAGGGGAATACATGACCGATGATAAGCCCCCGATGATCATACCAAGACAACTACCCAAGATGACTTTCAAGTCATAAGGCAAGCCCCCACATACTAATACCCAAAACGACTACCCAAGGATGACGAGCTCTTCAATCTATACTATCGATGCTCATACATACGCATTAGAAAAAGATAGAGATAAGAATTCTCCTAAAGCTGGTGGGCACTCTTCCTTTCCGGTGGATGGCTAACCTGCTCACGTCTAATCGGGCATGGGATATGTGAACCGTGGGTCACTAACAACCTTTCCGGCATGCACAAGAGGTAACATCCAGCGTAATTCGCGTTCAATCGGGGGTATTGTAACCGTGTTTCGGGAAAATCACCCTAGAGGTTTGTTAAGTTAAAACCCTCCACAGAAAGGCGTTACCAAGAAGGACTCACACAACCATACACGTTCATGAAAAACTAAATAGAGCACATCGAGAAACTTACCCATAGGTCCTACGGTTGAAGCAGCATCCCGCGGGGTCCAAACCCCAAAGGACTCTTCTCTCCTTCTTAACTCGAAAGACAAGAAGAAAAAAAAGCACGAAGAACCCACAGAAGGAAGACAGCATACTCTAAATGTTAGTGAAATCCATGTGAAACATTATTAAATCATAATAAATGCTAAATAACAATATTCTCACATATGCAAGCGACACTAACACGCATATTTCGGGGAACAAGATGGTTCTTCTCGTATTATAAATAGCATGTACAGTAAACAATGAGTGGAGAGATCACCTGAATCTTTCCACGATCTTCAGCACTGCCGTCCGGATCCATCCCACCCTTGCCTCACTAAGATTCCTTCCGAATCGGTGCATACGAGATGACACATAGAGAGATGAGCATCTCCGTGAAAACAAGCGGTTTCCATAATGAACCGAGAAGCGCAAGAGGCACGAATTCGTACTTGGATAGAGGATTCCAACAGAGTATATTATCAATAATTTTTCTCTCCCTTAGGCCATGCACATGAGGGGCTTTTATACTCCCTCAAAGTAGTTTCACCGCTGAAACAATGGCCATGTGCTAGGGTGGTTGAACTACCGCAGTAACCATCAACTCAAACTTCGAAAATAGGGAATTTTAATATATTTTTTAATGATTTTAATGGCGTACGCAGAAAGTACATGTGAATCGCGTATACACATGGAAAAGTCTAGGCATAACCGCGCATGGGGAATTCTTACAATCGTTTAGCAATTTTGTCCAAGTTCCGTAGGAATGGGTGCTCAAAGCCATAAAAGCAATCATGAATCATATGAAGGTGAAAATGACAAGCATAACAGATGCCCCCTAATATATGAGGTCAAGGTACATGATGGCTGAAATGTATTATGCACACAGAAAGAACTTCGCAAGGACAAGAGAGGACTTCACCGTATTTCACCGCTAAAAACCAATGAAAGAAAATAGAGAGTCAACTCACAATGAGAAACCTCACAAGCCACCAAAAATACATCATATAGAAAGTACTGAACAGATTCAACATGTATACAAGTATAGCTGAACCGAAAGTACAATAATGAATCATCTCGAGCATGGCCCGGAAGTATAAGTCCGAATCAATGTCCATATCACATATATAGAAAGTTGAGCAATGATGCCGAAATCGGATGTCTGATCATATAGGCAATCGAATCTCCAAGTACCAAATCATAAGAGGGTATATTCCATGGTACAATCACGCAACTCGGGAACCAACATATAAGATGCCGCCGAATGCGTAACTACAACATAAGGGTGGATGGCATCACCGGCAGAAATCGAATGGACTGCTGAAGTGAACCGAGGAATGCTAATGCAACCCGAGGTCTTCACCGATCACTATGGCACAATTCTACACAATGGGAATAAATGAGTCAAGTCGACTATGTGAGAAATCGTTGGATTACCGCCAATGATGTATACCGTTAACCAACAAGTAGACAACCCACCAATAATGAAAATGAGCATCAAGGTGCCCGCACAATCTAACAAGTGCGAATGAATGAGTTGAAGTCGAACACTTGAGAGAATCTACCAATCAGGAGGCAATGATGAATCCCCACCTCTGCCGATAGCGAAGAGTTCCGGCCATCGATGACCGCAAACCCTAAGGTACCGACAAAAGACTCTAGACCCTTATTCCCGCAGCAATGAGTTAGAGTCGATGGGAAAACATCTGCTGGAAGGAAGGCATTAAGGTATCCCACACGTCCAGCCGCGAGTGTAACCCTGTGCCAAGACGAAGGAACGACGACAGAGTGACGAACCAAAACCGAAGTACGTTTTCCGACATGCACGTACAGCTAGCGCACGGAAGAAACCCTTTGAACCAACCAATAATGAAAGATGACACAGAGGCGAGAAATCCACCGATAGGTCAAATGGAAATCAAGGTACCGCACAAATCCCAAGTGTGATAATGTATGCCGACGTCGAACACAAGGGAAACCACCTAGTCAAAGACCCATAATGATGATCAAATGTTGAGCACAAGGTCACCTATCAATGATGGAAATAGGGCCAGTGGCGCGGTTTCAGGTTTGGTTTCCGCAGCAATGTGTCGTAGTCGATAAGAGACAAACCCGTCGGCAAGAAGTCAATGGGGACCTTCTCAAACCATTTACGTTGCAATACCAAACATCTCAAGGGATAGAACAAGACACTCACAAGACCGGGAAGGCCGACCGAATAATGAGCCAAGAGACACCGCAAAATGGTTGACTCGTTAGACTTCCTTGAACAAAAGCATGACTCATGATGACCATGGCAGTAAAAGTGACACCGTATAAGTCCAAAGGGCAGAGGCGGAAAACTCTCCACATGATTGGAAGAGTGTAACCAACCGGGGATAATCGAAAAGTGAAACAAGGTAAAAGGGCTTCTGTAACTTCAGGTCAAAATCAAAACATCCCAAATGAAGGAAATATATAAGTATATGTTGGTTCAAGGGCGTACAAACCCACTGCATCGCCACTGCACCACCTAAGATACATCCTTGCTCCTCATTTTTTTGTTATATTTGATTTTTTTGTCTTTTTCATATAATAAGCTCGAAAAAATACTGAAGAACAATATGGTATTAATGGACAGAACGAGTATCAAGAACAGATGCACCAGTTCCCCGGGATCGGAACGATCCTATGCTCAATGCAAGGTGGCGGAAATCGGTAAGCGACACTAAAGGAATGTCTCCATCCATGGGTGCAAAGGGAAGTCAAGTTTGATAGCTAAAGTGCATGCAATGTTAACTACGTATAGTCGAAGGTCAAAAGTTGGCTTAAACATTTCCAGTCCAAATGAAGCTGCCAGCGTCAGATAAACAAGTAGCCAACATGCAATGCAGTAATACAACTCAACAACACCAGGGAGCCCAAGGTAACAGCTAAAAATGATAGTGAGGAAGAAGAAGAATGAAGCTTCAACACATAAGTCATGGTGGGACCAAAGAGGACTCCCGTGCTTCACATAAAACGTAGCATGGGCAACAAGTGATAGCGAGGAACTAATTAGGAAGCCCATGTAAAGGAAGGCTTCTACCACCAAGTCATGATTAAATAATTCGGCAAGTGAAATGGGTGTAATAGTCGTGACTCGATGGGATCAGACTCATGGAAAGTGATCAGAGGAGGCTAGTATGCAAGATGCAACAGTGATTTCCTAACCTATATGCCAAGAAGATCATATACCCGCCATGACGAGTCAAGAATCATGATCAAAACCGGAAAAATCTCATAAATTCGCTAAAAATGTACCCGAAAACATACCAAACCGGGCACTTCCAAGCATCCGGCTATGTGCAAATTAAGATAGATCGAAAATAAGCAGGAACAAATTTTATGAAAATTTTCAACTTTAGCCATAAATAGACAAATTACCTCATATTTGGTTCATTATTACCGTTAATTTGGAAAGTGCTCTGGAGCAAAAAAATTTTTTCATCAAATCAGATAACCAACCGCTAAATCGGCACCACTCGCTGTGTAAGCTCATCAATAATCCTTGCAAATCATTTTGTCCATTCATAAATTAAAATTTAGTGATTTTCACCATAGAAACCCTTGCTAAAAAATCACGGGCCTGCGCACACGCGGGTTGGTAACGCTAAATGCGGGATACACGCGATGCTACATAAAGAAAGTCGCATATGTGCGGGTGCTCAAATGAAAATGCGTAGCTAATGAAGGATTTATTGAATTTTGACAGATGACAATTCCATGGAGAGATCGTGAACACAAGGCACTGATCAAGAAGTCAAAAAGATCGAGCATCGCTAAATATTCTTCTGGAATTGCGGATTTCTCAAATTTTTCAAATGCCAAATATGAAAAGCAATGTTCGGTTGCTAGAAATTCTCGTGAACTATTGGGAACTAGAAGAGGATTGCTTACGATAGATCGTATGCCGCACAGCTACTGAAGTGGAAGACATATATTTTACCACCGGGATTCTCCGCAGGGGGAACCGTAGACTTGCACGGGAAGCCCTTGGGAGGGCTAACCGTGGAAGATTACGTCCACGTGGTATCGCGTAGAGGGTTCCAAGAAAGTTGGAACTCAGATTGTAATTAAAGATTTAAGGGGGATTTGCACATGAAAATCCTCTCACCATCGCGCAGTGGCAAGATCTCGCTTCTACACCAAAGTAGACGCAATGAGCATAATAGCGAATGCCGAACCTTATGTATATGATTGGTGCATGCACTTATTATCGAACATGAAGCAACAATTGACCTCAACTCACCAAGCAAAGAGCACACTTTGGATATGATACAATTTTAAGGAATTCTTCTTTGAGAAGACACCGCATCGAGACCCGCGCAGTAACCCACTATCAAATACCGAGAGACTCAAGAATTGGCTCGTTGCGTACATGATGAAGAGATTAGGGGGAAGTGAAGTTCTCGGACCACTTGGGATGATGAGTTTTCCTTGTGGGGAGAAACGTCCGTGGACTCACTGTCCCTTGGCAGCCGATGTGACTGGGAGACGATTTTGTTTTCTCACCGTGCGCCACATGGGGCAGCTTCGTAAGTTTGTGGCCTGACTTATATAATTTTTTGGATTTTTTCAAATATGTATGAAAATTGAAAAACAAACATGTTTTTGATTGGATTTGAAAACAGATCATGATACAGATATTGGACCAGTTCGACCTCGAGGGTTTCCTCACGCGACACAAGCGCGCGAGGCGAAGTGGATACGTGATTCGAGACAGACCCTCCTCCAGTCACAGAGAACTTGAGGGATTAACCCGCTGAAGTACCTATGTACGTCGTGGAAGATCTCGCCGGAAGCCATCCAGACGGGTGGTAGGAGTGCCCCGAGACTGGGTACGGTTATTCCACCAAGTTGCCACCGCGATTATGTTCTATAGGAACACCACTTCCGCGTGACCCTGTGAGGAGATAGATATGATGTATTAGATAATCTATATATTTTTTTTTTTTTTTGAGATCGAACATGATCGAGATAAGCCCAAATTTTGTATGACCTTATGGATCCAAAATTTTTAAAGTTTTCGAACACTCGATGATATATATATATGAGCGATGTTTGATGTGATGGACAATGTATCAAAACATAGGATGTTTTCGATGATTAAATTTTATTGTATGGAATGATTGATATGCCAATCCAAAGGCTCCTCGATTAGCTAATGAGTCCGCTAACCAATTGTCGAGGAATATGAATAAAAGTTAAAAAATGAAAATGATCTTTGTAACAAACTTACCCTCAAGAACAACCGTAGTAAAAATGATTCGAATCCGATAAGTATCGTTCTTTAAATCGCGACACCACCACCGAGAGTACAAGAAACTACCAACGAATCAACACCCAAAGATATTGCCTCCGAGAGTAGATAAACAACCCATGGTATTCTCGCTATATTATTGGAAGCAGACCAATGCGTACCCTTGATACTGTCACCGACCTCCAAGGATAATGAAGCAACGTGTCACGTGAAGCTAAGTTCCGGTGTGTCTACTAGCACCACTCTGCGTAAACCAAAATGACTCATGACACCGACACAACCGCTGTGCGTATCAAAAACATCACCAACTCATCAAAGATCGAAAATCAACCAGATATGTACACAAAGAAAATCAGCTATATACAAAAGCAACATGCCGTGCTCAAGCTCAGGCATAATACTTCTTCAAATAGAGCCCATTTCTAGGCCCTACAACTCGTTCCCTTCGAAATCAACCAAGGTATACACTCCTTTCTTAAGGACTTTTTTTAACGATGAAGGGGCCATACCACATAGACCAAAATCCTTCCCCGCCCCCAGGGCATCTTTTTTCTTGGGCACAGACCAAAACAAGGCTCACCTTCTAAAAACCCTGGCTCACCGCTTATCGCATCGAACTTTAACTCATTTTATGCGCCTCATTCACAAGGAAGATCCCGACGTCGCTCATCGAGATGTTCCGTATGAAGGAGGCGTTCTTCAAGACTAGAAAAGCGGAAGAAGTTCACCAATTTCAACTTAAGATAAAGGGAATCCTTATCTAATGAACAGGATTCCAACCCGTGCACTAACCGAAACGGGAGTAAAGCCGCTGCGCGACCGACGTCCGTATGCCCGGCGTGTAGGATATAGCATAATATGCCGCCAGATCTAGCTTTATCAATTATCCTTTTTGAAGAATTGTCTTCAAGGACTTATTCATGCCCACTTGCCCATTGGCTTGAGGATAATACGGAAATGAATGCTCTCCCGCCGAAACCCAATTTGAGAGCCAACTCGCCCATCATACTATTCTAAAAAATGACCGCCAAGTGATCATGACAATTCTAGGAATACCAAAACAAGTAATAACCTGGTTGAAAATAAAAAGAGCCGCAGCCTCACCATCATTCCCAAAAGTAGGCATAGCCTCGACCACTTCGGGGAAAAGCAGTTCATCACATAGTGTACTTGTGACCTTTAGCCGAAGGCGACACAAGTAGTATAATCAATACCCCACTTTGTGAAGGGACCGTACGTAATGACTGGAAAAAGCGGAGTCGGGATGAGCGTGCATTTTTCGAGAATAGACTTGACACGTGATGACACTTTTTGACCGATTCGACACAATCCTTGAAAATCGAGGGCCAAAAGTACCCGGAAGAGGAAGATTTTTTGGCTATAGCAAGCTCGTACAAATGACCCCACAAGCTCCACCTCCGTGGGCGTCCGTCATTCAGCTCGCTAAAATTTCCACTTTCTTCGAGAGTTAAGAAGCGTCTCAGGATTGAATCAACCCTCGACGGTACAAAGCACTACTCAACAATCAAAACAATTCTGGCCAAGGACGCAACTTACGACGCTCATCTTTCGAAAAGTAGAGGAAATCCCCCGTACTAAAGACACAATGCTATCTCCACACTATGGACCCGTAAGAGATAATAAAATGTTTCCTCCGGAAAGGATTTGTCATAGATCATCTCTTCTGTTGCAGCAACTCGGAGATCAATTCTCACGAAAACCAATATTTTTGGACTAAGGCATAAACTCAAGATCAAATTCCCCGCAAAATCACAATCCATATCTATCGTATTCGCTCAATCACCTCGCCACCGAGGAAAAATTGGAAATGGATTGCTGTCGCCAAAAACATAAGTTTTTCGAAGAATAATGTACGTCGGGAGTCAACGTACGCATGAACTCGTTGCTAAAGCCAACTTTTCTGCGATTGTACCGTAGTTTAGGTCCTACCAAGCCTCGACCAAGGTAAGTATATAACATGCTCTGCAAGAGCATCATCCTCCCCCCGAACCGTAACCATACCAATAGTAGATTCTGCTGTCGCCGTACACAAAAGGAAAACTTCGCTATAATCAAAGGACTCAATAAAGGAGCAGAGGTCAATGATTTTTTTCAAAGCATCGAACGAGCGTTGGAGCGAAGTCATCCCAAAGAAATGGAACTCCCTTCTTCAACAATCCTTACAAATCCCTTTCAGAACTTCAAAGACAATTTACGATAAATCTCCGAAGAAAACTAGATTTTCCTTGTAGACTTTGAAGGATTGACAGAGGACTGGGAGGCAACCAAAGATGCTCAACCTTGAAGGGATCTACCCTAATCCCTTCCCTAGACACAATGAATCCCAATAATCAAATGGATGTAACCGAGAAAACGCACTTGTTCGTATTCAATTCGACCTTATAGAAACGACATCGTTCAAATATTTGCCGAGGTGAGCAGATGATCCATCCTTCGAGAATGAGCAGCTAAATCATCCAAGTACGCCGATAATCTTTGATGTGGTGGAAGGCATAAGTGACATGGCCCGCCGAAAGGTAGCTCCAGCATTTTTTTAAGACCAAAAGGCATCTTCAGATGCAAAAGTACCCTCAGTGACAAATAAAGGCAAAGCCTTATGTCGTATCTTCGTGACGGATAGTAATCCGATTATATCCCGGAGAAACCATCCATGAAGGAGAAAATCATTACCTAATACTTGCCAATGATCTGATCGATAAAAGGTGTGTAATTATCTTTAGGACATGCTTACGGAAATCAAATCAATGCAAACTCTAAAATCGTTCCTTGCTTTTTATCTACGAGAACGGGACGGAAACCTATTCACCAAAGGAATGTGAAAATGAATCCCGCCTTAAGTAAGCTTCTCAACCTTGGCCTTTGATAGCTGTCGCCTTCCTAGGATTGATCGGATGAAGTTTTTACCTCACCGGCTTAGCGTTTTCATAATTTCTGATCTCATGTTGACAATAGATGATCTATTCCGTAACTTCACAAGACCAAGCGTAACATCCTCATACTCTTTAAAGAGTTTCAGTGGTCTGAACTCTTCACAAACATCGCCACCGATGAAGACATTTCGCTATTATTGGGATCCCCGGAAATGTTCACCGGGATAGTAGGAGAAATCACAACCATGTTCCCTTCAAAGATAAACCCGTGTTGGTGCTAAAGGGTTCAAGACCGGGTGAACAGGACCAGGAGATGGAGGACTTGGAAAACTTGTTTCAACTCTGGGCTCAAATCGGTAGTGTATAAGACCGAAGATGCAAGTCATCCCACGGTTCATTCATACTGGGCTCAGTGAAGCTCTGCAGATGGCTTCTTCGCATGGAAGAGTGCATCAAGGCAATCCGGGTAGAAGAAGAACCAAGTGTCCAAGTTTGTTTGCATTCTCATCCAACTCTTCCCATGAAAGAGGAGTCGGGATCGGATTCTCATAGTCAACAATAGACCGATAAGCAATCTCATCAAATAGCACATCGTAAAATGCCATTCCACCCACTTGACCTTCCGCTAATGTACAGAGGGGGAAGGTAAGGTCCAAGGGTCCGAAAAATAATGAGTTCCGAAGAACTCTCTTCGAAAGAGGAGCCTTGGAGGATGAAATTTGCATTAATATGAATTCGGAGGAGGAGAAGACGAAAGTAACCACTGGCGAGACCAACTCAAATTTTCAACAGGCACCTTAGTATTATCCAACTTTGGAACAACAGCCGCAGGACGCATTCCGGGGTCTGCTGCAGGAGGACAAATTCTACCGATCCACTATACCCATCCTCCCTTCGTGAGGGAAACATATAATCCGAATAATGAGGATGCAATGGCATCCAACCAGCTTTCTCCCCAACAAGGTTGTAGTCCAAGCTTGCGTCAACTACTCTCAATCTCTATATTGATGCTGCCTCAACACAGACAAAGTCGGGACAATACCATGGGGTATGTAAGTAGAATGACCATTTAACGCAGCCGTAAGAGTGGTAGATGGAACAGTTTTGGGAGATCCAATTGTCTTCCAACATGTGAGAGACATCACGCATGTGGAAGCACCCTCATCAACAACCATTCAAAAGATATTACATTTTGTGACGATGATTTAACAGTGAAAAGCTACAGGGATGGGGGGAGTTCTTCTTTAAAATTAACATATCAAAAGTAATCGTAAGAGAATTTTTCGATCAATAGCCCCAATGGCGTGAGCAAAGCACCGCGCTGAGTCGGACAAGACCGGGAGTACCCCCAAAGCTTACATAGCACACACTCGCGCCGCATCTTCCACAATCGAGTAGTTCGGCAGCCCTGCATTTGGATTAATCGTCGATCGCTTGTATGATTCTTTGGGCATCCTATATGGCGACCAACAATAGGCTTCAATGTGAAGCACTCTCGCAGCACCGTATATCCTTAGATTTCCCGAAGACCGCTTACAATCACAGGATCTCGTAGTGATATCCGCGTGAGCACTCATCATGAAAATGTTCGATGGAATTTCCCCTTCCCGGCGTTCCGCAGGGCCTTGATTTTGGTTCGTGCTAACAATCGACTCAGTTTTTGGGGGAAAAGGGTTAGTTAACACACCGAACTAGAAGAACCCCCGCCGAGCTAATGTTATGATCCCGAATTTTAGGGCAAGGTGTGTAAGATGGTCTCACATCTTGCATGGAAAATTAATCTTCCTTTCTCCTTTGGACCCTCACCAACATGCTCGTTGGTTTTATTCACATTACCTTCCCATTCTTTCCTTTTTCTTATTATTTCGTCCCTTGCCCTTTCCGTCGGATTGTTGGATTTCTTAGGATCGTGCTTGGACAACATTTATGGACAAAGACCGGGAAGGCGATGACCACAGTGCTACCGACCAGGCGTAGCGTATTGCAAAGACAATCGCCGACCTGAGTAAGGTGCTCGTCGCACCACTATTGATCGATTCAATCAGTCCGCTGTACCATGAGGACTCGTACTTAGTTTTAGACAACATAATTGGAGCGAGGAGAATTGGGCAGACATTGCAGAAGTGAGACCTCGTATTGAGAATATACCGCTCCACCATTGGCCCCAAAATGGCCTCGCTTCTTGGAAAATACCCCCGTAAAGGGACACATCTTTCGAAATATCTCGACCCATAGGATTTCAGAAACCATTCCAAAAGGAATTCACCTCGAATATGAGCTTTAATAAGCTCTCTTCCTTCTCCTCCATTCCCGAATGTGACTTAAATGTGGGTTGCGTCGCCCTCGCTTAAAATTAGCTAGAGTTTAGTCCCAACATCATATCGTGACAGAAACCGGAAATGGTTTAGGAATGTAATACCTACTTCTCCAAATGTAGCAAACCGCCTAGTTAGCTCAATATACCATTTGGCGTGTTTCCATTAGGGCATTGAAATAATCTCAACCTAATCGAATCATCGACTGTGTGAGTTCGACACCATAAATGGAAGTTGCAGTGATGTGGCTACCGTATCTTCTCCATTCTTGCCTTCAAACTTTGGAATGTATGAAGGAAGTTTGGTGGGGAACCGGAGGCCACCCTAGACTATAACGAATCGGATCATTAGTCAGTTTTTCGATGACCGGCAAGTTTAACGCGTTTTAAAAGGTAAGCGAGGTGGGAGTCGAGGATTCCATCCTTGATGAGATGTGATTCTCAACATTCTAAAAAGAATACCCTAGATTTGATGAGGCACTGTGTTGCCAAAAAGGACTCGTAGAAAAAGGAAAAGAACTCTCCTTCCAACGCAGAGTTATCGAAGCCTGCACTGGGCCCCCGTCGAAGTATGAAGAAGAGAAAGCTCGATAGGGGTTCCGGCATTAGAAAGAGGAGAAAAGAAGTTCGATACACTCGACGAAGGAAAGAAGTATTCCTTTGGTGACCGCATAGTGTTCCATTCCCTCGCCCCCATCGTAGTGAATACAGGGTTCCATCCGTAAAAGTGCTCTAATTTCCGACCTCCGTACCACAGATTGAAACTCGGGTCTCGAGAAGTAAATGAAAAGGACCCTAACAAGGGTTGGAACCAGGGAATGTGCCTGGGGCCCAAAGGGGAACCCTGAAAAGAAGCTGATCCACCAGCTGCGGAAGACATGGTGTAGATCCATAGCAGCGGAAAAGGAAAAAGAAGGAATCCCACTAGTGGGCATTTCGAAACAGTATGGGACCAGAATGAGAAGCATGTGCTTGGGTGAAACCGCAGCCAAACACATTAGCACTAGAAGTAATCGAAGATAAAGCAATAGTGCCCCTCCTTCATTGCATAGTGTCTCTAATGCTCCACAACACCACAGCAGAAGCCGCGTTCCCGCCCTTGGCCATCGAAAGGTATGAATAATACTGAGGGATCTTCCGGCCCCTTTCCGACTCAAGTCCGATGTATTGAAAACGAACGGATAATTAGGAGGAAGAGGATGGACCGACACAGAGGGTCTAGGTAATTCCTCAATTTGAAAATCTTTCCCGAGGAAATAAAACTCGCGAGGGTGAGCCGGGAACGGGCCTCGGGACCAACATCGTAACCGCCTATGAAACCTTCAGACCCTTGTGGAGGATCTTCTCCACCGCGTCGACGCTGCGTGTGGTAACCACCGTTAAATCACCCTACGCCTTTTCTCGAAGAAGGCCTGGACTCGAGACAACCCCCCGCATTCTCCTCGATCGACGAGGCGCTTGATCAGCCACTTTAACAAATTTTAATTAGACTCAAAAAAATATAAAGCTAAGCAAGCTAGGACAAATATCACTCACTACAATAGAAAAATCCCCGAGACACAATCACAAATGCCTTCGCTATTTCCGCTCCGGTGATGAGACCGAACACCAGGCTGTTGTGAAAGCAAAATACAGGACCCTCCCCGAAAGCGGGGCCTCAGACAATTACGGCCTGTGCCTACCAGCTGGGCGTGGCCGTGTACCGCTACGCCGACTCCTAACGATAGCCTTTGGCCGTTCGAAGCACCCAAGATTCGCAAGGGCACCCCCCCTTAAGTACTACTAAGAGTGATGCGACGTCCGCCTGTGTACCACCGGTACCCCCCCGCGCTCACCGTGTGGAACCTAGGAGTGGAAACTATGGGCACCAATCCGTGTCGTGGTCGGGCAAAAATGGTTCTGAGGTTAGATTCGACGACCAGAGAGGTATCCTCTTCCTCACCTTCACTTCCCCTCGCGCTGACTCTCCGGAGGAGAGCTTTCCGTCCACCCACCTAAATTGGATTTCTCTCAATTAATCAACTTGTGTTTTGTTTGAGCAAAATTTCCTTGAGTTAACTTCCACTCACCTAATCCAAGGCCCTACAACCTAGCTAGTTGGTGTATGACACTTAGAAAATTTGCTAGCTGATTTTAAATCATCATTATTTTAATCTGGCCATTATGTTAAGTCAAAGGGATGCGGAATGAAACTATGGTGTTTTGACGCGTAAAGAAATTAATAAAAACCAAACTACATGCAAATGCAACATTGTCTTTTGATGAAAAACAACTTCTACACAAAGTTCTACGAGAGATTAAAAATTGTATTTTTCTTTTCGTATAACAAACTCACACTCACAAAAAACCAGAAATGACTAAATGCTTAAGTGCACCTCGATGCAAATCACTACAAGCATGCAAATTCTAAGATGCAAAATCTCCTAAAGCAGAGTGAAATTTCCCCGAAGATCCTTCGCTTTACCTCTTTTTGGTTGTCCAAAAGCTAGTTCCAAAATCAAGAACTCTTAAAATGAAGACACCAAAAACGCTTAAAAACAAGAGGAAGAAATCAATGACAACTCCTTTCCAAAATCAAGCCAAAATCCAAAGGCAAGAAACCTAAACAAAGCTTCAAAAGATACAAAGAAACGAAAAACAAAAATGCAAAAAAGCAAACAACAAAGAAAATGTTTTTTGAGCTTTTGAGTTTTATAAAAGAAGAGTTCCTGGTAACATCAAGCAAAACTATAAAATCCCAAGCCAAACAACACCGAATTTCAAGCCAAAAATCAAAAATGCTCCAAATCTCTACAAGGCTAACTAGTAGCAAGATCAATAAGAGAAAATAAGACAAGAAAACTTAGCCACCAAACAGAAGAATAGCACAACCTTGCCGCAATCAAAAACTTCAAAGAACCAAGAAAGACTCTTCAAAAGTTGCAAACAAGACCTAGTCGACTAAACTCAAGAAAACTAACCATGAAATGGGCAAAAATCGAAGTGCAACAAGACACAAAGAATGAGTAAATGAGTTAGAGCCTCTCGTTTCCGATGAATCGAACAACCAAGAATCCTCGTAAAGAGATCTTGGTACTCGAACCATAAATGCCAAAGACAAGAAACAATATTTTGCCAAAAAGACTAGTTTTCAATCAAACAAGAGAGAGAAAAGACCAAAGACCACTTTCTTCAAATCCGCAGGGTACAAAGACACACTTCGTAGAACAATTTATTACATAGTAAAGGACTAAATGTACCAAGAAATCCAAATTTTCAAAAATATGCCTAGGCATACGCAACTTTACGCTTAGCAACAAGCATGCATACGCAACGTGCTAAAGGAAACATGTATACGCGACTCCCTTTAACAAAAAAATGCGTACGCGACCGTGCGCAGACAAACCCGTATATAAAGGTAACAATAAAAAAACAAAAGGATCAAGCTCTGGATAAGAAACCAGGACTTCGTACCGACCTAGGAAAGAGTAAACCGCACTAGAAATAAAAGTTAAAAACTGTTGAAACCTATCAAACACTGAACCACCCAATGTGGGAATCACAAGAATGCGTTCCCGAAAGGAGTCGCTACTCGTTTCGGAAAATCACCCTAGAGGTTTGTTGCTAAAATCCTCCATGCGTACAGGTATGCTACTCAAGAAGGACTCACACAACCATACATGTTCATGAAAACTAAATAGAGCAAGTATCGAGGAACTTGCCCGTAGGTCCTGCGCTGAAGCAAGATCCCGTGGGGTCCAAACCCCTGGGCCGACCCTTCTTCCTTCTTAACCCGAAAGACAAGGGAAGAAACAAGCATGAAGAACCGGTTGTACAACACATATCTACACGAAATGTTAGTGAAATCCATGTGAAACATTAGACAAATCATAATAAATGCTTAAACAACAATATTCTCACATATGCAAGCGACACTAACACGATATTTCAAAAAGATGGTTCTTCCGTATTATAAATAGTATGTACGTAAATAACGAGGGAGAGATCACCCAAACTTCTTCCACGATCTTCGAGCGTACCGTCGTGTCCGGATCCGTCCCACCCTTGCCTCGCTAAGATTCCTTCCGAACCGGCATACGAGATGACATATAGAGAGATGAGCATCTCCGTGAAACAAGGGGTTTCCCTCTTCGTAATGAATCGGGCGGCAGAGGCACTGTGAACGTACTTGGATAGAGGATTCCAACAAGAGTATAATATCAATAATTTCTCTCTCCTTAGGGGCCATGCACATGAGGGGCTTTTATACTCCCTCAAAGTAGTTTCATCAGTTGGAAAACAGCCATTACGTGCTAGGTGTATGAACTACCGCAGTAACCATCAACCTGTACCTTCGAAAATAGGGAATTTTAATATATTTTTTAATGATTTTAATGGCACACGCGGGAAAGTACATGTGGACTCGCATATACATGCGGAAAAGTCTGCATAACCGCGTATGGGGAATTTTACACCGTTTTTTAGTGAATTTTTGTCCAAGTCCGTAGGAATGGCCCAAAGCCATAAAAGCAATCATGAATCATATGAAGGTGAAAAATGATGCTATAACAATCGGTGTGGACTCAAAACTTCCTAAGAAATAATAATGAAGTCGAGAATGTCACGTAGAACTAACTCCTTCCTTGGGTCCGGCGGATCTATAAGTGGTGGTTACTTAGATTGATGGCCAAGATTCATCGATAAGGGTGTCCAATATGTGCCACGATGGGGTGCTACAAACAAATATGTGCAACCACTAGAGCTTCTTTAGAACTCAAACACACACCCATCTTACAGACATGAGCATGGAGAAGGCTTACTCTAGGAAAGGTAATTTATATTAGATTAGATTGTAAGCTTTAGGTCTTAGGAACAAACAGATCTCGCTTAGTTGCGGGGAAAGCGAATAGAGGAGCTAGGAAGAAGGGATCGAGGAAGATGAAGAAAGAACAAAAAGAAAGACAATCCGAAAGGTGAGCTTAGAATAAAAAATAGATGAAAGGTATGTAGTCGCTTGTCCGCACGAGCAAGATACAACTAGGATCTCAAGGTTAGGGTTGACATATAGGATCATTAGAAGGGAGAGCTCTTAGAAGGACCGTATCTTTCTTAAGGATTAGGATGGATATTGAGATACCTTTTTGAACCTTAGACACCGTAAGACAAAACCTGTATGCAGACTTCCGTGAGGTTGTCCATACACCACGTGAAAAGTTCCTTTTTAAACCCACCTAACGTGGACACATGGTCATTTATCATCCCAACCACCAAAATATATTTTAGCAATAAAAAATCTCGCTTTGTGCTTTTGCACCCACCTTATTAGTTATTAACCAGTTAGCTACTTTGCCACCTTTAGAGCTATTAGCCCTTTGGAAACAAAGATTGAATAATCACTAGCACACCACCAAACACACCGCTTTAGGGCTGGGAAACCACACAAGGACAATAAAGATTATGAGAGAGGTTTGAACAAAGAGATTGGAGGTACAAAGAAGCGTTTAGATTAGGACCTGTGTGAAGGTTTATCTTAGCAATGCATCCGAAGGCCCTCGAGGAAGCCACACCGAGAAAAGGACAAACAACAAGATGAAGAAGGTCTTAGCCAAGAGCTCTATTAGGTCCGAAAGAAAGGAGAGAGTTACGCAGGTAAGTGAAGAAGCTATCCTATTAGCTCCAGATTGAAACCAGTTCTATTAGGCATGAGACAGCACAATCCGTTCGACCTTAGTTCAATTAGACCTTGGGCTCAATTATGCCCAGAGAAAAGAGATTAGGAATGATATCTAAGAGAGTCAGCAAGAAGAGCTATTAGGGTCCGACGAAAGACATTGAGGATTAGGGACACGGAACCAAAAAGAGCCACTTTTTTGAAGGGATTTGGAAGGCTTGTAGGTAGGACATGTACCCGAAATTCGGTATGAAGGAAGAGCTTGGAGGTTTGAGGAAGATGAGATATGGCGCTAGGGAGGAACAGATTAGGGACGGCTGACAGTAGCTTAGACCCTAAAGAACTTAGGAACAATAGAACTCATTACTTACCCTTAGAACAAACTTAGAACTCGGGAGCTTACTTCTTTTGAGCACGAATCATTCGACATCGTCTTACAACCTCGCAACTTACTACTCTTAGGAAGAGTATGTCGAGACTCGATCATACTAAGAAGATTAGGATATTTAGTTCAGTCTTGTCAACAAAGTAGGGTGAGGGAGTGAAAGGAAAGAGAAAAAGTGGGTTTATAGAGTAGGTAAACATAAAGAAGTCTTGGAAAGTAAGCGCATATAAAGGTCCTCCTAGCAATGCAAAAGGGCCTTAATTAATCAACATGTATCTCGGGGTTTCACTCTGTACCTCAAGAAGATCAATAATGCTTCACCACTCTACTAATATTTCTAAAGGCAAGTGGTTTGAAGCACGTCCAATTACTAACTAAGTGTTGAATTACTAACTAAGTGTTGTAAGTAAAGAGAAGGGTGTTATTGTCATAGCACTACGAACGTGAAGTCAAGGCGTAGGGTCAAGGTAAGAGAATGTCTCGCCCACGCACCCAAGCAAGCCCATCCAAAGCTCTAAGTTAAGGTCAGCCGTCTAGGTGGTAAAAAAGGCAAGGTGGTCGGCAAGGAACGTAGTCGCTTGTCCACACTGCAAGGTCAAAAGAAAGTGTTTATGTAGGGTCAAGTATCACTTAATGCCGGGCTATAAGTAAGTGTCGACCGAAGCACGTCTAATCACTAAGTGTAGTCAATAAATAAGGGTAAACATTCCAGGTTAGTAGCGTCGTCACACAAACATGAATTGAGTAGGCTTTACTGTGTCCTCCATCCATCCATGCATGGCAATCCGGTAGTGGGTGGTGAAGTAGTTGGATTAAGGAAGGCCTTAACCTCAAAATGTTGTGCAAAGATAGTAGTGATATTTATAAATAATCAAATAAAATAATCATAAGAAAGTAATCTATGACATAATAAAATGTTTGCTTCCTAAATAATATAAAAGGAAGGTTCGTAAAGAATAAGCTCTAAACACACAAAATGTGGTAGCTGCACAAAGGGAAGGGCTTCTCGTTTTTTGATTCAACCTTGTCCTGCTGTGCAGGTATGTATGTCTCCGCTTTCTGAAATTTTATGGCTAGTTTAGGTCTATGGAGCCATAAATGGATACATTTTGTGGCAAGGAACCATGCATGTCTCGATATAAGGGAAAGGCCGAGGGTCGACATGCTATCTCAACATACAACATATACCTACATACTAGTATACCCTATAACACATATACTAATGAGACTTATTCCAAGAGAGACTTGAAATGGAACTAATACAACTAAAAAACAATCTATACAAGCTCTAGATTACCATAAAACTACCTACACATCCTACACACAGACTAGTTACTCCACTATTTGATTGATTTTCCTAATCACCCAGACTAATATTGCCTTAGAGGCTATCGATTCGAACATGGTTGAATCGGCTTGGAATTTGACCCACAATGAGTAACCCCATACCGTAGGATTAGTTGATGAATATGAAAGAGCAGAGGAGCAAGGCAGAACTCACTAGTGCCTTAGGTAGAACTGTCAATGGGAAGCACTGGGTGGGGTAGTACTATAAATTCCAAGTGCGGGAATACCGTGAAGTGAACAGATTCCATTCGCAAGTGAATGATTTTCATTAACACTTATGCATTCTAGGGATTCGATCCGAGATCAATAGACATTGGAAAACCATCAAAATCGCCATTGATAGTTAGAAAATCATGAGTTTAGGGGTTAGATGGGTCAAGGCAAGGCTAGGCGTGCTTACTAAGTAAGGAACCCAAGTAGTAACACCGCCACCGTTACCAATCCATTACACTATTTTTACCGGCACCGCCAAACTCAAAATTCCTACTAAGGCTCTCAACATGTATGCCCTAGCCCTTCCTATACTATACTTACTCTTAACACCTCGGACATACCTTTACAATCACACTATCACCTTGTCCAAGCCACCCTTCCTGCTGATGCTTACCAAGTACTACCACCGCCACCGATTGATGCAACTCCCTTGTCCAAGAAACCCCTCCTACCGATGCTTACCTAAATATTACTTACTAATACACTCTTACTACCTAGGACATGTTAACCACATTAATGTATTTCTGCCACTACCCAAAATAAGTATTCTCAACCGATGCCAAGCACTTACAAACCGACCTATATTTCACCTTGCCGTGAGATCACCTGCTCCCGTCTATAATCTATCACCCTTATATACACATGATTTTATATCCACATAACCTTAGCCTTCCTTGGACTAACCCCTTTTTCCTTACCTTAGTTCCCAAACTTGTTACTAAACTTGGTTCCTTGTTACCTTGCTCATTTTGGCTTACCACTTTCAAATATCACAGCCTACATGAAAAATGAAGACTCGCATAGATACACCGTATCTTTAACAATACCCATCCACACAGCCTTTGAATATCCTCGAAACCCCACACTCATACCTCTCGCTTTGGAAATTCCTTGGGGACTCACTACACTCATCCTTGGGACCTCTCCCCGGAACTCTCGCCTATGAACCCATCCTTGGGAGGGACCCGAAAGTTACCCTGGGAACCTCCTTACACTCCTTTCAAGTATTTCTTATAGTGATTTAAGTACCGAATAAAAACCATTAATTATTCCCCCCACCAACAAATAAAATCTTTCGAGTTCATTCCTCCGCCCAATCACATGCGGTAGCATTAGGCAATTACCCAACGCATATTCAACTTGCAATAGTATAAAAGAAATCCTATTAGCACAAGGTAGAAGCTTTTGTGAGATTCGATAGAATCGAAGTGCATATATAGATGAAATTTGGTACAATTAAAGAAAGAAGAGAATCCAAAACCATATATAGCGTTTCATCTTCGCTAGCACTATAGAGTGTGTAGCCCACGCTTCATGTCTCTACTTCGCTAGCCATAACAGAAGAATCTAGACGGAACCATATAAAGCGTGTGTTGTTTCACTAATCAGCCTGGGCCTTTTCTTATTCTAAATGGAGCCATAGAAGGAAGGAGATGGCACTAATAAGGATGTTGTCCGGGCAACAAGCATAATATTGTAGACAAAGCATATCGATATGATCTCCCCCCACCCGCCTCATACTTAAAGGAGACTTCTTAAGAGAAGAAGCAAAGGAGAAGTTGTCTTCCATATTTAGAGAGATCCTATTTATTAACTTCTTTGTTTCCTAACATATGATGCCCTCTCCTCGACCTCGTAACCTCGGCTCTGGGTCGATGGCGCCCTCAACCTCGTAACCTTGGCCGGTCGATGACGCGCCTTGTGTTCTTCAAGTTCCTCTTTTGGGGCCCCTCCCCCTCACCATATGAATAGTGAGTGACTCCATCCCTTTTCGACAGGGAGAGCTCTCTCCGGTTGTCAAGAGTTCGACAGCCCACCCTCACCCCCTACCCCAAAAGAGAGTTGTTCGTCCTTCGTTGTCGAGTTCGGCAGCTCACCCCGACACCTCTCCGTTGTCAAGAGTTTGGCAAGCTCACCCTCATCCTAAAGGGCCTTTTTGTTCTTCAATTTGATGGTAGCTTTCCTCCCTCATCATATGAATAGTGAGTGACTCCGTCCCTTCTTCGTCTAGAGAGCTCTCCGTCACGAGAGCCGGTACAGGCTCACCCTTGCCCCCTACCCCGAAAGAGAGTTGTTCGTCCCTCTTCATTGTCAAGAGTTAGGCAGCCCATCCTCACACCTCTCCATTGGCTTAGAGTTCCTGGTGCTTTTCCACCTCACCCTAACGGGCCTTGTGTCGAGATTTCGGCAAGCTCACCTCACCGAGCCTCACCATCCGACAGTGAGTCCCCTCGCCGAGCCTTCCCCGATTACAAGAAAGAACCCTTCGGTCCTTCCACAATCGATCCATTATAAAGGAATGGAGGTACCGGCTTCACCTTACCGCCATTGACTCGTAACCAAGGAAGGGGAAGTTCGTGAGGCAAGAACAAAAGGGATACAAAGACGGATAGATATAAAGGAAGAAGGGAACAGACAAAGTTCAAACACAAATTAGGCATACAAAGGCATATTTGCACATCGTTATTTATGGCATATTGGCATACAACAATATCTATCCTTGTTAGCAAAAAATCGTACACAAGAGTAGACTGCTTCATCGCCTATCGCCCGTCTACGACATAGGGAAACCAGATAGGGAAACAAAAGGATAAGCAATAAAGGTCCTATACAAAGGCCCCAACATACCGACCTTTTCTCTCTTTTCCTTGGCCCGAGAAGAAAGACTCGACGGGAGGCACGCCGCTTTCCTACCATTGGACTCACATTCGCCATCGAATCATCCCAAACTAGGCTCGCGTATGGTGTATGCCATTAAAGCGCTTTAGCTTTCCCCGCACCCACCATAGTCATAATGAAACCATTGTACCAGCTCTTGTTCACCTAGCTAATTCATATAGTAAAAACCAAGATGCAATTAAAGCTAATTCACCTAATGTATGGCTTCCCGTTTTATTGATTGATGGAAAGAATATAAGCTTTATAATTCACCTAATGGTCGGTGCTATTAGATTTACAACAAAAAAAGACCGTAAAACACCCCTAACCGCATGGGTAGGTTAGCAGGCTTTGAGGTTGTTCCATGAGCTGGGACACGGCCCGAGTTTGCACGTGTGGAGGTCCGAGTTTGAACACCGGGACAAGGTATGAGTTTGCACACTATGCCAACATGGCTAACATGACCAACATGACCATGAGTTGAGGCACGGACCTTGAGTTTCCACATGGAGGTGTATTTTATCCGTTCTAGTTCTCTTCGTTGTAAGGTGTTCTCAAAGCCTATGTTCCTATTGAGCCCTCGTATGGAGATCACAAGGAACGTGGTGGCTCTCATGATGGCCCCATAGGGCCGCTAATTCTCGGTTCAAGGAAAGAACATTTGTTTCAAATCCCTATAGAATGAGCCACTAATGAGGCAATGGAGGACCTCGTTGTTTATGGAAAACCCTTTTGTAGTTGATGGAGGAACCCATGATTGATTTGGTGGTCAAACAAGGCTCTCGTTCTGACCATAAGGTGGGTTCATGAGTAATTGGTTCCTTTCACTAATGTTCGTGATGAGAAGGGATTATAGCCTCTTCCTAATATGATTAAAGGGAAATTTCAGTTGTAGTTGAGCATAAGATCCTTTTCCGTGGTAGGGAATTTGTGTTGACCAATCGTAATAAGTAGTGAGTGGAATTTTCCGAATCAAACCCTTTCAAAGTGCTTGTGTAAGTTCAGCCCAAGGGTTTGTGTCTAAGGTGAGTGCTTGCTTCATCTTGTTAGGCTAAGATGCTCATTTTTCCCTGGGTTGTTTGAATGTCTACTAGGTTCGCTTCATGAAATAACTAATTGACAGACCATAAGTCCCCATATTAATATGTAGCTCCTTATTATGTTAGTGTAGCCCCTTATTGTTATTATTGTACCCTCTTTGTAAACTCTATATTGTTATTATTGTGCCCTTACATTATTATTGTTAGGTCGGCTAGGATTATACTGTGGCCCCACTAGGATTATATCGTGGCCCCATGGACCTACATATATAGAAGGAGGTTTTGTTCATTTGATCATCCAATAATTGTTCATTTATGTAATGTATTGGAGGTTTCCCCCCTCGAAGTGGCTTATTTATAAGGCGTTGATATCTTTTTCTTCTATTTTTGGAGCCGTTACACAACATTTGGTATCGTAGGTTTGATTTTAGGGTTTCGCTGTTCAAAATGGTGTCATCGTGGCATTTTAGCTTACAAATTTTTTTTCACGAAGTTTCGAAGCTGAAATTTTTAGAGTGTGAAGCTGAAATCCCTCAGAAGCTTTTCAAAATTTTTGGAGCTTGGTTCGCAATATTTGCGGAGATACTATCCGTGGAAGTTAGGCATTTTTTTTCGTGCTCACAAATATGTGTCATCGTGGCATTTGCGCTATAAATTTTTTTACTTAAGGTTCGCAGTCTGAAATTCATATGGTGTGAAGCTTAAATCCCGAGGAAATTTTCAAGAAATGTCGCAGCTTGTTCACAACATTTTTAGAGATATAATCTGTGGAAGGTAGTGTTGTGTGCCTCGAATTTCATCTCAAAGAGGTGATCGTGGGAAAAGTTCAATAACTCTCTCCGGGCATCGTATCAGGCGGCCGTAAAAGTGGTCACAAGTAACAGACTTTAGTTTCTTGGCTAACAATTTCAGAGACAAATGACGAAACAGTGACACGTGGCAAGTCCTACAACTTCGCTTCCTCCACCGAACTAGTCTAGAATTAGGTCATTGTGGGAGATTGGACACAACTTCTTGTCTTGGAGAATCCAAATCAGGTCAGACCCGTGGCATTAAAAATAGAATTCAAGAGGCTATTTCAGTGCTTAATTTCAAATATTTAAGGGCCGCAATCACATGATAATCCAATTTCAATACTGAGCTCCTCAAAAGCAAGAAAAAAAGGTGTGTATTGTTTTTTTTCCGAATTGCATATGTCTTGTTTAAGAATCAAGTTGAATTGATTCCAAGGGCATATCAAGAATTTTTGTTAGTAATGGGTTCTATTATGCCTCCAAAAAATAATTCCATACCCATTCAGCCTCAAAAAAGCTATACTATGACGCATGAGGAGGAAGAATTGGAATATGACATCAAAATTACGGCAATACCAAGTGCAACAAATTTCGATCTTACGAAGAGCAACCGAAGATGACACAGATGGTTTAAAAGCAGAAATGGAGGCTAAGTCGATGGTTTGAAGGATCAACAATAGCAAATATGGGATGATAAATTAGTGGAAGATCACATCGAGCATCAACAAGTTCTCCAACTCTCAAAGGACAACTCAACTTTGGTGCAGAACGAATGAAACAACAGGAAGATCAACATCACATCGAAAGAAGTTATGAAGCAGTCATAGAAACAAGAACTCGACAAGTACGATCAATTTCAGAGTATCTCAAAGAAGTGGAAGCAGAACTTTTCCTTGTGAGAATATTTCTCACATGGAGATGAGAATTTTATACATCAAGAACAATCAAGCGTTGAGGACAACACTTGTTTGAAGGAGAGGGGCATGTTAAGTCCCTATATTAATAGTGTAGCCCCTTATTATGTTAGTGTAGCCCCCCTTATTGTTATTATTGTACCCCCGTAACCCCATATTGTTATTATTGTGCCTCACATTATTATTGTTAGGTCGGCTAGGATTACATTGTGGCCCCACTAGGATTATATTGTGGCCCCATGGACCCACATATATAGAAGGAGGTTTTGTTCATTTGAATCATCCAAGAATTGTTCATTTATGTAATGGCTGGGAGGTTGCCCCCTCGAAGTGGCTTATTTCTAAGGCGTTGATATCTTTTTTTTCTTCTATTTTTTGAGCTGGTTACACAAATGTGACTGCCAAGTTCTATCTTACAAGCAAGGAGTTGACGAAGAATAAGATAAGTTAGCTATATATCTCCAAAGGAGTTGAAAATAATAAGAGACATATTCTAGTCCTAATAGAGCGTTAACCCCATCCTAAGTATAGATTCTTGTACTAGGTAAATAGTATTTATTGATTTATTTTTAGGGAAAGTCGCTTTGATTGGTCAAACTATCATAAAAGCCGTTGTTGAAGTCAAAGCTAAGGTTCCGATGACCGTAGCTCATGTTATCGTGTGTTTGTCCTAGTGTTTTTGAGAAATAAGATCTAATTTGATCTAGAAAGAGCTTGTTGTTGCTCGAGATTAATGACCCCATGTTGAGATATTCATCCTATAGAGATTCATTCATATTTTTATTCACTATGCACCCTAACTAATGATGATCTCATGATGATTCATGCTTCCAACTTTTGAGTGATGCTTGGATGGATGTTGAGATGTTGATTGGTTTGTTTGGTATGAGATGACTTACTTCCCTTCTAGAGATGCAACAACCGTTATTCTATGATGCATGCTTGGCAAGATACAGATGATAGATAGAGATGGGAGGTGATTGGTTTCATTGTCTAGATGTATGGTTGGTTGACTTGGTTAATGTAGAGACAGAAAAATTTTTTATGTCCCTATATCGATACATGAACCGTTATATTACTATGCATGGTACTAGTGATGATTTATGTAATGTGGTAGCTAGATGATCAAGATGAGTGGTGTTACGATGCATGATTGATAGAGAATATCGTATATAGAGATAGCTTCTATTATGTGAGAGAGAGTTTATGTCATGTTGAGAGTTTATAGTGGTTTATTCAATGGTTGTAATAGTTCATTTAGTTAGAGGTTATAGCTTGATTGTTCAAGATAGATTAGAATATGTTTTTTATAGGTTTATGAGACTCCATTGTTTCGATCAATCTCATATATACGCTAGTATATAGAGATAAATATGATAGTTGTGAGTATTTGATTCGTTGGTTGTGGTGGACACATGGTGCTAGATTTCAAGTGCATAGTGACTATATTATGAATAGAATGTTGGCAACATGGTAACATGTGTTCAAAGTAGTAGGTGTAGGGCACAGACAAGTTGGTTAGGGTGTAAGTAGTGTGATGTGTTTTGGTGAAGTGGGGCAACTTTTTCAGTGCTCGGCCCGGTGCTCGGCTTGGTGTGGCATATTTTCTAGTAGGTACGGGCCTTCAAGGTAGGTAGGGGAAAATTAGGTGTAGGTGGGACCATCTAAGTTACGGGCCTAAAAGGTAGGTACGGGTCCGGGTGAAAAGGTGGGTCCGGCAAACCTAGTGTTGAAAGGTGGGTACGTAGGGTTGGTGGCAATGTGTTGTGTGAATAAGTACACACATTGCAGGATGGTTTTTTTGAGCTTGTTTTGATGACCTTGGCCGTGTTTTGTTGTAGCGTGGCCATGTTTCGCCTATATGTCCGGGTAGGTGGTAGGTAGATACGGGCAAGATAGGTAGGTTTTTTAGGTGTGTTCCCCGGTGTGGGCATGGGTAAGAACCAGCTACATGTAAGATTGGGCAAACCGGTATGAAAGATATGGTGTTGCTATCTCTATAAGTGGTTATGGGATCTGGCCAGAATTCGATAGTTTCCAGTTGATCCGTTGGTTGTTGTTGATTGCTGGTTGTCATGTTTATTAGTTTTTGGTCTGGCCTAGCCATAGTAAAATTGGAAGATAGGGGATTCTGCTCATTATAGTTACCGGGATGGATGCCCTAGCATTGATTGCCTGGGAGACTAAATCACAAGAAGAAATAAAATGACCTTCCGTATGGCTCATTGGGAGTTATAGGTGTATGAAGGGTACGATGGATGGGGAGTTGATGGGACGTGAGCTATCTACTTATCGTTGAGATGGTTAATGACAAGACGATTTTACCTGGCACAGATGTTGGCTTTTGGATTGAACCCAAAGCGCCCCGGAAAGCTTATTTAACCGAATGCGGCGGGTATGCGACCGGGCAATCTAGAATGCTATTTCAAAGATGCGCTGGTCGCTAGAACACCATTCTAAGAAGATGGGTCATTGCTGGCGGGGAAATCTTTTTAGGACCGCCAATGCCCTCTAAGAAGACGACGGCCCCTCTGCCATCGCACCTTTTGGCACACCACTAGTTGAAATTGAAATCAAATCAGTTCAATCAATGTTCATAATAATATGCATTTGGTGGTAAGGCTATGTCATTGGTCATGAATTACATGCAATTATGCTTTAGGCTCTCATAATCGATCGTACCCCAATCGTATAATATCGTATAAAAATATCTATATCATTATAGATGTAATTATGCTTGCCTTATGAGTTTTCGTAAAGTATTTCATGAACAAGAAGATAGGGTGAAAAAATTCGACGCTCCTCGCCTTAATTACTTATTGGTTAGTGGGGGTTGGTCGAGTCACTTAACGTACCTCGCCCCTCAATCTCCCGCATCGCTCAACCGCACCTATTCACCCATTTAGTTGCTCTTTTCATCTTACTCGTACCTCACCCATATGATGGATGAGTGATAAATCGTACGGTAGCCCCTCGTGATTGGGGTGGGTAAATAGTGGTCGGTGCCTCCGTTAGCATAGTTTGTCGAGATTTCTTATGCATCATCTCGATGGCGGCCATGGTAGTGATGGCGCTTTGATTCGAGTGACGCCACACGCATTTTCCTCGACCTTGTGAACCCTACCGAGTCGGGTCGGGCCGGACGAACAGGTAGGGAAGGGCGCAGCACATCTCATTCAATGGAACAATGGACTTGGTTCTATTCAACACAACAATTGTAGCGGGATGCAGCATGACATAAATTACCTAGAGATTCTCAATAATATGCGGCTACAGACTCGCGAACACATAGGGTGGAGGCACCACCGCCTGATTTGAGCTCACTAGCTATCGCCATCTATCGTAGAAAGAAAGATGGCAAGCGGGTATAATAAGACCATGAGAAAGTGGGGTTGGCTCGACGATATTGATAGCATATTGGCTTCGTTGCTCAAGTCTTGCTTGCCTTACCTACGTGATAAGAATGCGTTGTTCCCGAAGAAGAGAGTATATACCCCACAGAAGAAAGATTGGGAACTTCTATAGGGGAAGGGATACTAGGAGGTACTAGCTAGGAGGGGAGCTTTCGAAGAGGCATCAATACTTTATTTCATAAGAAAGGAAGTTCCTCGATGCTTGATCCAATCAATGCCCACAATTCGTATAAGTCAAAGTAGTTTCCATACAAGTGTGTGTATGATTTCTCGTATCAATGCGTAAGTCGATGCCAATGTTGATGCTCATCCCATACGGACCTTAGTTGAAGCATGGCCATCCATTTTCAAATGCCCTCAAACTCATACCGTTCCACCAGCAAGTTGAAGGCTCTAAAGAACCAATTTTGTTTCTTCCATCGTTAAGGGTATAGAATATATAATAATAAGGAATATTAAGGTTTTTCGAGTGTAGTATGAGGAGTCGAGTGAGGCATTATAGCCGCACAAAGCACAATAGCCAAATTGGTTCTTCCATGGTGTTAGGGGTCTATAACCCTCAAATTCAAAGTGTCCAAGAGGTTTAGGGGAGTAAGGTAGGAGGAGTTGAGGTATAATACCCACATTTTTTGACCTAAGTTCTTTCAATATGAAAAGGTCGTAGAATGGCCAACCCATGAGCCCCACCATTCAGATCATCCCAAGTAGTTGTCGATAAGTGCGCGTACGATTTCCCATAGTAGTAGCAGCCGATGTTGATAAGATGCCGGGCTGTTTACGCGGCTGTTCATCCCGTACGGACATCTTCCTCGTGACCGATGCAAATGCTAATCCCTTTCAATAGTACCTCACCAAGCATGGGAAATCCCATCTCTCTAACTTGTGTACCATTCTACCAAGGCTTAAGGCTCCTTCCCTCTTAACCTATCAAGTTTATATGAATATAAGACACCCCGTGGGTTAGGAGAAACAAACCTAATTCTTATAGTAATTTGAACATATGAAAGCAAGAACATCCTTTCCTTAGACCCCCGGCCAAAATCATCCTTTTGTTCCGGGATTAACGGGACGTCCTATACCTCTAAAGATGTTGATGATCCTGCTACATACACCTGATGAGCTTACAACTTCTCGACTTGTGCTACCATCGACTCACTATTCATATGGTGAGGGGGATTTATCGCCTACCTCCCCAAAGAGTGAGGGGTGAGGCCAAGGTTACGAGGTTTAGGCACCGTAGGGACCCTCCACTTATTCATATGTGTGAGGTCTTGCAGGGACTTGACCGTAGGTTATGAGGTTTAGGATTTATTTCTCACCTTCCCCTAAAAAGGTGAGGGACTCGGCCCTGACCAGAGGAGAGATGATCAAATGATAGGTCAAACTTCACTAACCTCTCGCCAAGAGAAATGGCCAACATCATAGGAAGAATGTCCAAAACCCTCTACATTATTGGGTGGGGGTGAGCTTGTCAAACTCTCGAATAAAGGCCCGTAGGGTGATCCTCGCCGAACTCTCAACTAAAAGCCGCCATCGCACTCGGCCGAGGTTACGAGGTCGAGGAGAGCAAGGCACGAGTTGAAAGCAAAGAGGGAGAGGAGACAAGACTCGTAGTTTCGCTGACCGAGTGAAAGCATATTTTCCATCGGGGCATCATCATATGGTACTACCCCACCTAGCCAAGCCATAAAACCAAGCCGTACAAAGCGTAATAAGCGGGAGCCAAAATAGCCTAGGGTAGCAACATTGAACAACTAATAGAGTAGCACATACCATCGCTGGAATACATACAAGTCCTATTAGCCAACACGAGTCGTTTCCAGGGTTCAGAGGACCCAATTTTCAGCTTCATCTTGCCCTATCCCAGAAGCACCAAATTCAGTAGTCTTTGGGATACCCGCGTAGTCTCCGTCCAACACCAACAGTTAAAGGTAGAGGCAACAAGAGCGAAGGCAGGAAGACAACCTTTAAGAAATCCAAAGCAAGGAGGAGGATAAAAATCGTCAAGACAAGGGTAGGAGTATGACAGAGCTAGAATCTAAGGGAGAAGGAGAGAATAAATCCAAGGTATAAAGGGAAAAGCTAAGGGGGGAGGGGGTTTATTACCCAATCCCTTACCCTAACCAGAGATATAGCCCCGTACCCCGAATGGCGTAGTGAGTCAAATTTTTTCACTCTTCCTTATAAGCACCGTAGAGGATGGGTGAATCCTTTACCTTACAGACCTAGACCTGCACCACCGCCACCACCATATGCCTTCGATTATAAGGGATTTTACCCTTAACTTAACACCCTCCAACTCTAGAAACATGGAGTGGAGGGAGGTTGTCCCTTACATATAATGCTTTGGATAAAAATTGTACCAAGTGTTCGTTGTCCCGCCGCAGACAATGAAATCTTACCTATTCACCGAACAAACTTTTACCCTTGGATAGGACACCCCACCCCGCCGAGTTTACCACTTGGGTGACCTCGGACTCGTTAGCCTTCACTTGCTTCATTTTATTAGGATAGGAGGGAGAACAAAGATGTTCGTACTTGCTCACAATGCTTTCTGGTTGCTATGGCACATGCATACTCTTTAGACTTCGAGACATCTCGTGAGGGAGTGGTAAGAGTGATGGAGAGCTATACCCAAACTCACTAGTCTTTCAACCTAGGGAAGACAGGACGGAAGATAGCATGCTATGAACCCTTGTCATTTTAACTACTACCCACCTACAACAACTAGACCTATAAGCCCTATACTACTTTATGGAATGAAGAGTGGCTACGAGCTAGACCTTATGGGTTGGGTAAGCCCGTATTAGGTCGTACAACCCCTTACCTCGCTTTAAACCCAGAGCAGGAGTGAGGAGGGATCCTAGTTATGAGATACCCGGAAGAACCACCCCTTTATTACCAACCCCTACCCACCACATCCATATATGTTTTTAGCCCTAGGCCAGAAATCACGTAGCCGGGCCTATCTTAGCCTTTCATACACGTAGTGAGGCCAATGTTACGACCCCACCTTACAAGTATTTCTCGCTCTTGTCATATACCTGAAGGTATTGCCTCTTACCCTCCTTTCACCACCGCCTTAAACCTAGGAGCGTGGAGAGGATGCCCAACCTACCTATTAGACTTTGAAGAGAAACAAGGCCCGGGAGGGACTCACTATTCATATGGTGAGGATGGCTTGCTATTGAACCCTAAACCCTTGGCATGGCTTGCTTGGCTTGATTTACCATTTAAAGGGCTTTACTCGCTCAAACTTGTAGAGATGTAGCCCCAGACGAATGCACGTAGTGAGATGTGTTTATCCCTTACCCTTTTTCTCCGAGTGAAATGTGAATGATTATCGCCTTACCTCCTTCTTTACCGGCCAAAACACTAGGATATTGGAGGGTGAGGAGGATCATACCTAACCTAGTATTTAGAGTCGTCTTTAGACTTGCAAGAGATACGAGGATGGCTTGGCTTGGATTATGTGGTGGACAAGAGAACCTTGTTGCGTTGGATGATCAAGCCTGCATCATTAGGAGATTATATTTCAGCCGTCCAACCTATTATATTTTATTAGAAGCACTCGTATGAATGGAGGGGAAAGAACCCGAAAGGCTCTAATTTATCGACTTGCCTAATGACAAATGAAATCGACGAACCGAATAGATCATCCATATTAGAACCTGAAACGCCACACACCTAAGTTTTTCTTACTTAATATCATTTCTTCTATGAGCTCTCCATGATTTTATTGCCGATGGACATTGGAATTAGATTCTTACTTTTTTGTAGCTTCCCATGCCGGTATTTTTTGATATTAGCAAATAGGTTTCCCTTTTACCAAACAAGAGCATGATATAGTCGTAGAGAAAGAACTTCTTCTACTTACATATTGTTGAAAAAATGCCGCTTGGATTATGCTCCATCGTAGCGTAGTTGGGATGGGATGATGGGACAGTTTCGTACTACTAGGGAGGGAGATTATATGGATGCCCGTACGTAGCCACCCAGGATATGTTTAGGATGCATTTGCTTTAATCTTTGGAGGATAGAGAACAAATATGATGCTCCTTCTCGATTCTTCTCCTTACTAGTATATGTCGCCAGAGGTGAGGTTATGTACGTGAAGGTGGACCAATAGAGACAGGTTTTTGATTTGCTTCTTCCCGATTGTCGCCCGGTTTCGTAGCGCTGGTGGTGAGGGCACATAGAAGTTGTTTCTCTAGGCAAGGCGACACAAGACATAGATTCGGGTGTGTTAGGTTGTCACCGATGAGGAGTAATTAAGAATATTCATTGAGTTAGTCACAATCGGCGTAGAGAGTAAGATAATAGTGACTTTATATATTGTATATAATGCAATTAAGTGAAGTTTCATTACCGCACCTAAAGGGACGGACTTATTCGAGTGGATCCGCTTATGGCTACCTTTCTTTTTCTCGACCTCGACCAGACCTTGACCCGTATGGAGGAAACTTGTAATGTTATCGGGCCGAATGCCGCCTTGGCTTATGGGATGGGGCTGTTGCTTGGATACATGACTCGACTACTCGGCTTTGCCATCGGGGCTCCGCCACCAAATGGGATACTTTGGCCGAATATACTCGTTTAGGATTATCGGCTCTTATAAAACTTTCGATGCTCTTGCCAGTGGGCTTTGGACAAGAAAGAGGCTTGGCTACTCCGGTTGCTTGGATAAGCCGGGGGAGTTTGGATACTGACCGTGGTGCAATATGAAACTCCGTACTATTCAACAATAATCGAATGGGAATGGGATGGATGATTCGCTATTCGAATGGATCAACCGGGTGGGATAAGAGGTCGAATACTCTGCAGCGGGTCGACAAAGAAGGCCAGAGATATATAGATTGATGATATTTTCATTTTCATCGATTTCCCATCCGAGGTGGCATTCCAATGGACAACTACCAACATATACATAGTATACTATAGTTCGCGGTTACAGAATCCGATTCCATATGCGACAGCATAACGGGCGCTAGCACTAGGTCGCAGGGTTGAACGTCAAGTGCCTTAGCAAACATTGGTAGGCGCAATCACAATGCTACTTTTAGAACTCAAAATGTTGCTATTAGGCGTAAATTAGATTATGTAAGTGACCATTCTCAATGAAAGAGCTCCTCGACAAAAATCCAAACTGGCATGCTCAAATCAAAATATCTGCAAGGAGAAGCAACCGTTGCGTAGAGAAGCAACCTTATACCACCGATTTCTCATTCTATTTGGGCAGCATGGGTTCTAGACAACTAACTACATGAACACAAGAAGAAGGCATGTAACGTATTAGAATAGCTGGTTAAAGCTAGGTGAGATAGATATGCAACATAGGCTACATAGGCTAGATAGGGATGGTGGCTAGGCAAGATAGGCAAGACATTTGATATAGGGATTACAGAGAGAAGCCAATAAGAGACAAGACAAGAAACCGCTTAAAAGAACAGATGGGGAAGGGTTAGATCTATTTGAAGGGTTAGGACCTATAGAGAAGAAAGCCAAGAGAGTAGTGGAATCGATCATTCCTTTATTACTTATTTGGAGGGGAATGCAGCAATGTAGGTGGCCTTTTAGTTCTTCTAAGTCGATGGCGTTGGTCGAACATGCTTACGATGATGGCAGCTTTCCTCCCCCAAAAGAGAGTTGTTCCTCACCATATGAATAGTGAGTCCCCACCGGGCCTCTCCTCACACACACCCTCCCGACCTCGTAACCCCTGGCCGAGTCGATGGCGGCTTTTTAGTCGAGTGGTATAACGCACCCTTCTAAGTTTATTGTTGAGAGTTCTACCCGGTTCACCCTCACCCCCGACAGACGATTTGGTGTCGCAGTGAGCGTACGATTGAATAGCTTGGAAGGGTTAGATCGATCTATTATTTTGGCCTTCTCGGGGGTCAGCCCCAGGAGCAGAATTTTCTAGACCACAGCTCCCCTTGCCCCCGATTCTTTAATACTATTCTTTAATACGAGACAAGCATAACAACATGAGACAAGCCCTATGAACGAATCTCTTCCACCCTCGACCCCAGACCCCAGACCCTATTTTATTTCCCAACAGGATACTGATTTTATTCTTCAAAGAGGGACTTCGTTACAACCCCACCAACAGGATACTTATTTTCCATATTTCTTCGTACTTAACGCTACTTTCACTAATGGCCACCACTACTTAACCCGCTACTTAAGGTCTTATTACCTTAGGTAGCGAATGTGGAGAAGATATCGAAGAATCAACAAAGCGAAACCCTCTACAATTGCCTCGTTGGATGGTTCGATCGCTAATGTTCCTCGGTTCAAAGAAATCACCGGTCCGGTCTAGTTAATAGAAGGCTAAATATTCGTTACACCGAAGTGGAGTAGGTTTGACATGCTCAAAGCAACATGCCAGGGCTAGTGCGTACGTAACATCTTCGTATTCTATCTCGAGAATAGCGCAATTCTGAGGGGAAGAAAGAAAGGGCATATCTTCCGTAACCAGAATGATTGAGGGTTTCCGCAGCATCTTTTTCTTTACAATTCATATTCTCGAAATGTTGTTTTGTTGTCAGCTACCTTCGTCACCGGTGACATATTTGCTCTCTAAGGTGGTGCTCTCATTGTTTCCGTAGCCGGCCGATAGTTCAGTTTGGTCAATCGATATGACACTAGGTAAAATGAGTTAATAGAACCAGGGTAAACTAATGGGTGCGCTGAACATCGCGGAACTGAATTTCCATCCGTATTCAGAACTTATTAATCAATGACTAGGACCCGGAACTGCTACCGGCCGGATAAACTTAACCGAGTCCTCGGTCCGCCACTCTTGCTCCTTCCTCTCGATGTTATTCCCGTTGTCTATACCTCTTATTGCTTTGCTCTCGTGACCCCCTCTGCCCTCTATTGGCTTAAGTGCTCGCGGGGTTTCGATCTCGGTGCTGTTATCTTAATTGGAGGGTGTTCCCGCAATGGAATTATATCTCCAACCTGATAATTTGTATGGATTTGGAAATGGGATCTAAAAGACCTCTCCAAATAATGTATCTCTGCCACCTTTTCCCGTCCGTCATCCCTATTTAGACTAATTTCTGGCCCAACCAATCGTAGAGGAGAGAGTTGTGCTCAACCGTACACTTACTTGGCCAATCCTCTCATTCCGGACATAGCCTCGCTAGGACACCCGGCCAATGTGGAACAACTACGAATCTTTTTGACAAATGAAGATAGGAGAGAGAGGGGCAGACAATGGTACCCGGTGAGAGCTTAAGGTTTAGGGGCAAACAATCAAGGAAGCAGTAGTGATGGCAAGCACATACTTGCCACTAAACCCTTTAATGGTTTGGATAATACAAAAGATCTAACAAAGGGAGAACCAAACCAGAATTCTCCAAATTCAAACTAGAGTAAGAAGGTCTACCTAGCAAGAGTAGGGCATTCTACCAAGCAAGTTGAGAAGCAATGCTACCTATCCAATCCACAAGACATAACTTATAACATTCGGTTAACAAGAAACTTACTTTCTTTCTTTCAACCCAAGCTTGGAGGGGGGAGGGGAGGGATAAGGAAGCAAGAGTGCTGTGTTACAACACAATGCCCTTGGGCATCCTATCGTGGGTTATTACCTTCACCTTCCCTGCTGGTCCTTATCTCTCCGCATGGGTCATATGTGTATGGAAATTTCTCGTTGTCATTGGCCCCGAATTTTGTACGATCCTCAAAAGGCATCGTAAGTAAATGATCATCCACCAAGTGGAGTAACTCCTATTCGTAGGGTAAGTGGTGAGTTCCAGTTCAGTAGTTGAGGGTAGAATTTGTGGTTCCGAACAGGTCTAGGAAGAGTTCGAGGGCTAAGGTTCCTCCTTAGAGGGTTTATTTAAGGTTTGAGTGAGAGGTATAGTTTCGAGGGTCGAGGGTATAGGCACCCATAGACAAATTGCTGAAACAAAGCAAGAATTACCGCATCAAAACTTGGATCGACACCGGCATTGACTTCATTGAGTACCAACATTGGAGGGATTTCCTCTTTGCATTGGAGTACCGCATTAACCCCTGGGATTGCCTCCGGGATCAACTAACCATCGGCCATCATAAATGACAACCGCCGCTTATAAGCTATGACTCTTGCTCGACTAGCTAGCTTTGACCACCTCCTTACCGCCGACCACCTCCGGCTACTGGCTGCCACCACCGGTTGAAGCAGCTCCTTATTTGCCTTATGTAAAGAAATAATCCATCGCCACCCGGCATCGAGTGATCATCACCGTCATTGATTGGTAGCATTGGGTTTCTGGATCAACTATTGGCAAAGAGCCCTGGATTGAGTGCATCTACTAACGGCAACTAGTGGCAAAGAATCATGTATTTACTATGTTTCCTCGGCATCAACTATTGGCTCTCACAAATGACCATCGCAATGAGGGTATAAATCAGGGGTATAATAAACTTTACGACCGGGAATGACCGGGTTGGGAATGATTTGGTGTCGCTTACCTTAAGAGAAATGACAACCGGCTATCGACTTCATTCAATGACTAGCGACTATAAGCAACACTTCGTAGAGCATTATTCATGCACGTCAACAATACTAATGCACTTACTAGAGTTCCACGTTACTCGACTTCCATGTTACGAACTTACGTGACTAGAGGTTCAAGGCCGACCTTCTAGCTCTAACACCGCCAACTCGGCAACTATCGGATCGACTACCTTCAAGACTATGACTCTTGGACGAGTACCGACAATTCTGGCCATCGGGTGATTGAAACCCAGACTGGTCTCGTCGAAGAGTCCTAGCATCGGCTGCATGGGGTACCCGGAAATTGAGTAGCATCATCATGGAGTAGCATCATGAGTACAATCACAGAGATACCATCATCGAGTAAAAGCCATTGAGTACCAAAGACAAACTCTTGTATCGACAAAGATGAGTACATCGATGCCTACTCGGGATCGACTTCTTGTCTCAACCAGCGACATCAATACCGGATCAACCGTACAAAACTTGGCATCGACTAAGACCAACAACAAGATCAACTCGTATCAACTCGTTGACAGCAAAGACCGGTGTTATGGCTCCTCATCATCAACGGGTGGCTATCTATCGCAAGCATCAATCGACACCTCTCCTCCTCGGGATCGATTATTGGTTTCAGAAAAGTGTCAATCCTAGATCGAGTAGCCGGGATCGATCACATCGGGTGAATTACCACCTGGAAATCATAGGAAACGATCCGAAGGGGTATAGCTTAGTAAAGAGAAAATCCATTTTGGATTTCCGATGAGGGGTTTCGTCCCCCCAAAAGATAAATTTTATAAAGAAATAATGGCGAATTAGTTGTGAAAGCATGTTTCGACCACCATTTACCCACCCACCCTAATCTCGAGGCTTTTGGATAGGAACTGCGGAGCCCTTTCGGTTTGGAAGAGTAACCAAGCAGAAATTCCATCTCGGTGGTGTTATTGCCCAAATCCACCTTAGGTCAAGGAAGGCGATCTGTGGTAACATCAAACCACGCTCACCCCTCGTAGCTTAGCCTTACGAGGATAGGAGAGGGCTCTCTCCGGGCTTGCCAGTAAAAATGTATCAATAGGCCCGAGATGACTCGGAAATTAGTGCTAATTTTAGGCTAGGTATATGAATTAAGGAGTTTGGAATGATTTTTAAGGTTTTTGGTCAAGAAAGGGAAAGGCAATTTTTGGGCTTGGGGATGAGGCCAAATTCTTGCAATAGTTCAAGTTAGGGCAAGGAAGGCAATGGATTTGATGTCTTAGATTCAATGAAGGGATGGAAAATACTGCCGAGGAGCTGAAGAGGGCAAGAAGTGGTGCAAGGATCCTCTTTGAACGGAGGAAAACATATAAACTAATCAAAGCGACAGCAAGAGCACCGAAAGAAACTAATGGAATTCTACCTAGTTTCTCATTTGTTTAATTTCGCAAGAAAAGAGAATGGAAATGGAATACATAGGAACATTAATGAAACTTAAAATAACATGGATAAAAACATCATCAAAATTTTAGAAGCCACAAGGATCCCAACAAGTAACAAAGAAATCGTCTTTCCTTTGCCAAAAATCGAAAGGGATATACAATGAGGTCCCAAACTTTTCCCAAGAGTCCAACCTCTCGAAAATGATTGAAGAAATCCAAGCACAAGGATATAGAAAATTCAATCCCCTTCCCATGCCTCTATGGGTCTAGCTCATCCTTCTAGGAGCTATTTCAACCAATTCTAAACATGGAACTAGAATTCCATGTACCCAAACAACTTGCCTCTATATGCTAGGAAACCGATCCATTCATTTAATTTTCACTTGTTAGTGAATGAATCCTCTAGAACAAGTAAATATGAGCCAAATTTAAATCATAGCCACAAAATTACATCAAGATATATCAATAATTACATCCAAAAGTGACACTAGTCAAACCGGCCGAATTTCCCTCCGAGCCGAAAAGGAAAATTGGGTCAAAATCCTCTATGCGCCGCGCCACTTTGAGCCTATTTTTGAGGCACTTAATGAAGTCCAAATTGAGCTTATGATAGCTAGTTGGAAATCCCTATCCTCTGCCTGATATCCAGCCCAAGTGGAATTTTTCAATTTGGAGTTCATTTGCCCCCACAAAAATTGCAATCTCCCAAGACTCGGTTCGCCGTGCAAAGGTAAGGCAGCGTCATTGGAGTGTTTTTGACCTTTAAGACCATCCGTAACTCGATGAAATCTCTCACTCATTCCCGAGCATGCATAATTTACCATAAAAATTCAAAAATGTAAATTTTTTCCTCCATAAGATCTTCAAACGTAAACGCGCGTCGGCGTGCGCGACGCTGGCCGGGGCGGAAAATTCGTGTCAGACCAAAAATTCAAAATGACAAAATTTTCAAATCCCTTGAAATTTGGACCGAAGGTCCATAACTGGGCACCATGCTTAGCCAAAGAAGCCTTTTCGGCCAATATTATGTCTTTTCATGCCTCCTCGATGCCTTCTTCAGTTCATGTTGCCCGAGGTGAAAATGAAGAGTTTGGTGTTTTTTATTTTTTGTTTTCCAAATGTGCCAAATAGTATGGGAGTGTGGGAAATAAGGTAGTGAGGATAATGAAGTTTTATCAAGTGAAGTATTCATTTTGAAAACTTTCTGATTTTACAACCGTGGAAACAATGGGGACACCACTTGATTGTTTGGGGACTTGGAGTTTTGGGAAATTTTCACAAAGGAGATGGAAATAGAAATGATAGGGAATGAAGTGACTTAGAGGTAAGAAATGGGGACTTATAAACAAGTGGTTTAAGGGGATAGGGAAATAGGCCAGTAGGTAATGAAATCATGGGAGGTGGGAAAACGAGGTAGGGAGTGGCACAAACGTTTTAAAACAATTTAATTTCAAATCTTAAGAGAACAAATTTCAACATGGTGATAGAGTTTATAATTTTGGCATTACAAATTACAATCCACTTCAATCAACACCGAAACATGTCAATGGAAATTTTATAACTTATTTGCTTAAAAATACCGAATTGATTCTGAATTTTGTGAAGCAATGATAAAATTTTGGTGTCGGCCCCGTGCACGCGCCCAACCCAATGTGTCGCGCACAAAACCCAATGCGCCGCGCCACTTTTCTATGCGCCGCACCATTTTTCAAGAGGCTTTGAGGCTTCCTAATGTCCAAATTGGGAGTGAGGATAGCTCGTTGAAATCTCCCTGATTATACTTCAACCTAGTGGAAGTTATCACTCTGGAGTTCATTTAATTTCCGGCCGAAAATCAAATCTCCCAAGACTGGTCAAAATGAGAACAGAGGTCGCCCTCAAGGTGTAGTGTCATGGCAGTCAACGTTGAAGGTCTTCTCAACTCAAATTGAGATCATGATAGCTCATTGGAAATATATATTTCAGTCGTTTATCATTTGACTCATCAAGAAAGTCATTTGGCCAACCAAGATAGGAGAAATTCCGTACTCGCTCAATGTCACTTCGCAGGTGCATCAATTTTCCGAGGCAACCGTATTTTTGACATTTATCCAAAACCACATAATTGTAAAATGCATGAGGTTTTTCTTACTAGTACATGGATACAAAACTTTCGAAATGAAAATTACCCTTTAATGTTTCTTAAAAAGTCATTTTAGTGAAACTTATCCCGACAAACAAGGACTATTTAAATGAAGGAATGAAGGGGATAAGGGCTTATAAATTCTTGGGGAAATTTTTGGAAGCAGAGGGATGTCAAGGGCATAGGGGAAAGCGAAATCTTAGAATTGAGTGAGGGACAACAAAAGGGAAAACACAAAGCCCAGCCTAGAAAAAAACAAGCAAGTTGGGGAAAAGAAACTAGGTTTGTGCAAAAAATGAGGAATTTGGGGGATCTTATAGTGATGGGAAAAGCTTAACTAGGTATAATAAGGATAGGAAGCAAAAGAACATCAGGATACAATTTTTGATGATTATTTTACCATCCAAGAGCAATTACCTCCAAAACCTTAAGAGAGGAAATGAACTCACCTAGGCACAATCGAAGCATGAACAAGGTGTAAAATGACCCTTGGAATCTACATGATGATGAAAACCCTCCTAATGATGGCACACCTGCCTGAATGGTGACAAGGACCCGACATTTGGACAACTCTAGAAGGAGTGAAAGCAAACCCTAGACCTAGTACTTAAAGGAGCAAAATTTTGCTCAAGGCTCATTGAAATGACAAAATTTGACCCCGACACCTCAAAATCACTTTGTCAGAGCATGTTTGATCATTGGAGGAAGGATGCAAAGACTAACACTAACATTGGCTCCAATGGGGATGGTAGCTCCTTGGAGGTGCCAAGAACTAAGGCATCTTTTTGGGAGAGCAGCACGTTGCTCTTATCCATCAAATGAAGTCATTAAATCGCAAACCCAAAACAACTCATACCAATCAAAAAACACATACATATCGCAACTCGTACATAAACAAATACCGGAAACTGAAATTTTGCCTTTGGAAGCTTATTTATTTACAAATATCCCCTACTTTGTCGCAAAACCAATAGATCAAGTAACGATGTAATGCCGCATCAACCAATCAAGTAACCGTGATGTTGATGCCGCTTGAGAGTGCTTCAACCGGGACACAGATGTAAATGCTAGCACCATACACGCACATAACAAGTCTAGTTATGTAAAAGACAATTTGATCTGTCATTCAAACTGAAAAAAATTTCCATGTACGTTGCAATAGGATCGCAAAAGCTAGACTTTGTTTGCTGCCCCAACTCCGCAATACATACTTCCACCGCACACCCGTCAATGCAAACATCCACCGGTAGCTCTATTGTTTCTTGTTTTTGAAGGAGGGAGAGTTTCAAAACGTTTTAGGATCTCGAAATTCATATGATTGGATCTGATCATTTAAATGTTGAATCTCCTTCTCAAATTTTTCAATAACTAACTCAAAGAAACCATTTCTAGCTTCGTACGAAACTTCGGAGATCTCAAACATTGAAGCTACCTATAAATGAAAATACCATCAATTTTCAATATCCACTAGCTGATCTCCAACTTCTTTTAAAGCTTCAATAAAGCTTATGGTTTTCCACATGCCTCACCATTTTATTTTAGTGCATAAATGGATCAAAGAGCACCGGAATATCTCGGATTAAGTTGGAGTCGCTAGGTGAATGTTCTGTACCTTCATATGTCCGAAAGTTGTCCACCATCAACGATCAGATCTGAACTTGATACACATACTGGGGCAAGACAATCTACAAGTCGAGTGTCACATTCACAAGCTAGACCGGAGATTGATCGAAGCAACGTTTATCTACTTCCGCTTACCTAAAGCAAAAGCTGCCGAAGGCTACCCCGGCATAACTTCAAAGCAGTGTCCGTAGCTTGCGAAACAACAACACCAACAAGCAAACCATTTTCTCCCCAAAGATGGTCGCCACTATGTTAGTTCCCAAACCACCTTAGGTCAAGGAAGCGCATCTGTGGTAACACCAAACCACGCTCGGCCCCTTGTAGCTAGCCCTACGAGGACAGAGAGGGCTCTCTCCGGGTCAATCTTAGTAAAATGTGTACCAATAGGCCTTGAGATGATCGGAAATGAGTGCTAATTTTAGGCTAGGTATATGAATCAAGGATTTTGGAATGATTTTTAAGGTTTTTGGCTGGAAAAAGGGAGAAAGGCAACTTTTGGGCTTGGGGATGAGGCCAAATTCTTGGCAGCAGTTCAAGTTAGGGCAAGGAATACAATGGCTTTGATGTCTTAGATTCAATGAATGGATGGAAAAGAATGCTGGGAGGAGATGAAGATGGAAAAGAAGGAAAAGGATCCTCTTCAAACGGAGGAAAACATATAAACTAAACAAAATTTAAGGCAGACACCAACAAACTAATGAATTCTACCTTAGTTACTCATTTGTTTAATCTCGTGAAGAAAAGAGAATGAAATGGCATACATAGAACATTAATGAAACTTACAATAACATGGAGAAAAACATCATCAAAAACTCAGAAGCCACAAGGATCCCAACAAGTGTCACAAAACTCTAGTCTTTCCTTTTCCAAAAACTGAAAATGGATATACAATGAGGTCCCAAACTTTTCCCAAGAGTCCAACCTCTTAAAATGATTGAAGAACTACATGATATAGACAAGCCTAACCCCTTCACATGCCTCTAGGGGTCGAGCTCATCCTTTTAGGAGCTGTTTCAACCAATTCTAAACATGGAATCGAAATCTAGGCAAATGCAAACAACTTGCCTCTATATGCTAGGAAATCGATCCATTCATTACATCACTTTTAGTGAATGAACCTTCTGGTAACAAGTAAATATGGAGACAACTTATATCATAGCCACAAAATTACATCAAGATAGATCAATAATTACATTCAAAAGGAAACTAGTCAAACTGGCCGAATTTCCCCGAGATGAAAAGTGAAAATTGGGTCAAAATCCTCTATGCGCCCACGCCAGAAAATTCAATGCGCCGTGCCAGAAAACTCAATGCACCGCGCCACTTGAGCCTACGAGGGCACCTACAAAGTCTAAATTGAGTCGATGATACCTCGTTGGAAAGCCCTATCTTTCTGCTATCCAACCCAAGTGGAATTTTTCAATTCTGGAGTTCATTTGCCCCTCCAAAACTGCAACTCTCATGATCGGTTCTCATTGGTGCAAAAGGTGGCAGAAAGGCCATTTTTGGAGTGTTTTTGACCTTTAAGACCATCCAGTAACCTGATGAAATCTCTCAACCATTCCTAAGCATGCATAATTTACCATAAAAACCAAAAATGTAAATTTTTCCTCCGCAAGGATCTCTCAAACGTAAGCGCGCGTCGAGTGGTGTGACACGTCGTGCTAAACCCGTGTTGTGACCAAAAAATTCAAAATGACAAAATTTTCTTCAAATCCCTTGAAATTTGGACTGAAGGTCCATAATCGTTAGCTCATGCTCAGCCAAAGAAGCTTCGGCCAAGATTATGTCTTTCTACGCCTCTCGATGCCTTCTTCGCTCATGTTTCGAGGTGAAAATGAAGAGTTTGGTGTTTATTTGTTTCAAACGCCAAATATTAAGGGAGTGAAAGAAGGTAGTGAGGATAATGAAGTTTATCAAGTGAAGTATGCCTTTTGAAAATTTCTGATTTGAAAACTGTGGAAACAATGGGACAAGGCTTCACCGATTGTTTGGGGACTTGGAGTTTTGGGAAATTTTCACAAAGGAGATGGGAAATAGGAATGATAGGGAATGAATTGACTTAGAGGTAAATGGGACTTATAAATAAGTGGTTTAAGGGGATAGGGAAATATGTTGTAGTAATGAAATCATGGGAGTGTGGAAACAAGGTAGGGAGTGGCACAAACTGTTTTAAAACATCAATTTCAAATCTCAAGAGAACAAATTTCAACATGGTGATAGAGTTTATAATTTTGGCATTACAAATTTCATAATCCACTTCAATCAAACACCCAAACATGTCAATGGAAATTTCATAACTGGTTTGGAGTTAAAAATACGAATTGATTTGAATTTTTTGAAGCAATGATAAAATTTTGTGTCGGCTCCGTGCGCCCGCGCCCCAACCCAATGTGCCGCGCACAAACCTGGGCCGCGTGCCGCGCCCACTTTTCTATGCGCCGCACCATTTTTAAGGAGGATTTTGGAGGTCTTCCCGTTGTCCAAATTGGGCGTGTGATAGATCATTGGAAAGATATTTGAGTATACTTTCCAACCCAAGTATAATTTTTTTTCAATTTGGAGTTCATTTACCCTGTCAAAATCAAATCTCCAAAGACTGGTCAAAATGATAGAAGGAGGTCACTTTCAAGGCAAGAGGTGTTGTTGCAACAATTAAGGTCTTCTCAACTCCAAATTGAGACCATGATAGCTCATTGGAAAATATTTGTGTCTAGTTATCATTCGACTCATCAAGAAAGTCATTTTGCCAACCAAGCTAGGAGAAATCTTGATTTTCCCAAGGTCACTTCAAAGAGGTACCAATTTCTCCTCGAGAAACCGTATTTTTGACATTTCTCCAAAACCATGACACCTGTGTAAAAAAGTGGAGGTTTTTCTTCCTTGGAATGGTTTGGAAAAAAAAACCCTCTTCATTTTTCCAAAATTCATCTTTATTGCTCGAAACATCATTTTAGTGAAACCTATCCCGATGTGTGAAACAAGTGATCATTAAATGAAGCGAAATGAAGAGTGACAAGGGGATTCTAAATTCTTGGGAAATTTCTTTTGGGGGTGGTGAGGATGTTAGGAAGTAGGGGGAAAGTGGAATCTTAGAAATTGGAGGAGAGGGGAAGGGGTCCAAAAGGGGAAAAACACAAAAGCCTAGCCTAGAAAATTGCCAAGTTGTAGCAAGAAACTAGGGTTTGTGCAAAAATGAGGAATTTGGGGGATCTCAAAGATGGAAGTGTTTAATCAGGTACATTAATGATAGGGGAAGGTGTATGAACATCAGGATACAAATTTTGATGATGATTTGACCATCCAAGAGCAATTACCTCCAAAACCCTAAGAGAGGGAAATGAACCTTACCTAGGCACAAATCGAAGCATGAACAAGGTGTAAAATGACCGAACTGGGCATGACGATGAAAACCTCTCGAATGATGGTACACTCAAATAAATGGTGACATGGACCGACATTTTGACAACTCGAAGGAGTGAAAGCAAACCCTATACCTAGTACTTAGTGAGCAAATTTTGCTTGAAGGCTCACCCAATGACAAAATTTGACCCCGCGACACCTCAAAATCACTTTGTAAGAGCATGTTTGATCACCTGAGGAAGGCTGCAAAGACTAACAATACTGTATTAGTCTAATGGGGATGGTAGTCTTTTTGGAGGTGCTTAAGAACTACGTATCTTTGGGAAAGCAGCATCTACCTTATCCATTGGGCAATGAAGTCAATAACGAAACCCATAACAACTCATACCAATCCAAAACATATGATACCGCAACTCGTACACAAGCAAATACTGAACTCGAAATGTTGCTTTGGCAAATTTTTATTTATTTACAAATCTCCCCTACTTTTGCTTCGCAAAACCAATAGATCGAAGTAATTACCAGAATGCCGCATCAACCAATCAAGTAACCCAGGACAAGGATGTCGCTTGAGAGTGCTTCAACCGGGGACACAAGATGTAAAATGTCGGTAGCCACACATGCACACAACGAGTCTGGTTATGTAAAAAGACAATTTGATCCTCGTCATTCCCGAAACTGAATAACATTTCCATGTACGTTGCAATAGGATCGAAAAATCCGTACTTTGTTTGCTGCCCCAACTCCGCAATACATACTCTGCCTGCACACCGTCAATGCAAACATCCACGGGCAGCTCTATTGTTTCTTGTTTGGAAGGAGGGAGAGTTTCAAAACGTTTTAGGATCTCGAAATTCATATGATTGGATCCGATCATTTAAATGTTGAATCTCCTTCTCAAAATTTTCAACAACTAACTCAAAGAAACCATTCTTAGCTTCAGTATGAAACTTCGGAGATCTCAAACATTGAAGCACAACAATGAAAAATACTTCTCATCAATTTCAATATCCACTAGCTGATCTCTAACTTCTTTAAAGCTTCACAAAGCGCAGGTTTGCCACATACCCTACCATTTTATTTAGCATGAATGGATCGTTGAGCACCGGAATATCTGGATTGAGTTGGATTCGCCAGAATGTTTCACCTTCATATGTCCGAACGTTGTCCACCATCAACGATCAGATCTGAACTTGATACGTACCGCAAGACAATCTACAAGTCAAGTGTCACATTCACAAGCTAGACTGTGATCGACCGAAGTAGCGTTTATCTACTTCCGCTAATGCAAAGCAAAAGCGTTTCAAGGCTACTTGGCACAACTTCGAGTTCGTCCGTAGCTATGAACAAACAACACTAACAATCAAACCTTTTTCTCCCCGCATGTGTCACCACTATGTTAGTTCCCAAATCCACCCAGTCGAAGGAAGTGAATCAAGGCAACACCAAACCATGCTCAGCTCGTAGCTAGCCCTATGAGGAAAGGAGAGGGCTCTCTTCCGGGTCAATCTTAGTAAAATGTACTCAATAGGCTCTTGAGATGACTAAAATTAGTGCTAATTTTAGGCTAGGTATACATGAATCAAGGAGTTTGGAATGATTTTTAAGGTTTTTGTCGTAAAAAGGGAAAGGCAATTTTTGGGCTTGGGATGAGGCCAAATTCACGCAGTTCAAGTTAGGGCAAGGAAGGCAATGGCTTTTATGTCTTAGATTCAATGAATGGATGGAAAAGATCGTTGAGGAGCTGAAGAGGGCAAAGAAGGTGTTGATCCTCTTCAAACGGAGGAAAACATATAAACTAAACAAAAGTTTAAGGCAGAAAGGTACCGCAAACTAATGAATTCTACCTTAGTTACTCATTTGTTTAATTTCCAGAAGCAAAGAGAATGGAAATGGCATACATAGAACATTAATTAATCTCTACAATAACATGGAGTAAAAACACTACCAAAACCCCGAAGCCACAAGGATCCAACAAGTGCCGCAAAACTCGGTCTTTTCCTTTGCCAAAAACTGAAAATGATATACAATGAGGTCCCAAACTTTTCCGAAGAGTCCAACCTCCTCGAAAATGATTGAAGAACTACATGATATAGACAAGCTTCAAACCCTTCCCATGCCTCTATGGGTTGAGCTCATCCTTCTAGGAGCTGTTTCAACCAATTCTAAACATGGAATCGAAATCCGGCGTCCAAACAACTTGCCTCTATATGCTAGGAAACTGATCCATTCATTGACTCGCCTTTAGTGAATGAATCCTCTAGAACAAGTAAATATGAGCCAAATTTACATCATAGCCACAAAATTACATCAATATAGATCATCATCATATCCAAAAGTGAAACTATTCAAACTCGGGGCCGACCTTCCGAGGGCCGAAAAGTGAAAATTGGGTCAAAATCCTCTATGCGCCGCGCCAGAAAACTCAATGCGCCATGCCACTTTGAGCCTATTTTTCAGAACTTCCTGAAGTCCAAATTAAGCTCTGATGATATCTCGTTGGAAAGACCTTGGCTTCATTCCGCTATCCAACACAAGTGCAATTTTTCAATTTGGAGTTCATTTTCCCGTCCAAAATCGCAATCTCCCAAGATCTGTCCTTATTAAAAAGGTGGCAGAAGGCCATTTTTGGAGTGTTTTTGACCTTTAAGACCATCCAACTTTATGAAATCTCCTCAAATCATTCCTACATGTATAATTTACTACAAAATCCAAAAATGTAAATTTTCTCCTCTTAAGATCTCTCTCACAAACGTAAGCTAAGGCCGAGTGGCGTAACGCGCTTTCAAGTGTGAAAAACCCGTGTTGTGACCAAAAAAATTCAAAATGACAAAATTTTCTTCAAACTTTGAAATTTGACCGAAGGTCCATAACTGCGACTAAGTGCTAGCCAAAGAAGCTTCGGCCAATATTATGTCTTTTCACGCCTCCTCGATGCCTTCGTTCATGTTTCCGAGGTGAAAATGTCGAAGAGTTTGGTGTTTTTTATTTTTGTTTCCAAATGTGCCAATAGTAAGGGAGTGTGGGAAAAAGAAGGTAGTGAGGATAATGAAGTTTTATCAAGCAAGTATGCCTTTTGAAAACTGATTTGACAAATGTGGAAACAATGTGATGTACCACCGATCGTTGGGGACTTGGAGTTTTGGGAAATTTTCAACAAAGGAGATGGGAAATAGGAATGATAGGGAATGAAGTGATTCTAGAGGTAAGAAAATGGGACTTATAAATAAGTGGTTTAAGGGGATAGGGAAATATGTTGTAGTAATGAAATCATGGGAGGTGGGAAAACGCAGGTAGGGAGTGGCAACAAACTCGTTTTAAAACATCAATTTCAAATATTAAGAGAACAAATTTCAACATGGTGATAGAGTTTATAATTTTGGCATTACAAATTCTCATAATCCACTTCAATCAACACCTAAACATGTCAATGGAAATTTAATAACTTATTTGGAGTTAAAAAAAACCGAATTGATTTGAATTTCAGAAGCCAATGATAAAAATTTTGGTGTTGCCCTGGGTAAGGCCGCCTCCCCAACCCAATGCGCCGCATAAACCCAATGCGTTGCGCCCACTTTTCTATGCGCCGCCATTTTGCAGAGGATTCTGGAGGCCTTCCCGATGTCAAAATTGGGCGTGTGATAGATTGTTGGAAAGTTATTTGAGTCTAATTTCCAACCTGCGAGAATTTTTCAATTTTGAGTTAATTTACCCTATCAAAAATCAAATCTCCCAAGACCGGTCAAATGAGTTAATGAGGTTGCCTTCAAGGCAAAGTGTTGTTGCAGTTTAATCTTTGAAGGTCTTCCTTAACTCCAAATTGAGATCATGAGTGCTCAGTTGAAATATATTTTCGGTTTGGGGTTATCATTTGAATCATCAAGAAAGTCATTTTTCCAACCTGTGGCCTAGGAGAAATCTTGATTTTCCGGTCACTTCAGAGGTGCATCAATTCTCCCGAGGCAACCGTATTTTTGATATTTCTCCAAAACCATGACACCCGTGGTAAAAAGTGAAGGATTTTTTTCTTCCTTGGCATGTTTTGACAAAACCTCTCAAGTTTCCAAAAATTCATCTTTTATTGCTCTCAAACATCATTTGAGTAAAACCCATCCCGATGTGAAACAAGGGATTTGCCTAAATGAAGCGAAATGAAGGGGATAAGGGGCTTATCAATTCTTGGGGAAATTTTGGGAAGTAGGGAGGGATGTTAGGGAAGTAAAGGAAATGGAATCCTTAAATTGAGTGAGGGGAAGGGGGTCCAAAAAGTAAAAACACAGGCTCATCTTAGAAAATTGCCAAGTTGTAGCAAGAAACTAGGTTTGCAAAATGAGGAATTTGGGGATTCCAAGATGGGAAGTGTTTAATGTACATTAAGGATAAGGGAAGTGTGTATGAACATCAGGATACAAGTTTTGATGATGATTTTGACCATCCAAGAGAAATTACATCCAAAACCCTAGGAGAGTAATGAACTCACTTCTAGGCACAATCGAAGCATGAACACGGTGTAAAATGACCCTTTGGAATCGGCATGATGATGAAAACCATCTCATCATGGTACAATCTAACGAATGGTGATGGCGGACCGATATTTGGACAAATCGGAAGGAGTGAAAGTAAACCCTAGACCTAGTACTTAGTGAGCAAGTTTTGTTGAAGGCTCACCGAAATGACAAAATTTGACCCCGACACCTCAAAATCACTTTGCAAGAGCATGTTTGATCACCGGAGGAAGGCTGCAAAGATTGACACTACTGTGTGGATTATTCCTCATTGATTATGCCCTATTGATGATTGTTCTCCCTATGATTATTCCCTTCGTGATTATTCCCCTTCGTATTGAGCTCAACTTAGTAGCTCACATAATACTCATGCCTGGAAAGTACCTATGCATAAACTTGAAGCTAATCATGTAACATCATCGCTAATTATGTAACCAACATCATCAAAGCATCATCATGTAACATCATGCATCACTGGTATCTCATTTCTCAAAGCTCATGCATTACTCAAAGCTCATATCACTCGAACCTCATAGCTCGAAGCTCATATCACTCATACCTAATAGCTCGAACCTCATCGAAGCTCATTGTGTAATCGAACCTCTACGTGTAACCTCATCATGTGTTGTGTGTCCTCATCAGTTACGTGTCATCTTGGTATTTGTCCAGGATAGGTGGGGCCCCCCATGCAGAGTAGGCTGGTGCGGGTTGACTGAATGTGGTAATGCAAACTCGGACTGAACAACTTTATCTGGGGAACTTACAGATACTTCCTTCTTTCTTGGGTCAGTTTCGATCTGTCCGTCCATTGTACCGCCCACACCCAACGATGTTCATCAATCTCATCAATCACTCATAATCGGTGCACTAACATCCTCTACGCGTATGGTCCTCGTGCTATCGGATGTTGCAATGTGATGGGGCCAGGAGTAAAGGTGAAATATGTGAATCGGTGCGCTATGTGCCTCAATCTCAGTTCCTTACTTGTGGTATGTTCTTCGTGCTCTACTAGGTATGGGTAGTAATTGTACTATGTTCCTCGTGCTCTACTAGGAATCATGCTATGTGAATGGATTGAAGACAACTGCTTTCTATCGGCATGGATGGCGAACTTTATTAGTTAAGTGGGCGAACCTAATCAGAGCCCTATTAAGGTGCAATCCCGGCTTCCTTGAAGGCGAACCTCATTATCAGTTAAGTGGGTGAACCTAATCAGAGCCCTATTAAGTGGGGTCCCGCAACCCCGGTTCACTATTCCTTCGGTATTCATGTATATAAAGCAATCAACCGTGAATCAGGTGAGCATGAAATGAGGTGTCGCTCTGCATGCACTAATGAGCTCATGTATTATATATGCAATTATGCACAAATTGACTAAGTGTAGAATCCGTGTAGCAAAGTGTGCCATGTGAGTAGGCCCCTCCCTCCTGGTGTCAACCTCATGGTCTGTTGGGTAATGAGGTTTTTATGTGTATAGTCTATTGTGAATCGGTACCTACATCCTTCCATCCTGGGCCTGATGTCCTATCGGCTGGCATTTACCGACGGTAATGAGGGGCATAAAGGTAGCATGGTATTGACTAGCGTTTTTTATTTTCTCCCCGTCCATTTATCTAAGGGGTGGGAGGGAATAGAGATATAAGGGAGAAGAGAGCTTAATCGATATGCTCGTAAATAAACAACATACATGGCTCAATGTCATCTGGTGGGAACATGGAAACTCCCGTGCTAGGTTTGCATATGCAATCCATTCAGTGCAAGTAGACCTCGTTCACACGCAGAATCCATTCATTCACTGCACATAGAAGTTGTTCCACTGCGTGCACATAATTTCTTACGCATAGCCCCTCTCCCCGGCTCTAGCCCATCCCGAAAGCCTGGCTCTATCCTCTGCCCCTCCCCTTCCTAAAAGGCACTACCTAACCAGCGTGAATGGCGCAACCTAGCCCCTCTCTCTCTGAATGTATCCTCTATCTGGCCTATGCTATCCCTGAGGTGTATTTCTAGGCTTTTGTTGAAATATTTGTGTATCAGCCACTATCTGTTGCATATATTCCTCAAATGGTGAATCTCGACGTATGTAAGCTTTGTCATTACATCTGGTTTAGGTAGGAAAATAGCATGGTTCCATAGCGTAAAGCTTATTTAAGCCAGCGGATTCCCATTGTCTTGTTCAGTCAGTCCGTGGGCGCTATCAGTTCACACCCCTAGGTTTTCTTGTTAGCTTAAGTAAGCAAGATCTATTTCAAAAGCAGCAAGCAGCTCCACTAAACTAATGGGCTTTCATTTCACTTGTGTTCTTTTGGTTTGTTGTGCGCTTTAGGTGGCCCTATATGTGTATGCGCTTATTCCTTCAGTTGACCAACCTCCTTCCGTCCGTTGGAGAACCTCCCCCAACCAAACATATAGCAAGCAAGCTCAAGAAGCCCGTCCACAATAATAAATCTAGCAAGCGACGAGGGTCCTGCTCAACCTCAAAGCAATTGTTGCCGTCCTGCCTGTCTTCATTCTGGTGATTTTCTTATCTTATATTCAGCCTGCCTGTCTTATCGGCTGAGGAAGGTCATTGTTTTCCTGCCTATCTTCATTCTTCGACCCGAAAATTTGAACAATCAATGCCAATCCCGGAAGACCTCTCTTCTCCTGCACCCGCGCGGAAGACCTTTCCAGTAAATGCACCCAGGCAACCGTAAGACTGTCCATCCATTTGTGCGTTCATCTCAGAAGCCATTCAGTTGGAGTACCCATCCCAACAGTGTGCCCCTCTAAGAATATATTCAGTATCAATAAATCAAGTCAATCAAATAAATAAATCACTATCCAATGCCACTTCGCTGACTGACATTGAGTAAAGGCCATTGAGTAAAAGCATCACCTCTTGTATCGCTCCTCGGCTGATAGTGACGGGAATGAGGGTCTCTCGGTGGACATGCATAGACCGGTGTGTATGGGATATTGGGTATTGTCAACTGGAAATAAATCTCTTGGCAACCATTAATCTATACCTCCTCTAAGGACTACCCAACTAGGAGTTAAATACCTCCACCAAGGTGGTGAGTAAAAAGAAGCTTGAATAACTTCAACTTCAACTAACTTCCCTAACCTCCACCAAGGTGAAAATGGAAAAATGAGTAGGGAAAGATGTTCAAACCTCTGCCAAGGCCCAACAGGGACTCATCCGAGGTTAGGAGGGTGAGGGGATAACCAAAAATAAGAGTGTATTCTGCTCAACCCTCCACCAAGGGAAAGACCAAAAACTAGGAGGGCGTTAAGCTCGTCTCGACCAAAGGACTGGAGGTACTCACTATTCATATGGTGAGGGCCGCCATATGTGAAAGATGTTCCTCTCCCCCTTGTCGAGAGTTCAATTCCTCACCAAATTGTCGCCAAGGGAGAGATTAATAAGTAAGCTTAAAAGGGGGGAACCAATGAAACATAATTTATAGCACTTATGATACTGGCATATAGAAGGTTTTAAAATGTGCCGTTGAATTGAATCCATGTTTTCCAGGGGGTCAAAGGGGATCCACCAGGGTGTTGAACTTGGGGTTTTATTTAGATAACTCGATTCATTATAGCATGTCTGGTTTATTCCCTCCATCCCTCCATCCCATCCATCAACTAATTAGGTCTCCGCGGTAAGTGGAGTTCTGGTAAACCAAGTTATAGCGTGCACGTAAGTAAAGGTAGTAAGTATACTGAGTAAGAGTAGTGATGCTACCGTATTCCTAAAACAAGTGTTATGGAAGCCTGTGTACCTGGCTGCCGTATGCCCACCTGTCCAATGGCTCCTTTATTGTAAGCCCTGCCACCCGATCCGATCCAATGCTTTAAGTTTGGGGCATTCGTTCCAAAGGTTAGTTGTAAGGTGAAGGCAAGTGGGTTGGGGGAGGTACCAGTAAAGGTAAAGGCAAGGTATTGGTCGAGTAAAGGTAAGTGGTACCCAAGCATGATTTATTCAGTAAGTGTTATCGAACACCTATGAATATCTAAGTTCTGGTCTATGAACCTACCGATGCAAGCAAGTGAGGTAAAGGTAAATAGTCAGAATGCATGCCTTGCCTATTTCCTAAGAATCTGTCCTTTCACAAGTGTCAGCATATGAATTACACTGTATGCATGCGATCCAACCAAAAGATCTTTCTTCTATTGCTATTGTTTCCTATCTTGGTCTTTATCAATCAAGAAGTTTTAGTCAAATAGAAAATATATGGAAGTAATCCTCCATGGTATGCCAATAAATGGAATCTAATAACAATGAGTCTTACCTGTCAATGTAATCTTACGCTGCAATCTTCTAATGCAATCTTATTATGCAGTCTTCTCATTGATCAATACGATGCGATATTACAATACAATCTTATGATGTGATATTATGATACAATCTTACAATGCAATATTATGATGAAATCTTCTCTTTTGAGTAATTGTGTAAACATACCCTCCTCCTTCAAGCAGGCATAAAAATGGAACAGAATAAAGAAGGAAAGAAAATGAAACAGAACCCTTCCTTACTTACCTTCCCGCTATCGGGGGCTGCCGAGCCATGTCAAGCGTGTGTGTGCTACTAAATATCTTCGGTTAGAACCGGTTAATCCATAAGTAGTAGCTTCTTTCTTTAGAAGAGCTATAGGGCTGGCAGGGTAGGCTAGTAAGATAAGATGCTCATTAGGCCAGCAAGATAAGATGCCACTGGTAGATAAGATGTCGCTGGCCGGTAGAAGGGGCTGAGAGAAGATGCCTTTTGTCCAGAAGATGCCATTCGTCCATTCGTCCAACGGAAGATGCCAGATTGAGAGTTGAGTGAGCATCCCTTGGCTTGGCTATTGAGATTGGTTCGATGGCTTGGCTCGGCTTGGTAGGTTAGATTGCTTAGCAGGTTAGAGGGATAGGCCCATATTTATTTGCCTAACGACTTTTCTTGATGGGCTAAAGTAGTGGAAGTAGTGGTGGAGATAAATGGGAGCTCACTCAACCACTTAATTATTTCGATCAAGGCCTTACTGGATGGAAGGAACGAAGTACCCAAACCGTTTTGATTCTGGCCTTTCAAGAAGGAATATATTTCAGTTTTAGGGGAAGTAGTATCCTGCCCTTCTTGCTTGATTGATTTATAACTCAGGTTAAACCCTGAGTTCAGGCTTTGAGGGGAAGAAAGAAAAGGCTTTGAAAGGAAAGGCCCTATCTATAAGGTAGGTAGGGGTCAATCTAGGCGGACCCTATTTTCAGAAGATCAGGCAGGCCGCGTTGCTTGTCCCTCTCCCCCTACCCCATAGAAAATAGAGCAAGCTCGTATCCTCGCCCCTTTTGGGGGCGAGATACTTAACGTAACCTCGCTTCCACCCTTTCACTCTTGAAATTACCACTTCAAGTCCACCTTCGTCATGGGGGAATGAACCAGCTAAAGTATCAGATTCATAAATATCTGCAGACTAACTGATACGCAACCTCGATTTTGGGGCAACAACCATGGAAGAAATAATAGGCTTTTTCCCCAATAGGCCAGGCGAATAGAGGGGAAAATACCATCCCCATAGCCTCTTAGGGAAATTGACTGAATAGGTAAGAGAGTAATAGCTTCCAAGTTCTATATTCCTTCTCTACCTGTTTCTATATTGATTAGATATAAAGCTATAGGTTGGTTCCCCTTCCTACGTTGAGGTAAGTATCTGTCTGTTCCTTGTGTGAAGAGTTACTAAGAATAAGTAAAGAGTCGAGTGTCTAATATGTAAAGTGGTCCATGTCCTAGGTGAAGAATGTGTTTATCTCTTTGTATAGGCAAGGGTTGGGTTTGTTGGTCAAAGTACCAGTAATAAGCCGTGTGGTTGTTGTTGGTCTTAAGGTAAAGGTACTGTAGCTAAGTTGTAATGGCTGTTTGATGAGGGATTTTTTCAGATTCATTAATGTAGTTGTTAGATCGATAGGTTGTTGTTGTTCCTTAGAGAGTAATTGTGTTCCTAATGAGAAGGTATAAGTTCTTATTCCGTAATCTGCGAAATATATATATAGCTATTAGGAATTCCTTCTACTTGTCTTATACTTGACTAGAACTAGTTTTTTTATTAGAAGGATAGAACAAATTACTAAGTATATAGACTTATGCTTAGATCAACATAACTATCTTAGCTTAGAAACAACAACAAGGTGCCGTAAGGCCGCTCTCAATTATGGGGAGAGGAAGCAAAGACGTTCCTTTTAGAGTCGCGCAGGATATTTGGGGTATTTTCATTTTAGGGTGGCTAGGTTAGGAATATTAGAAATAGTTAGGGAGATTTATAAAATATATAGTTAGGAATATCATAATTAGAAGGGATCACCCATAGTTAGACATATATATTAAATCCCATACAATTGGCTATACCTTACTTACTTATGAGATAGGATACAAACCTCGTCAGTGGCATACCCAGCTACCTTACGCTCTGCGGGCTGATCGCACTACGGCCAAGGTGACCCAATCCACCTTCGATGTCACAACCTGCCATGTTGCAAAACCCCTTTCCAATGCAAGGCTATGTAGCCACTCTAGGATCCACTTATTCTAGTCAAACTGTTACTCCCACAGTCATGCCTCATGGGACCTTTTAGATCCTTTACATGAACGAGGTGGACGTTCATCTCCAAACCCAAAACCTTCAGTACGACATACCTCCTGAGTCAGTGCCAACTGAATCTATCGACCCTCCACCTGCTAGTAGTGGGCCTTTGTAGATTCAGCGACCTAATGCTGATCCCCTTCCAAAGGTGCCAAAGATCCCTTTACGTTGCACTGATCTTCACCCTCATGCGAGGGCTGGACACAGTTACAACATAGTTTATGACTTAGCCCACTCTCCTGTTTCTATGTCTTATTTCAAGGTTCTTCAGACCTATCCTACACAATGGAAGGCCTTACTATATTCTTTGGGTGTGGTTGATCCTTCAGATGATCGGATTATCGCCTTTGACATCAACAAAGCTGAGCCTTGTCTCCCTCCCTCAGTGGCCTTTTAGGTTCCAGTTACGATTAATAATGTTACAATCCATCGTTGTATCATCTTATGCCCTTGACTATTACCTTATTATTATTAACCCCTAGGATTCCATTACTAACTATATATATATTCTTCCTTAGATTAACAACAGGACTACTGTATTACTATATCAGTTCATCTCTCACTCCTCATCAAATTAGTTCATCTACCAACTACAAGGATTGAATCCATTACTCAATATACAACTCTTCCTTAGGCAAACAAAACTCATAATACAACGAATCAATGGATCAGTAACTATATATATTAACCTGTAAACTAGCACTCACAACAAGAGACGAGAACATGAACCAATGATAAAACAACCTAGGCTTCATTGAAAAAACCACTTTCCTTAGTACTCGTATAAAGAAACTACCCATGACTACCATAACTACACTATTCACCTAGCACAGGAGAAGGACTCATCATAGCTTAACCATATAAAGGACTATACTCCTATAGAACACAGATCTCCACTTAGACCTTTATATTGTATGTATCTATTATATTCAACACCCTAATTACCATCCTCATGTAGCTTGATAACAACACTCCTGGAAAGATCCATTTACTATGTTTTCCATACCTTGGTTGACTATGAGACTCATTATTATAATATAGAAAAGCTTTCTCTTGCTGTAGTATTCGCCACCTAGCGCTTGTGACACTACATCTTTGGCCGATCAATTCAGGTCAAGTGTCCTATAGACCCTCTATACTACTTAGCCATGAAACCTGTGTTGTCTGGTTGTGTGACCCAATAGATCTTAGCCCTCCAAGAATTTGACCTCGAATGAAAAGCCTATAAATCTGTTAAGGGATAGGTTATTACCGACCATCTGATTGATTATATCTCTTTATCTAACTACAATTTGTCTAATGATGATAGTTACCCTTATCTCCTAAATGATTCAAGTGTAACTCAAAGTGCTTTCCTCAGTGTAGAGCTTCCCCCTAAGTGACTTTGGACTTTATTCTTTGATGGAGCAAGAAACAAGTTCAGGGAGTAGGAGAAGTTCCACTAGAACTCAAGGATGGGGGAAAAAGTGATCTGAAGGAGGTACTTTATGTTTTTTTATTAGGGACTAACCTCATTTCAGTACATTAGATAACTACCCATGGGCTCACAGTAGAGTTTGAGCGGGACAAGTGCATTATAAAGAACGTGAGGAACAAGGTGGTGTGTGATGGCTACCACGAAGGGGGCATCTACAAGCTTAACATAGCTCCATGTGTTTATTACATTGCTTCAGAGGATCGATTTGTGGTACCAAAGGTTCAGACATCTGAACCAAGACAGCTGGGTGAAGAACACTAGTTTGGTGGAAGGCTTACCGAGTCTTCAGAAGATGGAGACAGTTTACGAAGGATGCATGTTTAGGAAGCAGCATCGACATAGTTTTCCGAGTGATGCCGGCTGGAAGGCAGATAGACCTTTCAAGTTAATTCACAGTGACATCATGGGTCCAGTAAATGCTGTCACACAAGGAGGGAACCGATTTGTACTTACCTTCATAGATGATCACTCACGGTATATTTGGATATACATGTTGAAGGCTAAGCTAGAGGCGTTGGACAAGTTCAAGGTCTCAGTGGATATTTGATCTACACCAACACGATAAGGTTATTCGCCTTAGTAATAGTAAAGGGGAAGCAGACAAAGGAACTAACTATGCCAAAGGTCAATGTGCCTTAGCTTACTAAGACATAGGGGCGAGGCAGAAGGAGCGAGAGTGAAAGAAGAGCTTCTATCTATAGAGCTTCTAGGTTTGCTTAGTGATCCCTGAAGAGTCAAAGAAAGAGAGTTTTAGATAGTCCTCTCCTGTTAGTCGAGCCATGATGTAGCATGATGGCGGCCCTTACTATCTCATTTGTTGCCTGCTTGCGCATCCTCCCATGATTCATTGCTTGCATCACTATATCAATTCTTCAGAGCAGCGCATCTACATAGTTTTCCGAGTGATGCTTGCTGAAGGTGATAGACCTTCATGACTGCTGCTGACATCATGGGTCCAAGAATGTTGTCACACTGAGGAAAACCTGATGGACTCTACCTTCAGGAAAAAAACCACGATATTTGGATATACATGTTGAAGGCTAAGCTAGAGGCGTTGGACAAGTTCAAGGTCTCAGTGGAGATTTGATCTACACCAACACGATAAGGTTATTCGCCTTAGTAATAGTAAAGGGGAAGCAGACAAAGGAACTAACTATGCCAAAGGTCAATGTGCCTTAGCTTACTAAGACATAGGGGCGAGGCAGAAGGAGCGAGAGGGAAAGAAGAGCTTCTATCTATAGAGCTTCTAGGTTTTCTTAGTGATCCCTGAAGAGTCAAAGAAAGAGAGTTTTAGATAGTCCTCTCCTGTTAGTCGAGCCATGTTGTAGCATGATGGCAGCCCTTACTATCTCATTTGTTGCCTGCTTGCGCATCCTCCCATGATTCATTGCTTGCATCACTATAGGACAATATTCAGTAGCTTCTTCAAAACCAAGCAATCTCTTTCACTTTTCTTTATGGGAAGGAATGCAAATCGCTTGTCTGTAATCGGACAAGGAATCTTTGCCAGCTCGATAAAAGGAACTGGCACATTTCACTTGGATATCACATTGGTCAAATCAATACTCAAATCACAACTTGTACTTACAGAAGGCCCTTCTGATGAAGATGCTTTGGCGGCTTGTCTGCATAGGCTGTTATATTACAGGAGCCTTTTTTGGAATCTGTCTATCTGCTTTGGGTCTTTGTGGAACTGCTTTCTTTCTGATCTGATAGGTGTTCCACTCTTTCTCTCAGATCCACTTCCTTATTTGCTCTTGAGTGGGCTTATAACCATACATCCTTGTGATTATAGAAGAATAAATACTCTTGGCGGCCAATCAGTCTATCTCTGTAGGCCGGTTAGGTTGCTTGCTTGTAGGTTAGCGAGTAAGTTTCTTCCCGTGATTAGCTCTTGGTTTAGTGAGCTAATGTTATTCCCTTAGCTATTGTTTAAGTGAGACTGCTTCTTTACGGGACCTATTGTTCAGCCTCTTTACGGGACCTTCTATGGGTTTGCCTATACTATATTATATAAGTAATAGCGCTAGGGCATATCACCCAAGCTAGCGAGACGAGAGAAAGGGATCTATTGCAAGAACTATCACGATATCCGTCTATATAGTGGGGGGTCGATTAGTCTTCTCAGCTAGTGTAGTCACGCCCCCTACTTCTATATAGATAGTCGCTTGGCCCAAGGAATAGGGAGATAGGGGTCTTCCCACATCCTCTCTACACAGAAGGAAGTCTTCCCACACCAATATTCATTCAGCATCATTAAAATGTGTTTAGATTCCCCTTTTTCTAGATCTGTTTGTTGCAGCACTTTAACTACTAATTGCAGATCTGAAGATGTTTTGCAGCCATTATTGTTGTTAGGGCTATTAGTTATGCGTAGCTAAAGTGGTTCTTTTTCGTACGCTTCGACGAAGAATTCATACTAACAAATCTATAAATGGAAAGACATTAAGCAGTAAAGTAAAGAGTTTGCTCCATGCATCCAACAGACAAGACAAGAACACGATTTTTGAATGAATTTTTATATTACAGGGAACCTGGGAGGAAACAAGAAGGTGTATCCAGATCTCCTCAATGGGATGGGTTCTTTGTAGTCCTCAACACTTCAGATCTAAACTTTCTCTCTCTTGTAGATGTAGAAAACCCAATGCAGAAAGTAGAGCTCAATGGGAGCAAATGATAGAAATGAGACCAAGTGTATAGATCTAGAGTGATCTAGTAGGCAAAAAAAGGTGAAGAATGATGGGGAAAACCCTCCTATTTATAACAAAATATTGGGTCATTCTAGATCTTGGTGCATGATTAAAATAATGTTAACCAAATCTAGATCCACCTCTATGGAATATTTTATTATTATTTGTTGGAGTGAAAGGGTGTTTGACTTGGGTCAAATCCCTTGATTAGTGAAAAATAAATAAATAAATGATTTATTTATCTTTTTAAGGAAGTGGTTGGGATATAATCAAATAAATAATGATTTATTTGATTAATGGTGGTTGATTTGGTCATATTTAACAAGGAATATTATTTAAATAATTATTCTTAGAAAATAATAAGATAACTATGGGTTTATCTCATTAATTTCTTTGTTTTTGGGTTAAACATGACTGGGAATAATAATTAAATTATGGTTTAATTAATTATTCCTTTTCGGGTTTCCTAATTAACATAGTGAAAGCAGTTTTACTTGGGGTAAAACTGGTCTTACATGGTGCACTTGGGTCCATCTAATGATGAAAGGTTAGATGACCAAAAAAAGGTGTAACAAAAAGGTATAACTATTTTATAAGTATTTGGGGCATCTAAGCTCAAGATATACTAGATGATTGGTGAAGTACATTTTAAAAACCTAGAAATCCAAGCATAGGTTGATTAAGTACAAAAATGGGGAACTTACCTTTGGCTCATTCATACATGTATTCCACTAGTTTAACACTTTCATGGATCAACTTCCTAAAGCAAGAGTTTTCTTACCATTTGGAGTATTGAAAATGCATGAGTTGAATGAGGGTGTTCAAACTAAACACGAGCTTGGTTCTTTATTATAATTTTTACATCCTTGGAAATATGAAGTTCGTGACTTTATGCACTAATGTTAAAATATACTTTTATATTCTTTACTTAATGGCATCATTCCTTAGTCAAGTTTTGATGTATAATTTATAGATTTTTCCATGTGGATCCTACTCAAGATCATGACAATTTTATACTTTCCTTTTTGTTACAGGTACTTACTTAAAGTACAATATTCATTCTAAAATACAAATATTACACTTATTCCTTAGAAAAAAAGAGCCAACACTTGTGTAGTTGGGAACAAGGAAAAATTTATTAGGTAGCATTCCTGCTTTTGCAAATCCATGAGGAGGCTTAAGCATTACATCATGAAGGACTAGGGAATTTTTCCTCTGTGAACTATTTTCCTTTAATTCTCAAACTCACCAAGAAATGTGTCTCATTTTGACTTGAAGACAATATATAACATCCAAGGTCATAATCATTTTCCAAAATCCCTATAATGAAATGGAATTGTACCAAATATAGAACTACTATGCATTTTTTAATGACATAATTTGTAAGGGAGTTACTGTTACCTATGAATGTTTCAGAACTTCACAATCAAACACAATTAAAAATTTATTTAACAGGGCATTTAGATTATACCTTTAAAGTGAGAAAAAAAACTTTACAAAAGAATGTTAAATTTATAAATTACAACAACTTGATAAAAACTTCTCCATTCTCGATTCACTTCCATTAAAAATATTTTGCTATTTATTTTATTTATATATTCTTTAGCAAGAAGAAACACTAGGCACTCCTTATCTTGTTATTCTACTTTTCCATAGTTTTTCAATGCCTTTGACGTGTATGGTAATCAAAGGTAATCTGTAAATAAGGGACTATATAGCCAACTAGCTTCACTAGCATAAATACTTTGTGAAATTCACATTCTATTCCGTTCTCAGTCTTGGAAAAATACATTAGCCGTCAAAATTAATATAATTATTTTTTTCTTGTTGTAGTTCCAAGTTCAAATACTCTACAACACTACTTAGGACTGGTAAGACATGTTGTTCTTAGGTGTAACCTAGACACAAGAAACCACCAGCTCATAAATACTGTTAGATGATCCAAAATAAATTTTATCATAGGTTATAGTGTTTGAATAAAATAATTATTAATTTAAGATATTAAATTAATAATTATTATTCTAGAATATTTAATAAATCTTTGAGATATTTAGAAATATAAATTTGTTATTAAAAATTAAGACTCTAGAAAAGAGTCGTTTTCTAGGCTCTAAGTTAGGAGTGAAGTTAGTAGAGTGGTTAGAAGCTCATTTATTGTAAATGGACACTTGTTTATTTATCCATAACTAGATTAAGTTAGAACATAGAGCTTATAAATAGGTTAGTTTCCTATTTTCATTATAGTGTGTAATGAGAGAATGTGAGAGTGTGAGTTTACGTGTGTAAACTCCTGTAATTTTCTATGTAATCTTTTTGCTTGATCAATAAAGTTGTGTGTCTGAGGACACTTCTACATTTTCATGTGGTATCAGAGCCACGGTAATGCTGTGAGGAGGAGAATCCATATCTACCAGGTCGTGGAAAACTCGACTCCGTTGAATTGATAAGCAAAAGATTGGTATGAAGTTTGTCAGGTTTTTTAAACATAAATTTGATTATTTGATTTTAGATTTGTAAATTCTAAAATCATTTTTTAAAAGCCACTGTAAAATCTGTGTGAATTTTTATATTTCAAATTGTTTGAGTAAAAAAAGGGAAAGCGCTGTATAATTCTGGAATTTACATGAGCATTTATAAGAAAAATCTCCAGAAGAAAGAGGAAAGCGCTGTTGATATAGCGCATCATCACTGAAGGAAAGAGTCGATTCTGGCATCGATTTACATATTGGAGTTTGTAAAGCCACAAATTTGAAAGCGTTGAAAGCGCTGAAAAGCCAACTTCATAATTCGATTTGAATACATTTACCATCGATTCTGCATGCCGTGAAAGAGCCATTGTAATCCATACAACCAGCGTATGAACCAGCCGTATGAAGATGCTGGTATGCTGAAAGAGCCATATAGCCAACATTAGAGAGCCATACAACTAGCGTTGAGCCAGCATTCAATTGAAGCCGCATTACAATTAATGAATTGAAGCCAGCGCTAATGAATTGAAGCCAACGATTCCTGTTTCGTATCAGTTATTGAATGCCCAAGGTTTGATTATAATCGATCTCCAGTAAATAGATCTGCAGTATATATTTATGCAGTAAAGCAACATCGATTCATTTGAAGCATTGAAAGCAACATCGATTCATTTGATTCATTTGAAGCGTTGAAAGTAGCATCGATTCACAAGGCATCGATTCAGCATTGATGCATTTAAAGTAAAACGAAAATCCCAATGCCGCCAGCAGATGAGTTGTGTTTTTTATATGTCGATTGAATCAATTGTCCAGCAGCATTATATGATTTCTATGTTTGAAAAGGCTGCCAATAGATGATTTGTGTTTTTTAATGAGTTGTCGAGCATTAAATTGAATCAATTGAAGCAACATTCGATTGCATTTTTCCATGAAAATAAAGATGCAATTGTTAATTGCACTGAATTCCCCCAAACTGTTTTGTATTTTATAGTGTTTTGAGGGGGAAAACCTGTCAACATATCTTTACATTGGAGTTTTTTGTTATTGGAGAAATAATTAGAATATTTATTTTGACTTGAAGAACATTGCATTTTTTTTGTAATTGGAGTAATAAGGGTATTGTAATTTTTTGGAGTAATAAGGAGATTTGTGCTTTGTAATTTGTTTATGGAGTGATAGTGTGACTCAAAGTAATTTTACTTTGAGGGGGGGTAACTTTTTTTTTACCAGATTGTGCAAAAGCACTATTGTAAAAGTCAAATTTTGAAAGTTTCCTTGTAAATATTTGAGAAATTGACTAGAGCCAAGTGCAAATCTCAGTCAATTTTCTCCTGTTTTGACGACTATTCGAGGGTCAAGGCCAAGCCCCGATAGTTCGTTTTTTGCATCGTGTGTTTCTATTGTGTTGCGCATCTTGATATTTTTTGGAGCTTGATTCGTAGTGTGTAATGAGAGAATGTGAGAGTGTGAGTTTACGTGTGTAAACTTTTGTAATTTGCTATGTAATCTTTTTGCTTGATCAATAAATTTGTGTGTCTGAGGACACTTCTGCAGTTTCAAATATAATAATAATCATAGCTATGCAATTATCTTGTCAATGAAAATTGTCATTGACGCAACCCCTTTGCAAATTGATATCAAACTAAACTAAATCTCTCATCTTGATCGAATCTAAGACACCATCATGGCTTTGAGTGTGTGTGTTCATTTATGATTCTAGTGGCTTTATCGATGAGTGGTTCACAAGTCACAATGGTTTCTTGATTCAAACAAGGTAATGGATAAGTCCTCCTATGTTTAAATGATAGACATATCAGCTAGCCACTAATCACTGAACTCAAGAAAAATAGTGTTACACTTGCCTAACCCTTGTGTTGTATATGTATGTATGTGGATATTGAGGTTGGGGTTTCTTTGCAAGTATCCACATGATTAAGCCAATGAACCGAGTTATAACATGATAAGGCCAGAAAACCTATGCAAATAATATACAATAATTGTTAGGTTGGTGATCCATATGGTTAATATTTTTAGGCTATTGAGTCGTAGTTTTCATTATGAGGCCTACGTGTCCATGTAGATATATTAAATATACTGTGGGGCTAACGTGCCAGGATTTATATGCCTTTAATGGCTAAAGTGCCCAGAGAACCTAGATTTTTAATTATGGTGTAATTAAATATTATTATTAATAAAATAAGTCTTGCTACGGAGCCCACTCCACAAAAAGAGTATGGGGGCGCAACTCCATAAATTAAAGGAAACGATTGGGTTTTCGATGAGAGGTGTGCACCCTAGGGCTCACATGGCTTTAGGGAGTGGCACTTGGCTAGTGAAGGCCATACATTTATAATGGGGTATATTTTTCTTGTAAAGGAATTCATTCATGCTCATGATTAAGATGATTATTATGGGGAATTATTTAGGGACAGTTCCAAGGAATTCAGTCTGGTAATTGAGGAGATAGTGAGTCATAGGTTGGAATTTGGAACTAGTTGTGGTGGTTTTAAATATTGATGCTCTGTTTTCTATGGACCCTGTTTTGGGAGCTAGGTGGATCTGAAGGTTTAATGGCCTTTTTATGGCTCGATGCCATGGAATTTTGGTGGGGATCTCAGTTCAAAGATATTTGGAGAGTACTAGTTTAGACTCTGGCTTCAACTAATAAGTTTATTGCGGTTTGGTTGTTTGACACTTGGACACCGGGTAATAACATACCTCTTAGAGTTGCAGGCGAAGACTGTTCTGACCAACCATAAGTCTCCCTATATGGTAGGAATTGCTGAGAGTTTTGAGGTGCACTATTTAGGTGTTGGTCATGGGGACATGAGCCTATGGTTAGAGACAGAGGTTGATATGGTTGGTTTCGTGGCCTAGGTTTATGTTGTTGTTTTTCCATTGTTTCTTGGAGTTGATACCCTAGCTCGGGGTTGATTTGTGACTGAGATTATGAGCCACACGACCTAAAACTAGGAGGAATGTGGAGAGCTTGCATCTAATACACTTTTATGCATATAAGTGTTCATTGTACCATATTATCTTTTTTGTATTTCATGTGTAATTATGTGTCTGAATGATAAACCCTGAGGTGGGTATAATTTATTGTATTTGCATGCCATGGAGTTAGTTATGTGCTATATATGGTTATTAACCCTAACTAGGGTTTTATGTAATTCTCTATATGTTTTCCTCTGTCATTAATTAATTTTTTTATATGTAATATATAATTTTATATGACATATAATGTTGCATATCATATTTAATTAAAATTCCCAGGTCCAAGTTCAACGACTGACAGAAATGAACATTTACACTTCTTTAGATTATTTTAGATCAATTAATGAGATATAAGTAGTATTGTTGAGTGGTTTTCCTTGGTTGGGGGCCGAGGACACTACATATTGGTATTAGAGGGTAGTTACAACATTGGTCTAGAATTGGGCCATAATTGGAAGAAGTTAAGGAAAATTATTACAAGTTTAGAGATTGTCCACCATGTGTTTGACATAAGTGTCAAAGGTGGAATTAATAGAAAACTCTATTAATTTAAGAGAATATTTCACAAATTGATATTTGGTAGTGTTAACTAGAATGACATATTCTAAGTTAATGATTTTTTTCTAGCTTTGTTAGGCCGAATTTGGGGCCAGATTGAAGAAGAAAAGGTTGCTTGTCAATTGTTTGATAGAAGCCCCGTTGATGAGAATGGTATAATTTTGGTCTTTGAATTAGATTACATGTGCTATAAAGGATTGATGGTGATTAATTTGGTTTAATTACAAAGTTGATGGGATGAAATCGATTAATTCTAGCCTCAAAGGGCTACAAGTCAAATACATACACCATTTCAATGAATAAGGGATTTTTAATAATAATAATAATAATAATAATAATATACATTATTAGTTTTTTTTTTAAACAAAAAAAAGTAAAGTAAAGTAAGAGGGAGGGAAGGGTTCCAAAAGTGAAACCCCTGCCTCTCTCAACGAAGATAATTCCGAGGAGGTTTAAATTGCTTAAATTTGTAATGTTTATATAGAGTGAATGAATGAATGATATTTTAACGTCCACGAGACTAAAAATAGTCTATGGGACTACCAGCTTCCTTGTTTTTTGTCTTTTGTAATTCAATCATTTTCTTACACAAATTGATGATGAGCTGCCCCAACCTTCTAACAGTTCCCTCATTGAAAAGATAATTCTACGAAATTGATGCTAACATATTACGGTAACTGTCCCTAGTGTCTCTGAAAGCATCACATTCCAAAATGAAATGCTTTTCTGATTCCAGTACCCCAGAAGTGAAAAAAGTACATACCCTTTCTTCCCAAGCTTCTTTAGGTCTCTTCCATCATCCTGTTTCACACTGAAGTTGATGTGAGTTAGTTATTAATTGAGAAATAATAACCTTTTCTCTCCACAGAATGATATCTCCAATGTACTCTTTTTGTTGGAGATCACAAGTGGGGTTGAATTCCTGAACATAATACTTCTTCTTTCTACCCAACTCTTTTCCCCATATACCCTTACAAAACTTCTCCAACACAAAATTCTTTAACTCCTTGCTATTTGTGGGACATGCATTAAGGTAAATATTCCATTTTTTCATCCATTTTTTTTTGTCTCATCCATGATTTATTTCTTTCACTCATACCTTCATTGAAAATAACTTTCAGCCATCTATCTCCTCCCATTTGATCAATTCTTTTTAGATACCTTATAAGACGCACCATGGAAATTGCTTCGATGGGAAATGCCCTTGTTTCACTTAACATCATCTCATAGGGAACCAAATTTTTTATTTTTAACTTGCTCATGATCAAGCATTTTTGAATTTTTTGAATTTGTTTCCATTTTGAAAGAGGGATGTTGCTAGCCCACAATTCACACCCATATAACAACACTGGACAAACTAGGAGTCCAAAAAGTACTTTGATCGTGTTCCAATCCCATAACTCTGCCTCTCTACATCTGTTTTGAAGTCCATACAATGCTTTCCACCCTCCTAAAATTATTTTCTTTCTGCAATTCTCCCAATTAAATTTGTTGATGAAATCAATCCCGAGGTACTTGTATTCATTTACTTCTTCAAGAACATTGCCTTCAAATAATTACGTATGCTAGATTTGCTTACTTTTATTAGAGAAAATCCTTATTTTTGTCTTATTTATATTGACTTGCATCCCCACTGCTTTACAAAAATTCTCAAGGGCATATAGGTGCATCTACAATATATGGGTTGATTTAGCAACCAGCACAACATCATCGACATATAGAAGAAGCTTTATCACAAACTCCCCCAATCGAACACCATCCCCACCTTGCAAATTTAGCCACTCTTATAGTTTGTCAATATATAAACCAAAAAGGGTAGGGGATAAAGGGAAACCTTGCTTGACTCCAATGCCACTTCTAAAACTTTCTGAAATGCCTACTGAAGTTCTAATTTTGGCTTTCACCTCTTCATAAAGCCTATGGAAAACAACTATATATTGTAAAGGAATTTCAATTTCTTCTATTATACGCCACAACTTATCTCTAGGGACCATGTCAAATGCCTTTTTGAAGTAAAAAAAGCAACAAAATACTTCTTCTTTGCTCCCCCAAACCTTTTCAACAATGTGTCTCAACGTGTTACCATGATATACTGTAGAATTATTTGGCCTAAAACCCACTTTCCCTTTTTCCCTCTTTTCTTTTACTTCAACCCACTTACTGATTCTATTTTCTACCATGCCACTGAAAAGCTTTGCAAAGAAAGGATTGATCATAATGGTTATTGTTACACAAAATTTTGTCACCGTCCCTGCTATCCCCATCCCGCACATTGGAGGACCATTTCCATGACTTAAATAAAGTGTCATGCCTTGCAAAGAACATCATTGCATCCCTTGCTATGAGGAGAACATTTCCTCTGTTAACTTTTCCCTAAGAAGACCATTAGAAACACATGTTTTTGGGTTGGCGCTGGCAAGCCATTATGTCCTCGCGCCAATGAAGGAAGTTAACACTAGGCCCCATGCCCATTGGCACTCTGTCCCAATGAGCTACCCACACCAAGCTATTTTTGGAATTTTTTTTAAATATAGAGGCAAATTTTCCATGCTAACTACTTCGTGAGCTAGTTAGCTTAGGTTGTTCGACTGCATAACCATGAACACCTTCCTTTGGCCTCTTGTTTCCACCTTTTGGGGGAACCTCCCAAAGGATAAGGCCTCCCTTCCACCATTTGAGGGATCCCAACCTCCTCCTCTCCCTCTATAAATAAAGCTATCTCACATTGATGCAGCTAGCTGAACCATTATAGCTAAATAGCTGAAGAGGAATTGATGAACATCTTGGTGAGATAGAGCAGAGAGAGAGAGACCCTTGTTGAGAGAGATATTAGTATTTTTCCTCACTACATCCAAATTCCTTGACGAATGCTTGAGACGCACTTCGACTGGACCCACCAAAGGAGGCTGCGACATCAAGGCTCTGGTTGTAATCTCTTTCTTTCTCTTAATATATACGTCATTGGTGTTCTAGTTCCCATCTTGTGTTAATGCGATTTACATTATGAAATATGTTTAATCTTCCTTGACGGATAAGCTAGTTATGAATGCAATTATTATCATGTATGATACTTTTGTCCTTTTTTCTTTGTGCAGGCACCCGAATACCATTTCTGAAGGATCGTGACGTGCCGGGACAAGGATCGTGAGACCTCTGCTGCAGCTATATTGATCGCGTTGGACTACATTTAGGACAATCTATCCCAACTCGTTTCATTCGTTCACTAGGAACCAACACATTAGCATGTCCTTTTGTTGCTAGACCCACTCTAGGGCTATAGGGATCGTCTCTGTCCACAGAGAGGATTTACCTACACAACAAGTTGGCAACTCCGTTGGGGACCAGTGTGAGTTTGTCGTCTCATTGTTTGTTGAGATTTTGCCTTGTCGAGTCGACTTCGGTCGTTTGATTGCTTCTTTGACTTGCCTGGCTTGCTTGATTATTTTGAATCCTCCTGTTTAGCTCCAGAGTGCCAAGATTGGCCTCTGCTTAGTAGTTTTTTTCTTTTCCCATAGTTTTCCGGCTTGGCACGGTTTTTCTTCGAACAGTCACGCCAATTGGCACGAGTTTCCTTTGTTATAGGTGCTCCAAACCCTGTTAGGCACATATTACATCCTTACAGTCACGCGAATCCTGTAGGATTTGGTTTGACCATTTTTCTGAGTCTTTGGTCAGTGGTTGTTGGCTCTGGGTTGTTTCTTTTACTTGTAATTGGTATTTTTGATTGTTTTGACTCTATAAGTCTCAGTTTTTCTCAGTTTTTTTTCCATGATCTCATCAGTGAAGTTTTGTAGCCCTAGGTTTTCTAGGTCTTGTGATATCTGTTCGGCCTTCTCCTCATTGAGCCTCCTGAGTTGAATTCGAGTCACTTCGATCTCTATCTTCTCAATTCGCTGGTTGATTGCATTAGTATTTCTTGATCCTTTGCGTCTTTGGCTTGATTGAATGATCACTTACTTTTTCGTTTAACTCTTCATTTCGTCGCTTTGAGCATAGATCACATTGCTCGTTTGGATCGTTTTGAAATATTTTTGTTTGCTTGAAATAGTGCGTCATTGGTTTGAGTGCGTGTTAATGTTTGTAACAATTTTGATTTATTCATTTTAGATCTTTAAATTAGTAGTGCTCAAAGCTAGTGTTCGATTTGATTTTTAGTGTGAGAGTGCATCGTGTGCTTCATTCATCTAAAAAATAAAAACAAATTTGCATTCTTTCGTTTGGATAAAAAATGAAAAGCTCTTTTGCATAACTGGCTCTTGGTGAACTTGGAAATTTTTTTCGTTTCTCGTTTGGTTGTATTAGATGCATTAGTGAACTTCTTATTGTGTTTTCGTTGGTTTCTACTTTTTTAAAGATCTCTATCCTTCTCTTAGTTAGCATTCATCGAACGAAAATGGTGTTCTTTTACATGTAGTGTGCATTTAGAAATTCGAGACTCCATTTGGTAGGGCCTTGAAACTGAAACATTAATTCAAGATCAACCTTAAAATCAATTCAATCAATATAAGGAAGCATTGGAATCTAACGCAAATATTTTAGAGGTCTAGGCTAGTGATGTGTTCCGGCGTCGTTAAACCTAGTAGCTGTCGTTTTCCACCTAGATTTAGACAGCGCTAGTACTAACTTGTGCTCCCCGTACCAACGCGTATATAAATGGAGACCCTCATAGGTTCAAATCCTTTATCCATAGGAAGCTGAGTCTGCCGCCCTGTAACTGTGATACACCGAACACAACATTCAGGGAGACTACATACACGTACGTCAAATCCTTGGTCATTTCTTTTTCATTTGATCACCAAGGTGTATATGGCATTTCACGGAAACTTGGTACACCCTCTTGCTTAGATTACCTGAGTAGTCATTTTCATCTTTTCGTGACTCTCTAAAAGTGAAAATATCATTGAGCTCTTGTCCTTTCACGCTCGTTTCAACCTAAAAGTGATAGAGTCACCTTTTGCCCGTTTCTCGACTCTTAAAATATGAAATGAAAGAGTTTTGTTTCAGTGTCTTAAAATATTAACTGCCCACAAAATATTCCTGGTTTAAGTTATCTTCCTTAGTATTTTGTTTTAGGGTTGTTTCCAATGGCAACATTTCCAGAGTTTACCAACCAAGGAATCCCCTCCAAAGGTAATCCCGGTCCTTTTCCTTCTTTTTGGAATGTTGGTGCTCCTTAGATGGCAACATTATCCCTTCCTGGGTTAACTGTTGGTTTTCCTGTGTGGTTATTATCCACCCCTGTGGTCTCGAGTATTCCGCCTTATGTACAACCATCCCCTCCACCTGAACAACATCATGTTGATTCTAAGGTGGACCTCTCCCCTTATTCGCCTATTTCTTCGTCCTCCTCTTCTACTTCACCTAGTGAAAGTCTGGATTATAGTAACCAAGTCGCTAAGAAGAAGAAGAAGAAGACGAAAAAGAAGAAGTCAGATAAGAGAGAGGCCAACTCTGCAGCTATTGTGCCTAAGAAACCTTCCCTTGATAAACCATCCAACCTTCCATGGAAAGTCAAATTCCCTTGCATGTTGTGCAAAGGTGACCACCTTCTTTGAGACTACCCTGGCATTCCCAAGGTACTTGAAGCATGGTCCGATGGCCGTCCGTCATTGCCTTTGGCTTCTGGAAGTCGTATTAGTGGCACATATTCAACTAGCAATGATAAGACTCATAAGAAACAGGGTAATATTACCAATCCCTGTAAGTTGTGTGAAGGGCATCATCCCATTCACCTTTGTCTATACATGTATGAAGCCATGAGAGTGTTAGAAAACCTTGTTGTTTTTGCACCCTGACTTTCGGTTTCTTACCAGAAGCTTTCTTTGAGTCCTCTGCTAGTTGATTCAACGATCGATCAAGATTCATCCTTGGTCGATCCCATTCCCTCGGAAATTAAAATTCAGGAATCCGTTCCCAACCATCCATTAGTCGTGGAATCAGTCGATCTTATCCCGCCTGTGGTTCATCATGTATTTTCCATTGAGAGTGGATCTCATCCTATTGAGATTCAACAAGATGATGAGCTTAGTGAAAAGAGTCGCCTTCACTAAGTGGGCCCGCAGGCTATTTTTGGCGCAGAGTCTATTTTTAAACTATGTCTATTTTAGACATATCGATCATATTCTATGAGTTGCAGGATGCTATTTGTGGATGGTTGGTCAAGTTGGAAAAATAGATGGACTTCTATTTTTAGACATATTGAGCGGAATCTATTTTTAGATTGCCAGTCTAAAAATAGATATGTCGAATATTATTAGCTCTTAATAATATTTGGACTCTAAACATTATCTTATTCTCTTGGAGCACTTCAGTTAAGTGCACATATGTGGCACAATAGCTGACAAAAGGAATTACGTTATTCCTGAGGGTTTACTGGAGCTAATGCATGAGGAATTCAGTTAGAACTCATGTGACAGAGTTTGGTGGAGTTAGAGAAGTAGTTGGTGGAGTTGTATTCAGTTTAACTCAGTTAGACTCAGTTGAGCTAGTTGTATCTAGTCAAACTGATTGATAAACTAGTGAGAGTGGTGTGAATTAATTATTTAATTAATTCACTAAATAATAACTCATTAATCAACTGAAGAATACATCAGTTAACTACAATGCATGGCAGTTTCAGTGGAGAGGTAGGTGAAAGAGCAAGTGTGACTATTAGTTATGACTATAGTGATGCATTGATTGCATCCAAAACTCAGTGGAGATGCCAATGAGGATTGCGCAGTGCAATATTGGTGGATTCAAGTTCATTCAGAGCCATTCTTCAGCAGGGATTGCGCAGTAGAGGCAGGCTAGCAGGTGGAAAAGATCGGTGCATGGATTTGCAAGATCGGGCCTGATTAGTGTGTAGCGATTGTATTGTACTGAGAGCTTGACATGTTCAGCTTTGTATGAGGATTGTTACATGATCTCTATGGCATATATTATATACATATAGTTGGGGTTTTTAGCTTCAGGAATTCTCGTTAAACAACTGTGCTAATGTGTGTGAATTTTTATGGTTTCATGTGTGCATGGCAATTGATTTAATTACCGCATGTGATGATCAATGGTGGAATAGATTCTGTACTGTGCATGAAGTTAAAATAGTGTGTGATTAGGAGAATATTGGATATATAACACATAAGTTATATAATTTTTTCATGGTATCAGAGCAGTTGATCATTGGATCAGATTGCAATTATTGAAGCGGTTGAGTTTTGTGCTGGTGGAATTCGAATTTGCTGTAGTGTTTTCTTGGTGTCGAAGTTGAGCATTCATTGAAATGTCTTTCAAAGGATTGCGATTGGAGTATGCCCTTGATGGCAGCTCGAATTATATTGCATGGAAGGACAGGATGGAGGTGGTGCTAGATGATAATGGGTTGAAGGAGTTCATAGATGCAGAAATTCCAAAACCTGCTTCTAGCGATGCAGCCGCACTTGACGCATGGCAAAAGAAGACAGAAAAGTGTCGAAGGATTCTGTTAGAAGGTGTGAAGGATCACATAGTGTCCAGCCTTCACGGTAAATCTAGTCCATTCTTAATGTGGAAATCTTTGATAGACTTGTTCCAAAGCAGAAGCGACCAGAGAAAGTTGGCGCTTAAAGACAATCTCAGAAAAATAAAAATGGAGAAAGGTGACAGTATACCAAAATACCTCACGAAGTTCATCCACTGCAAGGATGAGCTGGGAAGTGTGGGGGTTATTGTTGATGAAGAAGAATTTGTGAGCTTGGCTCTCCTTGGGCTTCCGAAGAGTTGGCATAGCTATGAGGACTCTGTCAATGGTCGGGAGAAACTGCCGGGATGGGAGCGACTTTTGTTGGATCTTGTGCAGGAGGAGATAAGGCAGGGTACTAGGGATGGATCTTCATCGAAGAATGAAGATGAAGAAAATTGCACTGTGGATGCCAAAGAAAGGAAAGGGAAGGGGAAGAAAAATTCTTCTTAATCCGGTGCAAAAGGCAAGAAGCAGGACTTGTCCAAGGTGAAGTGCTTTCACTGTCACCAACACGGACATTATGCCACTAATTGTCCACAGAAGAAGAAAAATAAGAAGGCTGCTGGATCTGCAGCTGGAGAGGCCTTAGTCTCATAGTTTGAGCTGGATTTTTTGTTGATCGCATGCTTGGTTTCAAGTGTGATGGGATCAGTGTGGTTTCTTGACAGTGGTGTGTCTTTCCATATGACCAGAGACAAATATTTGTTCAGTGATATGGATGAAAAGGATCTTGGAGTGCACATCGAGATGGGCGATGATGGTAGATACATTGCGACTGGTATCGGGACCATTTCCTTTGAGAGGGAGTCTAGTAAAAATTTCATATTAAAGGATGTCATGCATGTTCCAGGATTGAAGAAGAATCTGATCTCTGTGGTGATGTTGGAAGACAAGGGTTATGATGTTGTTTTTAGTGAGGGAAAGGATTTCCTACTCAGTAAAACAATTGGTCAAACCAGGAGGATAGGGGTTCAAGTTAAGAACCTTTATAAATTGCAGGTAGATGGCTATGCAGCAATGGCAGGCAAAGCAGAAGTAGTGGTGAGTCGGGATGAGGGCAAATTGTGGCACAAGAGATTGGGTCATCTTCACCATGGCGCTTTGAAAATTTTGTAGCAGATTTCTATCGGGCTTCCCAAGGGTACACTTGCGCAGTCAGACCACTGCAAGGGATGTACTTTGGGAAAATTTGTGAAGACCACTTTTCATGAGAAGGATAGTCGTGCCACGACAATTCTTGAGAGAATTCACACAGATGTGTGTGGACCTTTCTCAATAGCTTTGATAGAAAAGCACAGGTATTATGTGATATTTGTTGATTAATTTTCTCATAAGTGTTGGATCTTCTTCATGCATAAGAAGAGCTAGACATACTCAAAGTTATGTGAGTTCAAGGCACTGGTTGAGAAAGAGTCGGGGAAGCAGGTCAAAGCTCTAAGGAGCGATAATGGTGGTGAATTCATCTTTGGCGAATTCAAAGACTTTTGCAGCACAAAAGGAATTTGAAGAGAACTCATAGCGCCTCATAACCCACAGCAGAATGGGGTCGCGGAGATAAATAACATAATGATAGTGGGTGCTGCACGGGCGATGTTGCATGATCAGGGCCTTCCCATACACTTGTGGGTTGAGGCATGCAACACTGCGGGTTATGTGCAAAACCGTTGTCCTCATAGAGTACTTGGCGTGAATACACCCGAGGAGGCGTTTTCTAGTAAGAAGCCTGATATTTCTCATTTGAAGATTTTTGGCTCACCTATTTACATTCATGTGACGAAGGATGCCAGGAAGAAGCTAGAGCCGACCACAGAGGTTGGGATATTTGTGGGGTACACAGAAACACCCTACAATTATCGTGTGTATTTTCCAGAAATTCGGAAGACTGTTGTGCGACGGGATATCAAATTTCATGAGGAGAAAGCCATGAAGTTATTGCTTGAGAGGGAGCTACACTTGCATGCATATGAGGAGCTACTAGTTCCTAAAGATGAGCCTTAGGATGTGGATCAGCCACAAGAGGAGGTTCATGGAGTGGAAGAAACCAGTCATGCAGTGCCAAACATCAGAGGGCGGAAGTGAACTACAGAAGCTGAGCGACTGAATCTTGATGTAGCACAAAATGTAGGAGCACCTACATCACAGCGCAGACAGAGAAAGTCACCTGACCAATTTACTGGATACATGGCTCTGATGAGCAAGTGTATCGTGACAGAACCATCCTTTTTCAAGGAAGCTGTGGAGGATCCCGCACGGGTAGATGCCATGGTGGAAGAGTATGATTCGATTGTCAGAAAGAGTGCATGGGAGATTGTCCCAAGGCCGGAAGGGAAATCAGTGGTAGGTTTAAGATGGATCTACAAAGTGAAGCAAGCTACTGACGGGAGCGTCGATAAGTACAAGGCAAGATTTGTTTCCCAGGGCTTCTCACATATCGAGGGGATCGACTATGAAGAAACCTTTGCACCTGTCGCAAGGTATTCTTCCATACCGACCATCCTTGCTCTCTCAGCGCAGATCGGTTGGCACATTCATCAGATGGATGTGAAGACTATGTTCCTCAACGGAGTCATTGAGGAGGAGATGTACATAGAGCAGCCTAAAGGATTCAAAATCTTCAGCAGCAAGTCACATGTGTGCAGGCTCAAAAGAGCGTTGTATGGGTTGAAACAAGCACCTCATGCTTGGTACACATAGATAGACAGTTATTTCACCGGACTTGGTTTCACCAAGAGTGAGGCAGATCCGAACCTATACGAGATTGTGGTGGAGGGTAAGTTGTTGATCATTTTTCTTTATGCAGATGATTTGATACTAACGGGTGATGAACTGTTGATACACTCATGCAAGGTAGATCTTGCAAAGGAGTTTGAGATGAAGGACTTGGGCCTCCTTCATTATTTCCTAGGATTGGAAATTTGGTAACGAAAGGGTGGACTGTTTGTGTCTCAAGGAAAGTATGCCCGAGAGATACTAGAGAAGTTCAACATGCAAGGCTGCAGGCCTATCAACACTCCTCTTCCTGGTGGTTGGATGAAAGAGGATGCCACATCAACAGAGGTAGTGGATGCCACTGTTTATCGATAGTTGGTTGGTTCACTCATGTATTTAGTCAATACACGACCGGACATATGCTATGTTGTTAACCAGCTTTCAAAAACTATGGTTAAGCCTACCAAGCTCTTTTGGAAGGCAGGCAAGAATGTCCTGAGGTATCTCAGGGGCACATCTAGGTATGGATTGTGGTACAGATAGTCGGATGAGTTGAAGCTGCATGGTTTCATGGATGCAGATTGGGCAGGGAGCCCAATGGACAGAAAGAGCACATCTGGAGGGATATTTAGTATTGGGTCTACAACATTTTATTGGTACAGTAGGAAATAGAGATCCGTGGCACTCTGTTCAGTGGAGGCTGAGTACATGGCAACAAGTTTTGCTGCATGCGAGGCTATATGGATGAGGAAGATCCTGGTCGGGTTGTTCGGTTCACACTTGGATCCTACTGTGATATATTGTGATAATAAAAGTTGCATTAAAATCTTGATTAATCCATTATTTCATGATAGATCTAAACATATTGACATCCGGTACCATCATATCAGAGATTGTGTGCAGCGGAAGATCATGTTACTTTCTTACATTCCTATGGAGGATCAGGATGCAGATATTCTGACGAAGGCACTCACCAGGAGAAAATTCGAATACCATAGAGACAGGATCGGGGTGGCCATATAATCCCTATCTTGTTGAGAGGGAGTGTTGAGATTCAACAAGACGATGAGCTTAGTGAAAAGAGTCGCCTTCACTAAGTGGGCCCGCGGGTTATTTTTGGCGCAAAGTCTATTTTTAGACTATGTCTATTTTTAGACATGTCGATCATATTCTATGAGTTGCAGGATGCTATTTGTGGATGGTTGGTCAAGTTGGAAAAATAGATGGACTTTTATTTTTAGACATATTGGGTGGAATCTATTTTTAGATTGCCAGTCTAAAAATAGATATGTCGAATATTATTAGCTCTTAATAATATTTTGACTCTAAACATTATCTTATTCTCTTGGAGCACTTCAGTTAAGTGCACAGATGTGGCACAACAGCTGACAGAAGGAATTACGCTATTCCTGAGGGTTTACTGGAGCTAATGCATGAGGACTTCAGTTAGAACTCATGTGACAAAGTTTGGTGGAGTTAGAGAAGTAGTTGGTGGAGTTGTATTCAGTTTAACTCAGTTAGACTCAGTTGAGCTAGTTGTATCTAGTCTAACTAATTGATACACTAGTGAGAGTGGTGTGAATTAATTAGTTAATTAATTCACTAAATAACTGCTTAAGAACAGAATATAAGATCATGACCTGCGTTGAATGGCGTCAAAGGAGACCAAAAGAGGTAGGTGAAAGAGAAAGTGTGACTATCAGTTGTGACTATAGTGATGCATTGATTGCATCCAACACTCCGTGGATATTCCAATGAGGATTACGCAGTGCAAGCTTGGTGAATTCGAGTTCATTCAGAGCCATTCTTCAGTAGGGATTGCGCAGTAGAGGCAGGCTAGCAGGTGGCAAAGATCAGTGCATGGATTTGCAAGATTGGGCCTGATTAGTGTGTGGCGATTGTATTGTACTGCGAGATTGACATGTTCAACTTTGTATGAGGATTGTTACATGATCTCTATGACATATTTTATATACATATAGTTGAGGTGTTTAGCTTCAGGCTTTCTCGTTAAACAACTGTGTTAATGTGTGTGAATTTTTATGGTTTCATGTGTGCATTGCAATTGATTTAATTTCCGCATGTGATGATCAATGGTGGAATAGATTTTGTATTTTTCATGAAGTTAAAATAGTGTGTGATCAGGAGAATATTGGATATATAACACATAAGTTATATAATTTCTGCACATCCCCCTCATGTTCTTATTGTTTCTTCATATTCCTCTGACTTGGAGAAAGATCCTCCCGTCCCTGTGACTCAAGAAGTTTCTCTTCCCTCTCCCATATCTGTCATCCAGGAGGATGATTCTCTTGCTCTGGTAACACTAGGGGATGACCATCTCATTTCTATGGTACCACCTCCAAGTATTTTGGTCGCTTCCTTCGATTGGAGTCAATTTGCAGGATACTGCCTTCCTTCTTATGTGCCTTTTGAGATCACGGTACAAACCTTCGATGTGGCCATACCTAGCACACTTATAGATGAAGGCGTGTCTATTAGTGTTCTATCTTCAACTACTTGGAAAGATTTTGGTTCTCCACCACTTGTGCTTGTTACACAGAATCTGTTGCCATTTAACAAAGGAACTAGTCAATCGTTAGGGATCCTTCTAAAGTTTCTGATCACTTTGGGAGGGAAAATCGTCTATATAGACATGATGGTTGTTGTAGGCCCCTTGGATTTCAATTTACTCTTGGGGTGTGACTATGCTTGTGCCATGGGTGCACTTGTCTCCTCCCTCTTTCGTGTGATCTGTTTTCCACACAAAGGTCATATCGTGACCATTGATCAGCTTTCATTCTTTGGTCTAGAGGTGGCAGCTGGCCCACCATCGTCCTTTCTGGGTCTTTATCTGCTGTTTGTATCTTCTTCACCATGTGTTAATTATGTGGCCACTTGTTCGTTTCCCTCTTTCAATGATAGTGCCTTCGAGTACCATCTACTAGGGGCATTCGATCACGATTTCCAAGAGATTCTTCTCCGATCAGATGCGAACCTCTTGGAATCCATGAATTCTTATTCATCATGATGAAAGGTCATTGGAGCAGAGTTCTTTTTCTTGTGTCAAGCTCCTTAAAAAAAAATGAAACAAGCTTTTGGGAGCAGATTTTGTTTTCTTGTGTCAAGCTCCTTAAAAAATGAAATAAGGTCGGCAGGGCAGAGTTTGTTTTCATGTGTGAAGCTACTTGAAAAATGAAACAAGGTCATCGGAGCAGAGTTTGTTTTCTTGTGTCAAGCTCCTTAAAAAATGAAACAGGGTCGTCGGAGCAGAGTTTGTTTTCTTATGTCAAGCTCCTTAAAAAATGAAACAAGGTCGTCAGAGAAGAGTTTGTTTTCTTGTGTCAAGCTCCTTGAAAAATGAAACAGGGTCGTCGGAGCAGAGTTCATTTTCTTGTGTCAAGCTCCTAAAAAAATGAACAAGCTCATCGGACCAGAGTTCATTTTCTTGTATCAAGCTCCTTAAAAAAAATGAAACAAGCTTTTCGGAGCAGACTTCGTTTTCTTATGTCAAGCTCCTTAAAAAATGAAACAAGCTCATCAGAGCAGAGTTCATTTTCTTGTGTCAAACTCCTCAAAAAAAAAACGAAACATCCTTTTCGGAGCAGAGTTATTTTTCTTCTGTTAAGCTCCTTAAAAAATGAAACATGTTCGGAGCATAGTTTGTTTTCTTGTGTCAAGCTCCTTAAAAATTGATACAAGCTCTTATGAGGATAGTTCATTTACTATGTCAACCTCATTAAAAAATGAATTAGGTCTTGAGGATAGTTCTTTTACTGTGTCAACCTCAAAAAATGAAACACGTTCCCATCCAATTCGAGTCTTTGATCAGATATCGTAAGATTCCAGTCGAGTCTTTCTGTGATCTCGTAATTGAACCTTCATTCCATCCACCTGTTAGTAACCAGTATCTACTCCGGTGAATGCATTGAAGCTTGGGGGGCATGTACCCAAATTGAGTCACCATGTTGGGGGCATGCAAAATTTTTCAAGCACAGTTTATCTTTGTTTCAAGCTTATGTAAAAATTAAACCAATATTAAGCATAGTTTATCTTTGTTTCAAGATTGTGTAAAAATGAAACCAACTTCAAGAAGAGTTTCCTAATTTTAAGCTTGTCTAGAAATGAAACCATTCTTATTTTACCCCTCGTGATTGCCATTTTATCAGCCTGTTTTTCCAGATGAGCCTTGGTGTTTTTCATTCCATTGTCACTATCTTCTTGGCTGATCATATGCCCTCACTTGGTTGTTTTATCCATTCTTGAGGAACATCTGCAATGAGTGGTCTGGTTATCCAACCTCTTGAGCTTTAATTGTTCTGAGCGGTTCCACCATCACTGGAACCAGTTGCCACTCATTCCTCCAGGTGGAGTCATATTTTAGCTCTTTTCTGACTCTCTAAACACGAAAATATTGTCGAGACTCTTGTCGTTTTGAACTCGTTAAATGGCTGCAATACGACATCTACCCAGTATATGTTTACCCCTTTTTCGGGCTGGGATAGATTATTTATGAAAAAGGAATACCTTAGCCTATCGCGACTAAGAGGTTCTCCTAGACATAGTTTTCTACTATTTCGTATCTATGAGACTATCTACGAAAAGGGACTGCTGGATTTTTGTTTTCTTCTTCTTTTCAAACTCTCTAAATATGAAAAGATGTTGATTTCTTCCTTTGTCAGACTCGTTAAAACCTAAATGACGTCGGAAATCGTCATCATGATGTTCATCGAGTTCCTCCTTCCTAGGGCTCGTAAATTTACTAGGATGGATTCCTCCGAAGGACAAACTTACATGACAAGAATATGCTATCCTCTTCAAGCTATTTTGATTGGATGGCTGCAACCATACCTGAGTCTGTTTGTTGATCCTTACTGTTGGATGCTTGCGTCCATACCTCAGATCTCAGTTTATATATGTACTCTATTATGGATGATTGCGCCCATGCCACATGTTCATGTATCAGAGATATCAGTTATATTTGTACTTGCAGGTCTTCTGACAATGGTGTTTGGTTCGAACATGTTCTCGTAAAGCATTTCACCCCTCCCTCTCTCTCTGGCCTCATGCTTTAGGGGGCATCTATTACACAACATTTTGTCACCATCCCTACAATCCCCATCCCGCACATTGGAGGAACATTCCCGTGACTTAAATAAAGTGTCATGCCTTGCAAAGAATATCATTGCATCCCTTGCTATGAGGAGAAAATTTCCTCTGTTAACTTTTTCCTAAGAAGACCATTAGAAAAACATGTTTTTGGGTTGGCGCTGGAAGGCTGTTATGTCCTCGCACAAATGAAGGAAGTTAAAATTAGGCCCCGCGCCCATTGGTGCTCTGTCCTAGTGAACTACCCACGCCAAGTTGTTTTTGGAATGTTTTTTAAATATAGAGGTGAATTTTCCATGCTAACTACTTCGTGAGCGAGTTAGCTTGGGTTTTTCAACTACATAACCATGGACACCTTCCTTTGGCCTCTTGTTTCCACCTTTTGGGGGAACCTCCCAAAGGATAAGGCCTCCCTTCCACCATTTGAGGGATCCCAACATCCTCCTCTCCCTCTATAAATAAATCTATCTCACATTGATGCAACTAACTGAACCATTATAACTAAATAGCTAAAGAGGAATTGCTGAAAATCTTGGTGAGATAGAGCAGAGAGAGAGACCCTTTTCAAGAGTGTTATCACTATTAAAATTCTCTAAATTCAGTCAGTTCATACTTGCTCCTAAGTCATGGTATTAGATAGGTTTTGAGTCATTTTTATGTTTTATAGGGTCTAAGTCATAGGTTGCAAGTCTCATTTCATCACCAAATGAAGTTCACAAACCTTACTTTACTCCTTAGAAGTCTCATGCTACGTTTTGAAAACCATATTCTAAGTATTTTTCAAAAAACTTTTGAATAAGCCACGAAACCACGTTTTCGTAGTGTGCTCAGTGTAAAAAACTATTTCTGCGCTACGAAAACGCTGGTCTTTTCGTAGCTCAAAATCCCAAAATCACACTACTAGTGCTACGAAATTGGGGTTTCAGAATTTTCGGTTTAGCTGTCACATCCATCAACTTGGAGTTAAATTTTCATGATTATGGTGTCAGTCCACGATTATGGTGTCAGTCCACGAATCATCCTTCACGCATGCAACCATCCAAAGCAGTTATGAAATCATTATGAGATTCATTAGCAGTCATTTGTCATTGGTCCTTTGCAAATTTGAAAAGTTAATTGGTTATCATTGTTTTTATTTCATGCAAAGAAAGCACTACATGCATATATATTGCTGAAAGAGAAGCTCATGATAAGATACCAGAGCTCTCATTAATTTTTCAAGCGAGGTAGAATTTTAAATCAAGCGAGGCTGAATTCAATTGGTGATTATGTCAGCAGTTTCGATTGCCAATCAAGTAAGTTTGAAAATAATTGCAGACTGAAACAAGGTTTTTAATCAAGCGAGGAAGAGTTTTCCATCAAGCGAGGCTGAACCCAATTTTCAAGCGAGCCAGTTTATCCAACAAGGAAGTTGATTACAGATTTGCTGAAGACACAGGGTTTTCAGGAAAAATATGACTAAAGAAAAAAAAAATCATCAGTCTAGTCACTGCTTGAGGACAGAACCCGAAGGTTTAGAAACTCTCACAAGAGATAAATCTGTTGAAGAAGCCTTCAAGAAGGTAGGTTGCTGGAGGTTCTGTGAAAAGCTTCAAGGAGGGAATAATCAGGGTACCAAAGAATTTGCTACCAACTTCACAAGGTCAAACACAAAGGCTGGTTTTCTCAATTTTCCAATTTCTCCTGAAGTTATAGCAGCAGTCACAGAGATTCCAAGAGGGGAGGAGAGATGGTTTAAGAATTTTAGGTTTGAAATACAACCCTACAAAATATTTTTGAAACCAGAGTTTATGGATACTGATTTGAACAAAGTTGTGCCAAGAAGTTATGTCAAGGATGCATTTGCCAATCTGCTCTATAATATCCAAAGGTACTTCACTTGCGAAGGGAGATACCACAAGGTGTAAACTTATCACTTTAAACTCTTGTTGCATTTCAAAGGAATAATATCTCTAGACTTACCCTTATTTCTATTTCAAAGTCTGGCCAATATGGCAAACAAAGTACAGATGAAAACCCAGCCATGTGAAACATCATTATTTCATCATGGTCTAGTCAAGTTAATAGTTTTGCATGAGCTTTAGAAAGTGAATAGAGAATGGTCTAATTTTCTCTTTTTGAGTGGAATAGGGGTTGAAGGAACAGGTGCTAACCCTCAAGTCAAAGAAACATCTTCATCAAAGACCACTGAACCTACAGAATCAAAATCAAGGAGGTTTTTCAAGCTTAAGCCCAGGAAACAGGTTAAGGAACCTATGATAAAAAAATCACTGAATATCCAAAGGACTCCTAAATCTGCGCAGAAAAAGAGAACTCAGGTTAAAGAGACATTTCAGAAACAATCAACTAGTAAAACAGCTCAGAATAAGTTGACTAGGAGTCAAAATTCAAAGGAAAAGGGTAAGGCTGTGGTCATAGATGAAAATTTGCAATTAAGAGGAGACTTGAATGATATATTACAAGATATTGACATTGAAGAGTCCCCCCTAGTTCAAGTAGAGTTCATAAAGCTGGATACAGGTGGAAAATCAAAGAAATTGAAAACATCCAAAAAATTAGACTTTGAGGATGAGGTGTCAGAGTTTGTTTTTAAGCCTAGAAAACCATTGACTAGACAGTCTAAGAAAATGCAGCAGCCAAACATGGAGATAGACCAAATAGGAGGTGAGGATGCAAATGTTTTTGAAGAACCCATTAATACATCATCTCAAATACTTGAAGAAGACAGAAACAGAGTTTTTAATACTCAGAGAGAAAGGAGTAGTTATGAGGAGGTTAAAGACAAAATCAAACTTGCAAACATTGAGATTGATAAATTGAGGAAGAAAGTGAGAATGCATGTTGTAGAAAGGTCAAACTTTGAGAGGTTGAAAGGTCTGTGGGAGCTTGAAAAGGTTTTAAACAGTGAGTTAATCAGCAGTCAGGATCAATTCTTCATATGGACTATCCCTGCAATCAAGGAAGAAAAGTTCATAAGGATGGTTAATACCAAATTAAGAGATAATAATAGAAGGCTTAAAAGGCAGGTTGAAGACCTTGGGATACAGCTAGCAAAGCCTGAAGATCAACCACAGACAAAATGAGTGTAAACAGTAAGTGACATCTCCTAACACATTTTTGAGGTTATGTGGAAAGATTTCATTTTTGATGTAGTTCAAAGTTGGTTTTTGTTGATTATGAAAGCCTATATATAACTGGAAGGATGGCAGTAAAGGTCTGAAGCTTTAAATTTTGGAAACAAGCTATGAAAAGATAGACACAGCAGTTTCGTAGCACGCTACGAAACTCCTGTAGGATGTAGTTTGATTGATTTTGAAAGTTTTCAAAGGGTGAAAGGGCATGTTTATCAAACCTTGATGCTGCTGGAGGATGTATAATTATCATAAGTGAAGATCCAATTGAAAAACAAAGGAAAATGAAGATTCCAAGTAAGGTTTTCAAAGGTGAAGTTCTGCGCTACGAAAACAACAAACAGTTTCATAGCGCAGTAATGTTAACAATTTTGGGCATTTCTTCAAAGGTTTGTTTTGGGCACAGCTGGAAGGACGAAGTCACAGTAGCTTAATAAGAATTTTTCACATGTTTTGAGCACAAGTTGGTCAGCAGATGGTTTGAAGAAACATAAATGAAACACCATAGCTATTTTTCAGGGTATATAAGAGGCAAATCAATACAGTCAAACAGCAAGGAGATGAACATCATCAAGGTCGAAGTTTAGGAGGAGCAGCTGTTAGATAGAAGATTTAATGCTTAGATAAGGTTGTTAAGTTATAATAAAGAGTTTTAAGCCTAGTTGTGTTAGGACTCTAGAACAGACAGTTTAACTGTCAGATGTAATTAAAGTTTGTTTTAGCAGTTGATAGGTGTCAAGCTAGCAAATTCGAATTCTCTCAAGTGTGTGGAGAGAATCTAAGAAATGTAATGATGACTCTATAAGAGAGAAGAAGTCTAATTGCATAGGGTTGGAAATTTTCATAAGCAAGCATACTGTTGTTGTAGCAAAAACTGTGTTTTTATGTTAAATACAGAGATATTGGTTTCATCACTCAGGATTCAGAAAGGGTTATGGATGTTTGATATTCTCATGGTTTTCCTCTTTTAATTGCTTGCAGTGGCATGAATGTATGTTACTTAGAATTCACTGAAGGTGCTCTAACTTCCTTCATATGTTCATGAAATGTGTTTATTTTCTGTCCTATTGTTCTGTTGATGCATCTAAACCCTGAAATTCCCTGACTTCCATATGAAGCTGATACTCATGTTTTGTGAAAACACACTTGACTCCATAAGCCCAATAGATTTTTATTGATTAGCAGTACAAAAAATTATCCATTTATCCATTTTACTCATAGAGTTAGCCATCTAATCCTTATTTGAAAATCATAAACCTATTGAGAGAGCCCTCTCAGGTTGAGGAGGCTAAGCCTCAACTAAAAGTTTGGTTTGAAATAGTTACTCAGAGTCCTCTTGATCAACAACCTATTAGGGTCTGATTTTGAGATAACAGAGAGAGAGCTTATTATTTTTCCTCTATACATCCAAATTCCCCGACGAATGCTCGAGATGCACTTTGACTGGACCTGGTGAAGGAGTATACGACGTCAAGGATCCGATTGTAATCTCTTTCTTTCTATTAATATATACGTGACTAGTGTTCTGGTTCCCATCTTGTGTTAATGCGATTTACATTATGCAATATGTTTAATCTTCCTTGACTGATTAGCTAGTTATGAATGAAATTATTATCATGTATGCTGCTTGTGTCCTTTGATCTTTGTGTAGGCACCGAAATACCATTGTTGAAGGATCGCGAAGTGTCGGGACAAGGATTGTGAAACCTTTGCTACAGCTACATCGATCACGTTGGATTACAGGTAGGAAAATCTATCCCAACTCGTTTCATTCGTTAACTAGGAACCATCACATTAGCATGTCATCTTGTTGCTAGACCCACACTACGGCTAGAGGGATCGTCTCTGTCCGCAGAGAGGATTTACCTACAAAACAGTTATATAGTTGGAAGGATTATTAATGTCTCCACTTTTAAAAAGGGGAATTACTAGACTATTTGTCCAATCCCTTGGGAATCCTTGCTGAAGGAAATTGTTGAATATTTCCATGATGTGCGGTGCCAAAATGTTCATTCCCCACTTTAGATATTTTTCTTGAAGTTCAACCAAGTCCTTTGCCTTCCCTGTTTTCAAATTTTTAATTCCTACCTCCACCTCATGTACTGTGAAAAGCTTTGTAGTTGTGTTGATCCTAGGAGGAGGCTCAACCTCTAATTATTTTTCATAGAGTTGCCTTGCATAGTCAAACGACTGATTAGCTATAATATTATTTTCAAATTTCTTCTTCTTTGGTTGAAGTTCCTGCCAAAAACATTTTGGGTTATTCTTGCCTAGATATATGAACTCTTCTCGCCTTGTTTGCATGAACTCATAATTTTTCTTTTTAAAATCTTCTTATATAAATTTAAATTCATATTCCACTCTCCTTCCTTTTTCAAGTTTCTCCTTTCCATTTTTCATTCCTCATCGAACCACACATTTACGGGAAAAAAATTTGATTCCAATTTCCAATTTTTTTCTCTTTTGTACTTCTAAAGTGCACCATGGAATATATTTCTCTGTGTTAAATATTCTGGTTTAGAATTGAAATTCTTTACATTTCCTTTGTCGAATGGATATACAAATTATAATGCATATGAAAATTATGATGTTTGGTTGAATGCTTATACAAAGTGGCATATACAAGTTCGGGTCGATTAATAATTCTGAAATATACAAGGGGGCATATTAACATTACGAATTAGCGCATTTATTGTTGAAATGTCGGATGGGAGGAATTTGAATTATAAGGCGAATACTCTCTATCTATATGGCATAATAAAGCAAAGACATATGCCTATTTTCGAGTAAATGTGGAAGGCTAAGGGGGCTAAAATGTTATTACATCAATCTATGTATACGTATGGTTTTACATATGGTGGTATTAAAACTAAAACACCCCCTTGTTAAATGTGTAATGCCAAACTATATAGGAGTTGACATGGTATTGGGTTGCATATGACATTATGAAATATGTTACATAGAGTACTTCACACACACACACACACACACATATATAAAGCCAGTGTGGATGTTGTGTTGGAAATATTTAACTTGTTTCATATTTCAGGAATGTATGCAGAAGGACATATTTACCAAATTCATGGCAAAGTGGAGCACCTGTTGGGCTGCTACCTCAAGGTTTCTTAGATTGAACGAGGCTCCACATTTGTTGCTTTCAAAGTTTTGTTTTAAACCTAATAGTTTTCATCACTTTGATGATGAAAAGACTCATTTTCTTAAATTTTTTGAGAAGAATGGTTATAGTAAGCATCAGGGTCTTAGAGATTTCTTAAATGTTAGTAAAGGTCTGAAACCTAAGAAATATTTTAGTGATTTAGTTGGGAGTGTTAAACTTCCTTTTATCCAAGGTACTACTCACATAATTGCTTAGATTTTAAGGAAACATAATATCTCTTCCTCTTTTAGACCTTTGAACAACATTCTTGGTTCCCTCCGATATGTTAAGGACCATGTGGACCCCAAGAGCATTAAAGGTTTCTATTTGACCCCTTATTCCTATGGGATTCCTACATTAGGGAAATTCGTCGCTTTATAACTATGAGAATCTGTGAGCATGCTGCTGATATTAGACATTGTAGGACTTATTCCTCGGCTCTTGCCGAACATGCTGGGAAGACTAAGCACCACATTTGTTAGGAGGACTCCATAGTCCTTGCTAAGGTGGAGCATTTCCATCACCGCAAATTTTGGGAAGCTATTGAAATCGAAAAAAGGTCTAAGACATTGAATAGGGACGATGGGTGGAAAATTAGCAATGCCTGGATCCCTTCTCTCTACTCCTGATTTGTTCCTTCCTCTGCTCCATTTGTTTATTTTCTCTTTATTTTGACTCCTCTCTTGTGTTCATTTTTATATGTTGGTTTTGAGTTTATTCTTCTTGGTTATATATAAAATGGCTTATTGTTTTACTATAATCTATTTATGTGTTTATTATTATATTATTGTATTATTTATTAATTATATTATAATTTTATGTGTTGTATATTTTTTCCATTATGTTTTGATCCTTACTATTATTGTTCCAATTTTTATCTAAGTTTTATGTGTTTGTTTATTTTATTATTAACTTTATTATTATTTTTCTTGAATTTTCTATTATTAATTGTTTTTAGTTTTTATTTTTTATTTTTATTTGATTTTTATTTTTGTTTGGTTAAATTAATATTTGTTTATTATAATATTATTTAGTTAAATATTTGTTCATTATGTTTAATAACATTATAGAGTTAAATAGGGTAAATAATTTAATTATTTATTTTTCTTAAACTTTTGTTGTATTATATTATTAATTTTTTATAATGTTTAAGTCATTGTTCATTGCATCTCCCTACAATATATATTTATGAGTTTGGATCATCTCAATCATCATTCTTCCGATGATGAACTACACTTAGTAGTTCAAAACGCTTCCGCCTAAAAAAATTCGGATGCAATTTTCCAAGATATTTTAATTTTAATAAGCTATGAATCACAAAAATTTACTCTCACGAATCAAGATATTATATATATATATATATATTTTAATTTAAATATGTGTTTATTCATTGCGCATGATTTTATTTTATCAATTCATGTGTGGCATTGGCCACTGTGGATGCCCGTCATGGTCAAAGCCACGCTTTTTACATAACAAGACAAACAATATAGAGTTGGATTGGGGCCTCGAACCAGGAGGTGGAACTGAGATAGCGACCACCCCACCCCCCTCCCTCACATTTTAAGCTCATCTATTAGGTTAGTTGACCCTAGACATGGAGGTGGAAGCGAAAGGGTTCGTAGGAGGCCCCACAATATTATTTTTAATTTATTTGATGGGAATATATGGTATATTGGGTCATAATATATGGTGTTTAGAGTTAGTGGGCGTCCTAGATGAGGATTTAACATTAAATTCAAATCAAACAAAAAGTATAATGTATTGCTACAACAATGAGTAAACAACAGGGATGCAATGCAGTATTTTCCCTGCAATATATGTGAATATATATGCTAGGATGAGGGAAACAACTATAAAATCATTTTCAAACTCAATAATTGACTTAGGAATGACCAATTATTTGTCTTATATGTTTCTTTTTGTATCATGGCTCTTTTGTTTAATGCCCATTTGCTTGCTTTGGAATGATCTCACTCCTAATCAAGGCCCATGTGAATACATTCCATTTCAATAAAGGGAATAGATATGTCTATATTAGTGGATCCAACTTTTAATGAATGATAAGAGATAATAAAGTGCCTAATGAATTGATAATTAGACAAGCTCAACCAAGTGTTGGTGTTAGAGACACAATATTGGCAAAGATAAATTTTTATGGTTGATGGAATGTGAGAATTAAATTATACACTATCAATTGAACAATTTATTTGTTGCCTGTAGGCATTCATCAAATTGAACAGTCAAATGGTAGAAGACTACCACACATTGCATAGAACATAATGCCATTGCTGATGTGTATGGCCTCAAAATCTAGAAAACGAGTATTTATGGTGTTATAGGTCAATTTGGGCATCATCCCCCATGACCTGGTCAAACTGGACATCATCCCCAGGACCAATGAAATAGGGTTTACCATCCCCTATCATTTCAGTTGTTATATGCCCTAAGAGAAGAAAAAATCATTCATGACTTCTATTGTGAGATTTCCAAGGTTTGAAGTATATGTTATATCACTTATGAGCTCACCAACGCTTCCTCTCAAAGGAATAACTGTGTTTCATATGCAGCTCCCTCCATTCAAGGGTGCACTACAATGCACTTCCCGACATTCAAGAGTGTGTTGGTCAAATGGGAGAAAAATTCTCACTGTTCTAGAATATCCACATGGTCAGTGCCTTCTAGAAGAGTCCATATGTGTCAAACTTCGAATCCAAGTGTCCATCATACACCTTTGAGCTTGGGAACATTTCTTTCCTATTATTACAAAGTCATTGATTTAGAAACTACCTTCATTTTCCCTATAAATTGAGCACAAATCCTAGTGCTAGGTAAGGAATAATTTTGGTAAAGAAATGTTGTTGGATTCTCAATTAAGAGAGTGAAAGAAGTGATATGCTGCTGGTGAGATGTTGAATGTGATGAGGTTGGGATGAAGCTGGAGCTAGTGACATCAAATCGATCATTGGTTGTAACCTCCCCCTTCTACTCTTTAATAAATATTGTTGTGCATTTTCCCATATATGTATCTATTTATGTTTCTATTTCTCATGAAATGGACTCTTGAATGATATATATGATTCATGTTTAATCGATTTAAGTGATTAAGATAAATAGGCATATGTATATTGCAATTTATTTGTTGTTCTCTGTTTATACTTGCAGGAATCAATATGGTGATCTAAGTTGGATTGGAGGCTATAACAAAAGCGATAGAAGGAGAATAGGAAGCGCTTGGATCACAAGTAGGTTCTTATATCTTTCTATGTTTATATTTACTCTTAGAGAAAGTGATATCAAAGTCTTTAATCCATTGTTATAAGTATCTAGCACCACACTTAGGGAAGTTGTTTTATCCGTAGATCATAATTTTGCATAAAAAATTGGCAACACGAAGTATTTACTCTTCATTAGAAGTGTGTTTTGTAGCTTGTAATGCAATCACTGCCCAATGCGTCATATCACATTAATAAGACTCATAGTGCACTTTCTGCCACTCAGGGGTGCATTGCAACACACTATCTCCCCTTAGAGACTGTGTTTCCCCCTTAGCCAACCAAATTCCATTTGAATTTTTCATTTCCATCATTCTCATCTATTTTTTTGTTGTCTTTTCAATTATCTAATACCTCCTAGAGACCAGTGAATTTGCCTGATTCTTCCTCCTTTGAAAAGTAAGTTTGTTCAATGTCTCTTTAAGTGTTTTTCTTTATCATTGCAAAATAAAATTCAAAGTATTTTATTTCTGCATTAGATCCATTTGTTTTCGTAAATGAAATTGTCCTTAAATTCTTCGTTTCCTGTAGGAAAAATTGGAGTTCCATTCTTCATTTTTCCTAAAAGATAAATTATTGTAAATTACTCATTTCTCAAAGAAGAAAACATTTGTTTTTGTTGATTTGATGCATATAGTTTCCTTTCTTTCATTCACATTAAGGGGACTGAAAATAAAAACCTGCATTTGCATATACTGAATTGTGTGTTTTTCATAGGAACAAGTTAGGAAAGCTGCATATTAGTTTGTGCTCTTTGTTGTTTGCTCTCAAAACTGATTGCTCTTTCCCTTAGTAGCTAAGATTTTCATTGAAAAAAAGATAAAATTGAAAAGTTTTCTTATCATTTTAGTTTGCATTTTTAGGAATTTCCATCACATCACATGGTGAACCTCAAAAGGAAAATTTTTAAACAAGATCAACTTAAATTTTATATTAATTTACCTAAAAAAACATTGGAACCATAACGATAACAATTAGAAGGTCTAGGACAGAGACATGTTCAGACATCGTTAAACATAGCAGTTGTCGTAAAATTGTCTGCAATACATTCCGAGTGTGATAATTCACTCCACGTACGTAAGTATATCGGAGCTTGTATGCATACCTTCGGGTAGATCGAGTGGTGTTCTAGTACCAAAGTATAAGGGGGTGATCTCACTGTGCGGTTTCACATCAGACATCGCTAATATGGACTAGGGCCCCCACGTACCTTCGGGAATATTTGGGAGGAAAAATTTAGGTTGCTATCCATCCATATTGAATCGAGTTGGCCACCTTGTAACTTGTGATACATCGAACACATCGTTCGCGGAGATTTCCTGCCCGTACTTCTTGGTTCGCCAAGAGGTATTCTGTAGTTCACAATTACTTGGCAAACCTTTTTCCTAGAATTATCGCTTTTATTTTATTTGTTTGTTTTTGGTCATAAAATAAATCAATCATCATGGAAGAATAACACCCCTTTCCCCATCATTCACGTAGAATAGCAATGAAACCACCTTTACCACCGGAAGCCACTGTTGTTTGGTGAAGGGGACATTGCTCTACCGAAACAAGTACTATCAGTACCTTTGGTGCAAAACCATCCTCACATATACCATAGTCAGCACAAGTTGTTTCTACAAATCTTGGTTCATCTACTGTTGTCGAGACAGAGTCCTCACAGCTACACGTGGTCATGATCCATCCAATCAGTGAGACCATACCTCCCGAACCCGATGTTGTTCCACTGGAAATTGATCCGCATCGTGTCACTTTTTTTCCAGAAAATTTGAATCTCGAAGTCGAATGACCGGAAGTTGTTCCAGTATCGGTCACCCCACAATCTATTGTAGCCATTGAGTCTCCCATATCGCGTAGTCAACCTCCTGAAATATAATTTGGGCCTGACGACGAAATCCTTCCACCTAGTTTAATTTTGATTGATGAAATACCCCAAGACGAAACACCTTTAACTCCAACTCATTTTGGGGCGAAGCTTTACCTATACAAGTCTTTTCCTCAATCACCTGCCTATGGTTTTGTTGATACTGTGTCTATTCGAGTTCTCGTAGATCCAGTAGGGTATACATTTGGTTGTATAACCATGGCTGCGACAACATCCCTGACTGAACCATTTGTTTCAGTTGCGACAACATCTACTGTTGCTTTATATTTGATGTATTTTCCTTGGACTTTGCCCATGTCATCATCTGGAATCCTATCTGGTTCCTCCCTTATGAGTATTGAACGACTTGATCCTTTATTCACATCTTCACTGCAATATCAAGTTGGTTCCATTAGTTATTCTCCTTGGTGTTCGATGATACCACATAAATTACCCTCGGATATTCCTAAGTTCAATAGAAACCTTGGGGAAGACCCGTTGATGCATGATATAACTTATCATTTGTGGTGTTCATCAAATTCCTTAAATGATGACTCTTTTAGACTACGTCTTCTCCAGCGCACACTCACTAGTCCGACTGCTCTATGAGGATGATTATTTTACTATTTCAACCTCATTAAAAAATGAAACAGGTTATGAGGATAGTAATTTTCCTGTGTCAACCTCGATCAATGAAACATGTTCCCTTGAGTATAGTTCCTTTACTGTATCAACCTTGATAAATGAAACAGATTATTGAGGATAGTTCTTTTACTTTGTCCACCTCGTTAAAAAATGAAACAGACCATGAGGATAGTTCTTTTACCATGTCAACCTTGTTAAAAAATGAAACAAGTCATGAGCATAGTTTTTTCCTGTGTCCAGCTCGTTAAAAAATGAAACAAATCCTCTCCTAAATGAACCTTCATTCCATCAAACTATTAGTAACCAGTAGCCTACTTAGGTGAATGCAATGAAGCTTGGGGGGTATCTTCTCTTGCAAGGGGAATTTGACATGTGCTCTTGCAGGAGGTATTCAAAACATTCTTACCAATTGCACCCAATCAACTGCTGAAGTTTGGGGGAAAAAACAGGTTCAGAGCTCCAAAATGTAAATAGTAACTTTCAAATGGTAAAAATGAATAGTAAAACTCTTTTAATTAGTCATTTGATTATTTGTAAATCATATTTATTGCTGTGACTATGGTTTTATTCATTTTTGTCATGAAACAGGTATTTTTAATCCATTTGATGTTGTTCTGAATAGGTTTGCAACTAATATAGCAGATTAGTCGTGCACATTTATTTCGGGAATTATTTTACCACAAAGCATAGTTTTATCCTTATTTTTTGAGCTTTGATAAAAACAAAAGAGGACTTGAAGCACACGTTTATCTCTTTTTCGAGTTTCGATAACAACGAAAAAGGAACCCCTGTAGTCTTCTTTTAGCTCTTTTCAGACTCCGATAATTTGAAAATATTTCCAAGCACTTGTTTTTTCGAGCTCGTAAAATTAAATGAATTGATATCGACATGTGCTCTTGCAGGGGGCATTCAAAACATTCTTACCAATTTCACCCAACCAACTACTGAATTTTGGGGGAAAAAACAGGTTCAGAGATCCAAAATGCAAATGGTAACTTTCAAATGGTAAACATGAACATTAAAACTCTTTTAATTAGTCATTTGATTATTTGAAAATCGTATTTATTGCTGTGACTATGGTTTTATTCATTTTTTATCATGAAACAGGTATTTTGAATCCATTTGATGTTGTTCTGAATAGGTTTACAATTGATATAGCAAATTAGTCATGCACATTTATTTCGAGAATGATTTGACCACAAAGCATACTTTTATCCTTATTTTTCAAGATTTGATAAAAACGAAAAAGGACTTGAAGCGCACTTTTATCTCTTTTTCGAGCTTCGATAATGGAAAAAAAGGAACTCCTAGAGTCTTCTTTTAGCTCTTTTCACACTTCGATAATGTGAAAATATTGCCGAGCACTTGTCTTTTCGAGCTTGTAAAAGTAAATTAATTGATATCTACTCAATATAAGCTTAACCCTTTTCCGGATTGAGAAAGATTATTTACGAAAAAGGAAAACCTTAGTCAAACATGGCTAGGAGGTTCTCTCAGATATCATTTTACACTTTTTCAGATTTGAGCGAAAATTTACGAAATGTAATTATGGAGTTTTATTTTCTCCTCTTTTTCAAACTCTCTAAATATGAAAAAGGACTGGGTTGTCACTATCGTTAGGCTCTTTAAAACATAAAATAATGATGGGCTTGTCGATCATGGCAAGAATTGAGTTTCATTCATCGCTAGACTCATTAAATTATTAAATAGCGATACATTATTCACTCGAAGGGTTGAATTATAGATCAAGCATATGTTATCCTCCTCAAGCTTATTAAAAAATAAAGAGGTACTGGTCGACAAATGGCCAGGGAAAATTTGGGAAAGTGAACAGAACTTTTACTGTAGTAGGTCGCTCTTGAACATGACACTTCACTCCATCATCGTGATTGTTTGGGTTGGGTAATCTTATTGACGGTTCATTCATACCTATGGTTCATCATACCTTCACTTCGGTTTTGGGTCAATGCTTCCAACTCATCTCAGTGTCGCCAATATGTTTAAGAGAAGTCATCCAGTGAATACTCATCCTTCTGCAATACTCATAAACCTTCATTATCATGACAGTCATCCCTGAACATTGCTATATCAAGTCACATTTTGTCTCTGAAATCAGTAACTCCTGTTTCACAATAAAGTGGCTTCCTATCGACATCAAATCATCATGCAGGAAGTTTACTTAGAAACATCATATTCCAGTACCATGAGGCTTGTTACAGCATCGACAATATCCTCGCTTCCGGACTTTTGACCAAAATATTTTGTTTGGCGTTCGACATTAAATCATCTATTCACGCCTTACGAAATGTACTGCGGTACCTTGAGAGCCATTAACATCAATGGTGGTTCTCTCACGTTTGTTAACAACTCACATCATTAGCTGGTAATTAAACGATGTCTTACCATGTTCGATTACAAATCATATATTCGCATGGATAAACTTGTACCTGAACGATCAAGTGAACGAGATAAGAAGACCCCAGATCTAGTTTCCGCCATCTGGGCTGCAATTTTAGGATTTATGTACACATCATCTATACAGTGACCTTACATACAGATCATCATCCGAACATGGGCCTATATCTGTAGGCATGTCTGTATTGAGCAACATTCCAATGTAGACAACTTTTTGCACTATGTACATTTTATTAGATAGTTTATGTGCTGAGCATGGAAATGCCTCTCTGAGCAATTCCTAATCAAGATGCAAATATCATGATGTAATGTATTGTAATATTGATGCAGGTCACCACTCTGCTTCAGTTCCAGCCCATCACGTCGTAAAGAATCTCATTCAAAATATTGTTATTATTATGACTTCATGATTTAGGGGGTAACTGTTATAGGTCAATGTGGGCATCATCCCCCATGACCTAGTGAAACTAGACATCATCCCTAGGACCGATGAAATAGGGTCTATCGTCCCCTATCATTTCAGTTGTTATATGCCCTAAGAGAAGAACAAATCATTCATGACTTCTATTGTGATATTTCCTTATGAGCTCACCAACGCTACCTCTCAAGGGACTAACTACGTTGCATATGCATCTCCCTCCATTCAAGGGTGCACTGCAATGCACTTCCTGACATTCAAGAGTGCATTGGTCAAATGGGAGAAAAATTCTCATTGTTCCGGAATCTCCACATGGCCAGTGCCTTCTAGAAGAGTCCATAAGTGTCAAACTTCGAATCCAAGTGTCCATCTAACATCTCTGAGCTTGGAAACATTTCTTTCCTATTATTAGAAAGTCATTGATTGAGAAACTACCTTCAATTTCCCTAAAAATTTAGCACAGATCCTAGTGCGAGGTAAGGAAGAATTTTGGTAAAGAAATGTTGTTGGATTCTAATTTGAGAGAGTGAAATAAGTGATATGCTACTAGTGAGATGTTGAATGTGATGAGGCTAGGATGAAGCTGGAGCTGGTGACATCAAATCGATCATTGGTTGTAACCTCCCCCTTCTACTCTTTAATAAATATTTATGTTCATTTTCCCATATATGTATCTGTTTATGTTTCTATTTTTCATGAAATAGAATATTGAATGATATATATGTTTCATGTTTAATCGATTTAAGTGATTAAGATAAATAGGCATCTGTATATTGCAATTTATTTTTTGTTCTCTGTTTACTCTTGCAAGAATCAGTCTGGCGATCTAAGTTGGATTGGAAGCTACATCAAAAGTGACAGAAGGAGAATAAGAAACGCTTGTATCAAAAGTAGGTTCTTCTATCTTTCTATGTGTCTATTTACTCTTAGAGAAAGTGATCAGGAGATCATGTCCAAGTTATGCAAATTGCTCAAAATGAAAGTGTTCAAAAGTGGTTGCAATTTGAACAACCAGAAAGGTCTCATCGCTGCGATTTTGGCGCCATGAACGGTTCTCAAAAATGAGGTCATATATGAAAGTTATTGAGGTTTGAAATCTCCAGTAAACTCCAAAATTCAGCTGACCAAGTTTGACTTTTAAACTTTGGAAAAATTTAAAAAAGAATATTCCAAAGAATATTCTAAGAATATTCCCTGGAATATTCCATTCGAGCTAATCAGACTTCGACAAGTGGCATTGAAGGATTGGTCAATGGTTTGACTTATTTGGATTTTGGCCAATCAACGGGTGCCACGTGGCAAGCCCAGAGGACGCCACGTTGCCCTAGGCCGGGTATGTATGGCATATCAAATTTTTGGTAATTAGTCGGGTTTGAACCCGAGACCTGGCGAATGTGGGCAGGGCCACCTAACCATATGGGCGACATAGGTGTTTCTTAATATTGTTGGGCAGTAATTCATAATAAACCGTTATCAAACTAACCGTCGGTGGCAAGGGGGCCAGCCCCTATATGATATAACCTTATCGCCTGAAACCGGGGGCTTCACCATAAACCGCGGAGTAAACTTTTAAATCAACCGTAACATGTGGCCATGCAGGTTTAAATATTTAATGCGAAGGTTACACAAAATTTATGACAAACGGTTATGTTGGCGGCTTGGGCCGAGAAGGTCATGTGACCACTCTGTGCTTAAAAATTAAATTCCAGGTGGAACAGTTACTGCCAACTTTGGGTGGAGTCCGATAAATTCAGAATTTTGGCCAGTTTAGTCGGATTATCTGCAGTTACTCCACATTTAGTGGGGTTTTGGGGGGACATTGGGCATTTTCTTGCAGAAGCCATAAGTCCCTCTTTATTGAACCAAATTGGATGAAATTTTAGTCAATTTTGGGTCTCTTCGACCTTATGAACAGTTTGGAACAAGTCTCAAGTCAGGAAAAGATGATATACAACAACATTTGTTTCAAGGAAGATGAAGAATCCATTAGGGCCATCATGGAGAAGGCACTGTATTAGGTAATATTTCACTGTTTAGTGTGAAACAAAAGCCATTTCTAGCTATTTTCTATCTTCTAAAGCTGAATTACAGCTAGTTTTTCCTATTGAAGCATATTTTTTACTTGTGTAACCATTTTGAGCAAATTAATAGAGCAAGGACATGCCATTGGGGAGCCTTGGACTGGAAGATGTAGCCCAAGAGGGGTGAACTGCCTCAACAATTTGCTATGTTATGTGATGGTGAATTTTATTTGCTGGGTATTTCTGCTATGATATGTTAAACAGTAAATTTACTTAACTAATCCTCACACATCAAACTCAAAAACACAACCAAAACTACTTTTTTTAACCTGCAACTCATGGAGAACACTTTGCACACTTTATTATATCAGAATAGATACTTTGCATAGCATAAAAAATACAATCCATTTCAGATCAGGTTAGTATCGGAGATGGTGTTTTTGAGCATTAGGAGAGCTAGTGTTTCTCTCTGTATTTTTTTTGTGCAAAAGGATTTGTTTAAAAGTTTACATTATAACCCTTGCAAGCAGTGCAGGGCCATTTTGGGGCAGCATTTGTTGTAGGTTTTTTAGGCTTACGAGGCAGAGTTTTCTAGAGGGTGAAGGAATAGCTATGGATATCTAAGTCTTGGAGAGGAAAAAAATGAAGAAAGGGTTGAAGGCTTCTTCCTTACCCCAAATTACCTTAAGGTCACCCTTGAAAACAAACCCTCTTGACGATTGTTTGTTAAGAAGCTTTTGGAGTATGTTTGTTGTTTGGCTGCTTGAATAAGAGTTTGTCTCTACAACCATTTGGTTAAAAAAGCTTTGTAATTTGTTTTGAAAGCTTTGAGAACTTTATTGAAGTTCCTTTTGTTAATTGACATCATAATGACAACTTCTACAAGTGAAGTTTCCTCTTTCACAAGATTCTTCGATGATGATATGAAGCATGACTTTATTATATTGAAGGACATGGTGCAGATTTTGTCTAAGGATAAAAGAGAAAGCACTGAACTTCGTGAACAATTGTTTACCATGAAGGAAGAGAAGGAAGAAATTCTTCAAAGATTGCATGATATGGAGAGGAAGCTCCATCAAGCCCAAGAGGCTTTGACCAATAAAATGCATGAGGAAGAGGTAATCCATTCTAATTTGTCTTCAATTTCCTCATTAGAAATATGTGTTGTTTCTTTCGAAAAACATACAAGAGGTATAGGGTCCAAATTAATTATTAAAATGGGCTATGAAGGAAAAGGGTTAGGAAATCATGCATAAGGCATGGTTGAACCTGTTTCGGTTGAGGAACGACCCAAGAATCTTGGTCTTGCTTATGTGAAATTTAATGGCAAAGACTCCAAAGCCATGAAAGCATGTGAGGCTACTTTAAAGAGAACCTTTGTTCCAAGTTCTCAAATGCAAATATGTAAAATTTGTTTCAAATATGATTGCCATTGCTTTAAGCCTTTGTTGCAGCAAGAAGATGGTAGACATCCAGCTTATGAAGAGCATGCAATTTCAGACAGTTTTCAAGACAAAAATGATGATGTTAGTCTGCAAATGAAAGCTGTAGCCTCTACTAGTTCATCTTCTCATGAAGACAAAAAGGATGAACATTCAAAGCAGCACAAGAGGTATAAATCTTCTCATGATCAATTTGATTGTGTTTCTGTAAAGCATGATTATTTTGCATTCTTAAATGGAAGAAAGATTTGCTGTACATATTGTGGTCGATTTAACCATGATGTTTCGAGATGCTCGATGAGGAAGAAAGCATACAGGAAGCAGATGAAGCAAAGGAAACTTTCAAAGAAGGTGCATAAGATTTGCACATATTGCTAAAAGAGGGGACATGTTGTCCCCCATTGTTAGAAATTGCATCCAAATAGTCGTCCCAAGCACATGCAGTAAGAGGACAGAAAGATTGGCGAAGGTGGAACCAAGGATTCCATTATTGATGTGAAAACGGAAGTTTCACATGAAGAAGAGTTGCAGCAGCAAAAGTCGCCATGGAAGTGGCTTGGTAAGAAGTGGATGGACTTCTTAGTATAGTAAGACGTACTCATTTTGTACATATGCAAATTTTGGTTGTATGCATGTATTTTATGCTGTAATCTCTCGTTTGTTTGAGCCACCTTGGATCTTTGATCAAGGCATGGATGTACAGTTTCCTTCTGCAAATTTCTTGCTAGAAATTTTCTGAGTGAGTGCAAGAAAGACAGTGCTTGAAAGGAGGACAAACGCATCGGGGAAAGGAAGTGTGAATTTATTTATAGTTGTGGTTCAAAGTCACTAGCCATGCAAGGCAAGTGTTTGGAGGTTGAAGAGAAGAGGGTGCAGTATTCTTATTTTCTATACAGATCAGTTTCAGTAGTCCAGAGAGCTTTTGGGGTCCAAAAGCTTCTCATTTGGGAGGTGTGATCAGGAGATCATGTCCAAGTTATGCAAATTGCTCATAAATGAAAGTGTTCAAAATTGGTTGTAATCTAAACGACTGGAAAGGTCTCGTCGCTGCGATTTTGGTGCCGCAAACGGTTCTCAAAACTGAGGTTGTATGTGAAAGTTATTGAGGTTTGAAATCTCCAGTAAACTCCAAAATTCGGCTGACCAAGTTTGACTTTTAAACTTTGGAAAAATTAAAAAAGAATATTCCAAATAATATTTCGGGAATATTCCTTGGAATATTCCATTCGAGCTAATCAGTCTTTGACAAGTGGCATTGGAGGATCCAATCAAAAGGTGCCACGTGGCCCCAGGCCGAAGAGAAGTTTGCAATCAAAATTTTTATAGTCTAAAGGATTCGAACTAGTAACCTGCCGCCTACCAGAGGAGAGGCCCTACCGACCTGCCTATGAGTTTGTTCTTAACTTTTATTGTGGGTAGAATGCATTTATGTTTAAAATATGTTTTGGGCAGAGAAAAAAAAGGGCCAACCCCGCAGGGCTAGCCCCTATGCCATGTGACCTATAACCGTGACCAGGGGCGCGCATCTTTCAACTTATTCGCCAACAGTTTAACCATTAACGCCTATTGGACATGTGAAAGCGGAATTTCTAAAAACCACCAAATTTATTGCCTCCGCCTATTTAGGGCACGGTTCTACCAGTTAAGGATTTCCCGTCGTTTTTGGAGCGCTAACTGGAGTTCCTCCAGTTTTGGAGGAGGTTTTTGAGGGATATTGGGAAAATCATGTTTCTGCCATAACTCCATTTTTCAACCAATTTGAGTGAAAAAATAGTCAATTTCGATTATATTAGACCTTCTATACTCAATGGAGTATGTTGCAGAGTCATCAGAGAGCTTCTAAGTAATTATTTGCTTCAATGAAGTTCAAGGGGCCACTAGGGCCACCAAGAAGCAGCAACAGTTTGAGACCTAGCCATGGGAGATAAAGGCCTTATCCAGAGATCCAATAGTCAAAATTGGATATTTTAGATGTTATGAATCTGATGAGATGGTTTGCATAGCTTGTAGAGAAATTTTTATGGTTTCCAAGGGCCATCAGTGCCAACTTTTTCTAGCAGCAATGCAGGGTCTAGCCAGAGCAGCTAGAGACCATATATAGCGAACCAGTAGTCATTACTGAATGTAAAAAGAATTTTTAATATAATGGCAGAGGTTTCAGAAATTTTTGAGGACTTGTCAAACCAGGAGGTAACTCCTCAAATCAGAATGTGTATTAGCTGAAGAATGTACATGCCTTTATAGATGGGAGGTGAGGCTATTGGGATTCATCTCCCAATGACTCTTGGCCTTCCTTATTTCCTAATATTAAATAATATACAAAAATACAAATGCACACCCATCCATAGGATTAGGTGTCAACATTCCTCCCTTTAATCCGAAGGGATGTTGGTGAGTCCAAGCATCGATCTGAACTTTTCAAACTTTTCTCTTCCAAGTGCTTTGGTGAAGATGTCAGCAGTTTGCTCATTTGTGGAACAATGATGTACATGGATGGTTTTGGCCTGAACATGATGTCGAATTAGATGGTACTTTGTATTGATGTGCTTTGTTCGATCATGGAACTTTGGGTTCTTGGCCAACTTTATTGCAGAAGTGTTGTCGATCATGAGTGGAGTGGAATACATTTGTTTCGTCTGCAAATCTTCTTGGATCTTCCGGAGCCACACAATTTCTTTTGTTGCTTCAGCTGCTGCCACATATTCTGCCTCGGTCGTGGAATCTGCTGGAACTGACTGTTTGCGTGATCTCCATGAGACAACTCCTGATCCAAGACTCATGGTGTAACCTGTAGTAGACACCCCTGTTTCTTTGTTGCCATCAAAGTCTGAATCAGAGTATCCGATCAAGCTGAAGTCGCCTACCTGTGTATATTTGAGTCCAAAGTCTTGAGTCCCCTTCAAGTACCTTAGCACTCTTTTTGCAGCAGACCAATGTCTTTCACAAGGTTTTTGCATGAACCTTGAGAGGATTCCAACAACAAATGAAATGTCAGGTCTGGTGGTGGTCAGATAGATAAGACTTCCTACAAGTTGTCTATACTTAGTTGCATCCTCAAATTCCTTCCCTTCAATAGATGTAAGCTTCAAGTTTTGTTCCATTGGAGTGCTTAAGGGTTTACAGTCATCCATGCCAAATTTGTTCAAGAGATCTCCAATATACTTCTTTTGAGAAAGAAATATGAATTTAGGATGTTGAATTATTTCAATACCCAAATAGTAATGAACATGACCCAAATCAGTCATTTCAAAACCTTTCTTCAACTCTTTCTTCTTGGATGCAATATAGCTCTCATTGTTTCCTGTTATCAAAAGATCATATACATATACCACAAGATATACAACTGTTTTTCCAACATTCTTAACAAACAAAGTTGCATCATCAAGATCAAAGTGTTTGAAATCAAGTTTCAGAAGATGCTCGGTCAATTTCTCATACCAGACTCATGGTGCTTGCTTGAGGCCATACAAGGATTTTACAAGTTTGCAAACTTTGTGTTCTTGACCCTTTATCACAAATCCTTCTGGCTGGGACATTATAAACTTTCTCCTTTAGATCTCCATTCAAGAAGGTTGTTTTTACATCCATCCGATGGACTTTCCATCCATTCTGAGCTGCTAAGGCAAAGAGAGTCCGGATGGTGGTCCATTTTGCTGTGGGAGCAAAAGTTTCTTCATAATCGACTCCTTCTTTCTGTGCGAATCCTTTTGCCACAAGCCTGGCCTTGTGCTTGTCAAGTGAGCTATCTGCTTTGTACTTGTTCTTGTAGACCCACTTACAGCCAATTGGTTTCGCTTCCCAAAGGTGTGGAAATACTGCCTTCCAAGTGCCATTCTTTATCAAGGCATCATACTCCTTTCCCGCATCGCTTCTTTCCATTCATCAAGTAGCGGCTTCTTTGAAGGAATTGGTTCATGATTCGTAGACAAATCAATCTGGCCAGCTATAAGCAATATCCATATCAACAGGGAATCAGAGTTATCTGTATCACCTTCAATTTCGAGTGGAACTTCGTTCGTTTCTTCCAACCTCATCGTAGATACATCCTCCGTTGTCTTTGTCATCATTTGGGAGCATCCTTTTGAAGTTGGCCCGTGCCATCACTTGACCGAGTTGGGATTGATTCAAGATTCAATCTCCCAATTCTGTCAATCACATCATCCAATGTGTCATCCGTGGTTGTTTCTTCATGTGGGGGAGAGAGTGCTTAAGGATATGATTCCACAGTTTGATTCAATATCGGAATTCCCCCTTCAAGGTGTGGAATCACATTATCAAACTCTTGGAAAGACTTTGCATGTGTGAATCTATCCAGGCGATCAAGTTGCCGCTCAACAACCTTGTCACTCTTGGAAGATTCAAGAAATATGACATCTCTTGCTATCACAAACTTTTTATTTTCTTCATCATAGAGACGATATCCTTTGGAGGTATTGGAGTACCCCAAGAAGATACATTTTCTGCTTCTAGCACCAAGTTTGTTCCTTTGACCCTTGGGTATCAAGGCATAACAGGTGGACCCAAAGACCCTGAAATGCTTTACCGAAGGAATGTGGCCATGCCGCATTTCAAAAGGAGTTTTGTTTCTAATTGAACTTGAAGGACACCTATTCTTTATGTAAACAGCACATAGAACTGCATCAGCCCAAAACATCAATTTTACATTCTTGAAAAATAACATGGAGCGGACCATATTTAAAATGGTTCTGTTCATTCTTTCAGCTACACCGTTCTGTTGTGGATTATATGGCACAGCTGTTTGATGTTTGATTCCATGTTGACGAAGATAATTTTCAAATTCGTTTGAAGTGTATTCTTTTCCATTATCAGTACGTAGAGAGCCAATATGTGTTTGTGCATCATTTTCAATCCATGCATGAAAATTTTTGAAAGTTTGAAAAGCATCAGACTTATTATTCAGTAAGTAAATCCAACACATTCTGGTGTAGTCATCAATAAATGTCATCATGTATTTGTTTCCATTTGCAGAAGCAATAGGCATAGGGCCACATAAATCTGAATGAACAAGTTCAAGTTTCCTATGTGCTCTTAAGTGTGAATCATGAAATGGCTGTTTGCTATGCTTTCCTAGAATACAAGCATCACATTCCTTAGGTTTTACAGGAATTGTAGGCAGTCCATCAACACCATTTTTCTTCAACAAAAGAAGGTTGTCATAGTTTAAGTTTCCAAATCTAGCATGCCATAAAAGACTTGATGGAAATGTACCTTCATCATGATATGAACTGAATGCAAAGTTTTGAGCATGAGCAGATGAACCTTTCAGCTTCAAGAGTCTCCCTTCTTCTATTCCCTCCATGACAAGTGAGCGATCTGATGCTTTTCTGACCTCTGCCTTGCCATCAAACAAGTGAATTGAGTGTCCTTGCTACCGGATTTCGATCAGGGATAGCAAGTTTCTCTTCAACTCCGGGAGGTATAGAACCTCATGTAGGATATGATCAGGGAGACCAGGCAGTTTAAGCCTGACTGTGCCAAGTCCTGATGGCTTGAGTTTGGATTTATCTGCGAAATATACTGCTCCATCAACTTTGTCAGTGAATTCTTCAAAAAAATCTTTTCTAAATGTCATGTGACATGTTGCTCCTGAATCTAGCAGCCAAGCATCTCTCCATGAAGTAAATGAAACATCAAATAGGTTTTCAGTTACTCCATTGTTACAATGTGCTAGAACAGAATGAGCTGATTCAGCTGGTTTACCTTGTCTTTGTCATCAGTTTTACCTCTGTCTTGATTTGTTTGCTGCTGAGCTTTAGATTGCCTGCCCCCCTTTTCTCTGAAGTTTCTTCTTCGTCTTCTGCCTTCTCTTCCTCTGGATGGGCCTGAAGCGTGTCTCTTTTCTCTCTGTGCCAAGTAGGCAGCCTCTTTAGAAGATGAAGGGACTGTCATCTTCTTTTGAAGGAGGAGAGAAAAAAAAAAAAAAAAAACTCTGCTGGAAAATTTCTCTTGAAGGAGAGAAAACAAACTGAATTCTGCATAAAAAATATATATATAATTTTTTTTTTGTTTGGGAAAAAAAATGTATATGAAAAAAAGGTGGAATTACGAATGGGATGGGGGCAGAATTATATGACTATGGGAGAGGGCGGAATTATTGAAGGAGGAGTGGTATAGAATATGGAATGTGAAGGGAAGGGGTGGAAATACCATGTATGAGAGCGGTATTAAATTGGAAAGGGGTGGAAATACCATGTATGAGAGCGGTGAGATAAACAATGTAAAACATAACACAACGCGTATTACATATCAATGAACTGTTGTAATGTATACAATGGACAATATATAACGTGGAGTGGTATTTAAAACTGAGTTGAAGCCCGAGCGGTATTAAAATGTATGTGACAGCGTATAAATGATGACAGGGCAGCGTTTTATAATATGTGACGGCGTTTAAATAGAATGTAATCACAATAAAACATAGTGTTTAAATACCATGCGTGGGCGGTATGGTCGACGGTGGTGGTATGCAATCGACTGTGGAGGGAGCGCTGTATATGAACAACGTTTTATATATATTTCGACAGAGTTTTAATATGTATCATGGAGGAGGGCCGATAGGCCACGGAGGGCGGTATGGTCGACGGTGTGTATGACAGGCGGATAAAATGCTGGACGGAGCTTTGTAAAAATGGAGTGATATAACACTGTATGGATGGCTTTGACAGCGCTTGTAAATGCAGGAGGAGGAGCGCTCACTGTATTAAATGGATCGATGGTAAACGCAGGTGGAGCGATGGTAAACTGAATAATAAAATGCTGGAGATAGAGCGTTTAAAACTGGAGAGGATATCATATGACAGAGCGATAACGTGCCTGCGTTAGAACGATGTATTACATATGTGACAGAGGGCCGATAAATGAAGCGCTAGGTGAGTTGTATGCTATAGCGATAGGGAGTTGAGTGAGGATAGAACAGTGAGAGAGAGGGCGCAGAACAGTGAGGGAGAGGAGGTGAATGCAGAGTGAGGGAGAGGGCGTAGGGCGCAGAGTGGAGAGATGGGGGAGGTGAATCGATGGAGAAAGGAGGAGGCCTAAAAGGCCGTTACAGAAAAAGATTTTGAAATGGAATCTGCAGAATGACAGAGTTGCAGGACTGCTAGAATTGCAGAATGGCAGAGCCTGCAATTTGCAGAATGACAGAGCCTGCAGTCTTCAGGAGCTGCAGGAGCTGGAGCTGCAAATGTTAGTACTATATAGGGAAAAAAAATGCAGAATAACAGTCTAGCAATTACGAGCAGCAGAAAACTATTAAAAAATATTGACTGAGCAAAGGATAGGGAGTTACACCACAGGGCAGAAATGCCAATAGTGGGGCTGGCTTTGGTACCATGTCAAACCAGGATGTAACTCCTCAAATCAGAATGTGTATTAGCTGAAGAATGTACATGCCTTTATAGATGGGAGGTGAGGCTATTGGGATTCATCTCCCAATGACTCTTGGCCTTCCTTATTTCCTAATATTAAATAATATACAAAAATACAAATGCACACCCATCCATAGGATTAGGTGTCAACAGGACTTCTAGAGGTTGAAAACCCAATAGAGAAGTTTTCAGTGACCCGAGTGCTAGGGGGTGCCGATAGGTGTTGGAGGCGAAACCGGAGCAGCCAGAGGAAATTTTTGATGAATGAATAGTCTATATTGACTAATTCAAACATTTTGGAACTAATGAAAGTGGTTTCAAAACATTTTGAGAAATTATAGAGCTCGAGAAGTGGATGTGAAGTTTGGGAAGCCCTGGGAAAACCATGGAGAATAGCCTAGTTTAGGGATGCAATGCTTGATTTGAGAAATTTATCAGTCGATATTTGGTGTCTAATGTGTGATGGATACAACAGGAGTGGTTTCAGTGATAGAAATATAATTCTGAAGGAGTATTTTCCATTTAGAAGCTCAGAGTAGCTCAGAGCACCGACAGAAGGAATCGTGTCAAAGGGAGCCTGAAGCTGTTTGTAGAGTTTGGACAGCCATGAGAAGGATATAGATGGTATTCTCAGCCATATTCCCAAAGAGCCAAGTCAAGATGACAAAGCTCAAAGGAGACATAGCCCACGAGATTCGGGTGAAGTCCTAGATTAATTTTGTTTTTTTGTTTAAATTTTTTATTGCTATATTATGTTTCTGTTATATATGTTAAATTTCAGCAAGAACAAATGAACTTAAGACACATAAACAGTTAAAAATCATACACCACTTTCAAGCATAAATTCCGCAAATTTTCAAGTACAAGCTAGATCATTTAATTGTTAAACTAAGTGGTAGGTTCTTGAAATACATAACAAGTTATCTAGACCATTTTCAGACCATATACTACCCAAAACATATCTCAATAGTTTGTATTTAGCATCAATAATTATTTCTTACCTCTATACTCAAACTATCTATCTATTTATATCATCATAGTCTGCGCTATCTTGTGGTCCACAAATCGTGGTTTGTAGACTCTAGGTCTACCCTTTGACCCATTACAATACATTGGGGGCTTTGACCACCCCAAAGCCCTTGCGCTAGAAAAATTACTACAAAAATATATATCAAAAAACGCAGCTAGGGGACCCCGTTCCAATAGGCCCCCAACACAATCTTCCAACTCGTCCCGAGTCACAACGACCGTGGGGTTTTCATCTTTGCCTGGAGCTGCTTGATTGCATTGAATAGAGGGGGAAACACTCCTTCACTCTACGTGGAAGTGTTCTAAGTAATTCCCACCAACTTCTCTGAAGTTGGGCCTTCAATGGCAGCGGTGACACTCTCCAGAGTCCGATTGAGCTGTTTGACCACAACATCCAAGTCCTGAGATATCTTAAGGACTTCATCAGCCCATGGCTTGAGGTGGTCACTTAGAACCTTCGACTTCTTGTGGCAAAGACCTTCCAGGTCATCTTTGAGTGCATGGCTGGCTCACAGACATTCCAGGAGTTGAGTTGGGATCAGAATGGGCATTGTAGCCTCCATTTTCTCAAATTCTTCTTCCTTCTGGCACAGTTCTTGGGTAAATTCACACAGGAGAGGGTAGCGCTACACCGTAGACCATAGCCGCATAACTGTCTCAAGAAATTCAACTCCCTGAGAAATTTGAGCAATGGTATTGATCGCTTCTGTGACCAGTGCAGCTCTCTGGGTGTGTACCTTAGGAGGGGTTTCCAGCTACAACTTAGGTTGCAACACAACAATTTGCTGCTCAAACTCGGTCTTAACATTCTGGATCTTGGTCCGAGAAGCTTAATGGCTACGAAAATTCCCTCAATATTAGCCCGGGGTGTGGTAGAGGTCAGAATGTCTTCGGTCACATCTATGCAGAGTATGTTGATCAGGCACTCCAATTCAGTCTTCTACGCAGCGGCAAGGATACACGAGGCTTGTGCCTGAGACACCTCAGTAGTTTTTTCTATAATGGTTTGCTCATCTATACTTAGTCGCTGCTACACCTGCTAGTATCTGTGCTCAATTTCCTCAAAGAGGGATGTGTGGAGAACCTGTAGCGGCTCGTGCGGAAGTCGAGCCAAGTCCAGATGTACTTCTACGCAGGCCTGGAATTGCGCACATAAATAAGGTAGACTCAGAGTGATTGCTGCACCTGGAAAGGGACAGAGGCGGCTTTCGGTCGTCGAGATCAACTCAGTGTTGGTCACTTGAGGCAGCCTCGCATGAACCACGCTCATCTGCAAGGTATTGGATTTGAGATGAAGAGCTTGGAGCTCAGACTGTAATGCGGCAACTGCGGCTTTCTACTGCTCTTCCAAGGCAACGCACCTGTCTTCTAAATCAAGGGTCACCACATTTGCAATTTTCTCCAAATATTTCTCGGTTAAGGTACCCTCAATCTCCCTACCAGGCATCCTAGCCCACCGTTTCATTCGCTGGCCCTTGAGAGGTTCAACTGTTTATTCCATGCCACATGGGGAACCAAAACCCGACGCATCTAGACCCTCAGTCTCCATGTCCTGTTGTGATTCCTGGTCCATGCCTTGTGCTGCATTTGGGGGAACCTCCATCCTGGTGGAGCCCTCCGGGCCACGACCTTTTGAGTTCTTGGTGGTATTAGGTGGGGTGGTGGTCTTCGGAACTATGCTTGTACCAGCAGTGTCAGTCATTGCCGATTTGAATCCCAATTTCCATTGCGGTAGCCAAGTGGCGATGAGCCGATCGATTTCCTCATCGACAACCATGTAAGGCAGTGACCTTCAAGCGGGATCGTTATGGCCCTGAATCTGCACGTTGTGCATTGTAACCTGGAATGCCGCAATGTGCTTATCTTTTGCATAGACCATCAGTGACAGGCGTGGTCAGGAGTGAATTATTGATGCGAGCGCACCCTGAAATAATACCAAAAATAAAATTTTCCCTTAATACGCTCCACATCCTTTGATTCCCACAAGTTTTTGTATCACACCCCTTCACACATTTCCAGCTCGAGCTAAGGGAGGATCGATCCTTCAGGGGCTTCCCATGTGACCAATGCAATTAGGAGCAACAACCAAGAGTAACAACACCTTCCCATGATCCTGGGCCTCGTGCACGTTTTCCAAAAACTCGTTGCAGAGGAACTATGACCAGTTAAAGCGAACCCCCTTTTCGCAGCGGCCAGCAAGATGAATTACATAGGCGGGGAAAATCATGGCCTGTCACTTGTGCATCATTTTACAGGCCAGCAGTAGGGTACCCATGTGTACTCTAGGGTCGGGAATGGTGCTGATCAAGAACCCTCTAGTGTTTCACTTGACATGGTAGTCTTCTCATACCTTGTTGACGATATGTTGCTCATACTTCTTGTCAACACGCTCCATGGGATTCGTCCCCTCCATGGGGAGACTAGTAATGCGGTGAATTATGGTAGTGTCGATGGGAATGTAGCCCTAGATCCACAAGTTATTGTCATGGATTAGAGCTAGCAGTTGTCGCACAACTTGGTTGGTTATATTGTATCTGCCAAAGTGAGGTATCCACAACAAGTTTAGTAATCTTGAACCTGCCAACCCACATGCCCATGACATTGGTAATACCCGTAGCATGTCATCCTCCGGTACCCTTTTGAGATATAGCTTAGGTGCCAATTCTGGGAAGGCCTCTAGGTTGGTAAGGTCATGATCATCCAAATTAATTAAGGGGAGTTTTCCAAATGTTTCTCCAATTATGGGGACTTCATCCGGAATCAGCAGCATTTGCAGATAGGAGCGCACACCATCAAGATTCTTGGGCGTGCGCACCAATGGCCTTCGAGGCAAAACATAGGGTGGTAGCCGAGTTAGTGGGGCAGTGAGCCGAGCTTCTTCCTAAGCAGACAGAGGTCGCTTCGCCGGGTTAGGCGAGCGTGCCTTAGGCATCGTTTGGGGGGATTTCACGTTCCGAGGGGAGGTGCCTAGCTTCCCCCTAGCCCATTTCGCAATCCTCCCCTTCCCTTGCTCCTGACCTTTCCCCTTACTCTTCTTTTTCTCCACTTGCTTCCCCTTGGTTGGTGTGGACACGACCTCTTCAACTTCAGGGGTGACCTCCAATACTTCATCGGATGCTCTCTCAGTAGAGGCCACAGTCTGCGATGATTCAGTGGGATTGGTCGCAATCATTCTTGCTCAAGAGACGAACTCAAGGTTTCTACTATTAGAGGGGGTAGTACACCCAGACATGAACATAGCATAATAGTTACGAAAATTTGCAAGGCACAAGATTTTCAGGACATTTGGAACCCAATTCTTAGCTGCCCTCCTCCATTTATAGCTTTGAAGTGTGAAAATTCGGCGGATGAAACTTAGTTGAAACTTACCATCAAGGAAACAGTAAAAAATCCTCAGGAATTTCCGCATTAATTTCCTAATGCCCGCTCCTTCCAAAGGTAAAGTTGTCTTTTTACCCAGTGGTAATGTTCAAACGGCTAGTTTTTGCAGCTATGTATTACCCCTGCACACCCAGCACACCTTCCCAGGCTCCCTGGCATGTGGTCGACCCCTGCATGTATAACATGCCTGACTACGTTTTTCCTCTTTCTGCGCGTATCCATCCCAATACAGCTACTCCGGCCATATAGTCAATTGTTCTATGCCGAGTTGGTCCGATATGTTTTGAGATGATTGCCATTAACATATCCTAGTAAGGGGTCCCCACGCAAAGTAGCCAATCTCACCACATTGCCATTCATAATTTCTATTACGATATAAGGTCCCAACCAATGTTGGTGGAATTTCCCAGGGTGGCGCGCAAATTGGCTGTCATATAATAATACTAGCTTGTCTTCTGTAAATGACTTTTGCTGGATATTCCTATCATGCCAGGATTTTTCGTAGGCCTTCTGAACTTGCTGATGAAAGTTAGCAATGAATCGATCTTCTTCTAAGGTGACTAGCTATGCAAAGCGTTCCTCCATGATATCAAGCTCTGCCATGTTCGTAAAGGCTGCGATGCGCAAGCTAGGAACGATATACTCCATGGGCATAATAGCATCCTTTCCATCAACCATCCGAAACAGTGTTTTCCCAGTCAATTTCTTGCACGTGGTCTGATAGGCCCAAAGTACCAATGAGATGCGCATGTCCCAATGGCTTCGATCGACTTTAAAGACCTTGGTAAATTCCTATTCCATAATTTTATTAAAAGCTTTTATCGTTCCATTTGCTTGCAGGTGATAACGGGTGATTTTTGCATGGTGGATTCGAAACTCCTCAGTCAAAGCTTGTATTGTGTCATTAATGAAATTCATACATCTATCGCTCATCAAGATCTTTGGATAGCCAAACTTGGTTAGAATATGCTGAAAATAAAGTGCGTAGTGGTATCTGCAATATAATCCTTCACAGCTTGTGCTTTTGCCCATCTAGTTACATAATCAATCGCAGTGAGGATGTAGCGGGAACCTGTCTTCTTACCTGGTGGGTTGATGGGCCCAATGAAGTCTATTGCCCATTTATCGAATGCTTGCAGGGCCATCTGTGGTTGTAAGGGCATTTCATCCCTACACGACAGTCTTCCTGTCCTTTGGCATGTGTCGCAGGCTTTGCAATAGTCATGACAATCGCTATGCAGTGTGGGCCACCAGAGCCCAACTCTAAAGATCTTCTGCATCGTCTCTTCTCTTGCGTAGTGACCTCGTTGCTACGCCTCCACGGGATTCTACTAAAATGGCTTTTTTTTCATGCTCTAGTACGTATCTTCACAGTACCTCATCAGCTCCCAGCTTATACAAGAGGCTTCCGATGATGGTAAATTCAGCTGCGTGGGTTACTAGCTCTCTTTTTTGTTGTACTGAATATTCTGCAGGTCCCATCGCCGTAGTTAAGAATTGAATAATATTAGAAAAGTGCTCATCAACCACCTTAATATAAAATAGCTGCGCATCAGGTAATCCTTCCTCTAGGTTGGTTGGTTCTTCACCACTCTCGATTCAGGACAAGTGGTCTGGTCCAGCATTCAATTTCCTTGACATCACAATTATCTCAAAGTCATGTTCTTGAAATAGCAGTAACCATCGGAAAATATTCTCCCCAAACAGAGGCTTATTAACGAGGTACTTTAAAGCTGAGTGATTCGTGAACATCTTGAAGTTCCCTCCCAACAGATAATGTCGGTATTTTTGCAAGGCATACACCATTGCTAGCCCTTCGTGTTCTATAGTGGAGTAGTTACACTCTGCACTAGAGAGTTTTCTACTAGAAAATGCAACTTGGTGGTTAATGTCCCCTTCCCCGGGCTGCGTAAGGACAACTCCTAGGGAAATCCCAGAAGCGTCCACGTGGACATGGAAATGCTTCGTCCAATTCAGAAATATGAGGATAGGTGTAGAGACCATTTTTTCCTTGATTAGTTCAAAACTCTTTTGACACTCCACGTCCCAAAAAAATGATACGTCCTTCTTTAGTAGATTTTCCATGGGTGTCATGGTCATTGCGTACCCTTGAATAAACTTCCTATAATAGCATGTGTGCCTGAGGATGGAGTGCAACTATTTCTCAGTTGTGGGGACTGCTAAATTGATGATAATTGCAACTTTGGCGGGGTCAACCATCAGTCCCTGCCGATAGACTGTATGGCCTAACAAGATCCCTAAAGGCACACAGAATATGCACTTCTTAATATTTACGGAAATTTGGTGCTTTCTACAGGCATCCAACATCATCCATAGGTTTGAGACGTGCTTCTTTACCAATCCAAATGCTATCCAATCATCAAAGCATACTTCCAAGAACTTGTGAATGAAATCCTTGAATACTGCGACCACTACCTGCGAAACGATGGTAGGGGCATTTTTGAGCCTAAACAGCATGACGGTGTACTGGAAGGATCCCCATTCGGTGGCGAACATATTTTTGCTGTGATCTTCAGGTGCGATCCTGATTTGATGGTAGCCTGAAAACCCATGAGTGAACAAGCATGCTTCCTGCCCTCCCACACTATCAAGGATTTCATCATAGAATGGCGTAGGGAAGGGATCATGTACGCAAGCATCATTCAACCTACACAGGTCGACGCAGATTATTATTTCTCCTTTAGTCTTTTTCTCTTGGACCACCATAAGGCTTACCCAATCTGACTGTTCTACTAGTTCAATGATACTTGTGTCTAGCATTTTTTCGATTTCTTCCCTAACTTCCTGCTTATACTTGGGGTTGAATCGGTAAGGTTGCTACTTGACAGGGCATGCATCTAGTTTTAAAGTGATTCGCATGATCCCCAGGTCCTCTGTAATACCTTTGAGTTCTAAGAATTTCGTAGGAAATAGGTCCTGATACTCCGTGAGAAGTTCTACGACTTTCCCAATGGTATCGTCATCCTAGTAGTTCCCAATTCTAGCTAGCTTAGGTTTTTCTTTTGTTCCAATGTTGACTTCCTTTAGCTTAAGAGGCTTGGTCACATCGATGGCTTGTAGTGGGGGTCTAGCAACTGCTCGTTCGCCCTCTAATTCTGGGATAGTGATATTTTGCGGGTCTTCGTCACATTCCTCCATTGATAGATTGCGACAGTTAGCAATATCCTACATCTGCATATCCCAAGCTAGTTCCCCATACTCCACACAAGGGCATGATTCATAAAATACTAGGGCATCTATGTCTTGTAGGGCTTCATCTAATTCCTTAGTTCCACCTATGAACCCAAACATCCCCACAAAATCGTTCCTCATGGTCTCCCAGTGGCGGCTGCGTTGATGTAGATCTGCATCCAAATACCATGTGGTGGGGATTGGTCCCAAGACATGAATGAATAGGTGGAACCATTCATCCCCAGTCCTTTTGCACTACACCTCCATCCACGCGGATAAGTGCTTGCGCGGGTCCCCTTGGCCAAGGAATGTCTCCATGCGTAGGTGAACCGAGGGTTCAAATCGTAGGGCCATCATCTCACGACATTCCTCCCAATCCTGAAAAGTCCCCTTATGAGTTTCCCACCACCGTGCAGGGGTCACATGCATGGCTAGGTTAAGTGCCCACATTCTTCATTCCCTTGGGACTTCTGCTTCGAATGCTCTAAGAAAATCCCTAATACTACCAGAATCATCAAAGTAAGGCATCTCTCTTACCTCTGAGGAGATACACCAGAAGCTCTTTATGATCCTAAGACATCATAAAGCAGATACGTCATGCAACCGATTCTGCCAATTTTCGATCTCCCTATTGGAGTCAAAGAGGCATTCACTGTCTTTCTCCCAGCAAAGCACGCCATCAGCTGAGTTAATCGGATCCTTGTCCTGGGTGGTTAGTTTATATATATGATCCACATAATCTTCTTCGCGCATGGGTTCTGTATATCATTCTCCCTCTACTGGATCTAGGGGTACTATTACTCTTGTACCCTCATTATCAAAAACCATGCTCCTTTTCTTCAAGCTGATAATGCCTCACATGTCTATAGCCCAGGCCAGTCCTAGGAGTGCAGGATAAGGGTCCACATCCTCTAGAATTTGAATTACCTCAAAATTTGCATATACCTTAACTCCTGCAATATCTACCATCAGCTTTGATAGTCTCCCTAACGGTATGATCTTCTTTTGGTTAGCCATGCATTGATGTATAGTAGGCCATTCCATCTTAGGTTCTCCCATCCTCTACCACATCTGTTTGGGCAGGACATTCGCATCAGATCCCTAATCGAGGATGACCTAATCCATCTCATAATCGCTAATCTGTGCAGTTAGCCACATTTCCCAACCAGTGTGTTTCTTATGCTTGTTAAGTTTGTGAACATCTTTAACTTTTGTTGGAGGGTCAGTTTTTTCTGCGCAGCTGTCTATCAGTGCTTGAAGAATTTTTACTTCCTTCTAGTTGCGTAGCAACTTCATACATGCCTGTGGGAATGGTTTAACTTCTTCGTTCACTTTTAGGTTTGTTGGAGCTTTGGAAGTAGATGCCTCATTCTTGGTAAAGTCTTTGTGAGCTTCTAGGAAGGTTTATTTCTTATTCTGTAGGTCCAATCTTTCTGTTTTGATAACGGCTTTTCGGATAAGGGGTTCAGTCGCAACTCTTTCCTCAGCTGCTCCAGTAGCCATGCCGCTGCGCATAATGACATTAATACAAGGTCCCTCATCACGTGGTTCTTCCTTAACCCTTTGTACATTCTACATTGGTGTCTACTGTTTTTCTTGCGTCTTTTCTATCAATACCGAACAATCTTCGATCACATGATCCGATTGTCTACAATATCTGCAAGATTGTCCTGCAGGGTTCAGATAGTCCCTTGTGAAGTGCTCTACTTCTCCACAATTATAACAGATCAATTGCCCTCTTCCCCTACCTGTGCTTCCACCTCTCCCCTCGCCCCCAGCCTTGGCCTCTAGCAGGGGGGCCTCCTCATCCCAAGGGAGATAGTGGTGATGAAGGATCAACCTGTACCCTGTACAGGTTTCCTCGGTCTATCCTTAAGTCGTATGTCTAGCAGTTGTGTTCATCATGTCCCACAGATGAGAAAAATCGGCACCATTGTTGCTTCAACTCTAGAACATAGGCACCAAGACTGGGGCAGTGGTTGGTATCATGTAGTCCAGCTACGCGGCAATGAGCACACCATAACATGGGACCACTTGGTCCCACAGCCTCTTTAGGGCGCAATGGATTGGGCCCCCCAGCCTGAATGTAGTCTACGCTCAGAGGGCACTGATCCTTGGTGTGGCGTGACACCCTGCATCTTATATACCATACGTCTGGACTAGCTTCTTTTCCTCGCTCCTTTTTCAAATTTTGGATTTCGAGGTGCATTGCCTCCAGATGTCCCTAGATCTGTTGTACCCCAACCTGGGAATTGTCTCTTGGTGCAGCTTTTAGCTTCATGGAAATCTCCAAGGCTTTCTCTTGTGTATCAATCGCTTGTTGTCCCATAGGCCCGCACAGGTGAGGTAATAGCATAGAAATGAACCATTTCCTATGCTATTTATCCTCATACTTAAATTCCCCATCTCTGATAACCTTCTTTAGCCACTGATCAGCCTCCCATACCGACTCAGTGGGTCCATGTTTAAAGTCTTTCAAGTCAACCACCAGTTGAGCATAGGACTTAGGCTTCCAGAACTGTTGTTTTAAAGAATCCTTAATTTATTGTATTGACAGATCTGCATGTTGGCCTACGTACCCCATGAACCAATCCAAGGCCCTTCCTTCAAAGGCGAGGGATAGTTGCGCCCTTTTTACAGCATCACTATCAACATTCTGCGTAGTCCATATTGATACCGCTACGAACCAAAATTGGTCCATGTCTTCGTCTCCCACACCCTTGAAGGTGGGGAACTTCATGTGTGTGGCCATATCTTCTTCCAGTAGTGGCAGAGGGGTAGGGGAGTTCTTGCCCTTACACTAACTCGATAATCGTGTAGCTGGAGGATTGGTTCCTGGGTGCGCAGATGGCTCTCTTAGGGGGTTGTAAATGGATCTATCCCCTTCTCGGTTGACTCAGTAGTACTTACCACTTCGTGTTGTACTCTCACCCTAATCAAAGGTCATTCATTCAGTGTGACTGCACAAAAGGCCTTTTTTGCACAGTAATATTTTAATTAGTAGTAGTAATGTTCGCAAGAACTTGCCTCAGAATCCTTTGAAGAACCTCTACTCCACTTCTGAGTAGGATACAAATTGATCGACTGTGAATTATGTGACAAATCCTCCTAGCACAATATCCACCCAATGATCTACAGTCCGAGTGATTGTGTTGTCAACCTTCTCCAACTGTTGGATCAATTCTGGAGTCCACTGCGTAACCTGATCGTCTTTCCAACACATATGGAATTAGACTAGCCTTGCTAGCAACTCCTGTAGCTGGAGTGCAAAAGTTACAAAGAAAATTTCATATACTTCTGTAAAAATATATTTCTCTTCCACTTCTCGGTTGTTAGCTTCGTGTTGTGATTCTCTTTTATGGAAAATTCCTGAATCTATTTTTCGAACCAGTCTTCGAGCTTCAATTTCTCAGGTCGCCAATGGCCTTGTGGCATTACCTGATCTCTCTCTAAAAATGCTCCCAGTCCTGGCAACGGAACCATTTGTTAGCTTGAGGGGTCCTAACCTAGGAACTACTAGCCCTTTCAGCAATGACCCAATTTTGCAGGCCAAGCTCTCACCCGAAGTAGTATGGGTGGGTGCTGGAACCAGGCTTCTGCACCTTGGGAGAAAGTGGGTAATTAAGGCAGTCTTTTTGAGATCTATCAGGTTCACACAGAAACAATCTTATTACCAAGCTCTTAATAGTATAACTAGCATGTAAACATAAACAAAAATACTATTGTTAAGCAGATCTTAGCAATATCTTCGCATCCACGTGTGCATGAATAATTATCATCACATAACACAATCACATCTAATTTATATATCATAGACAAAATCGTAGCTAACGCAGAGGCACTTTAATAGTAAACGTAACCAGTTCAGATAACATAGGGATACTTCAACAGGTTCCATGTTCATTAATGTCAAAAACCAAGTTACAAACTCGTCACAACCGGCGCACACAGCCAGTGGGGTCCGCACACAACAGGACTGAGGATCTCCACACACACAGCCAACAAGAGTCCTTACCCGATACTACCCAAAACAAATCTCAATAGTTCGTATTTAGCATCAATATTTATGACTTACCTCTAGACTCAAACTATTTATCTATTTATATCATCATAGCCTGTGCTATCCTGTGGTCCGCAAACCGTGGTTTGCGGAATCTAGGTCTACCCTTTGACCCATTACAATACATTGGGGGCTTTGACCCGCCCCAAAGCCCCTGCACTAGACTAATTACTACAAAAATATATATAAAAAAACCAAGCTAGGGACCTTGTTCCAACAAGTGTGATTGAAACTAGTGAAATGAATCACATAGCATCAATCATCACCTCTAGGGCTTGTACCCGGTAACCAGGACTTCCCGGGAGGTCACCGATCCCAAAACTCTCTAGCTCAAGTGCGCTTAACTGTGGAGTTTTTCTCCACAATCAATCCCACTTAGATTGCTACCCCATTTGCAAAACCTTAGCAAGTATTGTGCCTCATGAACCATTCAAGTAGAGCTCCCTTTATTCTTTGTATTTAAGTATGAGGGGTTTCTCATTTTGGGGATTCAACTGCGTTAAGTAAGTAATTCATATATGACCATTTCAATGAGAGGTAGTCGTAACTCACTAGTTTCTCATGATTTTTGAATATTCCACTTAGCACTCATTACATCAGGTGATGCTCATAGGGGTGAAGAAGTGGGATTAAAACTAGTGAAATGAATTACATAGTGTCAATCATCACTTCCGAGGCTTGCATCTGGTAACCAGGACTTCCCGGGAGGTCACCCATCTAAGAACTCCTTTGGCACAAGCGCACTTAACTGTGGATTTTTTCCCCACAATAAAGCCCACTTAGTTTGCTACCCCATTTGCAAAACCTTAGCATGTATTGTGACTCATGAACCATTCAATTACATCTCCCTTTACTCTTTTTATTTAAGTATGAGGGGTTTCTGTAGTGTATTATATTAGATATTATTTTTTGGATTCAACTGCGTTAAGTAAGTCATTCATATATGACCATTTCCATGAGAGATTGTCGTAACTGACTAATTTCTCATGATTTTTGAATAGTCCACTTAGCACTCATTGCATCGAGTGATGCTCATGGGGGTGAAGAAGTGGGATTGAAACTAGTGAAATGAATCACATAGCGTTAATCATCACTTTCGGGGCTTGCACTCGGTAACCAGCACTTCTCGGGAGGTCACCCATCCCAGAATTCCTCTGGCTCAAGCAAGCTTAACTGTGGATTTTTTCTCCACAATCAAGCCCACTTAGCTTGCTATCCCATTTGCAAAACCTTAGAAACTATTGTGCCTCATAAACCATTAAAGTAGAGCTCCCTTTACTCTTTGTATTTAAGTATGAGGGGTTTCCGCAGTGCATTATATTAGATATCATTTTTTGGATTCAACTGCATTAAGTATGTCATTCATATATGACCATTTCCATGAGAGGTTGTCATAATTGACTAATTTCTCATGATTTTTGAATAGTCCACTTAGCACTCATTGCATCGAGTGATGGTCACAGGGGTGAAGAAGTGGGATTGAAACTAGTGAAATGAATCACATAGCATCAATCATCATTTCTAGGGCTTTAACCTAGTGACCAGGACTTACCGGAAGGTCACCCATCCCAGAAGGACTTTACCTCTTAAGATTTGTGAAAATTTGCAAGGACAATCATTTCATTTTATGGAAAATTGATAGATTTTACGACACTAATTGTTTTTGCAAAAAATATCAATAGGACAACAACATAATTCTCCATAAATTGTCTTTTTCTTCCAAATCAAAATTCACAATGTGTATATGAATTGTGAGGGCTTCAATTTAATAAAAGAGTAAAATTTTGAAATTTCATCGCCGCATTTGACCCAAAAGTGTAGCCCATCTTCATGCATTCAACCACAAGTCTATTGTAGTTTTTACCAATTCCATAAAGATTTTGGATGAGTTTCTTGATGGTCTTCATCACACAAATTCCTATCGCACAAGAGTACAATGTGATTATGGTCATTATTGACCATTTTTCAAAGTATGTTGTCTTCATTCCAATAAATATTTCTTTTAGAGTGGAGGAGGTGGTTTATGTATCTTCCATTGCACATTGTTTCTAATAATGATACAAGGTTCACTAGGGAGTTTTGGACATCTTTGTTCAAGATTGTTGGTATTAAGTTGATGCAAAGGTCCAGTTTTCATCCACAGATGGAAGGGAAGGTAAAATGCATCAAATAACTACTAATGATTACTTTTGACACTATGTGAGAGTTTATCAGGTGAATTGGCCAAATTGGCTAGATATGGAATAGTTTAATTATCACTTGGAAAAGAGTTCAGTTGAAGAGTATAGTCCATTTGAGTTGAAAAATGAGAAACGACTTGTGATATTACACTTGGTGATGCAATTCCATTATGGAAGGAGTCCATTGGTCTTGGGATTCATGATGAATTGGTAGGACATGTTGTAGTTAGATTGAGTGCATTTGACTAGTGTGGTTGATAGAATGTAGTAGAGGAAAAATCATGACACACATTATTCAAATTTTAGTGTGGGAGATTTGATCTTTGCCAGGTTGAGTGAGTAACAGTATGTTGCAACAACTTAGATGTCTTCATCACTAGTGTGGAGGTTTGAGAGCCTGTTCAAGGTTATTAAGAAGATTGTGGGTGTCACAAATAGTTTGGAGTTTTCATTTCCCTTGAAGGCTCACTAACCTATCTTCAATTTTAGTTAACTTAGACCATGTTGAGTTAATGTAGATGGCCCACGTAAGATTGAGCCATTTCATTTGTGAATATTGATTTTGTTTTACCAAAGATGGAGGTAGATGAGATCTTGGCATACATTCTTTTAGGTATTGGTAGCAACCAATAATATGAATTTTTTTTCCATGAAGAGGGTACACCGGGTGAGGAGAATTATTGGGAATCTCGAGCATAATTATGGAGATGGGGGCACAAGAACCATGATTTTGAGAAGAAGCATCATGGATCCCTACACCAAGATTTCCAATGGTGGCAATGACTTGGGGTAGCGGATTTCCAATGGTGGCAATGAATTGGGGTAGGGGAGGATGTATGACCCGTAGAGCCAAGGTTGGATGAGAAATTGTCTTCAAAAGTAGTGAATGGCAATGATAGTATAAATGAGAAAGGAAGGGTAGGTCCCAACTCCTTAATGATACTTTATGAAGTAGTTTCATAATGACTAATTAAACAAAAAAGAGATTAAGTGTTATTTTTGGTTACTCACTATCCAAAAAAAACTTAAAAACCATATAATCTATTTCTCCAACAAAATTTTTGAAAATAAAAATTCAAATTCCCACCACCTTATCATAAACTTAGGATATAAAAGCCTTAAATATTAAATATTTGTGTCTTTCAAATAAAATAATTTGGATATTTAATGTGCCTGCCAATATATCAACAACGCATGAATTTTTTAAGATTTTCGTGATTAAATAGTTTAAATCGTCATTATCTATTTTTTGGGGATTTTATGGATTTTTTTTTTTCAAGTTAGAGTAGGATTTTTTTCAGTATTTTGTATACATTTTTCTATAAGTGAGATCAGGCATTTTTTTTTACATTGCTTATTTATAATTAATTTTCAAGGAGTGAGCACAATTATATTTTAAAAATCCTACTCTAACCTGAAAAAAAAAATCCATAAAATCGCAAAAAAATAGATAATGACGATTTAAACTATTTAATCACGAAAATCTTAAAAAATTCATGCATTGTTGATATATTGGCAGGCACATTAAATATCCAAATTATTTTATTTGACAGACACAAATATTTAATATTTAAGGCTTGTATACCTATAAACTTCTTTATTTTAAAAATAAAAGCATCTCACGTAATCTTATAAAGTGATAACCTGTCTCTTGTTTCAAATTATCTGATGGCCAATGAAACTGCAATAATATGGAACCAGGAGTAACCCATAAGGGACTCTACTATTATGTGACCACAGTGGAAGGGGCACGCTTCGCTACAATGATTAATGCTCGTGGATTAATTATTTATAAGATATTTTAACATTCTTTTTTCTCAAAACGGGATGACCAACGACCAAATCAGTATCGAACCGAATTTGACGTATTAGTTGGCTAATTGAATCGAATCGCCCAATCAATTAAGCCGAACTTGGTAACTATGGCCCAAACGGGAAGGCCCTTTGGGCACTCGATCCAGTTCTGCCTCACATGGTGTTTCGTGGGTTCTGCAGGCACGGGCAAGGGATTAGCTCTAGGGTTCTTACTTATATGCTCAATGTGCTTTTCTTTATAGAAAAGCCATAAAAAATTGTAGCCCGACGAAGAGAACAATCGAATTTTGACCCAAAAAAAAATGCAGACTCAAATGCTTTGTAAAGAAATGCAAGAGATATGTGATGATGCTACTATATATGTTATTGGAGTGATCAGATAAGTCTGCAGACATGACATTGTAAAAGTATAAGTGCTATCTGCAAAAGCACATCAAACTAGCTCCCCACAAAAAAAAAAAAAAAAAGTTATGTACGAAAAATATGTTATTGAAACTACAATCAGTATTGGATTTCAATTTTTTTTATGTGAAATTTTTTTTATGAGTTTACATTATTTAATTGTTTTTTATATTTTTTTTTTAGATTTAAAAAAATATATATTTTAGTTTACATGAGAAAAATTTCAATTAGATGACGGATGCACACATCATACTCTCTTCGCTTAACCATTGGTAAGCCATACAGTTTATTCAATCATGAGCTCAAAATGTCATGCAAAGTTATATGAATTCAATCTCTTTTTACATATTCTACCAGCATAGATTCATTCTAAGTTCAGATCTAACATGAGTCGGGAAGGATCAAATTTTTTCACATGCAAACTTCTTTAGAGTACAAAATAGAATGCATTATTTTCTATTTTTTAAATTATATTTTAAAATGTTATATAGAGTATATATAGGACCAAATAAACATTTTAACACATTTTTTTAATTCTAATTACTCTATATAATATTCATTTTTTTATTATAGTCTGACATTATTTTTCTGTTTAGAATATATTTTTTTTATTTTTATTTTAAACTGGTAAAGGTCAAGGTCAACTCTAAGTACGAAAGACAAACTTACACATCCCTCTTACTAAAAATTGTAAAATAAGCCTCATGCTCAATAAATAAGAATAAAAAATACACACTTTCTTTGATTATAACCTACAATCAAATTAACTTAATTTTGATGTATTAAAGCCTACAATCAAGTAACTTTTGATGGATTGATATCAATTCAAGCACATATTTTAGGTTCCACAGCGAGAAAAGCATCTCACAAATTACTGGATAATGCAAAACCCTTAGAAGGAAAAATGCAATCCATCTGTCTAAGTAAAATTAGTTCTGCCACTAAATAGAGATGACTGATCAAAAGCATAATTACCCCCACGAGGGTTGAAAAAAGCCATGTTGAGACCGAAAAAACTGCCAGATGTAAATGATTTTTGCCCAAAATCTTAAACTTTAGAAGCCGCCTCCATCTGTGTGGATCTTATCTCCCATGAATGTGGCCAGTATCTCCAATTCCTCGCTTGAATCCGTTCCTGTCTTGGAATAAATCGACGGGGCGAGAAGAATTTCGGGCTCTAATGGATGATCCACTGTCTCTAAATCCACGCATGCGTCCCTTTGGGTTTTTTTATCGAATGAAGGAGCGAAAGGAAGTTTGCAATCTAATGGAGGTTCCATTATCTCCAAGTCTCCTTCCAGTATTCGCACCACTGTTCCCATTGAAGGCCTCAGCGCCCTGTTGCTCTGAATACACCAAAGCGCTGTCTTTATCACCCGATAAGCCTCTTCCCTATCCTGTTGCCTATTCAGTTTCAATGCGCTGTCAATCAATTCATCCATCTTTCCTTGTCTCGCCTTACCGAAAGCGATGGATGGAAAATACCAATTTTCTGAATCCCGGGAGTTATCCACGTTCCTGCGCCCCCGGATTATTTCCAGAAGCACCATCCCGTAGCTGAACACGTCGCTCTTGGACGTGATTCCGGCCTCCCAAAGCCACTCGGGCGCTATGTATCCGGGCGTCCCTCTGACCCCGGTCACCACACGGCTTTCCAGGTCTCTATTCAGAGATCTCGCCAGACCGAAATCGGAGACTTTGGCACGAAAATCCTCATCCAAAAGAATGTTCTGAGGTTTGATATCAAGATGCAAAACACAAAGTCTAGACTCGTCATGCAGATACGCAAGTCCTCGTGCGGTGTCAAGCGCGATAGAATATCTGGTCTTCCAATCCAGAAGCTTGTCTGAGCCGAACAACCATCTATCCAGAGACCCGTTGGCCACGAATTCATATACCAGAATACGATGCAGTCCCTCTACACACACACCACGCAAAGTCACGAGATTTGAATGATTAAGGGACGATATTGTGGTGACTTCTGTATAAAACTCCCTCTGCCCTTGGCAGGTTTGATCATGCAAACATTTCACGGCCACCACAGTACCATCTGTTAAAATTCCCTTGTACACCTTCCCGAATCCTCCCCTTCCAATCTCAGTGCTGAATCTGTCGGTGGCGATCTCCATGGCCTCGAAACTAAATATTGTCGGAAGGCCAATGAGATTGGCAAGAAAATCTCCAGCCAATACATCGGTACCTGCAGTCCTATTGGGACTAGAGTTCTGACCTTCAAACCGATTGGCAGGAGGTTGTTCTTTTCTCCCTTTCTGCCATGAAATTACAGAGACAACAAACACCATGACTATGAGAATGGGAATGCAATAGAAAGTCTTGCAGAACAAGTAGGTAAACAGACTAAACAGAAAAACCAGAGCATTTAGCACCAAGAGAGTTTTCAGGTGCTCTCTAACTATTTTAATAGCGCTTGATGATATGCCACTCGAATTCTGATCTGCTCTTTGGGGCGAATCCATTCGTCACAGTCATTTACATACAGCATTCCTGTTGGACAGACTCTTTTCTACGACACAAACACACAAGCTACGCAGCTAATGGTATGTCAGTTAAATTCTGATCAAGCTACAACCTTATTTCAATAAGATGAGCATACAAGCTATGGAGCTAGAAAGGATCAGTATAAAGCTGGGTTGCCGAGACACATTGTTATTCCGGTTCAGACATGACGCGCATTTCCTTTTTGAGTCGCCACTGAAATTTAGACCCCTTAATCTGACCTCAAAACCGAAGTGTCAAAAACTGTGTGGAAATTTTCGCATCACGTGGTAAATCATGGTCTTGGTCTTATGATATCATAAAACATGTGTATGTCGGATGTCCTGAACAATTCCAACATTCCACGAAAGATAGCTCAATCCGTACTCTCTTGACTACGGGTTTCTTTTGGACTATGGGTATATGGCTGTGTAAGTGCTTTGAATTCAGCTCAAAAAAAATTAAAATTTTTTGCATTTGAATTATATTTTTAATAATAAAAATGGATAAAGTATCATTAAAAAAAATATTTGAATACCTTAAAATCTTAAAATTTAACAACTATAGTCTAAATCTACAAAAGTTCCTGCCAAATTTATCAAAATCTTCTTAAATTTCTAAAGAAAAAAACAAATGTACACCACCCTTATTGCGGATGCATGAAGAAAAAAAGCAGACCATGATTCTCACTGCAATGAGATTTTTTATTTTATTATTTTAATAATAAACGTACCGCATTTGATTCTTTTTCTTATGAAATCCTATCATCATAAGAAAACTAACAAAATTAAACTAACCTTAAACTACAGTTAACTCTCACCCTCAATTTTTCCTATAGGCTTTAAACTTAAGTAATATGCAATTATAATTAATAATAAAATAATTAATCATATCAGCTTATCATTAATTTAACGTAAGTTTCATAAACGTGGTTATCATCCGCGCTTTATACTCGTTCCTTTGACCTTATTGCCACAAGCCATCTAGTTGGTTGTTTAGGCAACTTCCATGTTGATCCTTTCACGTAACCATCTTTAGTAATGACGGATTGCAGTGGTAGGTATATAGTGCGGTTAACTGCTATTAGCAAGTAGTGGTTGGTAGGAAGTGGGGTTAACGCCTATTCCAACGGTTTTATTTCGTTGTCCAGTTACTCTATTTTTGTGGCAAGTCACTTATGTGGTCAAGGTCAAGGTCTACGTAATTGTCTCCCAACGCGCTTTATCGTTACTCTCTGATTTCTTTATGCAGTTAAATATATGTATATTTTTTTATTTTTCTACTTATTTTTGTTTTTTAAATTTATTTTGGAATGTAAAAATGGATACAGCGGTTTAAAAAACTCTAGTTATATTTAAATGGTTTAAGGTTTATAGAATAAAACAAATTCTTGCTAGGTTTGAGGTATTATTTGACAAGAAAATTTGTCTAGAAAGCTTCCAAGACTAAAATATTGAAACTATGAAAAATATTTTGGCTCCACTACATTTTAATGGAATTGCAAAGCATCATAATTATTGGGGAATTACTATAAAATTTTTACTAAGAGGAATAGTATTTTATGGTTGCTAGGATCTTTGTATTAGTGTGCTATGCCTACTATTTTTTTTTGTCTCTTTTTCCTTTCTACTTTTTCTTTCCATCCTTGAAAGCTTTGTCATGTTCTTTCTTATTTGAACAATTTGATTTCTCCTTCTTTTGCCATATGTTTTCTAGGCAGTGTGACTGTACACAAGTCTAGGATGTCATTTTATATTTGAACAATATTACTTGCGTTTGCATATGGTTGTCTAGACCCCTTAGATACTTGAAGAGTAAATCTGGGTTTTTGGGAGAGCTACTTGACATTATCACTATCTTCCTAATTTTTTTGGTTTACTTATGTACACTCTACACATGTCACTACCTGAGGTAATGCCACTAGTTACACTAGTCTACTACATACCTAATGGGTAGAATGGAGAATTTATGTGAATTTTAAAATCCTCCCTCTTAGTTGTGAGAGGATCCCCTCTAGCCTCAGGGTTTTCATGTGACTTTTATTTGAAAGCATCTATCTCACCTTGATATGGATTCATATCCACCTTCGGTCTCATCATGAAGAGAGTCTGTGAATGATCTACAACGTTTGAACTCGACTGGTCTTTCTCGAGTTTCTTGGACTCATTCTCTATTTCTTCTTGATCCCATGATTTTCCTTAATATGAATTCTAATTTGGAATCTCCTTATTCTCTGATTTCGAACTTGCTTGCAAGAAACACCATAAGGATGTTCATATTACAGTTGATATTCACAATCTATTTTTCCAATATTGTGAATATCTCTTTTGTCGGATATGGAGAGTTATTATAAACATATTTATGAGACATTAATGGGGTTTTACAACTTCCTACTCAATTTTCTTCCTGGATTACCTACAACTTTGCACAAAATACCCAAATATAGTTTTTATATACTAATATGATCCCTAAATTGTCATCAATATTCCATTCAACAATTCATCACAATAAATCTATTAAAATAGTCTGAAATATATATTATGAAGGGTTAATTCATTTTAATTCAAGATTTTTTATTATTAATTTATTATTTATGCTTGCAATATATAAAATGTGGATAATAGAAAATAGTTAAAATGCAATCACCCACAAATCATAATAACGTCAAGATATGCTCTAGGAAACATGTTTTGGAGAAAACCTAACTAGAAGGCTAGGTTGTCTTCCTCTCTTTTGTTTGGAATGAAAATGATATAAGTACAAAGGAAAAGGAAATATTGATGGAATTTTCTGAGAAATGTAGCCCATGGGATGCTATAGAACAAAAACTATGTCTATTATTCTCTCTCTCTCTCTCTCTCTCTCTCTCTCTCTCCACACTCAACTACTCTACTCTGCTATGGAACAAATGCACGCAAATAGAAAGGAACCCCTTTCCTCCTAGTGACTCAGTTATAACACATCTTAAAAGCCAACTAGTAGTAAGTTTGACTCCTTCAACTCTTAAATAGATTTTCAAATTTGGAAATTCTAGAGTATTTTTCGCAGTTTCTATTTGACTATCCCAATTTTCATGAGTAATAGGAGTTGATGTGACATCATCTTGAATTATGTTGATCAATTATGATGGGTCAACTTTTGATAGGAATAAATTTTTCATCCAAACACTCACTGATGTATTTCTTGGATCATTGGAAATTCTTCCATGCGTAGAATAGAATTAAGGATTTAAACACTTAGTATAAAATATCTATGTCCTCTCCTACAAAAGGAATTCATTTGAGGCCTAAAAATTTCCTCACAATATTTCTAACCCCAATTCTCTAAACTCAATCTACCACTAAAATTTCTCCTATAAGCCAATTTATCGTATTTTTCTACCCTAAAAGTGTTGATATTGACTATAAACAATATAATGATCCAAACCAAATAAAATATGATCAATTTGATAAATAAAATATTTTTCCCTATAAACATAAAAATAAAGTAGATATAAAATAAAAGAATTTGAAATATAACCATATATTTATTCTATATTCCCTAGATATTTAAATCTAAAATTGATTCTTTCACTTTCATATGATTGCATTTTTTTCATTACCTTGCATAGGATAGTGTTTCCAAAATGGATAAGTTTTGACTAAGTTGTTTGATACATTCCTTTAAGTATAATAATTCATTGATTTTAGCCTTTATACAATGAATATATTTGATTATTGTATTTAATGTAATGATTTGATTCTTTGTATAGTGGATAAAGGCTATTTGAAGAATATTTTCTCACTATTTTGAGGCAACTGATTAAATTAAATTGTAGACAAATCATTATACCTAGTAAAGGAATTCAATAGTGAGGTGTGGAATAAATAATCAATTATATTCCATATGATCATGAGAATAGAAAAAAATATTAACTTAGGTAAATAATCACATAAGAGATCCAAGTCATGAGTGGAAAGAAATGAAACTATTATGAAGAATATAAAATGATTCCTACATCTCCAACTACAAACAACAGATGGTGATAATCCAAACCAAGAGGTTATGTATGCCACACTTCTTTAGTTTCTAATTGGATAAGTGTCTAAATATACATCACGAAAAATCACATTAACACTGATTCTAAACTAATCATTTCAAAATCCAAAGGTTGGCGTAGTTTCATAGATTCACCACTAAGTGCTAGAGTTCTCATTGTATGTTATTCAATTGTTTGTAATAGTATTATTTATTTTGAACACATTCTTCTAGTTTCATGAGTTGTGTTCTTCCTATGGAAAAAACAATATTGATATTGGCAAGAGAGAGAGGCAAGGCATGACAAGTATTCTAATGTCCATAATTAATGGCCTGAATGATCCTAGATTTTAAACTCCATTTTAATATGATTTATAGGAGGGGGAACTAATATCCATGACTCTTAGAAACTATTGAAGGATAAATTGAGAAGATTAGAAGAAATAAAATTAATATTAATGATTGTATTAAAGTATTAAAATTAAATTCTAAAATTGTAGTACTAATAGGAATATTAATTTTAATATTACACAATAATAAAGGAAATAATTATGGAATAAAATAGGAGTAATTAATTCTTTTTAAAAAAGTAGTAAAGGATCCAGGAAAGAAGAGAGAGAGAATGCAACAAACCATAAAATAAGAGAGAGAATGCAACAAACCAGTAAAAGGAGGGAAATAAAATATAAAGTTGATAAGAAGGATGAAAATGGAAGAAATGAAAGAGGCATAAAATAAAGTGATTGTAAATAAGATAGGAGGAGAAAACTTGTTCATAATTATCAAATTCTTCTCTATTAAATATTAGAACATAGACTTGAAAAAAAAACATTGTGGATATTCAAATTGGGTTTGAAAATTACTCTTAACACAAAAATCGTAATATGAAATTTTCTTATGGTTCAATTTTTTTAGTGTTGTGCTATTCAATATATGGAAGATATGTAATTCATTTTTTCTCAACATAGATTTTAAACATGAAATTTTAAGAAATACCATAGGGTCATGTTAAAATTTGGGTCTATCATGTGTTGAGAGGAACCAAAAGTTGAGGAATAAATTTTTACATCTGTTTGGATTTGATCCCTCTTACTACATGGGGGTTCAAATATTTCAATGCTATATGGCCCAGTATATGGTAGATGCATAAATCCTTATATGCTTCACATGGATTTTTGACATGCTATGTAAAGAAATAATATAGGTCCATCTCAACTTTTGATCTATGGAATTCACTAAGGGGGACCAAAATTTGGGGACATATTTACATCTATAGTTATTGGATTCCTCTTCATGCATGGAATTTTTGAAGTTAAAATGGATCTATGATGGTGATTAAAAAAATTTAAATGGTGTGTTACTCAATATGAGGAAGATATATAACTTATTTCTTGCTTAACATGTAGCTGACATGTCAAATAATGGGAACTAGCATATGTTGACCTTAAAATTTGGATATATCATGTTTTGGGAGGAGTCAAAATGTGAGGAAAAGTTTACAAATATAGGGATTTGATCCCTGTCATTGCATGGTAATTAAAAAAAATCAAAGGTATGTGTCCCAATAGGGAGGATATGTATAAATATCTCTATCTTTAACATGGTTTTGACATGTGGCATATTAAGAACCAATCTAGGTTCGTCCTTACACCATCTCTATCATGCAAAAAGAGGCAATAAAATTTGAGGAAAGGTTCACACATCCAGTAATTTGATTTGACTCAACACAAGATATGTTTGAAGTTATAATGAATCTATGTTGGTGGTTAAATGTTTAAATGACGTGTTGTTTAGCTCAAGGGAGATGTGCATTTCCTTCAATGCTCAACATGGATTTGACATGTGGCATACTAAGAACTTCCATAGGTCCATCTCAAAATATAAATTGATTATGTGTTGAGAGGGATCAAAATTTCAAGAAATGTTTACACCTCTAAACATTTTATCCCTCTAAGTGGATGGTATTTAAAATATTTCAATTCTTTATTTATAAGTACAAGGGAGATATGTAAATAATTTTGTTCTCAATATGGAGTTGATACATGGAATATGAAAATCCTACTTAAATTCATGTTGACTCTAAATTTACCATGTGTCAAAAAGGACCAAAATGTGCGGAATAGCTTGCACCTCTAGATATTTGATTCTTTTTTATCTAGGATAGTCCAATATTCAAATAGTTTATTATGATTTCAGAAAAAAAAGAAGAAGATATTTATAGTTTTTCTAAAAATAAATATGGTTTTATATCAAAATAATAATGTCATTCCAATTTTTTTCCCACATAACAAAGTAGCCCACGCTCTAGCTCATAAGGAAGGTTAAGATAATTTTCATGTCCCAATGTTGTATAAATACAAGGATTAAAGCCATTGCAACAATATACTAGATAAAAGCTCAACATGTCACTAGAGTAATTGAACTCAGATATGGAGGATAACAATTATTCTTCCCAACCACCCAAGATGAACTCGATTGACAATATAATTTCAATTACAAATATATTATATTTTGTTTTGAAAATATACCTTATAATTAATAATAATTATCATCATACTTGTGGTATTATCACATTTCTAGAGGAGTTGTTTAGGCATGGGTGCACTAACATCATCTAGCCATGTAGCACCAATGTTTTTCCAACTAACAGTATGCCCACACTAATCACACTGAACTTGGAGTGACTCTCTCTCACCTATTGTTTAGTTATGTACTTAATTCAATTATTATACTTAACCAAATTATAATTACAAAATAATACACCATACACATGAATAGAATAGTATGTGAAGGGGAAAAACAACTTGGCCTAAGACCCTAAATATAAATATGTCATATAAAAGATTACATAGTTATCATAAGATAGCTACTACCAAAACAGTGGCATGTTTATTTCTACAATAGATATAATACAAGCCACTCGATTCCACCAAGCCCCATCATATTTATCACTTGGCTCACAAAATATTATAGTGCACACCTTAATGTGTCATCCAATAGTTAGGTATTCCATTAGCTCAAGTGACTTCCTTTCCAAACCTACAAGCCAACCTTATGACCTACAGTGTGCATGTTTCAACCCATGCACTCTCCCACACTTGCTTAGACCATGCCTTATCCTTTCCCAATCACCCTTCCTCTTGCACACTCAATTGTTGTGTGTTATGTTTATCACTTCCTCTTGTGTTTGATTCATCCACAAAGTCACTTATTTATATGATTGGTTTGTCATTCCAAATGATGGTTTCGTTCCTTCACATAGTATTGGTTCAACCTTTCATATTACATGTGTGCTTAGTAGGACACCTTGAATTTAATATGGGGGAGTAAAATCCATTGCACCTACCTCCATGCTCGATGGTCATATGCATGTAAATCCTCCCACATGCCCTCTTTTTTTTTTGAGTTGACTTGTTCACTTGGTGTTGTGCAGTAATGTCATATGACCATACCCACTTTTCTATAATGATTGTGTTACAACAGTGAACAAAAATAATGAAAACACATAGTGAGGGGATTAGGGGCCTCATGAATTTGGTCTAATTGATATTACACAATGGTATATCATGGGTCATGTGAACACTCATCAAACCTTGTCTTTAGGGTTGTAGATAATCCTCCACCCTAAGTCATTTCTATCCTGGAAATTTTGGTGTAGGAGAACCATGGTGCTTCTCCTTGATATCATGGATCTTGTGCTCCCATCTCCGTAATTACTCTTGAGATTATCAACCATTATTCTCATATAGTGCATCCTTTCCATGGAAAAAAAATCATGTTGTTGATTATTTCCAATACCTGGAATCCCATACATCAAGATCTTGTCAACCTCCAACTTTGGTCGAACCAAAAATTAATACAAGTGCACACAATGGATCAACTCTATTTGGGTCATATGAATCAACTAAACATGGTATAAATTGAATTTTTTTGAAGACAATATGGTGAGCCTTCAAGTGAAATTCCAAATCCAAACTATATGTGACATATATAATATTCTCAAGAACCTTGAAAATAATCTCAAAATTCCACACTAGTGATTAAGAAATCATAGTTGATGTCATGAACTATTTCCCACTCAACACGATGGAGACCTAATCTCTCACACTAATCTTTGCATCATATATCTCATGATTTTCCGAGTGCTTCATCCAATCAATTGCATTAGTCAAATGCACTCAACACAAATCCAACATGTCCTACTAATTCATCATGAATTCCAAGGCTAATGGAATCCACCCATATTATACTTGCATCACCAAGTGTGGTGTCATAGACAACTATTTATATATCAAATTGAAAAAAAAGGTAACCATTGTCACTAAACTATTTCACAAGTAATAATCATATTTTTCCACATCCAACAAATTTTTCCAATTAATTCAATCAACATACACAGAGTGTGGTGGGTAGTCCTCCAGTATTCAGTTGATGCATTATGTCTTACCATACATATGTGCAAGAATGATGGAAAATTTTCGCAACTTTTTACCAACAATATTGAATAAATATATCCAAAACTCCCCAGTGAAACTAGATATAATTGTTTGAAACAATGCTCAATGGACTACCACAATGCTTCACTATATTCTTGAAAAACATTTTCACTACCTCCTCCTCTCTGAAAGTAATATTCATCATAATGAAGACAACATATTTTGAAAATTAATCAACCATGAATACAATCATCACATTATACTCATGTTCCATATTAGGAAGTTGTGTGATGAATTCCATTGAGTCACTCAGCCAAGTATTTTTGGAATTGGTAAATTCCACATATATTTTCATGTAATTTAATGTTAGGATTGTCTTGTTGATAAACAATGCAGGTCTAGATGTGCTCCCTAATGTCTCACCTCATATGCTCCAAAAATTATTCTCTTTTGAACAATGTCAATGTTCTAAAACGTCTTGGATGGAAAAATCAACGGTGATTCAAGATTTTCCTTCGAGAGATCCTCATGGAGACTACACAACCTAGCCACATAGATATGATCATCAAAATACAAGAATTTGCCATGAATTCAAGATTTTTCCTTTTTCCTTCCTTCACTTCATTCATAATATTCTTCATAACTTGATCAACCTATAAACCATTTCGAATCCTACTTTGTACTCCACCACTATATGAATATAAATCTTGTACAATGTAGGTAGCTCTTTCTCCTTAAGTGAAATAGGTTGTTCCTTTCTACTGAAGCCATCTGTCATAACATTGAGTTGGCCTAGCTTATGCTCAATAGACATGTCAAAAATTTCCAAGAAGTATTTCCAATGCAATTTCTTGGTGGATAGCTTGGGTTGAGTTGAAAAGTACCTCATTGCAATGATATCTATCTTGACCACAAATATGTTTCCCAACAAGAAATTCCCCCACATCGTCAAACAAATCACTACAATAGTCATCTCATTTTTTTGAACTAGGCATCTCTTCTCTCAATCTTATAATTTACTTCTATCAAATGATATGGGGTGCTCATCTTGTGTCAAAAATCCTATAATGGAAAATTCTAATGCATCTGTCTATACATTAAATATATAATTAAAGTCTGCCATTTTCAATATTGGTGCTAATATAATATTTTGTTTATGCTTCTTAAATCTAATCTTGCTGCTATTTATCTAGCTCCATGATCTCTCCTTTTTCAACAAGTTGGTTAGTGGTGAAAAACATTTGGAATAACCCTCAAAAAATCTCTTGCATTATTCTGCCATCCGCAGGAAAAACCTTATATAATAAACATTGTGTGTTTCCTCCTAATATTTGATTTCCCTGACCTTCATAGGGTCAAAACACATACATTTCTATCCAATCTAATGGCTTTAAAATGGTATCCGTGTCTACCAAAAATAGCCTTGGACTTATTAAAGTATAATAAATTCCTCCTCAATACCTAAAATGTTACTTCCAAACATTCTCAAAATGCTCCTTCATACTCTTACTATACACCATGGTGTAATATAGGTACACCACAACAAACATATTGAAGAAGGGATGGAGAATGCCATTCATCAAAGTAAAAAAAGTAGTTGGTGTGTTACATATGTCAAAATGCATCACCAAGAACTCAATGCTCCCATAACTCATTACCATGGTCATCTTCCCCTCTTCTCCCCCTGCAATCCACCACTATCATACCCAAGTCCCAAATCCAAGTTAGAAAACACTTTGGCTTTCAACAATTTCTCAAAACATTATATTGAAAGTTGTAGTGGATATTGATTCTTCACTAAGGCTACTTGTATAATTCCCTATGATAAAGCCACATCCTTAGTGATATTGAGTCTTCACTATGTAGTTGTTTAATGCTATGTAATTAAGGTACATTCTTAGTTCTATTTTTTTTGGGTATGTGTTATATCGTTTGCACGACTAGAAGTAGGCATTGTTACATTGTGTCGGGGGGTTCACAATTTTGTTACATTACTTTCACCTTGCACATGGTTCATGGAAATGATGATAGTTTATATTTTATGTGGACTCGTGGGTAATTGTACAAACCGAAGGATGGGGTGCAAGCCGAAGGATGATGGGAAAGAGGTACCCATGGTTTTCTTCATGGTTTTGGGCAGGATGGTTTTTCCCATGGTATATTGTAGATGCGGTTAGGGGAATTTCGATTATGTTATAATGAGGGTTAGTGGATTGGGGTTTATGATTATTCTTCATGTATATAATTTATTGTAACATTGAAAGGAATATGCTGAAAAATCAATATGTTTTTCCTGATTTTGGGTTCTAGGAGAAATATCTCTGCACATTTTTTATGTTCTCGCAATTGTATATATTTATATATATTTAAGAATTTATTTGTAGGTAATTTTTATGTAAGGTTAAAACCTTCATTTGGTATCAAAGAAGTTTTGGATTCAAGGGGATGCCTTTGCGGATAAGGGGTTTTTCTCGGGCCTATGGTAGACCTTGTTACAATGGCATATATGCATAATCGTTCTTGTGGTCAAATAATATGGAAAGTAGTGGGAATATAGAGATAAAAAAAATCAACGGATAGAGTTTTGAGATGTAGAAGATCAATATGGAGGACCTTTTGGCGGATAAAGATCAATGGATCATGGTGGATCTAGGTACTAAACCAATGAAAATGTTGACAAAATACTGGACCAACTTGGATCAAATGGAAAAAAGAACAATACAACTACGTGTCTTATATTCAATAAATTATTAGATATTTTAGGAGAATATACAACAAAGGCTTTATGGGATACTTTAGGGGCTTTGTATCAATCTAAGTCATTGGTGAACAAAAATTTCCTATGGAAAAATGTTGTATAACCTATAGATGAGGGATAGAGACTCAATTAAAGAGCATTTGAACACCCTCAATATTGTGGTAAGTTAGTTATTATTTGTTGATGTTAACATTTCATAGGAAGATAAGTGCACCCGTTTGTTTTCTTCTTTACCAGACTCATGGAATATTCTGGTTGTTTCCATAGGTAGTAATACAACTACATTAAACTTTGATGAAATTGTCTCAGTCTTGTTGTTTGAGGAGATGAGTCAAAAAAATATGGAGAGACATAATGGATATTCCTTGTCTGTAAGAGGATGGCACTAAAACATAAATATAAACAAGTCCTCAAGTGGGAGATCTAAATCTAGAGGGAGATCTAAATCTCTAGGAAAATTTGTAAAGGTATGTTGGAAATGTGGAAAATAAGGGCACTATAGAAAAGAATATAGATCTAAAATAATCAATATATGAAATAATTTTGATGATGCTACTTCTACAGAGGCAAAAAAAAAACTCGGATGATGGTGGGAATGTGTGCTTGGCTTCTTCTTCAAGTACACATATAGATCATGAGGCATGGTCGATTGAATTAGGTGCATCCTTACACATGCCTCCTCATTAGGAGTGTTTCTATGATTATGAAAAGTATGATGGTGGTGATGTCCTCCTAGGTGATGATAGGAAAACAAAAATCATGGGAAGAGGAAAATTCAAGCTAAATATGATAGGTGGAAGTATTATAACAGTTCACGGTGTTCTGCATTCCTGGATTGGCCATAATTCTATTTTTTGTAATCAAGATGGATGATTAAAGTGTAAATACAATGTTTGACAAATATAATTGTAATATTGTTTGAGGGGAACTGGGATTTATGAGGGGATTTTGGATCATAACTCTATACAATATTCCAAGAAACATTTTTATTAATGGGTGCAATAGTTATTTCATTCCTAAAAGAGGATTAGAAAATATTACAGTCTCTGGTGAAAAGACTATGCTATGGAATTAAACACTGGGACATATTGGAGAGAAGGGCCTTCAAATATTACATTGTAATGGAATGGTAGAAGGAGTGTCTAATTGATCTTTGAATTATGATTTATGTCAACACTGTTTATATGGGAAGAAAAATTGGTTGAGTTTTCCCTTTGGTGCTAAGAGGGAAGAAGGAATATTAGAGTTTGTGCCTAATGATGTGTTTGGCTCTATGTCAATTTCATCACTAGGTAAATTCGTGTACTACATATTGTTTATAGATGACTTTTTGAGGAATACATGCATATATTTACTCATGAAGAAATCTTAATTCCATGATAGGTTTAAAGAGTTTAAGGCTTTGGTGGAAAATAATATAGAGAAGAAAATCAAGGTGTTGAGGATAGATAATGGTGGAGAGCTCTGTAAGCTGTGTGGTATAACACTATAGAAGACTACTCCATACACACCTCAACAAAATGGATTTGTAGAAATAATGAATAGGATGGCGATGGAAAAGGAAAGAAGCAAGCTTAGTGGTGTTGAATTAGGGTAGGAATGGCAGGAAGAGGTAGTGGATATTTCATGTTATATATTTAATATATTACCTTCATTAGCATTGGAGGATGAGACTCCACATTAGCTATGGACTGGTAAGAAACCTTGATGCCCGGGCTACACTCTGTTCTGCATATACGGTTTCAATATTTCTTCAAACCTGCAATCTTCGCTCTTTCCATGGGACAACTCCAGTTTTGCCCCAGTAATTTCAAATCTGGAAATTTCATAAGTTGATGCAGAAGCTTCAGTTGACACTCAATCCATGGTTACAAATCATATTCTAAGCCCCGTTTTTCTTCATCATTTAAATAAATTCTCTAATTTCGAATTAACCCCCAACCTTGCACTTTGACCTCACTTCCTATAGGGTCATAGTCCCAATCACACATATATCCCGATTTCCTTTCGCATAATCAAAATGCGCCCACACACAATTCGTTATACAAGGTTCGGAGTTATAGATATATATCAACATATACTATAACACAATCCAGTATTTAATAATTCAAAACCATGACATTAGAGTGGGACAACCCTGTGGGTCCCTGACCTTTACAACTTACTCGTCCGCCATTCCTCCTTCATCAATCTACGGCTGGAGTTTTATCGCGCCTCAACTGCTGATCGAATGGCGTAGATGGATATCGCGAGTGTTTAATGACTGGACATTAGCGCACGATGGAAACGGTTTTGGAAACCCGCCTTATGCCACGTGTCAGCTCCTAGCATGTGTCGCGCTCAAATTGGAAATACCACTTCTCATGCAAAGGCGGTGCGATCAAACCGGAAACCCGTCTTTACTGTGTAGCCCTCACGGTTCCGACAATCCTTGCTTAGGGTTCCACCTGAATCCAAAACTGAATCTTGCCCACATAATATAGTTCAATATCTACTCTAGCGTTACACAGACCAGATCTCAATTTCATTCAGATTTTGAGCCATTCGTCGATCCCTCCAACAATAATTGTCCTTCCTTCAAAATACACCAACATTGTTACAAATTCTCCCTTCATGAATTCACCTCCATCTTTCAATACGAAGCTTCCAACCTTGATTGTCAAGTATTTTGTAGCGTCCCTTACACAGAATTACATCTCTGTCCATTAGAACACAAAATTGTAGACTCCATATTAATTGTACCCTAAATCGACATATTCCAGGTTTTATTCCAGTTCCGCTCTCCTTATTAAGATCGGTCCTTTCAGTGATCAATATTTTGCAGGTGCATATAATTACAAATTATGTCAAGTCTCTATTGCACACAGAGCCACTAATTCAACTATTAACACCAAGGTTACGATTCATTGATTTTGCTAAATCAATTTCTTATTTACTCAGAATCACCATTCGGCCATAGCACAGGGGTTCAGCTGCCCACGGGAACTCAAACATTCTTCCTACTGAATTAAATTAATAGCATACATATATTTCACATAGAATCTAGATTAACCAACACACATATGATTCAGAATATAACATCGACCGAAAGGTTGATTTCTTCAAAGGCACACAGGATTCGTTATGCAAAGGTTAAATCCACAATATCTATACAATGCTAGAACAGTCCATTCTATAAACACGATCACTTACAAAACCTCACTTTTTAGGCCGGATCTTCAGTTCGGTGGCCTTCTACTCTTCCTACTCTGTCTCTGAAAAGCCCCCTCTCTACTCTACATGCGTTTACATTTATACAAACACAATTGAGTCGATTCGACTTCTTGACAGAGCCTCTTGAAATTCTCTAGCTCCTGATTTTAGATTTCAAACTGAAACTACTGAAACTGATCCTAAATCTACTCATACCCTTGGTTGTCTCTTCATATTCCTATCTTAACCAATTTCTCATGTTCTCAAATGACTTGAGAACAATTACAATTTCCCTACCATGTTTATTCAAAATACTAATATTTACATGAAAATTTGAAAACATAAGACCCTCCTAGGTCTTATAAAAGTACAAGTATTCCTAGAGCCTAATGCCCCTACATCAGACTCCCAAGCTTCAAATTGTTCATGATCTCCTGATCATGTGTATTTGATCTCTGCCTCCTGGGTCCCAAACCTTGTTTTGTTGCTGTTCATCAGCTGCATGATCCTTCAATTTCATTTCAACAGGTCTCCAAATCTTGTTCTGCAATCTGCCCCCAGCTATACTTTCACAATCTGCCTTTGTCTTTCCTTTGCCGAAATCCTCCTGCTTTCTTGCTGTTGTCTGCTGCTCCTGAGTCACTCTCATCATTAGCTCCCTGATCTCTTCAATTTCTTTGTCCAGCCTATCTTCTAGCTGGATATTTCCTTGCGTACTGCTGCTGCTTCCACTTTCTGTGGCAGCCAACATTGCTGCTCTTGCTGTTACTGTCGTTACTAACATGTTTTCAATTCCTGCAGATGTCATCCCCATGTTGCGTCCTCCCAAACTTCCTGTCCCTCTGCAACATGCTTTGGCTCATCATCTGCGAATTTTCATTTAGAAGATAAATCATCAATCAATTGTCTTCTTGCAGTAACATATCCATCCGGTATACTAGTAAAAAGAATTAAATTCCACAAGCTAGTATCTGCTCCTCTTTTCTTCATAGCTTCAGGAATTTTCATTCCAGTGTCTGTAGTTTCTCTCTCTCGCATAAATCTTCTCAACAAACATTCTAGCCATCCATTTTGTGCTTGTATTACATCTTCACTATGTTGTAATTTAAACCCAGCACCTTCTCCATGGACAATCTTCAACAATTGCCTGTCACCTTCTTGATGGATTCTAGCAGTCCAACCAAGTGATTTAAGCTTTTCTTTCTCATCCTCTGTCAGCATAGAATGTTGATTCTTCTTTACTGCAGCAGTTTTAAAAATATGTCCACCAATTCTTTCTTGTGCACTCATACCATCCACATGCTGAAATCTAGCTTCAGCATCTTCATCTTCTGTCAGCAGCTCAGCATCCTGATCTGCATCTTTCATGATACTGTCAGCTAGTCTCCTCTTCCTTTCAACATCTGGTCCATGGATGCTCTTCTGTTGTGATTCATCAAAATGAACTCCTTCACTTTTCTGAATCATTTTATTCTTATCCTCTGGTCTTTTATTGTCATTCATGACAAATTTTCTTCCTTGCTTCTCTAGTAACTTATCCAGTACACAGGTCCTCTGCCTCTCCAATTCTCTTCTCTGGAAGCCCAACCTCCTATAAAAATCAACAACTTCAATAGGAGTAGATTTCGGGAACCTTACACAACCATTTATGCCTCTGCTAGTTCTTGACCAATCCTCTGCTGGTCCTTCTCTCTCAGCCTCAGCACTCTGTTGAATGTCTTCACTTGGCTCTCCCCTCTCCATCTCTTCCTGAGATTTCACTATCTCAGCATTGATCTGAAGAGATTTCAGATTCAATGTCTTCTTCTCATCAACAAACTCTGAAGCTTGTCCATCTTCTAGCGGTGTACCTGCAAACACACACAAATTTTTAGTTTTCAAATCACAAGGCTTTTCAGTCTTGGCTGCTCCCTTAAGCGCTTCTTCTTGAACAGGTCTGTACATGGAATCTTCAGTTTCCATCCTTGCCTCAGGAACTCTGGGTTCTTCTTCCTCTGTGGAGTTTTTCATCACTTCACATTTGTCAGACTCAAATATCAAGCCCTTACATCATCTAGACTTGTCCAATAACTCAAGAATTTTTCAATCACTTCTTCTTCAGCAAGACAGGCTTCTTGCTGCCTCGAGTCTTCATCATGTCTCACAAGATCTCTTGCAAATCTCCATTCTTCATCTGTGCTCTGTTCTACTTCACAAACAAAAATTTCTTCTTTCAACTCAGCTGCTCTGAGTTCTCCTCTCAATAATGCAATCTTCTTTTGCCTCAACCTCAACTGTAATGGTTTCCAATTCACTCTCGTTTTCATGAGCGAACCAACTCTCTGGATTTCCTCTATCCTTCTCTTCAATTCATTAAAATTTTCTCTGATCTCAACTACCTCCTTCCAATATTCTGCATCAGTGAGTCTCTTCCTCACGCCATTTTCTTTGGCATCTTCCCTCACTCTTCCATTGTGGCCTCTCTCAGAACCTCTGCAATCTTTGCAGTCTCTGCTATGGATCTCAGCAGCCATTTCTTCTTTAGGAGTTCTTCACTTCACAAGCTTCAATAAGCCTCTACAATAGCAAGATCTCTTGCTGCAAATCACCTCACCAATCCCTTCTTCCGGATCCGGATTTTGGCAAGTACTGGTCCCCTTTCTGCTGGAACCTTCTGAGCACTCTCTTATGCTCTTCCTAGGCTTCACTCTGCAAACTTTCTCAAGAACACCTCTTCTCTCTTCTCATCCAACCTCTGTTGGGAATTATTCTAGGTTCTGCCACACTTCTTCTCCACTTAGAGTCCCTTGCTGGACTCCTTCTTATCACTGCTCTCAAGGCTTGTGATCTGCTTCTTGCTGAGATTCCTCCTCCATTGTCTGTACTCAGAATTTTGTAAACAATTTTCCAAACCAGAGTTAACCACTTCTCACCTTCTCTAGAGAACACTGCACTTGTCCTCTTTATCCAGCTTCTAGTTGAACATCAGGTTCACTGTCATCATCATCAACTCTATCTTCAATTTTCAGCAACCACAATTCTGCAACTACAATTTCAAATCAAGTTAATTACATGCAAGATCATGATCTTGTCTTCCACTCACTCTGCAAATCTTGTTCACTACAAATATGTGTTCTGCATATCAGATTTCAGAATCTGATCTTCCTTCTCTAAATATGTAGTCTTCAAAACACTGGTCCTCCAATTGGACTCTGTAATTCCACAATCACCTTCACTGTATCCCTGTAGGCTGCAATCTTATCAGTTCCACAAGTCTGGTTTCTTTGCATTCACTAAACTTGAGCTTTTTCAAAAAGAGCTATTCCAACTCTGATACCACTTTGATGCCCGGGCTACACTCTGTTTTGCATATACAGTTTCAATATTGCTTCAAACCTGCAATCTTCGCTCTTTCCATGAGACAACTCTAGTTTTGCCCCAGTAATTTCAAATCTGGCAATTTCATAAGTTGATGCAGAAGCTTCAGTTGACACTCAGTCCATGGTTACAAATCATATTCTAAGCCTCGTTTTTCTTCATCATTTAAATAAATTCTCTAATTTCGAATTAACCCCCAACCTTACACTTCGACCTCACTTTCTATAGGTTCATAGGCCCAATCACACATATATCCCGATTTCCTTTCGCATAATCAAAATGCGCCCACACACAATTCGTTATACAAGGTTCGGAGTTATAGATATATATCAACATATACTATAACCCAATCCAGTCTTTAATAATTCAAAACCATGACATTAGAGAGGGACTAACCTGTGGGTCCCTGAAATTTACAACTTAATCGTCTGCCATTCCTCCTTCATCAATCTACAGCTGGAATTTTATCGTGCCTCAACTGTTGATTGAACGACGTAGATGGATATTGCGAGCGTTTAATGACCGGACGTTAGCTCGCGATGGAAATGGTTTTGGAAACCTGACTTATGCCATGTGTCAGCTCCTAGCATGTGTCGCGCTCGAATTGGAAATACCACTTGCCGTGCAAAGGCGGTGCGATCAAACCAAAAACCCGTCTTTACTGTGCGGCCCTCACGGTTCCGACAACTCTTGCTCAGGGTTCCACCTAACTCCAAAATTGAATCTTGCCCACAGAATACAGTTCAATATCTACTATAACGTTACACGGATCAGATCTCAATTTCATTCAGAGTTTGAGCCATTCGTCGACCCCTCCAACAATAATTGTCCTTCCTTCAAAATACACCAACACTGTTACACATTCTCCCTTCACGAATTCACCTCCATATTTCAATACGAAGCTTCCGACCTTGATTTTCAAGTAATTCACAGCGTCCCTTACACAGAATTACATCTTTGTCCATTAGAACACAAAATTGTAGACTCCATCTTAATTGTACCCAAAATCGACATATTCTAGGTTTTATTCCAGTTCCGCTCTCCTTATTAAGATTGATCCTTTCAATGATCAATCTTTCGCAGGTGCATATAATTACAAATTATGTCAAGTCTCTATTGCACACAGAGCCACTAATTCAACTATTAACATCAAGGTTACGATTCAGAGATTTTTCTCAATCAATTTCTTATTTACTCAGAATCACCATTCAGCCATAGCACATGGTTCAGCTGCCCACAGGAACTCAAACATTCTTCCTACTGAATTAAATTAAGAGCATACATATATTTCACATAGAATATAGCTTAACCAACACACATATGATTCAGAATATAACATCGACCGAAATTTAGATTTATTCAAAGGCACACAGGATTAGTTATGCAAAGGTTAAATCCACAATATCTATACAATGCTGGAACAGTCCATTCTATAAACACGATCACTTACAAAACCCCACTGTTTAGGCTGAATCTTCTGTTCGGTGGACTTCTACTCTTCCTACTCTGTCTCTGAAAATCCCCCTCTCTACTCTACAGGCGTTTACATTTATACAAACACAATTGAGTCGATTCGACTTCTTAACAGAACCTCTTGAAATTCTATAGTTCCTAATTTTAGATTTCAAACTGAAACTACTGAAACTGATCCTAAATCTACTCATACCCTTGGCTGTCTCTTCATATTCCTATCTTAACCAATTTCTCATGTTCTCAAATGACTTGAGAAAAATTACAATTTCCCTACCATGTTTATTCAAAATACTAATATTTACATGAAACTTTGAAAACATAAGACCCTCCTAGGTATTTATAAAGTACAAGTATTCATAGAGCCTAATGCCCCTGCATCAAACACTCTCTCTCACATCTCAGGGTATTTTGCTGCGATGCATATGTACATGTTCCAAAGGAGAAAATAACCAAGTTGGATAGTAAATCTGAAAGGTGCATCTTTGTTGGGTATAAAGAAGGTTTGAAAGGTTACAAGCTTTGGAACCTATAAACAGAGAAGGTTGTGTACGATCGAGATGTGTTATTCATAGAAGTAAATGATTTCATGAAATAGGAAGTCCTACCAAAGGAAAAGGAACCAAATATAGTATATTTTGATCTAAAGAATGAATATTTAGACTCCATGAAAGAACAAGAATTAGAATAAGAAGAACCACACACTTCGTTTTTTAGGAGATCAATTTGAGAAATAAGGAAGCTAGAGAGGTATAATCCATCTTAATTTTGTTCAAGTTTTTCTTTATATGTTACTGATGATGATCCCATAAATGTTAGGGAGGAAGTAAATTCAGAAAATCGAAAACTATGGAAGAAATCCATGGTTGAAGAAGTGGTTATTTTGGATAAAAATGAAGCTTTGGATTTGGTAGAGTTTTCTGGCTGGAAGAAAACCCATTGGTTGAAAATGGGTGCTTAAGAAGAAGATGAATGCAAAAGTCAAAGTGGAGAAATATAAATCTTAGTTAGTTGTGAAAGGTCATTTCCAAGTGTCAAGAATTGATTTTGGTGATATTTTTCTCCTGTTGCCAAACTAGCTTCTATTAGATTACTTTTATCTGTTATTTTTGCTTTTGATTTTGAGGTAGAAAACATGGATGTGAAGAAAACATTCCTACATGGGGATCTGGAAGAAGATATCTATGCGAAGTAGTTGGAAGAATTTTCAATGAAGGGTAAGGAAGAAGTGGTGGGCAAGTTAAGGAAGTCTCTATATGGGTTAAAGCAATCATCAAGGATGTGATATCAAAAATATTTGGTTAAACTAGAGGAATCAGGTCGAGACAATATTGCAGAGATTAAATATGGAGGATAGTAAACCAGTGAAGGTTCCTATTCATGTAGGTGTTAAGTTATCTGTATAAGAGAGTCCTAACGCACAAGAAGATGAATATGACAAGTCCCATGTTGCATATGCGAGTGAAATTGGTAGTTTGATGTATGAAATGGACTGTATGAGACTAGGCATTGCACATGCAGTGTGAGTATTGAGAAGGTTTATGTCAAAACCAGGGTATGAGAATTGGAAACCAATAAAGTGGGGTTTTATATATCTGCATGACACTAGTGATTATAGTTTATTCTACCAAGGAAGACCAAGATTTGATAGAGTGTGTTGAACCGCAGGATTACCCTCTCTTTGATAGTTTTTCTCACCTCATTCCATCATTTTTCCATAAGATCACAAACCCTAATCAATGAAGAATGCTAGGTTTTGTCTTAAGGATGCATTTAATTGATTTCCATATTAGATTTTCAAGATTTTTCTATTCGGATAAGTTTTTGAAATTTAGCTACAGAATGCAACCTGTTCTGCAACTAACTGCGCGTTCCGTAGCCACTCTTATGGTTTAGCAGGTTCCAGGTGTCAGCTAAGGAATTGGGCCACATGGGTGTTTCTAGAATCATGCCTAGATGGATTCTATCCTACACACTTGGTCCAGATCAGAATCAAAATCAGCCTAAACTCATGGTCAAAGATACAAGGAAAAATACGTTACCTGCAACAGTAGGACTCCTGATTTTCTCTTCATAGCAAATCATGAGTCCAATAGTCCTATTTCAATTGCAATTCGAGTTAGACAACTGTAGCTAGTTTAAATCACAATCAGTTATGTATTTTCCCTTTAAATATTGGTTCTACAGAACCGAGAGAAAGTTCAGTACAGTTCATATTTCTAAGTGTAAACACAGGCTTTATGTGGATACTCTGTTTCCAGACTTTAGTTTCATCATAATAATAAGTTCAATTTTCCAATGATTTCTTGATTGAACCTTTAACAAGCTAGGAGTTCAACCACATCAGTTGCAGAGGGCCCTTTCTTCTAAAGGAGGTTTTTATTTGTGTTTTTAGTTAAATTTCCTTTGCTTTGTTTCAACAATTTTTGTTTCTAATTAGGCTTATGCTTCATTTCTAGTTTTCAAATAGCTTAATGATGAATCACATTTGTGCAGACTTACTCTTCCAAGACATTTCATGGAAATAGAAAATCTGTTTTCAAAACTGAATTAAGGATTGAAGTGCTAAGAAACCACAGTTGTTTAGTTTTAATGTATTTCTCTTTTATTTCCATTATAATAGAGTTGTCAATTGATGTGTCAACAAATGTTTATAAAATCAATTTTCAATATGCTAATCCTACATTAAATGGTTAAATATCTCACATATACAGTAGTTGAATTTACCTTTCTTACTGTCATTTTATTTCCAAAGACTAAGGCATAATTGATTACTCCTAAAGCATCTCAAAAGGCTAAACACTTTACAATTAAATGTTCGATTAAAATCAATTGTACATTAGTTGATTTTAGTTAAAACTTACATGCTTTTTCTTTCAAGACCCTCACTTAATTGCAAACAATAATCTTCTTATAAATCACTCTAAAATGAATTGATCTAATCATGTTTCAATATGGGATGGTTGAATGATTAATGAAATGCAATTTCTGAGTTATCCATTTGCATATTTGTCTTAGTTCTCTAGTTCAACAGGTGTAATTAGTTACCTAACATTACTTCAAGAAGATCACTCTTTACAAATTGAATATTTGGAGTAACTAAACATTCCTTAGAAGTTTTTATTACATTTCTTGCTTACTGTTCTAGACATTAGGAGATTAAAAGTACAAACAATTACTTGACATCATCTCAATAAGGTCATACCTAATCATTGAATGTTGAAGTAACCAAAGGTACACTAGTTGTTCATTTTCCACTTTCATTTAAGATAGGCATTTCCATTCTCCATGTTAGTTTTAGAAATAGATCCACGGATTAGGACAAATAAGAAAATTAGATAGATGCTTTGTTTTCTAACAATTTTGGTTTGTTTTATGAAAATTATGTTAGTTTAAGAAACACTTCCTTTTCTTCCTTTTGAAATTCATTAGATTCACTTAAATCTTTCCATAGTTTTTAAATTAACCATTCTTAGATCTCAAAGAACAAAAAACTCCCTAAAAACAACATAAAATACAAAACAACGAGGTAAGGAGTAGGTTTCTTAAGCACATATAGTGCACCACACTTCATCAGTTTACAAACCTCAGATTGATAATTAATGCAAACAATTTAGGACACTAAATTGACTAAACATTTTGGCGCCGTTACTAGGGAAGTGTCGTTAGGTAGCCTTATTTCTTACATCCAGAAAAACAATGATATGTGTAAAGAAAGAGACTCTAGGGGAAGATTCATAGCTAGAGGCAGGATTTTAATCCCTACGGCACCACCCACTCCACTAGGACCAAGAAGTATTACACATCCATATCAAACTCATATTCCATAATTTACTGGCCATAGACTTCCAGAAGTTCTAAGATCAGACATCCAGTTAGGAAGATCTCCTACTTCATCCACTGAGGAAATCTTAGAGGAAGAAGATCCTAGGACTCCAACAGAAGGAGTAACCATTTTCACTTCTACAGGGGAACATATTTTAGTTGAAGAGTTAGAAATCCCTAGTGGAGAGGAAGAAGAAGAACCTTTCTTCAACATACCATTGATAGAGGAACTAGAGGAAGAGCAATTAACTTTGTAGGTTGAATCTTATATCCGCTTTGAAGAATCTATCATGGCAGGAAGAGGAGAAGAAGGAGGAGAGGGAGAAGGAGAAATTTTTAATGGAGAAAATGTACTATTTGGAGGAGGTAGAGGTAGAGGAGGAGATAGAGGAAGACGTAGAGGAAATGCCGAAGGAGGTAGAGGTAGAAGAAATAGAGGAATTGAGAGTTATTTTGGATTCCCTATAATAGATGAAGAGACAAATGCTACCATGAAAAATATCTAACCTTCTGTCCTCCCAAAATTTCATGGATTAAAAATTGAAGACCCTGAAGCCTTTTTATTTGAATTGGAAGTATTGTGCAAAAATTATGATTATTTACAAGATGCTCAAAAACACATATTGTTTCCTTCAACATTGAAAGGAGCAGTTCTAAAATGGTTCATGAGTCTAATCATTAGGTCTATTAGGACATGGAATGATATAAAGAGAGAATTTCTAGAAAGGTATTTGGATTATTGCATACATATTAATCACAAGGAAGAAGTGTTTAACATGATGTAGAAAGAAGTTGAAAATTTGGAGGATTTACCTAAAAGATTCAACTATAACATAAAAAGAGAAAAAATGGAAAATCTAGATCAAGACACTCTAAAATCTCTTTTGTTGAAAACAATTAGAGATGAATGGATATATATCCTTAACATGATGGGGAAGGGGGACATATCTCAACTTCCATTACCTGATATTGGGGAACTATGTATTAATCTCTCAAGAGGAAAATCAAAAATTTGGAAAGGACCAAGAGATCCTACTCTTGCTAGGGTAAATAAATCTGCAACTGGAACAGTGAGTAGGGAAAAAATTGGAAACATGCTTTATGAATTCAAAATAGACATTTTAGGGAGTCTTAGTGAACAGATAGAAACCCTAAAGTTACAAAATAAGAAGAAAGCCGAGACTAATTCTTTAGCTATTTTCTATCCAAAATGCAAAAAGAAACATGCTTTTAGAGGTTGTCTCCTTGAAGAAAAAGTCATAGAAACCTGTATGATGTGTTCATAAAGTCATGCTACTAAGAATTGTCCTTCAATTCCTGGTCTTAAGGATGTTTTTCAAGAAGAAACAACATAAAATCCTACATAATCTCTTTGTTTTGTCTCTAGAAGACCATGGCAGGGGCCAAAAACTCAAGGGTTTAACAACCAAATGTATACTTGGCCCCCACCAAATTGGAATTCTTGGCAGCAACCTTGGCCTCTATCTTAATCTCAATTTCAACCTTGGGCTCAAGGAATGAAAAATCCATATGGAAGATTCTCTCAGTACTATCAATATCCTCCATATTATTCGAATTATACACCCCAAAAAATTCCTCAAAAACATCAACAACCTCAAATCCAAAACCAAAATCCACAAATCTCACTACCATTCCCTTAGAGACAAAATTAATTACCTGCTCAACCATTACCAAACCCCAATAATAAAAATCCTCAGAATACCTATATGATAGAAGGTTAGCAATTTCCAACCTATATGATTACTCCTCTAGATCTTAATGATGTCCAACTAAGATCTGGTATGATATTTGAAAAGAGGAAGCCTTCTGTAGTCATTCAAGAATAAGACAATTCTGAGGAGGATTCTCTACATCCCAATAAAAGTTTTGAAGGAGTAGCTCTTCAAAACCAAAATTATGAAAATGAAAAAAAAAACCGATAAATTCAACTCCTATCATAGAGCAACCATCAGTATCTACTTCTACACCTCCTTTTCCTGAAAGATTACAAATTGATAGAGGAGTAGAAAAGAATATTATGTTTCCTAATTATGATTTCCTAGATGAATTGAAAAATATTTGTATCAAAATCCATTTGTTGCAAGCCATCAAGGAAATTTCAATTTTAGCTAAAACAATAAAAGAGTTGAGTATGAAGAACTGAGAAGAAAAAAAAAACAAATAAAACAAATATAGCTTGTAGGAAAAATAGAAAACATAATGATGGGAAAAATTGCCATTCAAAAATATTTAGATCCTGGAAGTCCAGTTGTAAAAACACATATCAATGGAGTTGAAATTCCAAATACATTGATTGATTTAGGAGCAGCAATAAACATCATGAGCAAACATACCATGGAACAACTCAAGCTTCCTAATCTTCTTTATACACCTACATTACTCACTTAGCAGATAGATATGTAATCAAACCAGATGGTGTGTTAGAAGATGTTTCAGTGTCTTTATATTCTTGGGAGTACCCCGTTGATTTTATGATTTTAGCCCCTAAGAAAAATCTAGGAGGACACCCCCTCATAATAGGAAGGCCTTGGTTGGCTAGAACTTATGCTTTCATTAGTTGTAAATCTGGTGACATGTATATTTCTAATGGTAATTCAACTAATAAATTCACTCTATATCCTCCAGCAAGAACAATCACAGAAATAGATGACAAAGAATGGACTGATGATGAAGAATATATACAACCTCTCTTTACTATTTCAAATATTGGTGAAGATAGCCAAATCTTAAAAACAATAGAAAATTATGAATCATCTCTAGAAAATGAACATGATCAATTTCAAGAAAAATCCAATATTGAATATTTTTCATCTAGGCAGATGTCTCTTTACTCTATGAAAGAATTTGGTAGCTCTACAGTTGAAATATTTCCAAGGAAAACCTTGAAAATAAACAATAACTTGGAGAAATTATAACAGGAAAAGTTAATCAAAACATTACAACAACATTCATTTGCACATGCATGGGAATATACTGACATGAAAGGAATTAGTCCTAAGACTTGTATACATCACGTTTACATTGAGGAAAATTGCAAACCTATTAGACAACCTCAAAGAAGGATGAATCCAAATGTTAGGGAAATTGTGAAAGAAGAGTTGCAAAAGTTGTTAAATGTAAACTTCATCTATCCAATTTTAGACAGTCAATGGGTTTCTCCTTTAGTGATTGTACCCAAAAAGAATTGTAAATGGAGGGTATTCATTGGTTATCGGGAATTGAATAAAGCTACCCTAAAAGATCATTTTCATTTACCCTTTATAGATCAAGTGTTAGATACATTAGCAGGTAAGAAGTATTTCTCATTCCTGGATGGTTTCAATGGTTACAATCAAATTCAGGTTGCACCTGAAGATCAAGATAAAACCACATTCACCTGTCCATGGGGGACTTATGCCTACCGAGTACTTCCTTTTGGATTGTGCAATGCACCTGCAACATTCCAAAGGGCAGTACTAGGAATTTTTTCTAATCTAATACATGATTGAGTATAAGTGTATATGGATGACTTTACAGTTTACGGTAATACATTTGAAGAAGCTTTAGAAAACTTGGAAAAGGTTCTTAAAATATGTAAGGAACGAAACCTCTCACTAAGTCATGAAAAATGTTTCATGATGTTCACTGAAGGGATTGTTTTAAGACATCACATTTCAAGAGATGGAATTAAAGTTTATAAATATAAAGTTGAGGTCATCTCCAAGTTATCAATTCCAAATTGCCAAAAGGATGTTAGAAGTTTTCTAGGATTTACAAGGTATTATAGAAGATTTATAGAAAATTTCACCAAAATAACATCCCCACTTGTCAAACTACTTACCAAATATTGTGAATTTAGTTGGAATTCTTACTGCCAGTTAGCATTTGAAACTTTAAAAACAAAAATTTATGAAGCACCCATCTTAAGAGGGCCTAACTGGAAACTAACTTTTCACATTTCCACAGATGCTTCAGAGATAACTCTAGGAGATATGTTAGGACATAAATACTTGATCCCCTATGCTATCCATTACACAAGCAAGAATTTGACTCCCACAGAGTTAAATTACACTGTAACTGAAAAGGAATTCTTAGTTGTTGTTCATGCTATCAACAAATTCAGACATTGCATAACAGGCTATGAAACCTTTTTCCATACAGATCACTCTACAATTAGGTATTTATTGAATAAATCTATTACTAATGGCAGAGTTACAAGATGGTTATTGCTCTTGTAAGAAATTAAAATTATTTTTCTAGACATGCCTCGAAAAGAAAACACAGTTGTTGATTTCCTGTCTAGAATTCAAAATCAAATATGACACTCAAGTCGAAGATAAATTTCCTAATGAATATCTTTTTGCATTAACTGCTCAAACCCCTTGGTTTGCAGATATTTCCAATTACTTAGTTACGGGAAAATTACCTTCACACTTGCATTCTAGAGAGAAATGAAAAATCATTCAATTATGTGCAAGATACTCATGGATTACTAATGAATTTTATAAGACAGATCCATATCTCATTATCAAAAGATGTGTTCGAGAAGATGAAATGCCTGAAATTCTTAAAGCATGTCATGATGAACCTTGTGGTGGAAATTTTGCTGAAAAAAGGACAGCCTATAAAATCCTTCATTTAGAATATTATTGGCCATCCATCTTCAAATATTCCAAATAATATGTCAAAAGGTGTGACAGTTGCCAAAGGGTAGGGAAACCTGCTCCTTCAAATGGAATGCCATTGCAACCTCAGGCACTCATTGAACCTTTTGAAGCCTTAGATTTTTTCAGACCTATCTATCCTCCATCTAAAAAAAAGAAGTATATTTTGGTATGCACTGATTATGTCACTAAATGGGTAGAGGCTAAATCATTACCTTTTCTTGATGAAGGATTTGCAGTTAATTTTCTTTTTGAGGATATCTTCGCTCGTTTTGGTGTTCCAGGAGAAATTGTAGTATATCAGGGCACACAATCTACATCAAAGATGGTGAAAAGGCTCGTGGAAGATTACAAGATCAAGCACAGAAATTCTACTCCTTACCATCCACAAGAAAATGGGAAATTTGAATCTACCAGTAAAGTGATTGAAGTAATTCTCACTGAGACTGTTCATCTACATAGAAGAGATTGGGAAGATAGGCTTTCTGAAGTCTTATGGGCCTACAGAACTACATGGACGAACACAACAGGACGTATTCCCTATGAACTTGTTTATGGGAAGTAAGTCCTGTTCCCTATAGAGTTTCAGATCAGAACCTTCAAGATGGCAGTCCAATTGGGATTTGATTTATCAGAAGCACAGAAGCATAGACTGAAGCAATTCAATGAACTAGATGAAATCAAACAAGATGCAGTCCAAAGAACCAATATAGTCCAACAACAAAGGTCTAAATGGAATTATAAGTATATAAAAGAGAAAAAGTTTCAAGTAAAGGATTGGGCACTCTTGTTCGATTCAAAATTCAAGGATTTTCAAGGAAAGTTTCAGACTCATTGGCTTGGGTTGTATGAGATTGAAAAAGTCTTTGATAATAGAGCAGTGAAGATAAGAACAATAGATGAAGAAAATGTATCTCTTCTTGTGAATGGTCATCAGTTGAAAGTATATCATAAACCACTTTCAAAAGAAGAGTTTGTCAAGAAATTTCAAGATAATATTGATATGGAGTTAGTGAAGAAGAATTTTTCTTCTTCACAAACTTAGCTTTTATTTTTCCTACATTTTATAAAAAAATTAATAAAAAATATATAAAAAAAACATTAAAAAAGAAAAGAAAAGTTTATAAGTATGAAAATCAATCAATGATTGACATACTTATGCAGAAAATACAGGGTGAAAATCATAGATTTCTCACATCCTATATTTTCCATTTTCTTTTTCTGTAATAAGTAGTGAAAACTACATTCATATTTGCAGTTCATAATCTGCAAATTCAGTTTCATTCCATCACACTCCACTATCATTCCATCTCATTCCAATTTCATTTCATTTTCACATTCATTCCATAAGTCATATTTCACTTTAATTCCATATTTTTTCACTCATTCCATTCATGTTCCATACTTAAAAAAAAAATTAATACATTCTGCAGCTGATTCTATTCTGCAGCTAATTTGATTCTACAATGACTTCAACAATTCTGACATGATGATTGCAAGGGCTTAAAGGACATGTTTTTACAGACCACCATGCTAAAAAGAGTACATAAGGAACAACATCAAAGCAAAACAACAAAAAGAAAGGTTAAGTTTTGAGGTAAAGTGTAAAAATTTATTTTTAATAGCAAAGTTAAAAACATGAAACATGTATAGTATGAACATTCATATTGTGTACTTGAAAACTCATCATTCGAATTGATAGTAATCCTCATACTATCTATTAGTCATATCTTTCGTATAAAGTGCATAACGGTCCATCATTAATACCCTTGATTGATGACTAACGGTCATGATCATGACGTGACATACTTGTCTAGGTCTCTCCAAGACCATACCCTTTATTTATTGCCTAAAAATATCCATAACCTTCCATCATATCCACAGCTCATTCATCTCCATCGATTCCAAAACCAATTCATCTCCATCAATTCTGCAACTAATTCATTTCCATAAAACAAAGGGGTAATTCTGAAGGTTGAAAGTACTCTGCATAAAAGAAGGATGGGATTTATTATTAGATCAGAACTAATGGGGGTAAAATACATGGAAGGATACCCACAGATAAAATAATTTCTACATCAAGTTGGATGGTTGAGGTTCATAGAAAAATTCAATGGTTTCATAATGAAATTACAAAATCATTTGCTCAGTATTTTGATGGAACCGAAGTAGAGATTGGGGACATTAAATTTGCAGTGAAAAATTCACTCTTGGCTGAGGCTACAGAACTTCCAAGGCATGGAGAAATATGGTCTAAGAAAAAAGAGCTCCATAGTGAATCTTGGAAGGTGATACTCAAAAACCCAGTTATGGATGCCTTAGATTTTAGAAAAGGAATCCCTAGTACAACTCTTAAAAGAAAATGGAGAAATATGATCTTGATTTTACAGAAATTCATAACTTGTGAAGGAAGATTTGAAACCATGTATGTTTACCATATCCATTTATTAATGAATTTTCTAGAAAATGGTGAAATCAACCTTCCTTTCTTTCTTCTCAATAATTTAAGAAGGATGGCCTCAAATGTACAAAAGAGAATACAATTCATAGAGATCACCATGCATCATCATGGTTTGGTGAAAATATTGATTGAATTTCACTTAAGGAGCATAGTAGACACTTGGGAGGATTTCCTTGTTAGGAATCATTTTCACGGACAAACAGAGTCACCACCCATTGAAGATAGTTTCAGGAGAAGCAGAAGAAAGAAAACTGATATAATTGTTGAAGACATAGGTCCTGAAACTTCACTACAGAAGATTGATGAAAAGCTAATTTCTGAGGAACTGACAGAAATTAGGAAACAAATTAAGGCTAGAGGAAAGAAAAAGAAAGAGAGTGAGGTTACAAATGAGGGGAATGAAATTCCTCCAAAACTAAGAAGGAGGTCTAGACTCCGACGCACCATGAAGAAGACACCATCAAGAGGGACAACACTTATAAATATAGAAGAAGAAACACTAGTACCATCACCTGTTAATATTTCTCCTGTGCACATTCCTCAAGACTCTCCTGTTTATTATTTTGAAGAAGGCCCTAGAAGAAGATCTCCTGGTATATATCTAATTCAACAACAGATATATGATTATGTAGAATCATTGGAGAGAAGAAGTGCCTCAATGAACCCAGAACCACCTGTAAATCCACAAGAACTTCTAATTGATTCTCTTAAGCAGGATATTTATGAATTGGAGATATTGAATAGGCACATCAAGCAGGAGAAAGAGATTTTGAAGGAATAAAACAAATTGGACAAAACAATGCATGATAATACTACTTTGCAGCTAGGACTATGGCATAAGAAAAATAGGAAATTGAAGAAGAAGAACAAGTCATTGAACAGAGTAATCATTAACCTTAAGTTCAAACTTCTTATGAAAAGGCCCAAAATGACATTGACTTCAAAGAAGAACGAAATAATAAGGTTCGATGTCATAGCTGAGGTATTTGAGCAAATGCAATAGGGGGGAGGAACTCACATTTTTTCAAATTGCATGAGGACATGCAATGATTTTGCAGTGGGGGTATCTTGAACCTCATGATTACCCTCTCTTTAATAGTTTTTCTCACCTCATTCCATCATTTTTCCATAAGATCACAAACCCTAATCAATGAAGAATGCTAGGTTTTGTCTTAAGGGTGCATTTAAATAATTTTCATATTATATTTTCATGATTTTTCTATTTGGATAATTTTTTGCAATTTAGCTATAGAATGTAGCCTGTTCTACAACTAACTATGCATTCCGTAGCCACTCTTATGGTTTGGTAGGTTCCAGGTGTCAGCTGAGGAATTGGGCCACATGGGTGTCTCTAGAATCATGCCTACATGGATTCTATCCTACTCACTCATTCCAAACCGACATAAAAAAGAACTTAAACTCATGGTCGAAGATACAAGTCAAAATACGTTACCTGCAACATTAGGACTCTTGATTTTCTCTTCGTAGCAAATCATGAGTCCAACAATCCTATTTCAATTGCAATTCGAGTTAGACACCTGTAGCTAATTTAACTCGTAATCAGTTATGTAGTTTCCCTTTAAATATTGGTTCTACAGAACCGAGAGACAGTTTAGTACAGTTCGGATTTCTAAGCGTAATCGTAGGCTTTCTGTGGATACTTTGTTTCCAGACTTTATTTTCATCATAATAATAAGTTCAATTTGCCAATGATTGCTTGATTTCACCTTTAACAAGCTATGAGTTCAACCACATCAGTTGCAGAGGGCCCTTGCTTCTAAAGGAGGTTTTTATTTGTGTTTTTAGTTAAATTTCCTTTACTCTGTTTCAAAATTTTCTTTTTATAATTAGGATTATGCTTCATTTCTAGTTTTCAAATAGTTTAATGATAAATCACAATTGTGCAGATTTAATCTTCCAAGACATTTCATGGAAATAGATTTTTTTTTTTCAAAACTGAATTAAGGATTGAAGCGCTAAGAAACCACAGTTGTTTAGTTTTACTGTTTTTGTCTTTTATTTCAATTATAATAGAGTTGTCAATTGTTGTGCCAATAGATGTTTATAAAATCCATTTTCAATATGATAATCCTACATTAAATGGTTAAATATCTCACACGTACAGTAGTTGAATTTACCTTGCTTATTTTCATTGGCTTTCCAAAGACTAAGGCATAATTGATTTCTCCTAAAGCATCTCAAAAGGCTAAACACTTTCAATTGAATGTTGCAGAAAAATCAATTGTACATTAGTTGATTTTAGTTAAAACTTACATGATTTTTCTTTCAAGACCCTCACTTAATTGCAAACAATAATCTTCCTAAAAATCACTCTAAAGGAATTGATCTGATCATGTTTCAAGATGGGATAGTTGAATGATTAATGAAATGCAATTTTTGAGTTATCCATTTGCAGATTTTTCTTAGTTCTCTAGTTCAACAGGTGTAATTAGTTACCTAACATTACTTCAAGAATATCACTCTTTAAAAATTGAATATTGGGAGTAACTAAACATACGTTAGAATTTTTCATTACATTTATTGCTTACTGTTCTAGACACTAGGAGATTAAAAGTACAAACAGTTAATTGACATCATCTCAATAAGGTCATACCTAATCATTGAATGTTGAATTAACCAAAGGTACACAAGTTGTTCATCTTCCACTTTCATTTAGGATAGGAATTGTAATTCTCAATCTTAGTTTTAGAAATATATCCATGGATTAGGACAAATAAACAAATTAGATAGATTCTTTGTTTTCTAACAGTTTTGATTTGTTTTATGAAAATTATATTAGTTTAAGGAACACTTCATTTTCCTCCTTCTAAAATTCATTAGATTCACTTAAATATTTCCATATTTTTTAAATTAACCATTATTAGATCTCAAAGAACAAAAACCCCCCTAAAAACAAAATAAAATACAAAACAACAAATCAAGGAGTAGGTGGCTTAAGCACATATAGCGCACCACACTTGATTAGTTTACAAACCTCAGATTGATAATTAATGCAAGCAATTTAGGACACTAAATTGACTAAACAGAGTGTTGGATATGCATGGCTTTATTGATGCAAAATAAGTTTTAAAAGATATGGATCACAGACGATCTACATATGGGTAGGTGTTTAACCTATTTGGAATACAAGTCATTTGGATTATTAAGAGATAGTATTTAGTGGGACTTTCAACTACTAAGCTAGGCCCCTTGCATGAGGTTTGGGGTTGCGCCCCAAATTTTTTTTTTTATCTAGACATAAGGATGGTTGGGTTGACCTAAGGATGGGGGCCAAGTGCAAGGATGGTGAGAAAACCTACCCATGGTTTTTCCCATGTTTTTAGACATGATGCTTTTACCCATGGTAGTTTGTATATTCAGTCAAGGGAACTACAATTTTTCCCTAATGAGGGTTAATGAATTGAGGTTTATGAATGTTTCAACATGTATATAATGTATTCTAACATTGAAAAGAATATAATGAAAAATTAATATGGTTTTCATGGTTTTGGGTTCTAAGATAAAAGACTTTGTGTGTATTTTTTTGTTCTCACCATTGTATATTTTTTGATTTTAAGAATTTGATTGAAGTTTATTTATGTACAGGGTTAAAACCTTCATTATTGTCTCCTTCTTCCTTTAGAGGAATACCGGGACACTATATTGGGACCATTAAGGAAATATGAAACCTGCACTAATCATATCTATCAACTAACATTTCAACTCCTCCAACTTTAGTCTAGATAATTGATATGGTGTTTCGAATAGTGGCCAAAATCATAGCTCCAACTCTATATGATGGTCAATAATGTGCCTAGGTGGGAGAAATTTTGGCCACCTATCCAACATTTGGTCAATAAAGTCATCCAAAACCTCAAAAATTTCTAATGGAATAGGTTCCCCACTCAATCATTTATAACCTACCTAATCAATATTGCATAAAATTATGATATTGGGAACTATGTTTCCTTCTTGATTCCTATTACATATACGATTTGTGCCCTTTGTCCTAGCTTCTTTGCGGGTGTGCAGACAACTCACATCATTTTCTCACAAAGTATAACTAATTCATTGAATCATGACACCAAAAAAACCTTGCTCCTTGTGAGAAAATCCTTCCTGAGGAAAAACTCAAAGGCATCCATTGGTAGCCTAGTGAAATTCTCACATCCATTCCATTCATCCATATATATATAAATTGATGTGGTAACATCATTTTCTGGCTTTGCCTTGTATCTTCCTATTTTCATCACATCCTTACATTTAATTTCAACCAAATTTTCTTTGCAACATCTGTCTTTGTGAAGTGTGATTCACTTGTGTGCACAAGTACTTGGACCACCATTCAATTGATTACTAGATCCACAAAAAACAACGTACGCATATTATTGTCTTGGTTTCCAGTCAATAGAACAATCCTTGTACTATACTAGCTCTAGCAAGGCACATGTGTTACATCAAACGAACAATGATAGAAATCATAACCCAAAATAACTCTATGATTTCACCTTCCATCAAAACCTGTGTGCTTTCTCTTCAACTTGGCTAGTGATCAAGTGATATCGACAAATTAGGTTCAATTATTGCTATTCTGCTATGATACCACCTATTTTGAAAATAAAGGACTTGGTTAGGTCTAGGCATGCTCATATCCCCTAATCACATGACACCAACATTTTTCCAATTGACAATATGATTACACGGGTCGTACTTAACTTAGACTATATCTCTCTTACTTCCTATTTAGTTAATTATTTAGTTCAAATGTTATACTTAACCAATATACAATGGAAAAAACATACACCATACACATGAACACAATACCATGTGAGCAAGCGACCCAACTTAGCCTAACACCTCAAATATAAATATGTCATATGAAAAATTACATAAAACTCGACCAATCAACTAAAACAATAAGAATGACACATGGCCTGTTGCAATAGATATCATACAATTTACTTGGTTCCCCAATCCTTGCAAGTAGTTCACATAAATTTCCAACTTATATAATGCACACCAATACTCGTACCTTGTGACCAGTAGTATACATAAAAAAAATAAAAATGAAAATTTATTTTGAAAAATAAAAATTTGAGAAAATTTAACTTAACCCTATTATTCAAGTTATAAAATTTTATGGATATTTCTATTAAAAATATTTAAAATTATAATAAATTTATATAATCTTCTATAAAATTTGGTGAATTAAAAATAAAATAATTTTTATTTTGACACAATTTTCTTTGAATTAAAAAAAAAACCAAACTATTTTTGGAAGAGGAAAACATCAACAAACCATTTTTCAAGAAAAACATAAAACAATTTACTATCTACAAAAATATAGCATCTAAAATTTTCATTTAAATTTTATACACATGCCTTAGCTTGGGTAGTTTCCAACACGACTGACCCTCTCTCTTGGCTTCACTTCCTTGTGTTTGCTCGTGCAGTAGAGTCGTGTTCCATTCCAATAAATGATCGTGTACCGTCACATACGCTTGGATAGGCACACAATTTACGCATCCGATGCTATGCCACAGATCCATTGGTCACATTCATTTACATACATATATTCTATTGAACAACCTTGCTTCTACTAGATGAGCACACAAGCTACGCAGCTACAAATGACAAGTAGAAATCTTTACTCATACGTGGAAGGAATCACTCTATCTTTATAGAATTTATAATTTTCATTTTGGGATCTAAGTTATTAGTTTGGAAGTTTATCAAAATTTAGAGTTTAATTTGAGGGTTTTCGTGTGATAAAAAACCTCTTAATGGTATCTAGCCCTTACTGAAATTCAATTCCTTCTAGCTACTCGAGTTGATTTTAAGAGAGTGTTGAAAAAATAACCCCACCTTCTGATAGCAGATTGGGTGCAAGTGCTAAGGAGAGTTGTTCACTACTCTCTCAATCATTTCTTTCACGAAGGGGGTCTACTTCAAAGTCTTGTTTCCATTTTATTTATCAAATTCGTGGAATTTGATTAATGAAATAAATGATAGATTAAAAGCTCTTCAATAAAATGTAAATCCTTGCAACAATATTGCAAATCCCTTTTAACTATGAAATCGCCCTTGAAATCTGTCAGTGCCTTTCAGCCTTCAAAATATAATAACACAATATGCCTTTTTATAGTTCAAAATCCTTGGAATCGATATCCAAACTTCGGAACCTTTATACAACAATTAAAATTGTGATAAATGCAAGTAGTGTTTTAAATAACATTTAAAACACCATCGGTCCAACATATATTAAACGCTAGAGGAATTTCCAACGCACAAGACTTTGGTTCATACCTTGATTTAACTTCCATGCAGCTTTGAAAGCGATTACCCTCGGATCTTTTGCCCTTCAATCGAACGCAAATCGCGTTGCTTCCACCACAGAAATATAGCACATAGAAATTACGTGATATGGGCAGTATTTAAGTGTTGACGTGTTAGAAATTGATTGGATCACGTTCTAAAATGAAAAACCACTCCTCAGCAATTTTGGCACGCGATACCGGCTGTATCACTCCTTCAAAACCACTTTCTTCAAAACTGGTATTCGACTGTGTTTTAACTCAGAATTCCTCCCCTTTAAGAAAACGTCCTCCTCTGCGTTAACACTGTGGTTCGATCTCAAAAATATCTTTCCACCAAAAGGGTTCAATGTTGATTCAATACATATCAATGATCAGATACAGTGGTTTTGTTTGCGCCTTTCACAACCTCATCCATTTCTATCGAACCTTTACACAGAAATTTAAAATGCATTCAATACTGATTCAAGGCAAGCGTATAAAATACAACTGCCTTCTCTCTTTTATAAACCAAAAATTTATAAATCGATTTAATCGACCCCAATCAAAGAAATATGAACTGATTTTGTCGATTTCGACAAAGGAACAGGGTTCGATCCCTAATAGACTTTTATGCAGAATTTAACATGCTTAAGTAAACAGAGATTTATTAATTCTATGCTCAATGAACAAAATCAGCTTTTTCGGCCTCTTCAGATTTATATACAAAATAAACACCCTCAATTCGTACATGGAAAGCGTAGATTCAAATGCATTCAGGAAACATGAGCCTTCACACAGAGACTGGTGTTTTAATTACAATCCATTCAACACACAAAAGTTATGAGTTCAAAGGAATGAGTCCTTTGGGAATTTTGCCAATAATATATGAATGAAATAGCTCTGCAATTTTAGTAAACAGGGATCAACCTCTCATAACTCAGTCTTCTACTACAAAATCCCCCTTTACTCTGTATCAGAGATTTATATTTATAAATCTTTACATGACTGTTTGGTTCCTTCTTGAGGACCGGTTTCTTCTTATTTAATTAAAGCCTAATTACAGAATATTGCTCTAATTATATCAACAGAAACTAAATAGACTGACATGAATCAACTATTCAACTTCCTCAATTATTAGACTAATCCTATCTATTCTAAGTGTAACTGACAGCTAAGGTATTGACACCTTTGCTGGTACATTTCTTTGAACTCCTCGAGCCCTTCTAGTCACAACATGTGAACAACTCTTCACATTGCTGACTAGACTCTAATGCCCCTGCATCAGACTCTTGAGGGAAATTTTCTTCATGGGCTGCTGTCCATGAGCTCTTTCATAGAACTACCCAGCTTCTGCAACATCGCTTCCGTCATCCAAGTAGCATCTTCATCTGGCTGGTCCTTCCACTTGATCAAATACTGGAAATATTCTTGTCCTCTAGTCCTTTTAAACACCTTCTTGTCTAAGATCTTCTCTGGCTGTAATGGTTGTACTATAGGTAATTGTTTTACCCACTCAATATGTTCTTTATCTGCTAGTCTTCCACCTATGCCACCATCTTCATACCTGTATAAATCTGCAACATTAAATATTGGAGATATCCCAACATTAGGAGGAAATTCAATTTCATAGGCATTAGCAAAAAAAATTCTCAATATCTTGCATGGCCCTATCTTTTTGAACTTCAGCTTGTTATACTGCTTCTTTGGAAACCTTTCTTTCCTCAAGTGTGCTAAAACCAAATCACCAACTTCAAAACTAACTTCTCTTCTGTTCAAATCTGCTCTGCCTTTGTACTTGATGTTGCTGCCTTATAGCTGCTATTTTACCTACTCATGTATTACTTGGATCTCTAAAGAAAATTCTTCTCCATCAGCACTCCTCATTTCTGCTTTTCCCAAGTTTCTCAATCCAGATACTCCTCTGGGGTGCTTTCCATAAACAATATGGAATGGACTCTGTCCTGTACTTCTGTTCGGTGAATCATTGTATGCATATTTTTCCTGTGGTAAGATATGATCCCACTGCTTAGGATGTTCTCCTGCAAGACTTCTCAAAAGGTTACCCAAACTTCTGTTCACTACTTCAGTCTGTCCATCAATCTGAGGATGATAAGCTGAGCTGAAACTCAGTTTATTACCAAGTTTCTTCCACAATGTCCTCCAAAAATGACCAACAAATCTGGTATCTCTATCAGAAACAATACTCTTGGGAAACCCATGTAATCTAACAACTTCTTTGAAAAACAAGTTGGAAACATGAGTAGCATCACTGGTTTTATGACATGAATAAAATGTGCCATCTTGGAAAATCTATCAACTACAACAAAAATTGTATCATTTCCTCTCTGTGTCTTAGGCAGTCCTAAAACAAAATCCATACCAACCATATCCCAAGGCCTGTCTGGAATAGGCAATGGAATGTACAAGCCTACATTCTAGCTTCTCCCCTTGGCATATTGACAAATTTTAAAATTCTTCACAAATTTTTCCACCTCAAATATCATCCTTGGACAATAATAAAAATGACTCAGCTTCTCATAAGTTTTATTAGCACCAAAATGTCCAGCAAGTCCACCACTATGCTTTTCTCTGATTAAATTCTCCCTCATAGATCAATTTGGTACACATAATTGATTTCTTCTGAACAATGAGCCCTCTTGCAAGAAATAATCCAACCACTGGCTTTTGTCTATCAACACAGGGTTACAACATGCTTCAAATGATTCTTTGAAATCCAAATCTATTTTATAAAGTTCCTTAAGAAAATCAAATCCTACCACTTCAAATTGGTTTTCTTGAACAAGCATGTTTTTCCTACTCAAAGCATCAACTACCTTATTTGATTGGCCACTTATATCCTTCAAAACAAAGTTAAAAATCTAGAGATATTCAACCCATTTGGCATGTTTGTGATTTAATTTAGGCTGCTGCATGGTATACTGTAAAGCATGATTATCTGAGTATAGCACAAATTCCTTAGACATTAAATAACACCTCCACTTCTTCAATGCCTGCATAATTGCATAAAATTATTTTTCATAAGAAGAGTACTTTCTTCTTGTCTCATTCAGATTCTCACTGAAGTATGCTACAGGTATGTCTTCTTGACTCAATACAGCTCGAATGGTTTCTCCACTGGCATCACACTTCACTTGAAATGGATTATTAAAATCAGGTAAAACTAAAACAGGCTTTTCAGTTATCTTCTGTTTCAAAAGATGGAAATTCCTTTCAGCTTCAGCAATCCATTTGATTGGTTGTTTGTCCTTCTTTATAGTTTCAATGATAGGTGCATTAATCTTGCTAAAATTCCTTATGAATTTTCTGCAAAATCCGGCAAGTCCATGGAAACTTCTTACCTCAAAAACACTTCTTGGTGAAGGCCACTCCAAAATTGCCTTGACCTTTTCTGGATCCATCTTCAGTCCTTCAGCAGAAACAACAAAACCCAGATATACCAATTCTTCTTTCATGAATGAACACTTCTTTAAATTTATCAGCAACTTCTCTTGATGTAACTTCTTCAAGACATAGTTAAGATGCCTTAAATGTTCTTCCTTTTTTTTGCTGAAAAATAATATGTCATCGAGATATACTATTACAAATTTACCAATAATTTCCCTTAACACTTCATTCATGAGCCTCACAAAAGTACTAGGTGAATTTGATAACCCAAAAGGCATTACCAACCACTCATACAATCCTTCATTTGTTTTAAAGGCTATTTTCCATTCATCACCCTCCTTTATCCTAATCTGATGATATCCACTTTTCAAATCTAATTTTGAAAAATATTTTGCTCCACTCAAACAGTCCATTAAATCTTCAATCCTAGGAAAAGGAAATCTATACCTGATTGTTATCTTGTTGATTGCTCTTGAATCAGTGCACATTCTCCAACTTCCATATTTCTTCGGACTCAACACTGTAGGTACTACACACAGACTCAAGCTTTCTCTGATTAAACCTTTGTCAACCAATTCCTGTGCTTTCTTTCTGATTTCTTCATTCTTTGTGGGAGTCATTCTGTAGGCTGCTTTGTTTGGCAGATTTGATCCTGGAATCAAATCTATCTGATGGCTGATTTTTCTTATAGGTGGTAATTCATCAGGCAAATAATCCACAACAATATCACAATAATTGTCCAACATTTCTTGAATCTGAATTGGCAAATCAGAAATTTTTGTAGAAGTAAGCACTACTTTAGGTTTGCAAACTAAAGAAAAATTTACCTCCTCCTCTTCAACCTGTTGTAAGTACTCTTTCCCACTCAGCAATAAAGCCTTTGGATCAGATTTTCTGCTTGATGGTTCTCCTTCCTCCATAGGTATCAATGTTTGATGTATTCCATCCTTAAAGAAATTGTAAGTGTTCTTCTTACCATCATGTACTGCTACTCTGTCATACTGCCAAGGTCTACCCAGCAGTATGTGACACACATCCATAGGCATCACATCACACATGATTTTGTCCTTGTAGCTGCCCATCTGCAATTCTATCTCACATTGCTCCTACACAATTAGCTGGTGTCCTTTATGAAGCCATGACACCTTGTAGGGTGTTGGATGTTCCCTTGTCTTCAATTTTAGTTTCTCTATCACCTATGTAGAGACCAAATTGTCTATGCTGCCACTATCAATGACCAATTGACAGAATTTCCCTTGGACCTTGCATACACTCCTGAACAAAGTCTTCCTCTGTGCTGGTTCAACAACTTCTTTTGTTTGTTTTAACAAAACCTTATTGACAACCAAAGACTCTCATTTCTCTGGCAGAATTTCTTCCTCTGTTTCAGACAACCTTGCTGCTTCTTCTCCAATCTAAGCAACAGTTGCATTTATCTGACTTGTACCCATATTCTTTTGGCATTCATAGTGTTTATGTCCCAATTGGTGACATCTATAACATCTCACTTCTCTTCCTCTGTTTCTGCCTCCTCTTCCTCTGTAGGAATTCCTTTTGCCCCTTGCATCACCTTCTTTGGATGCATTTTGAGGTGAGCTGCTGCTAGCTCCATCCCTTGGTGCTGTAGACCTTCCTCTACTACCTTGACTTCCCTTTCTTCAGAAAGTACCTCTTCCTTTGGCAGACTACTTTCTCAGGTGTTTCTCTTCAGCTTTCAAGGCCATTTGATAAGCCTCTTCTACTGTCTTAGAAGACAAAATACCTATCTCATCCTGGATCTCCAACTTGAGACCATTTACATACTTGGCAACCTTCTCTGCTATGTCCTGGATTTGTCCAGCTCTTATACTTTCTTTATAAAACTTTTCTGTGTATTCTTTCACTGTCATCAATCTCTGTCTAAGATTCTGCATTTGTTTAAATAATGTAAGATGATAATCACTAGGCAAGAACTTACCTCTTAGCTTTTCCACCATTGTGGTCCAACTCTTGATTGATTATTTACCAGCTCTCATTCTCTCTGCTTGCACTCCATCCCACCAAAGTGCTGCATGTCCCTTCAACCTTGTTACTGCAAATTTAACTCTCTTGTCTTCACCCATTTCTTCATAATCAAAGAATTTGTCCATCTCATTGATCTAGTCTGTCAATTATTCTGGATTAAATCCTCCTGCAAAGCTTGACACTTCAATTCTAGGCTTGGATGTAGACCCCAGAACTGATTTAAGGAGTCTCATCTCAGAAGTAATCTCAACATTCTCTCCTGCCTCTTCTTCAGCTTCAAGTTCACTGACATCCTCAGGATCTCTTGGGTGTCCTAATTCCATTGCTTCCAATCTGGCTCGGAACTGCTGCATGGTCTCCAATACTTCTGCATTGGCAATTGGCCTGCCTCTTCTTCTACCAGCAACACCTCTGGAAATTCAGACAACCATGCTGGAATTCTTCTTCTGTCTTTTGGAAGTCGGCTCAGTCTCTGCAAAATGTCTTGAAATCTACTCTGATACCATAAATGATAGCAGATTGGGTGCAAGTGCTAAGGAGAGTTGTTCACTACTCTCTCAATAATTTCTTTCACCAAGGGGGTCTTCTTTAAAGCCTTGTTTCCATTTCATTTATCAAATTCGTGGAATTTGATTAATGAAATAAATGATAGATTAAAAGCTCTTCAATAAAATGTAAATTCTTGCAACAATATTGCAAAGCCCTTTTAACTATGAAATCGCCCTTGAAATCTGTTAGTGACTTTCGGTCTTCAAAATATAATAACACAATATGCCTTTTTATAGTTCAAAATCCTTGGAATCGATATCCAAAATTCGGAACCTTTATACAACAATTAAATTTGTGATAAATGCAAGTAGTGTTTTAAATAACATTTAAAACACCATTGGTCCCACATATATTAAACGCTAGAGGAATTTCCAACGCACAAGGCTTTGGTTCATACCTTGATTTAACTTTTGTGCAGCTTTGAAAGCAATTACCCTTGGATCTTTTTCCCTTCAATCGAACACAAATCGCGTTGCTTCCACCATAGAAATATATCACACAAAAATTACGCGATATGGGCAGTATTTAAGTGCTGACGTGTTAGAAATTGATTGGATCTCGTTCTAAAATGAAATACCACTCCTCAACAATTTTGGCATGCGATACCGGCTGTATCGCTTCTTCAAAACCGCTTTCTTCAAAACTGGTATTCCACTGTGTTTTAACTCAGAATTCCACCCCTTTAAGAAAACGTCCTCCTCTGCATTAACACTGTGGCTATATCTCAACAATATCGTTCCACCAATAGGGTTAAACGCTGATTCAATACATATCAATGATTAGATACAATGGTTTGGTTTGCGCCTTTCCCAACCTCATCAATTTCTATCGAACCTTTACACATAAATTTAAAACGCATTCAATACTGATTCAAGGCAAGTGTATAAAATACAACTGCCTTCTCTCTTTTATAAACCAACAATTAATAAATCGATTTAATCGACCCCAATCAAAGAAATATGAATCGATTTTGCCGATTTCAACAAAGGAACAGGGTTCGATCCCTAACATACTTTTATGCAAAATTTAACATGCTTGAGTAAATAGAGATTTATAATTCTATGCTCAATGAACAAAATCAGCTTCTTTGACCTCTTTAGATTTCTATACAGAATAAACACCCTCAATTCGTACACGGAAGCATAGATTCAAACGCATTCAGGAAACATGAGCCTTCACATAGAGACTGGTGTTTTAATTACAATCCATTCAACACACAGAATTCATGAGTTCGAACGAATGAGTCCTTTGGGAATTTTGCCAATAATATATGAATGAAATAGCTCTGCAATTTTAGTAAACATGGATCAACCTCTCATAACTTAGTCTTCTACTACAAAATCCCCCTTTACTCTGTATCAGAGATTTATATTTATAAATCTTTACATGACTGTTCAGTTCCTTCTTGAGGACCAGTTTCTTTTTATTTAATTAAAGCCTAATTACAGAATATTGCTCTAATTCTATCAACAGAAACTAAATACACTGACATGAATCAACTATTCAACTTTCTCAATTATTACACTAATCCTATCTATTCTAAGTGTAACTGACAGCTAAAGTATTGACACCTTTGCTGGTACACTTCATTGAACTCCTCGAGCCCTTCTAGTCACAACATGTGAACAACTCTTCACATTGCTGACTAGACTCTAATGCCCCTACACCACCTTCATAAAATTCGTAATCACCACACCTCTATAAAATTCCTAATTTATTTTGAACCAGTTTACCGAACCCTGTAAATTTTTAATCTCTCATGAGGTTATGACCCCTTCGACTGAGCTGGAAACGGAAGAGTCCAAAACTGTGGAAATTTGCACTTCACGTGAGGTTTTGGTGTAAGTAACGCGCATCTCCATTTTTAGTCTCTCATGAAATTATGACACCTTCCACTGAGCTGGAAAAGGAAGAGTCGAAAACTGTGTAAATTTTCACTTCACGTGGTAAATCATGGTCTTGGTCTTACGATATCATAAACCATGTGTCGTGCTAAAGAGTTCCAACATTCGACAAAACACAAGTCAATTCATGCACTCTTCTGAAAAATACGGGTATATGATCCAAAAATATCCGACCATTGATTATTTTTAAAATTAAAGTCACACTTTTTGGTTTTTTTTGTTTTTTAAATTTATGTTATGAGTTTGAATTTAGTTTCAATATAAAATACAAATACAATTGATTGAAAAATGATATCCTATATCATAAAAAGTGAACACGATTATATTAACCTTGAACTACAATTAAAGTTCACCGTTAAAATTTTCTATAAAATTTAAAGTAGAAAAAAATTAAACCCAACGAACTAATTAATATGCAATTATATTTAATAACGAAAGATTAATCCATATTATCTCATGATTAATTTAAAATCCAAAATTTGATAGACAAAGTTGTCATTGTGTCTTTGAACTCGTCCCTTTCACCTTCTTGCAACAAGCCGTCAAGTTGGTCATTTAGGCAACTTCCATGTTCAACCGCTTCCGTACCCATCATTGGTAATGACGGCTCGCTGTGGTAGGTATATGGTGGGGTTAACTCCTATGTGAACGTCGTATTTGTGTTTTGTTGGGTATATTTGCTCTATTTTTATGAGCAAGTAGACCTTACCGTATTTAGTCAAATTCTATGTAACATTAATATTATGCTCTTTTGATTGATATCCTCATTTGTAAAACTCATTTAACAATTTTTTTTTGAGTTTGTTATTGAAAATTACCATAAAAACTAGCGATTGTTCTAAAAGTTACAAAGGTATATGGATAAGATTGCTAAATTGAAAAAATTATACATTAATTTTTAAAATTAAGTAAATACTAATTGAAATATTATATTTAAATATATATGATCGGTACTAAGTAATTTGCATTGTAAGTTGCATCAATAAAATCAATATGTTTTGAACATTATAATCAACTTCAAAGGTAAAAAGTTAACTACAAATTCTTACAGATATATACATTTTTTTTAACTGATATATTGAGATAAGAGATTATATTGTAAATTTATATTAGGTAAAGATTCCTATGTTGTTAGATCTTAAAAGCTAAACGTGGCTGGACCAAGATTTCTTCCAATGTGACTTGATTCTTCACATTAATTGTATATATAGTTCTATGAATTCATTTATATTTATTTGAATTGCAATTATTATCATGCTTTTATTTAAGGATCCTTTACACAATATTAATTTATCATAGTTATTTTTGTGGGCGCATTATTTTTAGTGGTATTCTTTTGGAATCAACAACCAAAGACTATATACATGAACTCAACCAATAGAATCCTTTACACAATTTCAATGGATTTTGAGTTTTTGTGTCTTTGTGATAGATCCAACTCACACATGCATTGTCCTTAAAAGAATTGGATACAAAAGATTTTCATACATGATTACAATCTCTGCTTTAATTTTGACCCAATGCATTTAATGATTTTTTTCCAAGTGAAATTTGATCCATTTGACTAAAACTAAAATTTTTGAAGAAATTAAGGATATACATTTTCACAATTTCATTAAAGAAAATTTTGCAACCTAATTTATGATGAGAGTTATGCATCTGGCTATATTTCTTTTGTTTAAATATATAAAGGTTTTCAAAAACATATAATAGGTTTTTGAAACTGTTGGATATATATAAATAATTGGTTAATATAATCCACTAGAAGACTACCAATTTTTAATTAAAATAATGTAAAATTATCTAAGAAAAACAAAAAGTATTTCCTACTTTTATTTTATTTTTTTCAGTGACATAGAACATCAACATTGCAGGAAAGGCTTTAGGGTTCAACAATTATTAATTCTAGAAGTATTTCTCTCTGCTCCTATCAAGGGACTTGTTTGTGATGTAAATGTTTGTGTGAATTTTCTGTTTGGAGAAAAAATGGTGGGCCATTTCAAGAAATGTGGAGATATTATAGATTCGATGATAATGAAAGATCATGAAATCAGACACCCTCGTGGTTTTGGGTTTTTGACTTATTCAGATCCTTTAGTTTTAGAGATCGTTATGAAAGACACAGATAGATTGGATGGAAGGTTATCTACTATGAGGATTTTACAAGAGATTGGTCACTGATTTTAAAAAAGTGTGCTTCCTCCAGTTATTTCCATTCCTACTCCAATCTATGAATTTTTAATATTACATTTTTTAGATGAACCACGGTGGCTTGGTTTGAAACATCGAGTTTATCAAGAATGGATGCGATTGATTCAGAAAACATCTCAACACAAAACACTAATCGCAGAAGCCTCAAATCTACAATTTTTGAGATAGTTATCAAAGGGTAAAAAAAAATACTTTAACGACTTACTAGGCCTCCCATGTGGCACTAGATATATTGTGGCGCTCCCTTTACCATTCTCTTTTCTTTTATTGTTTCTATTGTAGATATAACATCATATAAAGCATCAATGAACCTTATATGTTAGGAATTTTTATTCGGGAAAAGGTAGAGAGAGTATGATCTAGCATCAAATTAATCCCAACTGAATATAGGAGATTTTTTTATAAGAGTGATTTCATTATCATGATCATAGTACTACTCTCTCATTTATGTGTATATGGCATGATTTTTTCCTCTATGGAAAACAAAGGTAGAATGAAAGTGGTTTCATGCATCCCATATGTACATCCGAAATGTGAACCAGACCAGATCCCACAACCAAATGAAATATTGAAATAAATTAAGCCCACTTTTGTCCTCCAGTTTTTCTCTGCCAAAAAATGTTTTCTTGTTTAGAATACTTAATAGAGACCATATCGTAAATATTTTCAAAAAATTTGATTTAGAGTATTGCTGAAAAATTTCTTGACATGGTGATTTATGATAACTTTTACAAATTGATCGCATTTTTAGTAAAGGTCAGGAAAATGATGGAAGCGAAGGAACATGTTTCCGATTCTTCTGTGTATATGATAATAGCCATGGGTATGTATGGCTGGAGGGTAGAAACGCATTGGGAGTGGTTTATTCAAGTAGAGCTCAAAGTCCCATCTCCTTCATGAAAGAGTGGGATTAAATGGTCATATTTATGTCATCATGACTAACACTTTATCCTTTCTTCCCACAAAACTAAACACATAGGAGCATCCAAATAAGAACTTGAATGATGCAATGACACTCTTTTTTTCTAATTTCTCCATTTTTTATGAGTATAGTAGAAGGGGACATGTGTTATAAATGCTCGACCACTGGAACTTCCACAACCAATGCCAATGTTGGTAATGAGGAAGGAATGAGACCAAATTAGTTCACATTTTATATTGTTATTAATGATGGAGGTAACCTATTATCGCTAGAATGGGGAGACGAAGCCCATGGCCAACTTATTAGGGTTGGCTTGGAATTGAAAATATCTATGGAGAGTAGTTTTGTTGACATGTATATGAAGTGGGGGAAATAGAAAATGCATGAAAAGTGTTTGATAAAAATAATGAATGGGGTGTCATATCACACACTACAATGGTTTTAGAATATGCATATAATGGTTATATAGTGAGGATGCTCTAAAGAAATTCTTACAAATGCAAGAAGGGTGGGGTGGGGTGGGGGCGGGGGGGTTAATTCAAATTAGTGTACCTTCTCTAGTATCCTCAAGGCATCTTCCAGATTAAAATTTTTTGACCTAGAAAGTGCGACCAGGTTGTTCTTGCAACACCTCCTTCCAAGCCTATCAGAAATTGTTCGCAGGGACTAGATCGATGCCCATTTCATTAGTTGCTACAATTGGATTTGGTTCAAACTACCTAACATTTTCAACTTGAGCTATTTATGCCAAATGTATTCTTGAGCGTACATTCAATGGAAAACACATCAGGATGTGTTCGAATCCGGTGATGCATTAAATTTATATGTATTCATTAATGAGAAAGGGAATCAATTCAAAGCTGTGGTTGAGTATGCTCCGTATCAATGTGTCCATGATACACATAAAAATAATTCATGAGCAATCACTGAAGTTTCTTATTTTTCTTATATTTCTCTAAGCGGTATTCTTGGCTCCGCAAATAGGAGGAAATGTTCCAAAAGAGCTAATATAAGGGGAATTAAAGAAATTATTGTTAGGCTTACAGTCTCCATCAGATTCAAAGTTGTGACCTCTAGGCGAGTGGTTTGTAATATGAAAATGTGTGGATATATTTGGAGGTGATTTTATAGACCTTCAAATCCTTTATAGGAGTGACATATTAGAAATCATGTGAGATATTTTAATTTATACAAAATTTTCTACCAGGCAGTCAATTTCTCTCGAAGTTTTTATTGGCACTGTGTTCAAAAACATTCATCAGTAACACTTCAATGAACAAACACTAACTTTACGTAATCTCACCACCATTGTAATAATGATCTGAATCTGAATGTTTGTTTTTGCTGTGATAATTTCATCTTTAGATTTATAAATTAAATTGCTGATCACTTGCTTTATGTGCATAGGTTTACTTGGTGTTTTTGAGTTTTAAAACAAGTAATTGTACTAAATTTTATGTTAAATTCATGAACATAAAATCATTAAAAACAAATTTTGAACAACATTAATAACATGTACAACAAACCATCACAATGATCCATTAACACAATGCTTTGACGAAGGAGTTCACCCCTCCTGGGCTACATCTCCTTGGTCACACTTCCATGGCTTGGACCTATGTATTAGCTCAAATGTGCAAGAAATGTTGTTTACATTCACCTACTGCTCCTGAAACCTGATTCAATGTGTTCATCATGTCCAAATCATTCACAAATGAATCTTCTTTCTCCCAATTTGGTCGAATTTTGCAAACTTTATTGCCAAAAAAGTTTGGCCTAGGATATCTCCACTAAATCTGGAGATGACTCTGGTTAAGGCTTCCAAATTTGGAATTGGCGCCAAATTTGGAGGACTACCAAGTTCTCCTCCAAACTAAACTAAAGTTTATTAAGTGTAAGCGGGATTAACTTAAGATAAGTGTGAATTAGGTGCATTAAGCGCAATTTTCATAACTCGACATGCACATATGCGATTAGGTCATGTGGGGAGGGGGTTGGCCTGCAAGGCTTGCCCCCTCTAAACCACCACCAGTCAAATCATTGTAATTCAAATGTAAACCACAAACATAATGGTTAAGTCCTTAAGCGATGGAATAGTGGTAATGAGTTTGTGTTGTATGGGGGAGGCCATGGGGTCGAGCCCCGACCTCTGCCCAGCCTATACATAACGTTTTTCCACCCGACTATATCAATAATCCAACCTTTGAAATATCAAACAACCTTTGATAAATATAAAATGCGCCACATAATTTTAATATAAACCTTCACACTTTGATATGTTGCAATTTGACCATATAGAATAAGGTTTAAACCGGCCATATAAAAAATTAATCCACCCACATAATCTATAGTTCATACTTGGCATATATGAAATATTTTGACCTGTAATGTATGGTTTCCCACCATAAAATAAATTTGACCATTGAATAATGTATTCCTCCAAACCTTGGTCCACCAAAGGGGACACATAGTGGCCCTTAGTTGTACCACGTGTCAGCCTTTGGTTTGACTGTCCCAACCATTAAAAAATTCAAATTCGACCTTAGGATACACATAAAAAAAAAATTCACCATCCAAACTCTTCGACGAATCTTGCAGTGACACTTGTCACAGTGTCATTGGGTGAAAATGACAAAATTTTCCTAGAATATCCCTTTTTTGCTGATTGGGCTGCCATGTCACCATTCTATCCTATTCTACAATTTTTTTAGTTGTTTAGGAAAACAAACAACATGCTCTATCTTCTTCATCCAAACTCCATTTTAGATGAAACAAATTGTGTCGAATTCATGGAGGCGAGCTATTTGCTTTTATTTAGTTTGCATTCGAATTTGAGCACTTTCAATTTTGAGCTTGAACACTGAGCACTTGATCATTCCTCCCCACTAGAAGCCTTTTGGACCCCAAAATCTCTTTTATTATTGATCATTTGGATGAGGGTACAGTCCCATCACTCTTCCAGTCTCAATCCACTGAAATTTTCCAATTTTAATCAATTGAAGCTTTTCACAAAAACTAAGTTTTTTCCTTGTCTCTTGCGACCCTCTCTTGCTGTTGTAGACAATGTCATGCTGCAGTTTTCCAGAATTTTCAGAGTAGCATGATGTTCTTGAAGAAATCAACTTGTTCCTATCTTGGTCATTAAACAAAGGAAAATTAAAATTTGTCTCACCCTGCACACTGTCATCATGGCGATTCTTAGCTCATTTGGCTTTGTGCTTGCATCGATTTTTTATCAAGTATTTTCACCATTCCCATGTACCCTTTGGAAACCAAAAACAAGCACTTGTGGAAGTCATGCCTTCTTTGTCAAACTGCTTTGTTGCTTTCTCTTTGACCTTTGGACTCTCTTGCACTGACATCTTGTTTCCAACACTGCTCAACACTGATGTTGACTGTTGCAAATCTGTAACATCTTGTTCACCTCCTTTCAAAGGATACATGTTAGAGTCCCGAAACATATCATTACAAGCATAAGAAACTTCAATGAAATAAAAAATTTCATTTGATGCATCTTTTGAAAGGTTTCCTTCAAAAAATCTTTATGTTTGATCATTAAAAAAGTCAAATTTTGACTTGCATTCACTATCCTCTTCATTTCTCCTGCATGTATAAGAGAAAAACGTGTCTTCTTCTTATGCGCTATAACTATGTACTAGATTCCATATTTAAACAAGTGATACTTATTCTCATGGCGATGAAATACTACTTTCTTATCATAAAGATAAGGACTTCCCAAAAAAATACATGATATTTGAAGCGACACTACATCAAGTTCAAATTCATCAAGAAAATTTGAATTAATGGCGAATATTAGTATGCACTTCGTTGTTACCTGCAAGTTTGAAGTCTTGCATATCCACCCTAAAGGATAAGGTCTTGTATGTATAACAGTTTCAAGGTTTAGCCCCTTCACTAAGTCTTTTGAAATTAGATTAGCTTGAGACCCACTCTCAAAAAGTGTCTATCTTGGTATGTTTAGAAATGACTCTAATATGGAAAAGTTCAATATTTGTATCTTAATCTTGAGTGACATTGGAACAATTTGAATAACTAATTCTTGCTATGTGCTTACCTTTCAAACCCATGGTTGTAATCTTTGTTTCATCTCCTGAATCTGAACCTAAGTCATGTTCAATGATAGCAACAGTTTTCCCCTTTTCTTTGTCTTTCAGTTTGTTTGGCTTCAACTCTGGATGAAGTTTCCAACAATGGTATTCACCATGGTCATTCTTTGAACAATGTTTACATGCAAGTTTCTCTTTCTCTCTTTTGACAGAGCTATTTCTCTTTCCTCTTCCATAAAATTTTCCCTGTCCTTTACCCTCACTATTACTTTTCTCATCTATATTTTGTTTCCCTCTTACTTCTAAATGGGTGTCTTGAACACAAACCTCATCTAAGTTTGTGGGATTGAACATAAGAATAGTGCGCCTAAGGTAATTGTGTAAACCCCCAATATAATTTAACAAATTTTCCTGAGAATACAAATTTATACCCAAAATAAAAACTCTTCTCCTAAATTCATGAGCATAATCTTGCACACTTTTCCCTTTCAATTGTCTAAAATTTTTCCAATCCATAATGGCCTTTTTCATGTAAGCTAGAGGACAAAATTTCCTTTTAATGGCAGAAATAAAACTTTACCAAGACATATAGATCTTACCGTAGTTTTTAATCTCTTCTTGAGTCCTTGCTTCCCACCATACAAGTGATGATCTTTCCATCCTCAAGGAAGGAAATTGAATCTTTATGTCATCTTCATGAAGGTTATAAATCCTGTAATACACCTCCAATTGGCGTAACCAATTGTCCAACTTCTCTGCATTTAGCTTGCCATTATACATTGGAAGCTCAAATTTGACATCAAGTTTGAGTAAGGGAGTTTTTACTTTTGGAGTTTTTGAGTGAGCATGGGTGGTTTTTGTGGTGGAAGTGGAAGATGATGCTGATGGAGATGATGAGGATGATGATGAAGATGGTGGAGATGGAGGAGGTTTTCCTCCACTTCCCTTTGAATCCTTCTCTTCATCTTTCTTGCCTTCTGAGGTTCCCTATCCATGTGGAGACTTAGAATTCTCTCCAACCATCCCAGTGTCCCTCTCTTCAAAGAGGATCCTAACTCTTTCAGTTAGTTCATATAAATCCTTCTTGTATGCTTCCTCTTCTGAAATACCTTCAGTCTCTCCAAATCCTGACATGATGGCTATGGATTCAAGCTCAATTTTTGGTGCAACTTGTACCTCTTCAATATAAGCTTCTGGAGATAAAACTTGAGGTGCTTCAAGTGTAGTTGTGAGTGAAACTTTGGGTGGAGATGGTGTCATTTTGGCTCTCCTTCTTCTGTTACTAATCTCAGGACTTGCAACCAATAGTTTCCCTTCTCCTCTCTGCAACTTTAACCTTGTAAGCATCACAAATATGCGACCATTAAAACCCTACTTGCACAAAACTGAAGAAAATCAAGAAAAAAACCTTTGCAACCTTCCAACTAGGCTCTAATACCAAACTTGATATGAAATTGAATGATAGTTTTTTTGTGCTAATTTCATCTTCATATTTCTAAATTAAATTTCTGATCCCTTGCTTTATGTGCATAGGTTTCCTTGGTGTTTTTGATTGTTAAAACATGTAAGTGTATTGAATTTTATGTTAAATTCATGAGCATAAAATCATTAAAAAAAAATAATTGAAAAACAACAATAACATGTCCATAAAACCATCACAATGGTCCATTAACACAATGTTTTTATGAAGGAGTTCCCTCCTCCTGGGCTACATCTCCTTGGTCAAGCTTCGATGGCTTGGGCCTCTGTATTAGATGAAATGTGAAAAAATGTTGTTTACATTCACATACTTCTCCTAAAACCTGCTTCAATGTGTTTAAAATGTCCAAATCATTCAAAAATGACTATTCTTGCTCCCAATTTGGTCAAATTTTGCAACATTTATGGCCAAAACAGTTTGGCCTAGGAAATATCCACTAAATCTGGAGATGACTCTAGTTAAGGTTGTCAAATTTGGATTTGGCGCTGGCCGAATATGGAGGATCATCGAATTCTCTACCGAACTAAACTACAGTTTAATTAAGTGTAAGTGAGATTAACTTAAGATAAGTGTGAATTAGGCGCATTAAGCGCAATTTTCATACTCCGCATTAACAAATAATATTAGCGCATTAATCATTGGTTTAAGGGTTAAGAACCCCATTTAAATTTAATCTCACACATTTTATATTAGCACTCCACTCTTGGTCGAATGGAAAGGTCACGTGGGGAAGGGGCCAGCTTGTGAGGCTACCCCCCTCCAAATCCCTGTCGATCAAATCATTGTAATTCAAATGTAAACCATGGAAATAATGGTATAAAGCGATGGCATATTGGTAATGAGTGCGTGTTGTATGGGGGAGTTCATGGGGTTGAGTCCCGACCTCCGCCCAACCTATACATAACGTTTTTCCTCCCGAATATATCAATAATATAAACTTTGACATATTAAATGACCTTTGATAAATATAAAATGCACCACATAATATTAATATAAACCTCCAAAATTTGATATGTTGCAATTCTACCATATAGAATAAGGTTTAAACCTCCCATAAAAAAATTTAATCCGCCCACATAATCTATAGTTCATACTTGAAATATATGAAATATTTTTACCTGTAATGTATGGTTGCCCACCATAAAATAAATTCAACCAATGAATAATGTATTCCTCCAAACCTTGGTCAACTAGAGGGGGAACTTGGCAGCCCCTGGATATACCATGTGTCAGCCTCCAATTGGACTCTCCCAACCATAAAAAAAAATCAAATTCGACCTTAGGAGAAAGATAAAAGAAATTTCACCATCTAAACTCTACGTCGAATCCTGCAATGACACTTGCCACAGTGGAATTGGGCGAAAATGACATAATTTTCCAAAAATATACCTTTTTTACTGATTGGGCTACCATGTCACCATTCTGTCTTATTTTGTAATTTTTTTAGTTGTTTAGGAAAACAAAAAGCAAGCTCTATCTTCTTCATTCGAACTCCGTTTTTTACGAAACGAATTGCGTCGGATTCCTCACGAAGAGATCTTCGTCGTCGTTCAGTTTACATTCAATTTGGAGAAATTTCATTTTTTGTAGCTTTAACACTGAGCACCTGATGAAATAATCCCACCACATATATAATATCTCTACCCTCCACAACCCACGACAAATTCAATGAGATTGTACTCTAGTTCTTAGTTATAATTTTATAGTAATTTACCATACAAATGTTATCCCTTATATCCTTATCCATATTCACAGAGAATTATACTCCTATAAAACATGTTATATATATATATATATATATATATATATATATGCATGCTAAGCCATCTTATATTAATTCTCTTTCCCTAACACCTGGATGTACTGAGTACATATAAACCATTCTCTTTTTCTCTAATTTCTTGTTGCACCAAGAGCTATTACAAGACCATTACTACCATATTGTCCTCTCTCAGGTAGGTTGAAATCCAATCCTATCAACATGATATGCTCATCCTCCCAAGGTATTTCCAAAGCATTAGTTCCCCACTATCCTCTATATCTCAACTTGGAAATCCAATCCAATCTATAAACATTATAGATCTCTAATGAGTCCTCACAAGGTTTTTCCTAGCCATTAGTACCATACTATCCACTCTCGCTCCGCTTCAAATCCAATCCAATCCTATCAACATCAAAATTTTCACAGGGTACCGCTCTACAAACTTGGGAAAATACATTCCAGAATACCAAAAACACATGAGACATTCCATAATCCATGATTAAGGTTTCCAAAGGTTCCCAAGTGTCTAAGAAACAATAATGATCATATTGTTAGGGTGTGGCTTCTTTGGAATCCTTTAGAAGTCATTTAGAGTCTTCATCCACATTGAACTTCATTATTATAATAATTATTCAAATTTTTTGGCTTTGGAATTTACACAAATTCAATTCTGTCCTTCCATGAAGACTTGGATGTTCTATTCCATGCCACACCAAGATTTGTTTTCCCTGTAAACATTTCAATTGGAAAACTTTGCACACTTGAGTTACTACAATGGTGATATTTTCAATGTGTAATTTATTTATTTTAGAGGAATCTCGCCACAGATAAATATATTCAACTTGACAATGAGAAATTGTTTTTTTTCCTTGGAAACATTTTAGTTCAAAAAATTTGCATGCCTGAGTTAGTACTATGGTGAGATTTTCACTGTGTAATTATATATTTTTATAAGAATCAGTCCACACACTAGTATATTCAACTTGACAACATAGGACAACAAAGAGTGTGAATGTAAATCTATATTCAATTTCATAATGTCCAGCTATGTTTCTTGTGAATAGATTTAACTTAAAATAAGTCTAATAATTGAAATAATCTAGGCTTGAAGTAGATAGAGAGATTTATTTATGAATAAAGGGAATAATCCATACACTATAGCTATATTTGAATTCATAGTAATGGTAGTGACATGCTCATTTTGATGGGAGCATGTTTTTACCACATACTGGGCTGTTTTATAAGAAAAGTGTAATAATGCAGGCGACAACTATATCAAAAACATGCAATAGGTTGTTAAGAAATTTGCAACCATAAAATAACCCTACAATATGATGTTAAGAAATTTTCAATGCCCATTCGTTAGAAATTTAATGTCATGTTTTCAAAATTTCTTGTAAGTTTAATGTTTTAATTTTTAAGAGATATAAAAAATATTATTCATTAAGTAGAGAATTTATTAATGTTATATATATCACCAGATCCAAAGAAATTATAAAATATATAAATCCAACAATATATATTAAACTTTGTATATAGTCATTAATCTACCCCTAATTTCTAATTAATTGCATTCACCATCTTTACCCTGTTGGTAGTCTTATTTTCTCGATGTTTGATCTCAATTTTTTTATAATGTCTAAGGTGAGAAAATGATATGTGCCATCACATATCCTGAGACTTATCCCATCTAGATACAAATTATATGGTATGTCTAGGTCAAGGACATTTCATTTCCTAGTTCTGGAAGATTTCTTGTGAGTGTTGCATACAATTTCAGAGTTGGTTGTAGAGGATTTATTGTTAGTGTTGCATACAATTTCAGAGGAGATAGGGTTCATTGTTCAACTTCATGTTGTCTTAATCTTTAATATTCTCATTCTTAACTTGTTATAATTGAAATATAACATTTACTGCAAAAGTTAGGATACAAATTTACCATTTTTTAGAGTCCCCACCACCCCGTTGAAGTGAGTGTTGCTACCATTGGATGCGTACACTAAGAAGTTGCGTAAAGAAAAAATAGACCCCACACAAATTACACATAAATGTTTTCTAAAAAATTACTTCTCTAGAGTTCCATAGATAAACATTTAATAATGAAATCAAAACTACAATTTCTGGGGGGGGGGGGAGTATCTTTCTTTGGACCAAAGGAATTGTGCAACTACTACATATACCTAGATTTTATTTCATAATTGTGCAAAGTTTAACGATGTGTTTCCATGTGGAAATTAAAGTATGTACAACAATTATTTTCCCTTTCAATGAACTGTATGCAAGAAGAATGCACTAACTCAATATGACGAAAGAAAAAGAATGTGCTGGATCTGAAACCTTTGTTTCTCACAGGATGGTTTTATCCTCTTCAAAAGTGTTGGTGGTGTCTTTGGTGGACCAATTAAAGATATTGCTATGCATCATATATTTGAATGCACAGAGTGAAATTTAAATGATAATGTTGCAAGGGACCAGCCTAAAACTCTGGGGAGGCCCGCCTAATCATTTTCAAGAAGATATATACATAAAACTCCACAGAGAAAGGATCTTGAAACATGATTCTAGCGTAAGTGGAAGGGACATGTGTCATTGTTAGAGATTTGGAAATATGTTGTCCCAAAGGAAAAATGGTAGACAAAGGTTGGCATGACAATTCTCAAGAAGAAACGCCTATGAACATAATTATATTAATGATAAATTTTGATAGACATCAATTCATAACAAGCATCAAATACTTATTTTATAACACATCCTAGATTGCTAAAACTAAAAGAATTTATTAAATTATAATTTTATTGTAAATTATTATTGTGATTACTATTATATTTAAGTCTCAAGGGTTAGCTCAAGCGGTCTACATCCAAACTTGAAGTTCTTTGATATTGTTGCTAGTTATTGTTAATCACTGGTTTTACTCTCCTTAATTACCTTGGGGAAAAGCCCCTTAATTAGGGCTAAGGGTTTACCGAACTTACCATCCATGAAATGTGTGGAAGTAATCTAGGTTTCCCATGCTTTCATTCCATGTAAAAAATGATACTATTATTATTATTATTATTAATTATAAAACAAAAAATTAATATATAAATCAAACATATATAGATTAAAAAAATAAAATTGTAACAAAATAAAGTTCACTTTACCATAGAGATTCTTAAGTTGTAAATAGGATTTTTAATCATGGCTTATCATTTCCACATTTCCAAAAAAACATAATTCATTTAAATTCATAAATTTAATTAAAATAGAAAAAAGGACATGAATACTCTGAAGATAAATATCAATCTATGTTTCCTCAGTGGGGGTGGAAAATATGGTGGCATTGATAAGGTGGTACTGGATCTGACGCTCCCACATGTTTATGATCTGACACATGAAGTGTGGCTCAAAAAAAATGCGTAGGACACCCAAAATGTTCAAGAGACAAGGCATTTGGTTTATATTCTAAACGGTGGTTTACCTTTGGAAATTGTTATCTTTGGTTATGGATGATTGCGAAGGTGGTAAGAGTAACATTGAGTATGCACAAACCATCAACCTGTGCACGCTCGTTATACTAGTCATTTATGAGAGTAAGGATATTGTAGGTTGGAGGGGCTTGTGTTGAATCTACTTTGGTGTGCTAAATTGCAGGGTCTGGATGTTGGAGCATTGGAGGGTAGTGAATTATTTTATTACTAGTTAGAAGTGGAGAGGAATTTTTTGCATAATCTTGTTGTGGGAGAAAAGATGGAGTGGGGTTTTATTTTATATTCCAGTAATCACTCTGGCCCTAATTCTTGACCCTAGGAGTATTTTTGTAACTGGAAGTCTAGGTGTCGTGGGTGTTTGTTCTATCTGTGATTTTTCTCCTTTGCGCTTTGTGGAATTAAATGGGGTTATTTCGACTTATAGTGGTATATGATGTGTAACTTTGTCTCCTAGTTCCTTGGGGCTTTGAGTGGGAATTTAGAGCATTGGGCTCTTTGCCTCTCTTCCTGGGTGCATAGTTCCTTGGAGTTTTGGGGTATAGTAATAAAAAAGCAGCCTTTGGGTTTAGGGGGTATTATTTTTGTGACCTTTGTGGATGAATGTGTGGTGTCTGGTGGTACTTATAAGACTAATCTTCGACATTGGGTTCCCTTGTTGATTCCCGATACTTGGGTGGGTGAAAATAACTGGTCTTAGTGGTATAATTCAATTGCACGAATTCTTAGGCAACAAGGGCATCTCGGCGAGGTGGAGGACCCCATGGCTATCCGGTTGGAAGTGGATAACAGGTGGGGGAAATGGAGGGTGATGTTTGTTTTTAGGCTAACTTTGAGGGATAAATGGCTCATGACTGCATTTCTTCACTTGGTTGTGTGAATGTGCCACCATCTTTAGACTCTTTGGACATGCAACTTTGGAGTGTTATTGCACTCTTGGTGGAACTAGGGAAAAAAAGGCATGAATATAGGAACAAAGTGATAACATTCATGAATTATTTACAACATAATCAATGGGAAATCCTTGATAGATTGGCCTCACTTAGACGAATCCATAGGCGAACAAATTAGCAACTAGATCAGATTGAGGGTGATATAGATCACCTAGAGTTTCATATTCACGGGGAACCTACACCTCCATACATCCATTGTGCTGGTGAGGAACCCGTACTTCCTCAAAATCTTTGATGGTGGTGGGATGATTTATATTCTCCTTTTGTTTTGGGTGTTTTGTGCATTTTATTTCTAGGTACAATTTAAGTTATGGAAATTTGCTTAGCTTTTGTATCTCTCTCCTAGCCAATAAATCCTATAGCAGTGAGACTCGGAGAAAAGTGGAACTCAAGCAAATTTATTTTACTATTTTGAAAAATTAATAGAAATTTATTGATTGATAAGAAAAAAATATCAATCTTTGATGTGTGAAAACTGCTAAGAATATTTTCGAATAATCTCGAAGGTTCTCTGTCTAATTGAGTTGAGAGGAACTCTTGTAACACCTTCCTCCCATATTTACCTAAGCTAATCGTTCCACCGAGGTAAACATGTGAATAAGAGTTACTATGATATGATTCAAGTCCCCAATTATAGTTAAGTAAGTGGAATCAACAATCCAAAACCAAACTGACCTTCCTAAGAAGCTACATGACCCCCAAGGGCTAACCAACCACTCAAGGTGCCAAACACTTGAGTTAACCTACTTTCTAACTGAAACAAACCCCTATTCATACCCATAACAAGCCTTACATGTGAGTGAAACCCTCCAGTCACATGCACAACAAGGGAATCCATGTGACTGCAGACTTTTACAAGAAATTTTGTGCCAGTGCCCCCAGATTCTGGCCCACGTTTTCAAGGCCAATACTCAAGCCTCTTCCCATAATTTGATGATACTCTCAGAAATGATAAAAACAAGATGACAAGGCATATAATTCAAAATTTGAACAGATACCCAACCTGACAATGAATATCCATGACATACATTTTGTTAAACACATCATGAACATGTAATATACTGGTCATATAAACACATATGAGCATAGGGACTTCATACTTATTTGAGAATAGTCAATAATTCATGATTCCATCTCATTATAGCTATAATATCAACCATTAGGTCATGCATTCATTGTCCATTAATTTACTAATCGAAACATAATGAGAGACATAACTCAATTTTTTCATAAACCATGCTAATAACAACACATATCCAACTGGTAAACAATGATAGAACAACCATTAACATAACATAAAACCAAGCACATTTTCACATAATACACAAGAGGAAAAGAGATCTTATTAACATATTCAAAATGCAACCAGTTAGGGACTTCGATGTACCACCCGACCACAGATTGGGCTGGACCAAATATTTCTTTTAGCTAATCACCCCTGTGTCATATTCCAAGCATGAGTGTGGGACTCACAACAAAACCAACCATGTCTTCCTTAGACTTTACTGTGTATCCCTACATTACCGATCAAGGGACTCCTAGGCCCGAAATTCTCATCTATACATATTGACTTTACCGTGTATCCTACTAAGGGACTCCTAGGCCAAAAAGTGAACATACACTACGTGATTTACCACAATACCACCATATACAGGTAAAGGGATCACTAGGCCCTAATAATCATGGATGAATTTGTATTTCTCAACCTAAACCATGAGGAATTTGTCCATATCGACCCTATAATATTTATCATGTATCCTGCCATTACCAATCAAGGGATTCCTAGGCATAACGAGGGTATCCACAACCAGGATTTACCATGTATCCCAAAATTTCCAGTCAAGGGATTCCTAGGCATTGATACCACCCCACTCAGTGTCAAAACCATCCATTAATTTAGGTCAACCAAGCAAAAGAACCCCATGACACCATGGTTATACGAAAATGGAAAGGCAAGGATGAAAACCATTGTCATACCTAGAAAATCCCATGCCAATGACATAAGAGAACCAAATACACACATGCATGTCATGTGTGTATTTGGTTCTCTTATGTCATTGGCATGGGATTTTCTAGGTATGACAATGGTTTTCATCCTTGCCCTTCCATTTTCGTATAACCATGGTGTCATGGGGTTCTTTTTCTTGGTTGACCTAAATTACATGCATGTGTGTATTTGCTTCTCTTATGTCATTGGCATGGGATTTTCTAGGTATGACAGTGGTTTTCATCCTCATGCATGCCAACACTAGTAAGGAAACCATACATGCAACCTATTATCTACAATTATTCCTTCTATAGTTGTTTGATCCAACTCTTCATTGCGTGATATTTTCTTTCCATTTCCTTCTTTTTCCTTTTTTTTATTTCCTCGATATAATGCTAGAGTGCTCCAAGAATTCTCTAAGTGTGAAAGAGTATGTCAGAGAGAGAATAAAGAGAGCTTGAAGCTAGAACTGACAAAAGTTTGTGAACTGGTCCTCAAAAGCATTTTTTATCAATGAGGACTCTAACTTATTCTTTTTCCATTATTTTCTTTCATTTTCCTCCTCACATGCAACACGTGACCTTTCACCTCCATTTTATCATAATCTCCATTATTTTCATAAATAAATGCCAAATAATGTCTCTTGCCTTTCCAAAGCTTTTTCCAATGCCTTTGCCAATTTCCATATCCATAATAAACCAAATGAACACCCATGCTAGGATGTTTTTCCCCACATTCAGCTTGAAATAAGTGTCCCATGACCTTGGTCTTATTTTACCTTTATTAACTTAAGTGAAAAAATTTATATTAAAAGTTAAGTATGAACCCACATTTGTAGTAGCTCTTATATACAATGTGATCATATATTCATGAATGCAAAATGTATACCATATTTTGTAATGTAATTTTAAGTTATGATTGTTTTAGGCATCTACACCATGATAAGATTCATGAATGCAAAATGTACCATGTTTTGTAATTGCAATTTTACTATTCATTAAACAACTTGACCAAAAAACTTCAAAAAACCTAAGAATTTGAAGTGAGTTCCATATTATCTTCTTCTAACATTATAAGAATCATCATGCAAAATGTACATAAACTGCAAAATTAGCATATTAAAGATCAATTCATAATAAAGAGTTATATTTAAAACATGTCTAAAATTTATATCACTATAAAAGTAAATATAATAAAAAATTGTCAAATAAAAATATGCATAAAAAAGATCAATTCATAACAAAGAGTTTTACTTTAAATATGTCCAAAATTTATATCATGATAAAAGTAAATAGAATAAAAATACTGTCAAAAAAAAAAATTACATCAAAGAGAATCTCGTTGAAATATACGATCTATGAACATCCTCGTGCTATCATTAGAATCGCGGGTTCCATGCACAACATGTGTAATATGTGCATATACATAATAATGTGTATTTTAAAATTAAATTTTAATGTTTTAAAATTAAATGAGAATTTTATCATAACTTGTTTTTAATAAAAGGTTTCAAATTCCATGCAATACTCTGTGGTGTTCCCCCTCCATTATTCCCTTGTGTATGCCCTGTAAAACATATGTACATGTATATATTAAAAATATATTAAAATTTTAAAATTGCACATGAAAATGCATGAATTCGTAATATTAAAAAAAATGTAACAACTTTTTAAAATTGTGTAGACGATCCAACCCTCAAGGCTGACTCAAGTTTCAAATTCCATGCAATACCTTGTGGTGTTCACCTTGTATTGCACCCTCATGGATACCATGTACAATAAATGTCCATGTATATATTAAAAAATTAAATTACACATGAAAATGCATAAAATTGTAATATTAAAAAAATCAAGTAACACCTTTTTCAAATGTTTAGATGATCCAATCCTTGTAACCAACTAAAGTTTCAAATTTCATGCAATACCTTATGGTGATCCTCCTGCATTGCACCCCCTTGGATGCCCTCTACAATACATGTACATGTATATATTAAAAATTTAAAATTTCACATGAAAATGCATACACTTGCAATATTAAAAAAAAAGTAACCATTTTTTCAAATTGTCTAGACAATCCTATCCCCATAGCTAACTCTATCGCTAATGTCCTTGGAGAAGGGAAACTGTCTCCAAAAACCTAAAATTCGAAAATTTTAAAACTATAAGATAAATATCTCATTTTTTAATGAAACTTGCTTCAATTTATAACAAATAAAAAATGAAATAATCAAATCTTGTGACAAGTGAATATATGACACATTTACTAATAGGGAGGAAGATAGTGGAATTGTGTTGAAAATTTTGGATGGAATGGAAATGTGTTAGCATTTACCTATATACATAGTAATTTTTTTTATAAATATGTCCTCACAATACCGATTTAGTAAAAGTAAATTAATAGTATCAACATGAACTCTTATAAGAAAACTAACATCTCTCAACATATCTTTATTTGAACTGGAACTCGAGACAGTGATATTATCAAAATTTTTGTTCAACAAAAATCTTAACTGCAAGTGGTGAACATATGATAAATTCTTGTTAGATTATATCTGATTTTTTTTTACAGAATATATGTTAATCAAAATTAACACATACATTACATTACATTAAAATATCCATCCTAAACATTAACACATACTGATCCCATGCCCTATTCCTCATGACTAGTTAGGTCTTTTCAACCATCATGAAAAGTCTTTAAATATGCTTTAACCTCTTCAATATTCATATTATCTATCTCCTCATCTATTTTATAAACAATATTAGCACGTGCATTAGCTCTCGCTCTTTGTTGATTTAGATTTACATCAATTCCAGTCAATTCACTATGTATGTTGTGTATAATGGTATCCCTTTCTTCTCGACTAATTGGAGAAGTGGCATCAATATTCAATTGTAAAGTTTCTAGATGTGGAAATTGAGGTACAAAAGGTGGTGAAAGATGAGGAAATTCAATATCCCTTAATGCACCCTTATGTTCATATGTCCAACCTCTCGCAGTTCCATAAAATTAAGATGGAAGGTCGATATAATCAAGTTTCATACCCAAAATTATTAAGCATAAAACAATTTTGTAAAATAATGTAGAATCTCATCATTACATGGCAGATTTCCATACACTGCAAGGAATCTATCATAAAAATGGGGATATTCCGGGGTGCTTGAAATATTACACCTTGAGCATCTTTATTTTCGGCCCCTCTTTGAAATTAAACATAGATTTGGCATGTTATTTTGTACCCCTCCTACTTATCTCAACCCATTTATCAGGAACCATCACTATTTACTTTCTACGCATCATAATATCTATAAATCCATCAATTTTTGGCCCAAGGTTCTTGTAAATATCAAGAAATGGACTCAGAGAGTTCACAACTATTTCTAAGCTTTATCGAATATCAATAGGGAGCTCCAAAATCCCAATATCTTTCTTCAATTTTGAATAATGAGCTATTCACCTCTTTAACATATATTGTTTGATGTATGTTTCCCAAGGAAGCACATCATGGATATCAGATGGATAGGCGCTAGTTGGCATATGGTCTTCTTCTTGAATCACCCCGCTTTGCCTGCATTGACTTCGATCAATATTATCACCACCTACTTCAATATAATTACATAAATATTAAAACATATCAATGTATTTATACACATGAAATATTGACATGCACATATATATGTACATACAACTCATTTACATGTTCAAATTTGTTTTAACATAAAAAAATTAAATTATATAATTTCCCAAATTGATGAGGATCATGATGATCCGATTGAGATTAATGACCACCGAGAGATGTTTTATCACTATCACACCCAAGTAATTGATTTGATTGATCTTTTTAACTACCCTCACGCAATGACATAGTGAGAGATGCTTCTAAAAATAAATATAAATAATAAATTAATTAAGTTAAATTGACAAAAATATATTCAGTATATGTATGTAAATATGATTCTATCTATTTATCATTTAATTAAATTCACATAAGTATATATATACCATACCAAAATGATGTGAACGATGGCCCACCATTGATTGATCTAATGCTCTCTTTGACCTAGTGAGATATTCTCCTAAAAATGATGGAATTTATTATAAATTAATAAAGCTGAATTGAAAAAAAATCAATTCAATATGCATGTACATATGATTATCGAATATAATTTGATAACTTGCACATAAACATATATATATCATGATGATGATGTAACAAACAATGGCCCTCCTTTGATTCATCTAATATTCTTCTCGGTCCACGACCATTCTCATCATCATGCATATAAAGTCACCCTCTAGTTGAGGCATGAGACATAGTTGAACATCTATCTCATTTACTCCTTGAAGAATCAGGTGTTGACTACTCATGTGATGATTCAGGCCATATATATATGCATAAGGAAACTTTGGTTTTTTTAAAGAACACACACACACACACACATATATGTTCTATAAAAAAACCAAAGTTTCTTGATGCATATATATATATATATATATATTATTTAAAAAGATCAAGAATTCAAAAAATGAACATGACAAATAAATTTAACTATCCAAGGTTTTCTTCAAAAAAATTTGGTGTATATGCTTCAGTTCAAATATACTCAACACTGGAAAAAAATGTTGAAGTGAGCATTTTGAGAATTAAATGCCTTTTTTTCTAGAACATGTCAGGTTCACTAAGTTGTGCTTACATAGTGGGGGCACAGTTAGTATATTATTGAAGAAATACATGTTCATTAAAACCACCACATTAATAACTAAAAAAAAAAAACATATCAAAGATATCTTACAATGTCCATCAATAAATTTTGATGGAGACCTTCTTGTCACCAATTCATCTTTCACGCACAAATCTTGAATTGGTGTTTCCCCATACAATAGATCACTAGACATCCTATTAACGTTTGCGCAATGACTTATGCTAAATGACTGAAATTGAATAACAATGTTTTTTGATTCTCCATGCAGTTGTTTTAACTTCTCCTTTTTGAATTGGTACACACCTTTCATCTGGTTGCACACAAGTTCACTATTGGTTAAGGCTACAATTCCATTGGATCCATACTCCATATCAGTTCTTAAGCCTTCTATCAATGAAATATAATATGATTCATTGTTTTTTGTCCTGCTAGGTACATTCCTTTTCCTTTGGAAGAATTTTCTCATAATAATATTGTATAACACATAAATAATAATGACATGTCCTGGATTGGGATAAAAAGAAAATTCTATGCATAATGTTCATTTTTCGACCATGTTTAATGGGTTTTCAGATCCTTGTAAATGTTTTTTTAATAAAATGAATAATATATTTATTTTATGCAAATGGATTATATTATGGGAGAAAGATGAAAAATAAGCATATGTTGTGATGGAATGATGCAATATTACATGATCTATTGTGATTAACTTCCCCAATGGAATAATAATGGTTGTTTACAAATCAATGCAATTGGGAAAATTCCTTAACAATTTTTCTCATGTTCGAATGCACAAGATTAACATTCAAACACATGCTACACTACATTGATTTTCGATGATGAGAAAAATATTTTTCATTGTAAAAAATAAATGCGATTTTCAACCCAAGCTAGGGCCTCTAATACTCTAATAGTTACTCTGATGACTCTCCATACCCCTAAAACTAAAATAATTATTACTAATTCCATGCCTAATGAGATTCCTTCAGTATTCAATGAAGCTTATATAGTATCATAAGAATACCAATCCTTGAAATTATATATATATATATATATATTCATGTTGATCAAGTTTGGACTATACCTAAGGTTAACCTATCAATGTATATATTCCATCATGTTATGTATGATTTTGTTGCAAAAATTGCCACATTTAAAATGTTTATACTCACATTCAAATCAATAAACAAATAATTTGTAAGGGGTTTCATCTTCTATATAAGCCATTAAATACTTTTCTATGAGGAAATAAGGATTTATTTTTTATCATGCCACATCACCTATCTACCTTGGAAACCTTAGTTCAATTCAACAAATATTGAGAGAAATTGTTAAAGGCGTTTTCCTTAATTCTAGTTGCATATATGGCTATTGAATTTGTGATTTAAGGAAGAATATGCTCCTAATGCACTAATGATTTCAATGTAAAACATTTTAAGGGAACTTTTATTATTATATTGTAAAAAATCCCTTTCATGAGAATTTCGAGGGAGATATTGTCATTATTGTAATATTCTTCATATTTTTTATAAGTGGTTTTAAGTAGTCATAGTTTTGAGCCCACATATTGTAACTCATTAAAAGAAATGAGGAATCCATTTTATATAATATGGGATTCATAAAATAATAATAAATATCTTGTTTGAGTTATCTTGAATGCAATCTTTGCTTCTTTGCAATTACTAATATTATGTAAGGGCTTTATGATAACTAGTATTATGCAAGGGATAGAATAGGTTTTTTTAATAGGATTCTTGATTACTATATAAATGAAAAAAGCCAAATATAAAACATGAAAAAAAAAATCTCATCACTATAAGCCCATCTCTTTTTTTTTATTCATTGTGATTTAGGTTTGAAATTTTTTCCATCATGAATATTTTTATCGTCGTTCTAGCTTTGGTATCTACAATATTAATGTTTAGTGCTTTTATTTTATTATATATGTGTTATGGGGCTTCCCACCTTAGGTCCATGACATCTTAAAATAAGAAGATGATAGTGGGTGGCTTGTCTAGTAGCCGTCCCTTGGCTCTCTACCTTAGGACCAAATTTCCTTTGACAAGAGTTTGAGCAACAAAAATATATATAAGTTTTAAATATGAGAGAGTTCGGGCCTAGAAATTGATATTCTACAAAAAAAAAATCAATTTAAAAATAATCAAATATATTGCACAACAATATTAGATTAATTAAAACCATCAGTTGAACATTAAGATTTCCAACAAACGGGTGAAAGCATGAAGATGGGTTACAGTTTTGGGTCAAATGTGGTAATGAAATTTCAAGCTTTTCCTCTTTTATCAAATTTCACCCCTGAAAATTCATATAACAATTATGAATTTTGATTCGGAATAAAAAATAAAATATGTGGAGAATTATGTTTTTGTCCTAATGATATTTTTTGCAAAACAATTTAGCGTCAAATAATCTCTCAATTTTCCATTAAATGCAATATACGTCCTTGCAAATTTTTGCAAAGCTTAAGAGATATGCGTGTGTTCACGTAGCATAGACTAGTCTAAAAAGTGTGTGTGTGTGTGTATATATATATAAGCATGATCTACATGTAGAACTAAGTTTTTCATATTAAAATTTTATTTTTTGTTATGAAAATTATATTTTTTATTATTTTTCGAAGTTGGAAAACTAATATTTCAGTTGCATTTTAGAGACACATGTGTTCACGTAATATTTTTTTCAAATATTTACATAAATTGAAAAACAAAGATTACCCTTTTGTAGAGGACTCATAAATTAAGATAGTGGTATTTTTTGAAATATTTTTTGTTGTGTATATTCTATGTTATTTATTTTTTATTCAGCCCCTTTGAAACTGTCCAAAAAAAATTCAAGTGTTATTTTTAAAAGAAATTAGATGAAAAATATCATAGGAATTCGAAAGTGTCAAAGTCATATGCCATTGGATAGATGATTCTTTCACGAATCTAATATGGTCAGCTCTGCCACTTAAAGAAAATTTCTTCCCTAAATCCTATACAATACAAAATGGGGTTGCAAAGAAATCTATAGAAGAGGTATTGAAACTGTATTTTTTTAGGACTTCAAGAGCTCGATCAAGCGCTTTAAATTCTTGATAGAGCGCTTTAAATGCTTGATCGAGTGCTTTAAATTCTCGATTGAGCACTTTAAAAGCCCAATTGAGCACTTAAATTAAAAATTCAAATTTCTCGATCGATCGTTAAAGAAACCATCGATCGAGCGACATTCGTGGTTAACCAACAACTTGATCGAGCCTATGGCTTGATTGAGACATTAAAAATCCAACCCACCAATGACCTTAATAACATTTGTTTAATGGTATTGATGGTAGGTCATATGGCTCAAGTGCTTGATCAAGCCACTGCTTTCATCAAATAGTTTAGTTTCTTATTTCGATTGTGAATAAAAAGAAACAAACATTCTTTCATAGAGAAATAACAGAGCGTGGAAATTACACAAATATTCACAAAAAACATGGGAAATTTGAGATTTGGATCTGGGTGAAAATGTGAATTTGGGTTACACTTTTTTGAGAATCAGGGGCGGAAAACATTTTTCGGCAATAGTTCGGCCAAACTTTCTCAAACGTTTGGCCGAACTGTTAATATAGTTCAGCCAAAATTTCTAAAAATTTCAGCCGAACTCGTTCTTCCGTTTAGATTGATGGCATACTGACGATGTGGGCAAACAAATTTTTGGCCGGAGATGGGAAAACCGGAAACAATAGTTCAGCCGAAGTTTTAGTTCGGCCGAACTATTAAAATAATTTGGCCAAACTCATATTTTATAAATATATCACCCGCAAACTTTTCTCATTTTCGCGCGTCTTTGTTTGCATAATCTGTTTTTCGCGGAATTCTGTTGTGATTTTCATTTCTGTTCATTTTTGTGGTGCTGTTGCTGCCCAAGCCCGTGAATTGCTGCTCAGGAGTTGTGCTGAGCGAATTTCCAAGTAATTGAAAACCATGAAATGAATTAGCTGAGGTGTTTGCCAATATCGTTAAGAGAGATTGATTTGATTTCTTTGGTGGGATATTCTTGATTTGTGATTTAATGTTGGATATGATATTGTGAATGTTGAGCTCAACAGATTTCCTGAATTTTTACTGAATATTTTCTCCTTTTTTAAGTAGGGTATCATCTTAATGGATACATTCCAGACAGTGTTCCTTTTATTTTGTTTGTTTATACTTTTTTAAACATCCATGCATAATTATTAAGGCCGCTTATAAGAGCTCTGTTATATCCCATATGTTCTTGTATTGGTTATGGAGATACTTGGAAAACAATGTAATGGTAAGGCTACACGTATTGAAAGCCAGTAAGTAAGTTAGTATTGAGGGAATAATAAAATAAAACACAAAAAAATCCCCCCTACATAACTTGCTCCAATGGAAACACAGTTTGTTACTACAGTGAGTACTTACCCACAAGCACCTGCCAGAGACACCACAGCAAGCTATAACAACCAGCTATTAAGGCCACTTATAAGAGCTCTGTTATATCCCATATGTTCTTATATTGATTATGAAGATACATGGAAATCCATGTAATGGTAAGGCTACATGTATTGAAAGCTAGTAAGTAAGTCAATATTGAGGGAATAATAAATTAGGACACAAAAAACTCCCCCCTACACAAATTACTCCTATGGAAATATAGTTAGTTACTATAGCAAGTACTTACCCATAAGCACCTACCAGAGACACCACAGCAAGCTATTAAGGCCGGAGTGTGATACCAAATCTTTTTGATGATTTTGGTTATTAGAAATCATATTAATATAGTAATGTAATTCTTAGTTTAATATTATAGAAGGTTTATTCATGTCTATTTTTTCACATTTCTTTATTTGGATTTAAATGTGAGATTTATGCTTGTTTTGGAACTAGGAGTGGATTTAGCACAGAGAAAAGGTATGTGGATTTAGGCGTTTTTTAATTTATGATGCACAATGACCAGAGGCATTGAGAATGACAGATATACAGGGAGAGACATGTATAAGTAAGAATGGACTGGTCATAATCACCTATTTACTCTAAATCTATTCGTTTTATATCTTTTATTATTTACAAATTATTCATTATTCTTTAATATTTCTTTTACTATTTACAAGATAACACAATGTGCATTCAATTTTTTTTTCACTTATTTTAGTTCACTAGGAACTAACTAGGTAGTAACACCAATATTATCAAATATAAACAATATCCTTAATTCAAAAGCATCACACCAATCAATAACCTTGCTTGGCTTGTGCAAATCCTAACATCCCCTGATAAAATTTTGTGAGATAAACATGAGAAGGATCAACAAGAATGTTCCTTAGGGTTATTGCAATATGGCCTATCAAGCAGATGATTGAACATGATATAGTTGTTTGGTTGCTGCGTGAGAGGGTGTGAATGCCATGATGTGTACAACAGTTACTTACATTCATTCATAGATTGATACCAGTGTTCCAATCTGTTCTGTTTTTTCGTTCATAGATTGATACCAGTGTTCCAATTTATTCTGTTTTTAGATTGATACCAGTGTTCCAATCTGTTCTGTTTTTAGATTGATACCGGTTTTCCAATCTATTCTGTTTTTAGATTGATACCATTTTTCCAATATGTTTTGTTTGTTTTTGAATTGATACTAGTTTTCCAATCTGTTCTGTTTTTAGATTGATATCAGTTTTCGAATCTGTTCTGTTTTCTATAAAAACGACCTGAGCCCCAATCAATTGTCAATGGATTGACTGTTTGTCCTTTCCAACTAATTACAATTTAGAGGTAAAAATTACAATATAACTTGGTACACTTCAGTTTCACCAAATTATGTGTACCCTCTCCCAATGCTTCTTTGAAACAATTTATTTTTAACATTCGTCCCAATATAAAACTCCTCTTACCCCAACTTAGTGTTTCTTGATCCCTTTTGTTTTGTTTTTTTTATTAATGTGTCCTGCTCCCTTTTATTTTGTTTGTTTCTCAATCCGTCTATGTAGATAAACGGATTTTTGCAGATATATACATATTTTTTGGTTCTTTCTTTCTCTTTAGAACATAAATTTTTTTTTTTTATTGTTTCTAGATGTATGTGAAAAATTCATTGTAGGGCATTAGTCTAAGTCTTAGAGGGTTTTGTCAAAAAAATAATTGTATGGAATGCCATTTAGATTCTATTGATGTTTGTTTCTTCATTTCCATTTGTAGTAGTTCAATGTATGAAGTTATTCAATATATCAGTACTAGTGGTGTCTCTTTCAATGATATCTGATTGTGAAATTTTTTGTTTCCCTCTTTTTCTGGTTTTTTTATTGCATGTATGAAATTCCCCTGCAATATTAGTATTTATTTGAGCTTTGTTTCATTGTTTGCTTGAATTTATGTACTACCTTATTGACTGTCATATGCATTTAGATCTTTATTTTCCTTTTCCAAATGTCTTTTTTTTATTATCTTCATGATCTACTCAAAACATTGTGATAAATATAGTCCTCTTGGAGAGATATGAATAATTTGATGTTAATTCTTCTTCTGAAAATGAAGTTTATTTTTTATAAGACCTACAACCAATTTCTACTTTAATACTTTAACCATTCACCATTTGTATGCATTTAAATCTAGCATTCAAATATATCATAGCATATATAAATTTTCTTTCATAATACAAATCTAAAGGATTTAGAGGAATAATAGTGATGGAATGAAATGTAACATTGTAGTTTGATCCCATGTTGGCCTTTATATCATAGAACCGTTTTCATATTTACACAAATATCATAACTGATTAGTTATTAGACTGCATATCTTTATATATAACTTGCAAATAGTATGGTGGAACTGTGGATCTCATGACTCTTCATAATGTACAATGCTTCGTTCCATATTATTCATATATCAAATGTCATTTAAATACAAGATTGATCATAATGTACAATGATACATTCAATATTCATTTTTAAATTCATTCCATATTCATTTAAAAGAAGTAACTAATATGTATTCCACTTCTACTCTAGATAGAGAAAGTAATGACTCTTTCTTGCTTGACCATGCAACCAAAGACTCTTCTAAGTAGAATTATACATTATCCACTTGTACTTTTCATGTCATCCACACAAGCTTAGTTGAATCTCTCTATGTTGTCAATGTAAATTTCTCACCTTTTGGGTACTATAGTCCATTGTTTGTAGTCTCTTTCAAGTATCTTAATATCTGCTTGTTGGTAATATATGACTCTGTTATATTGAAATATTCCAACTAATATAAATTCCAAAATTATATCTAGTCTTAACCGTGTTATGTATATCAAGCTTCCTATCATATAGATGTAAAGGTTACGATCAACAGCACCTCATTCATCATCCATCATATGCACATAACTTGCATCCAATTGATTTGATAAAAACACATTAGCCAATAAACAAACCATTGAAACCAAAAGTGATTTGATAGTTCTATAGGCAGAGTTTGTAAAGGGCCGGGTAGCCTTTTTATCTCATCTTTTATGAAAGGTGACATATCCAGTAAATACCCCTACAGTCAATCTCTGGAATAGATCTAAATAGAAGTTTTTCATTTTCATATCCATGGTCTTAAACAATGAGAGAGAAAAAACCTTTTATATTCAACATGTAAAACACAAATTATCCATAAAAGTTTCCCATTGAAACCAAAAGTGATTTGATACAAAACATAGGTTTTAACCCAAGAGTAAATGCCCCTACATTCAATCTCTAGAATAGATCTAAATAGAATTTTTTCATTTCCATATCCATGGTCTCAAACAATGAGAGAGAAAAAACCTTTTATATTCAACATGTAAAACACAAATTAGCCATATCTTTGGAATAGATCTAAATAAAAGTTTTTCATTTTCATATCCATTGTCTCAAACAATGAGAGAGAAAAAAAAATTTATATTCAACATGTAAAACACAAATTAGCCATAAAAGTTTCCCATTGAAACCAAAAGTGATTGATACAAAACATAGGTTTTAACCTTATATATTTTAATTGTTTCAAATAGATTTTTAATAAAATGAAAAATATTCAATGTAAAAAACATAGTATTTAGAGACAAAAAGTAAGTTGATAAAAAACATATAGGTTTTAACCAAGTATATAGTTAACTGTTTTGAAAATAGATTCTTAAGAAAATGAAAAATATTCAATGTAAAACACATGCATTCTTATGCATTCTTATACACCCTTATGTCTATGTAAAGTAGTTTGGGTGATTCCACGGGTCTTCTACACCCTTGATAGGGTATAGTTGGGACAGGTAGTGTTAAGTTCTACAATTTCTATAGGCAGAGTCTATAAAGGCCCAGGTAGCCTCTGGATCTCATATTTTATGAAAGGTGACATATCCAGTAAATGCCCCTATAGTCAATCTCTGGAATAGATCTAAATAGAAGTTTTTCATTTTCATATACATGGTCTCAAACAATGTGAAAGAAAAAAAACCTTTTATATTCAACATGTAAAAAAAAAATTAGCCATATAGGTTTTTGATTGAAACCAAAAGTGATTTGATACAAAACATAGATTTCAACCTTAGTAAATGCCCCTACAGTTAATCTCTGGAATAGTTTTAAATAGAAGTTTTTCATTTTCGTATCCATGGTCTCAAACAATGAGAGAAAAAACCTTTTATATTTAATGTATGTAAAACACAAATTAGCCACGTCTCTAGAATAGATCTAAATAGAAGTTTTTTATTTTCATATCCACGGTCTCAAACAATGAGAGAGAAGAAAACCTTTTATATTCAACATGTAAAACACAAATTAGCCATAAAATTTTCCCATTGAAAGCAAAAGTGATTTGATACACAACATAGGTTTTAACCTAAGAGTAAATTCCCCTACAGTCAATCAATCTTTGGAATAGTTGTAAATATAGAAGTTTTTCATTTTCATATCCATGGTCTCAAACAATGAGAGAAAAAACCTTTTATATTAAATGTATGTAAAACACAAATTAGCGACATCTCTAGAATAGATCTAAATAGAAGTTTTTCATTTTCATATCCATGGTCTCAAACAATGAGAGACGGAAAAAAAACCTTTTATATTCAACATGTAAAACACAAATTAGGCATAAAAGTTTCGCATTGAAACCATAAGTGATTTGATACAAAACATAGGTTTTAACCTAAAAGTAAATGCCCCTATAGTCAATCTCTGGAATAGTTTTAAATAGAATTTTTTCCTTTTCAAATCCATGGTCTCAAACAATGAGAGAAAAAACCTTTTATATTCAATGTATGTAAAACACAAATTAGCCATATCTCTAGAATAGATCTAAATAGAAGTTTTTCATTTTCATATCCATGGTCTTAAACAATGAGAGAGAAAAAAACCTTTTATATTCAACATGTAAAACACAAATTAGCCATAAAAGTTTCCCATTCAAACCAAAAGTGATTTGATACAAAACATAGGTTTTGACCTAAGAGTAAATGCCCCTACAGTCAATCTCAAGAATAGTTTTAAATATAAATTTTTCATTTTCATATCCATGACCTCTCAAACAATGAGAGAGAAAAACCTTTTATATTCAACATGTAAAACACAAATTAGCCATAAAAGTTTCCCATTGAAACCAAAAGTGATTTGATACGAAACATAGGTTTTAACTTAAGAGTAAATGCCCCTACAATCAATCTCTGGAATAGTTTTAAATAGAAAATTTTCATTTTCATATCCATGACCTCTCAAACAATGAGAGAAAAAAAACCGTTTATATTCAACATGTAAAACACAAATTAGCTATAAAATTTTCCCATTGAAACCAAAAGTGATTTGATACAAAACATAGGTTTTAACCTAAGAGTAAATGCCCCTACATTCAATCTCTAGAATAGATCTAATTAGAAGTTTTTCATTTTCATATCCATGGTAGTTCTATAGGCGAGTACGCAAGGGCCAAGTAGCCTCTGGATCTCATCTTTTATGAAAGGTGACATATCTAGTAAATGCCCCTACGGTCGATCTCTAGAATGAATCTAAATGCCCCTACGTCGACATGTATATAGGATTTAGAAACAAAAAGTAATTTGATACAAAACATAGGTTTTAACCAAGTATATAGTTTTTAATTTTCATATCCATGGTCTCAAACAATGAGAGAGAAAAAACCTTTTATATTCAACATGTAAAACAAAAATTAGCCATAAAAGTTTCCCATTGAAACCAAAAGTGATTTTATACAAAACATAGGTTTTAACCTAAGAGTAAATGCCCCTACATTCAATCTCTAGAATAGATCTAAATAGAAGTTTTTCATTTTCATATCCATGGTCTCAAACAATGAGAGAGAAAAAAAAAATTATATTCAACATGTATATAGTATTTAGAAACAAAAAGTAATTTGATACAGAACATAGGTTTTAACCAAGTATATAGTTTTTCATTTTCATATCCATGGTCTCAAATAATGAGAGAGAAAAAACCTTTTATATTCAACATGTAAAACACAAATTAGCCATAAAAGTTTCCCATTGAAACCAAAAGTGATTTGATACAAAACATAGGTTTTAACCTAAGAGTAAATACCCCTACATTCAATCTCTAGAATAGATCTAATTAGAAGTTTTTCATTTTCATATCCATGGTAGTTCTATAGGCAGAGTCTGTAAAGGGCCAGGTAGCCTCTGGATCTCATATTTTATGAAAGGTGACATATCTAGTAAATGCCCCTACAGTCAATCTTTGGAATAGATATAAATAGAAGTTTTTCATTCTCCCATGCATTTGCAATAAATGTAAATTTAATATATATTTTTATTGAATTTGTTTTTTTTTAGGGATAACCAAAACCATTAAATATGGTTGAAAAATGGAAATTATGCATAGAAGTTTCTTGCTATCCCAATCCAGGGAAAGAAGTGATTACATATGTGCTTTCCAATATTGCGACTAGAAAAGTCGTCCAAAGGAAAATGAATATACTGGGAAGAACAACAAACAATGAGGCATATTATATTGGATTGATATAAGGCTTGGGAACAACGATGGAGTGTGGATCAAATGGAATTGTAGTTTTCACCAATTCTGAACTTCTGTGCAACCAGATGAATAACGTGTACCAAGTTAAGAAGGAGAGGCTAAAAGAACTGCATGTAATAGCAAACAATATTGTTAGCCAATTTCAATTTTTTAGTATAAGGCATTGTCCAAATGTGAATAATATGTCTGCTGATCTATTGCGTGGGGCAATGCAAATTCAGGATTCATCTATCAAAGATGAATTATAATTATACGGGGCAATGCCAATGCAAGATTCATCTCTCAAAGATGAATTAGTTTTGAGACACTCTTCTTCAAAAATTCAAAATTCATCTCTCAAATATGAATTAGTTTTGAGACGCTCTTCTTCAAAAATTCAAGATTCATCTCTCAAAGATGAATTAGTGTTGAGACGCTCTCCTTCAAAATTTATTGATCGACATTGTAACATATCTTGGATATGTGTGTGTTGTGTACTTTTAAATGTGTCTTTTTTAATGACCATGTGCTTTTTTCAATTATATACCAAGTGTACTCCCACCACACCATGTAAAGCGCAACTTGGTGAACTTCACATTTGCAACAAGTGGTGAATTTCACATTTTTATGAAATTAAAATGTGGGGACTTAAACAATTTTTTTTTTTAAATGGAGTTTTACTTCTTTTTTTAATGACAATGTGTTTTTTTCAATTTTATACCAAGTGTGCTCCCACCATGTAAAACACAATTTGGTGAACTTATCATTTTTATAACTTTTTTTTTCTTAAATTGAGTTTCACACATCAATTAGTGCTTTGAAAGTTGTGTTTTACATAATTTATTTACACTAAATTACATTAGTACTCTAAAATTTATTTTGAATTTAATTTAAATTAGTGATTTAAAAAAAATAATTGTAAATGTCTACCGTAGATATATATATATCATGGAGGATGAATGACGAAGATCAACACAATCCCATATCTCTACGAGAGGGGGGGATCAAGGATCGAGAGCTGTTCATGGTAAATTTAAATATAATATTAAATCTCCATACATGTGTCACGCATGGAAAATTTTAGGGGCTAATATTCGCAAGTGGGCTAATTTTCCATGTTTTTTCAAAAAAAAGTATTCGCCAATTTCCATTTTTTTGAAAAATTATTCGCCTAAAGATTATAGTATAATTTTTTTTTACCCTAGAAATCGCAAAAATTTTATATATACTAATACAAAATAATTATAAACCTAAATATTTTTACAAAAATATCATAAAAAATTTAAAATTTACATTTTGGGGACCATTAAGATTCACCAGGTTTAAAAACTTCAATTTTAACTTCCATCCTTAAAATTTTCCCTGCATGTGTGTACATATGGAATTGATTTTTTATCAACTTTATAAGTTAAATTAGTTGTTAATGTGAAGTAATGTTGTGATATAATAAAAAAGTTTTTAAAACTAATTTTTGGATGGTTTCAATCTACATTTGGCATGCGATATAATGTTAAATGTTTAATGTTTTTATTGGATAGTTGAACTACAATTGGCATGAAATGTGAAGTAATTTGTTTTGATATAATAAAAAAAAAAATTAAAATACAAGTTCTAGATGGTTGAAGTACATTTGGCATCTTAAGATTGCTTTTGATCTCTACATACTCTTCTCTTGTTTGAGTGAAAAAATTTCCAATGGGAATAACATAGCTTTTCAATGCAACTAACCATAACAATTGAGCTCTAATTGAAAAAAGAGTAAAGAAAAGTTTACATGCCACAAAACATGTCAGCAAAATAACATTCGTGGTTTTCATTTTTGTTGGAATAGCTAAATCATATTTTAAGGATTCTCCATTGAAAAACAATTTCAATCAAGAGAATCCTTAATATGATTTAGTTATTTCAATAAAAATAACAACCAAGGATGTTATTTTGTTGCATTTTTGGTTTTTTTACTTTTTTTTGAAATAGAGCTCAATTGATATGGTTAGTTGGATTGAAAAGCTATGTTCTTTTCATTGGAATTTTTTTTCACTCAAACAATAGTACGTAGTATGTAGAGATCAAAAACAATCTTAAGATTACTTTTAAGTACGATCAAGTGTTCTTGAAACATTTTCCCACATGATGATACCTTCATTGACCTCTAAAAAGTAGTTCATGGGCTATATGTTCTGCCTCTTTCCCATATAAATCCCTTTAATTTTGATTGGAAATATAAGAATTAGATATATGTTTGTTGAATTGGGGTCAATGTCATTAATGCACTCAACTAGGTAGCCTTGTTGATTTATAAATTGGTAAATTGATGACATTCAGTTAATTGCATTCTAGAACATATATATTCAGTATGTGAAACATTTTTCATCAATGCACATGGGAAAACTACTTGAAAAATTAATTGCATTATAGAACACACACACACACACACACACACACACACATATCCAATACATGCACAACATTTTTCATCAATGCACATAGAGCATATTTGACCATTGGATAGACAAATTTTGTACTATATTTTCAATCAGGAATATATTAATATATATATATATATATATATATATATATATATATATATATATATATATACATGCACAACATTTTTCATCAATGCACATAGAGCATATTTGACCATTGGATAGACAAATTTTGTACTATATTTTCAATCAGGAATAGAGATGCGGGTCAAATCCCACCAAACGTAGGAGAAGTGCTCCGAGTATCTTGTCTGAAAGGAATCTTCGTACAAAATTATACTGTGGATGATTTATTTACATTTTGGATACATTTTACCAAAAAATACCACAAGAAAAACTGGACGTGCATTGAGTTCGTGTATATATCCAGTACATGCAACATTTTTCATCAATGCACATAGAAAAACTACTTCCAGTTAATTGCATTCTAGAACATATATATTGAGTACGCGAAATATTTTTCATCAATGCACATAGTAAAACTACTTGAACTATATATATATATATATATGCAACATTTTTCATCAATGCATGTATAGAAAAGCTACTTTCAGTTGATACTAGAGTGTGCATGTACCAAAACAATTTGTACATGTGCAAACACTTGCACATATAACATAACAAGGCAGCTCAATTTTTAATTGAGTACTGGAAGTTCTAGAACATATAATCCAAAGAGAATAAATTGTTGGGCAGTTCAATCAAAAAAATTCCAATGGAATGCCATCTTCAATAATCCATTCATGATTGGATTTTGACATTTTCCATTTCTTAATATTCGTTTTTTTCTTTGATTGAACCTCGATCAACTTTATGCATGCTGCACACACCAAGTGACTATATTGACAACTTATGAAATCAGGTTCATAGTCTTCAAAGTAAACAAAATTCCCACTTTGATTAGTTTGTTTGAAAAAATAACCTTTCAGTATAATAGATCCTCTTTCATATGGAAATCCATGATCATTATAGTCTTCTAATAATTTCATTTTTCGTTTAGTGCAATGCATCAAATAATACTTCACATTTTCATCATTGTCAGCAGGTGCAATTACATCAAAAACATCTCCTGCACAATAAAACAAACTTGACAAAATTATACATATTCAAATTTATTTCTAGATCTTTATCATTAGAAAGCAATTCAAATGTTACCTTCTCTAACAAGATCAGAAACTTGATCACCATCAGATGATATTGTAGTCTCCTCTGATTGCATTTCTTCAAACATTGCAATGGACATTTTTCCCTTTGTATTTAGCTCTGTATGTTTCCAATCTTTTACATACATTTTGTTTTCACAAACGTCATTGGATTTTGTGTTGTCTATGCAAACATGACAAAAACAAGAATATTTTCTTTTATCCAATGCAAACACATTTCTGGACGACTTTGTTTTAATTGAATGCAATTTTCGAGTCCCTTTTATTGTTTCAATGTCATTTCCAATTGATCTATTTACGTCTTCGATCCCAATATGCCAAAAAAACCTTTATATGGAGAATTTAAAGAAGAATGTAAATATGATATCAAACACAATCAAAGATAATCATTGTGATAAATGTACACTGTTTAAAATTAGATATCCAATAAAAATTAAATTGAATGTACCTTCGCACTTCCCTTGATCGGTTAGTCTTTTGGCTTAGAGCAGCGATGCACCATTGAACAAATTCTTTCACGTCCACAAGTCGGCTTGCAGAGGGGTTCATTTGATATCTTCAAAGTGCTCGTTTTATGCATGCCCATGCACCGTCATGTTCTCCTTTTCCATGGCCAGTCTCAAAGAAATTCCAACAATGTTTAATGTAGGTTTTCTTATGAGGACAACACAACCAAAAGAATTTTCGTGCATATTTGAATTGACCTGCGCATCCGTCTAACCATATCCAATGTTCATTAAATGTTATTCCACGATTTTTCAAGGAATCATAAATTTTTCCAAAACAATGTTGTACAAAATATGTATCATGTGTACGATCGTCACTGATATAAAAGTGATATTATTTAATAATATGTCAATTTTCACTGGTGCTTTCTATATGATCGACATTTTGTTTAGCATTCTATATAGAATATGGACGAGCATGGAGACTTGGTCAGATTGATAGTATTCACTCTGAATCTCTTTTTGTGGAACAAATGTGTAGCTTTCTACAAAATCAATTACTGACAAAATGGTCCCTGGTGGAAAAAATTCACGGGATGTTTTGAATTGCAAGTCTTGCCATCGATCTCTATGGGAATTCTTGGTGTATTTGTAAATTTCTGCCTCAAAACCTTCTCAAAAAGTCTATCAAAAAAATTTCTTCTTCTCGTAATTCAATTCTTTTAACACTATTTGCACCTTGAATCGATGTATGGATATATTCATATCTCTTCCATTTCACTTTCATGTTGGACAATGATTGACCATTTATATCAGTACGATATTTGTTTTGAAATTTAGTCAAATTTCCACAATCATTGCATTTTTTTACCACCAACACATTTCTTTTCATACAATAGTTTATCGCTTTCTCTTTCACATATAATTTGAGATATGAAATCACGGATAGTGGAAGGAGGAGGTGAATCCTTCCAAAATGTTCTACCAAAATCAAGGAATGTGTCATAATATAACTCAAATTCCACATGATAATGACAACAACAAGTGTTGCATACGGTGATAGGTTTTACATACCATGGTTTTTGTTGAACAAAATCACTAATTGAAACATGAATTTCACGATTCTCTTCTTTGAACTTGTTGAACAACTCTATTTGAGTGGTTTCCAATAAATGTTTTTCATGTTCTTCACACTGATTTCATGCTATTCTTCTTTGCATCACATGCCTTGTAGTTGGTGAAACACGCGATTTTTTCTTCCAATATTCATATATTATTTTTTTAAAATTTTATCCAAGTCTATCTTTGTATGGTTGCCTACAAAAAGCTCTCCAACAAACGAGTTCATCATTTACATCTATTTGCAACCGAAATTTCCGATGTTTGTGTAAAGTTTTTCGCGAGGTTCCTAATGCTCGTGCCATAGATTTTACCAAGTGATTCTCTTTAGTACTTGATGAAACCACTGCCATATGTATTGCTCTACGTACAACTCAAACATTTTTCTGTCTAGATCTTCTAATTATATTTTTTATCACATTTTCCTTCATTTTTTTATCTTTGGTTGATTTTCGAATATCCAATAAAGTCGTAGCTTCTTTTAATTTCCTTAACGATAGGAGACCTTTCAACATTTGGGCTTGAATTGTCACCTTTTACTTTATGAAGTACTTCTCAAAAATGCAGTTAACACGATATCGTATATAATGGTCAGCTTTTTTATCTCCATATGTGTGAGTGTCAACATTTTCTAACATCTCATCATCGACATTGATTTCATTTGTACATATTCGAATGAATAATACATAATAAGTTTACATATTCAATAAATAACTAAAATAATAAATATATAATTTCAATAATGCGTGCATGTGTTCAACACACACACACACACACACACATATATATACCTTGTGATTCAATTTCTTCACTTGAATTTCTTTCAACATTTTCACCATCTTCAATCATTGGTTCAATATCTCTTTCACTTTCTCTTTCAAAATTTTGTATCTCATCATCAATGTTTTGAGGAATATCTCTCTCTGTTTACATTTCAAAATATTTTTCAAATTAGTTCATCAAATAAAAATTAATCTTCACATTTTACACTAGGAATATATTAAATATATCAAAACCATAATATTTACATTTAAATACTTGTTTCAACTTCTAGTTGAGGTTGATTTTCCCCTTCAATATTTGAGAGTGCTTCTATATTTATTTTGCGATATTGTCTCGTCTCTTCTCTACGTTCCTCAAGGTCTCTTTTTTGATCATATTTTCTCGTACAATTCCTTCATTTCCCATGATAATAGAGTATTAAGTTAAAAAAATTTCCTTCAAAAATTTAGACAAAGACTCAATTAAAAAAAACATCACAAAAGATTTAATTTAAAAAAAACTCATTTCAAAAACTCTGCATAAAATACATACTCCAATCCAAAACACTTACTTTAAAAAATTCAAGAAAAAAATGTCTTATAAAAATGAAGCGAAGTTCAAAATATTTCCTTCCAAGTCCTACAAAAAAAATTCATTTAAAAAGTTACACAAAAACTCATTTTAAAAAATCATTATAAAAGATTTACTTCAACCTAAAACCAAAAAATGTCTTTTCGAAATTATGTCCAAATCCATACCTTCAAAAATAATGAAAATTAAGCCCAAATCCATACTTTGAAAAAAATGAAGCCCAAAAAACATCCAAAAAACTATATCACATACCTCCAAGAAATGTCCTTTGAATGTACCTCCAAGAAAAGTCTTCAAAAATGTTCTTTGAATGTACCTCCAAGAAAATTCTTTAAACCCAAAAAAAATCCTTGCAAAATCAGATCAAATGCATGAAAATAATGTGCCTCAAAGAAAATTCCTTTGAATGTACCTCCAGGAAAATTCCTTAAACCCAAAACAATTCTTTGCAAAATCATATCAAGACTTTTGTAAAATCAGAGCAAACATGCGAAAATATGAAAAAATAATGAATGACTTCGCGGCAATTTATATTCCCGTGAAATGTTTTTTTGGAGGGGCTCGGCTGTACTTTCCGGCCGACGGAAAGTTAGGTAAAAGTTTGGTCGAAATTTTTAGAAATAGATCGACCAAACTACTTTTTTGTTTGACTCAACGGGCCGTCAGCATAACAAACAGTTCGGTCGAACTTTTTTTAAGAGTTCGACCGAACTAAGGCATCACCAATTACGCAGAACCAAGCCCTGAATACGTTTCTGCAACTTTGGACTGATTAAACTCCATGAAAAATTCTAAATTAACTGTCGGAACCAAGACAAGGGTTTTCAAAATTGAATCTACTTTAAGGAAATATAACTTTTATGGAATTTCATAAATATTTACTAATTTTAATTAATCTTGTAATAAAACGGATGCAAACAATTTCTGAAGGTCATTGTGATTCAGTGAAATCAAAATTTTGTATCTTCCTAAATACATTATAAAAAAATTGAAAAAATTATGGTACATTACATTGGTCCGTTGTCTATAATGGGTAGCTTTTATATTTTTAGTTTATAACATATATGTTAAGAAATTTCTTGCGTCGTGAAACATATTCAAAATATGCAGTTTTTCATATTGGACCAGTTCAAAAAATTCTAGTATTTTTTATATGCATCCATTGGCTTTGTAAATATGAAGAAACCGAAGTAGACTCTGTCTAGATTGTTGTAACACATTTTGTTTCTAAAAAACACAAATTTTCAAAGAATACAACATTGTGTATTAATATGACTTCTTATGAATCCGTTGATTGTTAAAAAACACACACTCAAAGAAATGCTAAGTTGACATATCAAATGTCTATAAAAAAATTCCAAAAAATAAGTAATAGAAAGCTAACAAAATTTCTAACAACTTTTATTTTTATCACAAAATGAAATTCTAAGCAGAAAAATTGTTTTAGCTTGTAGAAAGTTGAAGAACCGAAAAAAATAAAAGTTTTTTTCTCAAAAAAGGGGCAAAAAGTGTAACCCAACTTCACATTTTCACCCATCTAGGAAAGGAAAGAAATTGTCATCCACATAAGAAATATGAGAGAAAACTAGAGAAAGGATGAGATAAATACGTCAAACATTGAGAGAACAAGAAGTTCATGCAAAAACATGTAATTCAGATTGTCTCACTTCTCATATTACTTGCTCCATGTGGTATGCATTAAGAAATATGATTGAAAACCATAAAAAAATGGAGAATTAAACAATAAAATTAATATAAAATAAGCATTGAAATTAATTTACCATGTAGTTAAAAAATGAGATGTAACAACAACTAAAGAAAACCACTTGAAACCATAGAAATAATTGAAAACTACTTTAAGCTATGCAAATTATTGAAAACTACTTGAAACCATGGTTTATTGGAATTTTTTGAAACCACTTAAATTCATGAAAATTATGAATTATCTTTGAATTGTAATGGTTTAAGATAACGCACAAAAACTAAGGATGTGATTTAACTAAAGAAAAACATTCTAACATAATTTCCATATGTTATTTACAAGAATTGCAATTCATGGCACTCTGTTTACAAGAGGGATTAGAAAAAATGGTTTTCAAATAGGTTCTCCAAAACCTATAAAAAATATTTTGATTAATGTTTGATATCCAAAGTAGGCAATAAAAGAGAGAAAATGTGGCAAGATATACAAGGAGCAAGAATATTCTTACTTCCAATGTGCATGAAATGAGAAGACATTTTGTGTTAAACATATAATTATCAGCATTGAAACTTCACATAATGCATCATTATATATAACATTTAATGGTTATTTAATACTAAATGATGGTCCCTACCTTTGAAAACCTCAAAATGTTATTCTCTCAATTTTCACATGAAGGTTATGAGAATTTTTTAAAATGAACAAAATTTTTAAAGACATACAAAGTGTAGTCTCGATTCGTGCTTGCAAAAAAATGAGTTTATTATTGCATATAACTATAATGATCCATGTAAGACTCATGTGATTAATCAACATTAATTTAATAAATAATAAGTGAAAAATAAATAAATTAGCATGCGCGCTATTGATGATATACTAGAAATGTTTACAACATTAATATTCTTAGAATGTGGCAATCTAATGTTGATTAAATTCATCTAGTTGTTACTAAACATATGTAATCGTGAAATATTTTTCAAAATATGGTTCAAAAGTAAAATAGAGTTCTTTATTTTAAACTTTTCCAAGTTTGATGAAAACAATTGAAAACACAAAAGACATTGGATATCCATCTTTGCACGTGAATAAAAAAGGTTCCTTGTAGAAAAGTATAGTTGTGGTAAAATTTCTATGTACATTCTCCTAAAAAAACACTGAAGTCATTTTTGCCCCTCTTCACCACAAATGATAACAATGTACATTAATTGTTGATAAGACCTTGAAGCATAGTGTTCTATAAATCCACTAAAACCTCTATCTCTTGATTTATTTTTGTTTTCTTATCAAAAGTTTAATTGTCATTTTCATCCCACATTTCTTCCACTTTTTATTTGTAAATGTGAAGTTCTCTATAGTTACATGATAAGTTCTTCCTTTAAGAAACATATTCTTACTATTGTGTTATGGTAATTTTAGTTACACTTTAAAACGTTATATGATATGATGCTTATAATGAAAAAATATTTTCCAACTACTTTGATTTTGTATAGTAGGATTTCAAATATTAACATACTTAAAAATTAGTTGAATATATTCCTTATTGTATCATCGAGTGTGCATTTATGTATTGTATGGTTTTTCAGTCAAAATTTATCTTATAGTTGATTTAATTTTTATGAATTTATAGATATGGATTTTCCTTATCCCATGAAATAAATTTGGCCCTTCATTTTGGTAATCACTATCTTGATTTTTCAAGAATATAACATTCTCTCAAATTCAAAAGATTCATCACATCATTAAGTTCTTTAAGTAATAATTCCCTTTGAAATATGTACATTTAGAAGTTTCCTATATAGGAATTTAAACTTAATTTCTACTAGTAGGTTTAGTTGAACGACCTTGCAAATTATTATAAAAATGAGTAGATTTAAATAATTGACATTTGATTTAAATAATTGAAATGTTTGGTACATATGATATATATGGAAAAAATATAATACTTTTTCTTGTTACAGTAGGGATCACTTTTAGTTTGGGATTTATATCTAGTATTTTGAATAAATAAACAATTGTTGCTAAGAATAAGTAAATTTGAAAAAGGTCTTGAAATGCTTCACTTTGTTGTAGAACTCACTTATAGTTTATGATTTATAAAGTCTCTTGAAGAAATAAAAAATTGTTGCTAAGAAGAACTAGTTTTGAAAAAGGTCAAATGCTTCACTTAGTAAATGGAGACTATCTTCTTATGATCTATGAAATTAATTTTTTTTTTAAATGACAATATCATATTTTATTAACCGTTTACAAAAATATATTGAACCACACATTATAACTGTATAATTCATATATTTCACACATAATTCCAATTCAAACACTTTGTAAGTGCATTAGATTCACCTTGCACACATCATCACTACTAACCAATTTTCTATACTAACCATTACAAGTAGAGTAATTGAGACAAATTATTATACTTTGGAATTTTCCACACAAAGATATAACCACATTGTATAATTATGAAATAAGTGTGGCCCATCATCCACACATCATTTATTTTCCTGCAAGGAACAAACATCACACAGTGTAATTAGGGGAATTGTATTAAAGGATCATGAACCACATATCCACATACTTCTAATTCAAACACTAGATTTACTTTGCACACACCATAGTTGCTAACAAATTTGGTTTACGAACCATTATATGTAGAGTAATTGCTTTATTTTATTTTGAAAATTTTCACACAAACATATGCTCACTATAGTATAATTAGGAAAGGAATAAGTAGCCTACCATCCACACATCATTAATTTTCTTGCAAGGAACAAGCATCACATAGTTTAATTAAGATATTTGTAAAAGATCACCTCATATCCACATAAATTCACACTTTAAATGCTCACAATTTTAGTTGCACACACACTAATTAGTTTCAATTTTGAATTTTTTATGAAGTGGTATCCTTTTCCTAATATTTGTACCTCATTTATTTTGAGTTTATTATTTCTTACTTTAAGGGTATCCTCTTTCCCGTATTGTTTTGCTGTTAGAAGTGTTACTAGTGAAATTTAAGACATGGACCCAATACCCTATTCTAAAATCTTCGCAAGGCCCAATTACTATTGAGTGGAAAGGAATTTAGTTATTTTTAGGAAATTTTCTCATACGCAAAAAATCAGATAAATCTTCTTTGTTGATTTTTTCACACATTAAAATTAAAGGGAAAATTAACCATTTATTTTTCTCTGTGTATTATGTATGTGATTCATTTCATTTTCCTAAATTGAATGTATGTGTTCATGTATGCTTACAAATGAAAAATTCTCAGGTGTTTTTGATGTATTTCTTTCCTTTCCAACTAATTTATTTCTCAGAATAGAATGTTTGTCATTATTTACATGTTTCATAGGGATTATATCATCCTCAGGTGCCTCCTACATACAATTCACATTAACATGAATATTATTTTACCTTTCATCATACTTTGAATCATCCTTTTTGTTGACATAGGGACCGATAATTTTACTAAATTTCTCTCTTATTTGACCCATATTTCCCTGAGCTGAAAACCATTTTATTTTCATGCTTCAACTTAGAACCCTTGGTCCATGTGACTAGAACCCCAAGGTTTCCAAATTTATCTTTATTGAGTGAGGAGGAATGATTTTACCTTTTATCATATTATAAATCACCCTTTTGTTGACACATGGACCGATACCTTTACTGGTGCGCTCTTCTTCAACCCATATTTCTGTGAGCTCGAGACCCTTTTATTTTCATGTTTCTATTTATAACCATTGTTCCATGTCAATTTATGCTACTTAGCTTCCTAATATCAAATCATATCATGACATTCCACCTATGTTGATTTCTTAAATAAACATGCGTATATTTACTATTCACTTGCCTTATGGTGATGATTTACTTTAATTACAAATATATTTTGTATTCCTCTATGTAAGGATGGAAATTGAGCAGCCACATGAGGCAAAAGATGTGTCCCATCAAGCTGATCAACTAGATGATGTTCACGATGTGCCCTGTGGACCTGATCAACCACTAGAGGAACATGTGCCCTATAAAGTTGATCAATGGTCACTAGAGGAAAACCATGTGCCATGTCAAGCTAATGAAAAAATGAAGGAAGACTATTTTCCCTACCAAGATGATCAACCACTGTAATAATAAATTATTTCCTCTCAATTTGATAGGATAACAGGGAGTTAAAGTGGTTTGGAAAGGGGTGGGTTGTTTGCAGAAAATATGGATGCAAGCCTAATAGAGGACCTAGAGGAGACTATCCCTGCTTTCTCTATTAGAAACCATGAAAATAAAATTATTCATATTTTTTTATAGAAAAAATTATTTGTTGCAGAGGCTCAAATACTACATGGGTTGATAAAACATAAGAAACTAAAACACGCCACAAATATTTTAGGTGTCCAAGATGCTAAGAGAAATAATACACATATGAATGCTCCTAAAAATATATCAAAGGAATTCACTATGTTTGGAAACTCAAGAAAACTCGATGTTCAAGTTGTGTGCAGGGAAATTACAACTTCTATTGTTGCACCAAGTACAACAAGGCAACAAATATTGGAAACAATGTCAAAATTGCTCCATTCTCGAGAAAAACCTTGCACAAACATACCAAATTCAGGGTCCAAGTGAATGAAAATGATGAATATTCTTGTTGGGCTCTTATCACCTAGAAACCCTACCAAGACAATCTTACAAGATGAATCAGAGAATTTTTGGTAGAATTTTTGGAGAGCCATTCTCGTGCTATTTTAGATAGAAATCATGTCCCGTGACATCACATAGATAAAGGTGAGTATGTGGAACATGATGAGCACATTATAGAAATGGAATAAATTTCATTATTTGAGGAATTTTAAGAAATAAATCCCCATGTGAAGATATCCATAAGGATGTTTAAAAAATTGAAGCCATGATTTATTAAGCCTAATACAATCTGTGACATGTGTTGTTTTCAATATCATGCTGAATTTTAGCTTCATTATGACACTTTCTAGGAATTTTATAAGAATAAATGTCATGGCGACCCTCCTCCTCCTACAATGCATTATTTTTTTTCATAAATATTATGGATAAGGGAGCGATAAGAGTTGTATTACAAGAAAATATGTATAGGTGGGAGAATATGCACTGAATGTGCTGATTTGGAATTACTCCATAGGAAATTTCTTATTGATGCCAACCAGCCTGGGATATCAAATGTCATCATCACATGCAAGGATTATGAGTATGTCATGGGAAATCAACCATGTTATTCAACTATGGCACCTAACAGGATCAACTATGTTGAGGATGAGATTCCTATTTTGAAATTCATGGGGGTGTTTCAAAATCGGATCTATAAATATATGAAACACTTGCACAGGTCCAGGTGGAAATCATATGAATATAAGCATTCTTGTGAAGCATTTCAGCCAAGAAAAATCTTATCAATGGCATAATTTGATGAAAATTACACATTTTGTCCTCAAACAGAGATACAGAGTGACTATTATCACTCAGACAAAGTGTCCATATTACTACATGTTTTGTATAGAAATGTAAAATTGAACATTGATGGTAGGGATAACAATAACAATTCATGTGATATGATTAAGGAGAATCACTTTTACATCAATGATTATTGTGAGCATGACACATTGTTCATACTACATTTCTATGACCTAATTTATGAATCATTAAGAAAATGGCAATCATTGAGAAAGCATTGGATATGGTTAGATGGTTGTGAAGGGAAGTTCAAGTTAGCACAAAGTTTTTATTGGTTGAGATGACTACAGAGGAAGACAAAAATTCAGCATACATGGAGGTACTTTGAAGTAGGAAATGGAAAGAGTGAGAATTATGGTGTAGGTGCTTGCGTGGAGTGATCACTTAGGAGGTACCAAATGAGTCATGATGCATATTCACTCAACTCATCACTGAGGGTGGTCAATTGGTGTAGATCCCATTTAGGACATGAACACCAAGAATCTACAAGGCCTATGCGTAGGTTATTTTGGAATATTGAACTTGGCAATGTGAATAGATCCATTACTTCGTCTTGTAATATTATAGAAGGAACAAGATAATTAGTCTTAGTGCAGAAAAAATACAAGGGGAAATATTTGCCATCGAAGAAAGAAAAAATGCATGTTTTTGTGAGTTTTTCATTAGTTTTGATGGATGTAGACTTGATCACTGTGAAAATAAAGGGTACGTGAATGAATGGAAATATGTCCCTCTTAATATGAAGGGACCTCATCCAATTCTTATATGGCAAGTGATGCACAATTAAGAGGTCATAATTTTATTCGATCATGATCGAGTCTCTAATATTGTAAGGGAATGTGTGTGGCTCATTATCATTAATAATTTCATCTATAAATTGAAATCTTGAACGCATTTAAATAATACAATTTTGTATTTTGGTTGTGGAAGATCTTTTTGCTATCACTTCCCCCACAACAAACGAAGAGAATGTAGCCTACTATTTTATGCTATGCACATAGGTGAACAGTAGGTTGGTGAGAACATATGAATATGGAAAATTCATATACCAAATTGCTAACATGGTTGTGTTGGGACATTTTTTTGAAAAATCTAAAAAATAGACTGATCACATCATTTATAAAGATTTTATGCTTGAATTTATATCTTTTCAATACAATCATCTAGTCACAACATCTCAAATCAATATCATAGAAATTAAAACAAATAAAGGTGAACCAGGGATATGGAAGATGTCATAATCAAACCATGAATGTATTATGCATACTTTCATTCCTATGAGCCATTGGATATATGAGTAGATGATGCAAATGGAAAACCATGAAGCAGAGTCTATAATATTCAAGTGTAATCTAATATAGTATAAGAGATATCAAATGTATGCTTTTTTAATATATAAATGTGACAGATGAATACTCTTGTAATTTTGTAATTTTGAATGGATAATTGTTTCCCTCTTATCTAGGATAGATTCATAATTGTGTACATATATGTTATATAAGATTTATTTTTATTTATGTGCTTAAGCTTCTAAAGTACACCAAATTTCAAGGAGGTTCTTTAGAATAAATATGGATTTAGATTAAGATTTAATTAAAAAAAATCATCTTAAATTTTTTAAACATCATGTGTATAGTATTCATGTTGAGCATACAAGAAATTTTATAGATCTATATACATATCGTACATATTTGGTTTCAAAAAATCCATTTTAGTGTGTTACAACCAAGTTGATATCATCCATTTTAATTAAAATGGAAATTCAAAAATCTAGGTTATGTACAAAATTGTATTTTTTTATGTTATTCATAATAAATATGTCACGTGCGAGTTTGATATAAAACATCAAAATAGTTAATACTATGTCATAATGGAATGCAGCATGCAATATATGTATGTATGTATGTATGTATGTATGTATGTATGTATGTATGTATGTATGTATGTATGTATGTCATGTCATAATTATTAAGCTATTTTAGATAATGTCAAAATAAATAAAATTGAATAAAACTTATTAGTAATTTACATATTGATATGTAAATTAAAATCGTTGTAATTTAACAATACGTTGATTGTGCACTAAAAGACACGTTCTACAAGCCAATATGACAACTATAATTTCTATTTTGTAAAATTTTACTTCTTGAATGTTCTTAATTGAAGGTATTAAGATAAAAAATTGATTGAAATACTTGGATAGACAAGTAAATTTAGGAAAGTGCATAAAATTATATAAACATGTCAGTAATTGTTTAAATTAACATACAATGACTCCAATGAAAGACACTTTCTACAAATTCAATATTAAATTGATGTACATGATATATTTTAGCTCATTTTAAGTATTAAAGTGACTTGCATCGTAGCAAGATTGTACTTATTTATTTAATATATAAAACTAGAATTAAAAATTGTTATTTTGTAAAATTTTACTTCTTTAATGTTCTTAAGTGAAAGTCTTAAGTTAAGGAATTGATTGAAGCATTTTCTAGGAAAATAAATTTAGGAATGTTCATAAAATTATATAAAAATATCTAAAAATATATCAATAATTATTTCTTGGTATATTAAATTCCAATACATATGACTTATATTATGTGTTATGACTAAGCTTCTCTAGATGACCTCAAAATAAATAAAATCTAATAAAGCAAGTTATTAGTTAAACATTACTAGTTGAATACATTTTTTAGAATTGAATTTAAAATGTATTTCAATCATATTGGTGTTTTTTAATTGAACCAAGAACATATATTTTAGTTCATTTTAAGTATAAAAATGACTTTCATCATATTCTAAGGTTGCGCTTATTTTCTTAGTTTATTTCTTGAGAAATCAAAATTGTTATCGTACAAGAAATGCATGATAATAAAATATCCATATGAAAATATATACAAATTACATTATACACATAAACATCCACAAACTGAAATAATAAGAATCTGTAAACTCAAATAATGTTCATGCATCAATAAATTTTCCATTTATGAAAATATATAGAGTCCATCACATGTGAATATTCCCTATGAAATGGTCCTGAAAATATAAAAAATATTTATGATCCACTCTAAAAAGAATCACTTCTAGGACTCTTATGTGTGCTCTGTTGTGCAAAGTGAGCATCCATAATCCGGTTCAACAATATACCACACAAATTCACATTAATTAAAACATTATTTATGTAAATATAAGAAATCTAGAAATAAATTATTTGGAACAATGCATTTAAATAGCCCACTACCTATGACTCAGTCGAGTGAAAATGGAAGTTAGGTGGGATGGGGGTTTGATTAATCTGGTTTTGGTACTCTCCTTCCTCTCGCTCAATGCCTCAATACCCTACATCCCACTCATGTGTCCACATAACTTCACGTCGACACTCGTCTGCATTTGGCCCTGTGTACACAATGAAAAAGATAAATTATAATTAGTCTATGAATTAATTATAATCCATACATGTAACTTAACAAAAATTTTGAAATATTAAGAATAAAATAATTCACCTCAATTGTTAATCCATGAGTGTTATGAGGTGGAGGAGACTAAGCCATGGAAACATGTACTCGAGGAGGCTACTCTGGATGGTCAAATTCCCCCCTGAGATGACATCAAAAACTCATCTTTTTAGCTAGGTTGTGCATGAATATTATCATGAAATTATTAATATAATTTCTATCTGATACAAACTTGTTAATATAAATAATGTAAAATTTGATGAAAAGAGTTAAAAATTTCATATATATGTACCTGATCTGTGTCATGCAGGTCATGCACCCTCCCAGTGTCATGGATGGTGTCACGACACGTATGTGCATATGAAAAAAATTGATCATGCGCTAGACTTTTTAGATATGAATCATCATGTAATGAAACTAGCGGGCCATGAGGAAATGAAGGTGGTATGCTCATCTCTCCATGTAATGCAGAATGTGCAATGGAAAATGTCCTATGCATGTTATCTGCAATGGTATGGCTAGTATCAGTGCCAAGCTATGATGACTGCAGTACCTCCATCAACAATACCATGCTCCAATATGGTTGTGGCAACAATATCGAAGGTGGTTCTACATGCGCAGGGTCCCTATGAGCCCCGACACATTCACAACTACATCCCAAACTAGGTCCATAAAAATTAGATCCCGTGCTAGTGTAATCCAACCTCATACGTAACATAAAATCTACATATATATGCTTTGAAACGTAAATGGGTACCTGGTCATTGTGGGGGAACTGGCCCCAAGCTCCAATGGATCAATCATAAACAAAAGGGGAAGCATCAAAATTTTCATAATATTTTAGCGGAATTGGAGAAGCATGTCTAGCACAACATTCTGGAGGGAAGCCAAATAACTCCCCACAAATATCATTGTTCTTAGTGGCGTCTTTCACTACCTTCCAAGTAGACAACCCTCTAACCTCTAGCCTCCTAATCCTATGTATGGAATATAGTAGTTGTATTTGTGGGCCCTCCCTCTAGTGTGTCTTAATCAACTTGTTGATTTTATCCAAAATGAGAGACAAACTACCCCTAGTAGTCGAACTATAAGATATTTTACCTAGTCATCATGTGATCCATCTCTATTGGGCCCTAACATCCCCAATTGTGATACTGGCTATAACGTCATTCCATGGAGGGATCAACACTACACTTTGATCCTCACTTTCACCCTATTGAGGGTCTACAAATCATATATATATATATATATATATATATATATAACAAACTAGAAACATAATAACATATACATTGAATTCAAACACATCAATTGAAGACAATTTAAAAATTAAAGAAAATTTCGAGACATAAACAAATAAAGTTTAAAAAGGAATGAAAATGAAAGATGTATACCTACAATAGCTGAAGAAGGTGTGCTCTCTATAGAAAGATCATAAATCAAGAAAAAAACACTGGCTCTGACACTCCGACTTGTGTTAGAGAGAGGATCTATGAGTGGAACATACACTCTAGTATGGATACATAATCTAGCCTGACCATGTATAATACATGCCCCAACACTCTAACACGCTGCGGTTGGGGTGTGTATGGGAAATAGATTTGCAAATTAAATATAATACATATATACTAATCTAATAAAAATGTTGACATAGAAAGAATGTTGATAAGAAACCATTTATAAACTCAATTAGAATAATCTAGGCGAAAGTCCTAAACTAATTAGAGTGTCTATTTTGATAGATTATCAACCAAAGTACTTTTTCCCCGTTTATAAATAATGCATTTTATTTATAGAGAAAAAATATGTAAAAAAATGAAATAAACCTATTTGCAAAGCTAATAAAACTTTGTGCCAACCAAATAATTCGTAAGACAAGTTCTTATAATGATTTATTTTGACACATGAAATGTACTAGGTGCAAGCACATGAAGAAAATGTTTCTCGTATGACACACTACATAATGAAATGGTATGGTACAAATTAGAAAAGAGTAAAAAAACTTATATATTCACTTTAAATTTATTTCTCATCATGGCTTTAATGTATGTATCAATGATGCATTGTTGAACCTTAAACTTATATATATATATATACATAATGAAATGGTATGGTACAAATTAGAAAAGAGTAAAAAAACTTATATATTCACTTTAAATTTATTTCTCATCATGGCTTTAATGTATGTATCAATGATGCATTGTTGAACCTTAAACTTATATATATATATATGTGTGTGTGTGTGTGTGTGTGTGTGTGTGTGTGTGTGTTGCATTATATAATCATATAAAAATACAGGAAGTGTAAGTTACAAAATTATTACTCAACTAATAATTTTAATAAGGGTGGGAACTAAGAGATATATAGTTGTCATGTATCATTATATTAAATAATTCTACAAATATAAGTAATGGGAATTTTAAGGAAAATTACATTTTACAGATCAGCTCGAGTCTTAAAAAAAATTTTAAGCATCACCCATATTATGTTAAATTATGAAGAGAACATTATCTTAAATAGTTATAAAACTATGCTAAATGTCAAATATATATGTGTGTGTGTATGTCAGAAATGTTATAACTATAACTATGTTATAATATAAATTTATATAGTTATGTTACATGTTGTGTGTTATATATATATATATATATATATATATATTTGGTTAATAAAATTATTTTGGACTTTTGATTTAGTTAAAATATTATACTTAAGCACAATTAATTTTATAAAACAAATTACTATACATATTATTAAAAAATATTTATTACAATATAAATTTATTTAAATTTAAATTTAAAAATGAAATAAATTTTCTTATTCGCTTTAATAGAGGTTCACCATGAGAAACCATATTTATTATGTCAATTTAATGTTCCTAATTTATTTATTTATTGTAATTCTACAATTTAAATGTTTTCTATTTTGAAAAAAAATTGGGCATATTTCTGACCAAATTTGTTCAAAAATTAAAATGTATTTTTAATATATATTGCTTAAAATTTATTTCACTAAAATCCTGAAAAAAAAACTTTAAAATGTAAAATAATTTTAAAAATTACCATAGAAAATATTTGTAATAGACATGTTAATATTGCAAATAACATATATAATGAAATTTTAAAAAAATTAATTAAAAAATAAATTATAGCTTTTTTTGGTGATTTTCAAGGGTTTTCTTGGTTTTTTTTTTTGTTTTCATTGTGACTTTCAGGATTGTTTTCTGTATTTTTTGTGTGCTATATTTTTTTCGCAAATTAATTAATTTATTTATTTCGTAGAAAAAATAAATAAAAGAGACAAAAATTATAGGAACCATTTTTCATCTTAAGCCTCTGGGTTGTTCATGGGGTTGATGGGTAGCTTGATTGAGTTCCTCCATCTCGGTCAAGCTTTGAAGTATTCTGTTAAATTCATTTTCCTCTCGTGCTCTGACCAAAATGACTTGCGCAGGTTGCGGCTTGGGTATTTGAAGAATAAATAACACTTGATCACACCATATATTTCTTTCGAGCCATAAATCTTGATAGAGACGTTAACTTATGTTTGAAAACAAGTCGATCTATTGATTATTTATATTCTTGATCGAGCTATATTTAAGTGCCTCAAAAGCTCGACCGAGTGCTTAAAATTTCTTTATTAAGCATCTATTTTTTAGGAAAACGCGCCCTTATTTTGCCAAAAAGCATAGCCCAAATCCATGCTTTGACCCTTTAGAAATTTAATTTCTCTTCCTTGTATTCCAAATCCATATGTAACAATTTCAAGATTTGATGAGTCATCCTCTCTTTTTATTAACACAACTGAAAGTTCACATATGAAAGAATCACATGCCAATCATGATGAAATTGCATCCAACAAGTATGATAAATTCGTACAACTAGTATGTACATCCTATAGTTTTAGTGATGACCATGATGCTCTCTCAAGTTAATAACTCACAACCACAATTCTTGGAAGAATTTCAAAATTAGCCTCACGAAGACATTGACAATATACTTGAAGAAGCAACTCCTAGTAAATATAAAAATCAACAAGCAACACATTTAGCAAACAATGTGCAATAAGAAAATCAACAAGCCAAATTAAAAATTAAAAATTTCAACAATGAGCTTGCTGCAGTAAATGATTCTCATGCTAAAATTTTTGATCAACCAAAAATATTTGGGCAGGCAAGCATTAATCTTTAACAAAATATGATCAGCCACATAAATGATCGTGAATATGAAATTTTCATTGGAGAAAACACAAAAAAATATACAAACATGCAATTTTTCAGTTTCATTTCTTCTAATTCTCATTTATTTTGTTATCCTAACCTTTTTGATGATAACAATTTCAATTCCCATTTACATCAATATTGTTATGGAAAATAGAGTAGCTAACATAAATGAATTACCAATTAGTCTTGATTAGGTAAAAGTGACATACAATGATCATTCTTTCAACAATGCTGAAAATATGCTCAATCCTTCTTCTTTTTCTGATACAACTTATGGGAAGCTATGAGAATACTGATGAAATTTGTCAAGTTATTTATGATGATTATGTAGAGTTGGGAGAATGTGAGTCATTTCAGGCCTTATCAATTCCTCACACTCATGATAGATCTTGTATGTTTCAAAATGATGGATCCCCTTTTACTGATATTTCTATTAAGGAGTTTCATTTTGGAATCTCATTGACAAACCATGATGACTTTTGCATTCCTATATGATTAACAAAATATTCATGTTTCCATTCCTACTCTCTTATTCACAATTTGATGCCGATAATTGTTCCAATTACATTATTATGGCTAATTCTTGTGAAGAAAAAAATTACTTCAAATGAGTGCCAACTATGTTGTGATACTAGTAGTGATGTAAATAATGATTTTATTTTGTTATTTTTCCTTCATTTATTATGGTTATTTTCATATTTGTATACTTATTTAATTTTTCATTCTTGGATATTCTATGTTGGCATATTGAAAAATTCAACATTGAGCACACATAGTGTATTAATGGTCAAATGTGAGGAAGAAATTCAAATCATTAGTCATGAACATCAAGAGATTTTAATATTTCAATTTCATTTCATATTAATGTTATACCTTACTCGTCCTCCCTTTTATTCTTTCATACAACATAGGATATTTTTTCTTGTATGCATGGAGGAATTTAAAACTCTAGAAAAACAAAATGGGATTAAAAAAGAAAATAATGGTTGAGGGATATTTATGGGGGAATTTGAAGAGGATACTAGGAGAAATGTTGCAAAGAATAATAGAGTTTGAAGCCATTTTTCTGGAAGAAGATGAGTCAAATACCACATCAAACTCATTAAGAAAAAAACAGTTTTGGAAGAGCTTTCTATCGGTATGGATAAGTTTTAAAATGGCCTCCCCGATCGCGAGATAGAGTCAGTCAAATTCAGTGACCACAAGTCAAATATTATAGAACTAAAATGTGTTTGGGTGAGTCATTGGTGCATAGCCAAAGTTGTCTTAAGTGCCACATTTGGAGGCAAGGTTGGAAGAGACTCTACACGAAACTTCAGGAAGACGTGGACTTCACATTAGTAGAGAGAAAAAAATCTATTGGTCATAGGTGGAACCCACCTAGAGGAAATACCCTGGCAGAATAATTTTAAATACCAAGTCTACGCGATAGGAAGAAAAGGACCGAGATGATTCCATCCTAATGGTCATACCTTGGAGGGTTCTCCCAATAGATTTCAACAACTTTACAAGATTTTTAGCGCCAGGAAGGAACAGAGTGGGTGGATCCCACCTAACTGTGATAGAATGGAAGTATACAGGTGGAAACTTGTGTTTGGCCCATAAATAAAATGGCTGTGACATCAACACCAACCAATAGGATTTGGATGCATGACATGAAAATATGGAAAATTTGGGCACCCAAGTGACCCTTTTCTGAATTTCAAGTGTCACCACTCAGAGGTTGATATGTGGAAAGAGTGACATCATGGTCACGTAATCCCAGAGGGGTCATCTTGGAGAATTCAACTGGAAATCATTCTAGGTTGTCGATTGTCGGGACACGATCATAGTGGACATAGTGACAACCAATAAGTAGAGGGATGGGAAGACCCTACCAACCAGGTCATCCTGACAGGGTATCCTGAAAGGAGAAATGAAGAATAAAATCAAGAAAATGTGAAATAGGTAAAGGCAGAGGGAAGGGGCTAGTCCACCTCTAAATTGAATGAAAAAGTTAATCGAGGAGTAGGTAAAGGGGGGGGGGGGGGGTCACCATCTATTTGAAAACTGCTAGACCCGAAAAGAGTTTCTGTAGGGTAATTATCACGACGGGTAATCAGACATGAGCCCTCAAAATGGTTAACGTCAACTGTTAGGTGTGGCCAATCAATGACTAGGATTATTTCGGGGAGGTTGAGCCCTGCTCCAAACCTTAGTCATTCACCCCACTAGAGTAGGGGGACCATACCTGCCACCAACATGCCAATACAACAACAATGTCAACAAGTGAGCATGATCTTTGCAAGTTCGAGGGACTCACCCCTCCACTTCCCATCCAACCCCATGGATCCACGTGCCCTTCCCAAAATTCTCCACACGTATGCCATCATACTCCTCGCCTATGCAGTCACCACCTACTTCCTATATGTTTCAATGGTGTCCTCTGTCACCCATCTTGTGCTCAACCCTATTCAGCCATCAGCAAGTGGAGAGCACCTAAAATTCCACCACACCAAATCACATCTACCCAACATGGATTCTAATCTCGATGGGTGAAAGGTAATACCATACAATAATGAGCAACTCCAGAAAGGGGAAATTTAAGAAGTTAGAGGGTGAAAATGATAGGTGAATTGGCAAGTACCCATGGGAGGAATAAAATGGCAGAGGCGTGGCCAAATCATCAACTCACCATAGACCCATATAATGGAGCTTGATTCTAGCTTATTAAATCAAAGGAATCGACTATGGAGATAATATTTTGTGTCAATTATGACAACCCATGTTTTTCATGTTTTGTAAATATTTCATTTCAATAAGGAAACAAAATCTATTAGGTAATCATTAGGATAACTAGTCCATCCACGTGATTATACCTATGGGCAGTTCAGACAGCTGTAGCATTCAGGACAATTTTGTAATTGTTTGTTTGGACTCTCTCCCTATAAAAGGGAAGAGGAAATTAATAGTAAACTAATGGTCTAATTTTCCTATTTTGGAGGCTTTAATTGTTATGAAAATTTTGTAAGTTCGAGTCTACGAGATGCATTTCATTCTTGAATATAAATGAATAATTTTTTAGTGATTCCAAGCATTGGGATATGTAGTATTTGTTCTACCTCTATGTATCACTTCATGTGTGTTTTTTCTCTTTAGAGATTGTCTAATTGTAGCTACTGGATTCAATATTAAGTTGTATATTTACTTATGTTACGCCATAACAGATGGTACTGATGATATAGTAGATTTATATATTTTATGTGATAGTAGATGATACCTATGAGATTTCAGATTTACCTATGTTATGTGATAGCAGATGGTACCTGAGATATTGCAAATTTACCTATGTTATGATATAAAAAAGAGTATCTGTGAGATATTGAGTTGAAATCCTTAAAACACGCTCCATAATTTTTGCACCTCATTTCCTTTATATTTTCATGATTCTACTGGGATTTATTGCATAGGTTTTTGTGTCTGTCCAACCCTCCGCATTGGGTTTCTTCCTTATATTATTCTTTCCACGTTTACTTCAATGACCATTCAAGTTTCATTCTCCGTGTGTAGGACACCACATCTGAACATTTACTCCTGAGGAATGATATATTCTTTATACGTATATTTAATCTTCCTCTCAGTGGGGTAATTGAACCATAATTAACTCATTTTACATTTATCTATTGAGCAACAATGATATATCTTCAAGAGATAGTAAGGTGTCCTAGGCACTAGCCCTTCTCCTCAACCCAAGGGTTGTGTCTAGGAGCAACAACAATTCATATCTTATTAGCTTATTTGTTCCTCTAGAATGAATTTTCCATATGAATCATCACTTGAAAGTGTAACTTCACAATATGACCATCCATTTAACTCAACTAAATATCTTCTTAATGATTCATTACACTTACATTTATTTATCCATTTGAAATTTATTTGGAAGGTTCACTTAGATAGAAGATTATTAGTATTTCACTGCATGTTCATAGTACCAACAATTTTATGCAGGATATAGAAGCTAAAAATGCATCATTAGAGTCTACCCTTTTATTCCCTCTTCTTTTGAAATTAAATTTAACCATTAATAGAGATTCATCCATATTTTTATGATCCCATAGAACTATGGTCGTCTTACGCAACCAACTCACAAAATAGAAGAAAATATATATTAACTACCTAAACATTATCCTCTTTGAGGGGGAAGCCTCCTTTACATTTCATAAATCAACTATTATTGGATGATTCAAATGACAAAACCTTATTTATATATATAGGAGTCTAAGGGGCCACAATATAATCAAAGCCGACATAACGATAATAATTTAAGGCTACAAAAATAAAAATAATGGGATTCTATGGGGTACAATAATAACAATATGGGGACTACATGGGCACAACAATAACAATAAGGGGGCTACACTAATAATAAAAATAAGGGGCTAAACTTGTATTATAGGGACCTAACATGTCCCTCTCCTTCAAAAGAGTGTTGTCCTCAATGCTTGAGTAGTTCTGGATGCTTTTGTATAAAATTATCATCCTCCCATGTCAAATATTCGATGGGTAAGTTCTTCCATTTGATGAGATACTCTGAAATTGATTAATTTCATAGCTATAAACTTCTCCTTTACATGACTGCTTCAAGTTCCAATATTTTTTTCCTTCATCATCAAGTTCTGGAAATATTTTTTGGATTGGAAGCTTATCACCGATAACCTTCTTTAAGCATGAAACATGGAAAACTGGGTGCACGTAGGAAGATATATGAAGCTCTAATCTGTATGCCATAGTAACAATATTTTGTAACACCTTGTAAGGACCATAGTACTATGGTGATAATTTATTATCCTTCTTATATTGCCTGAGGGGAATTTGTTTGTATGCTTGTAGCCGTAAAAATACCTAGTCACCTACACCAAAACTTCTTTCGTTTTGATGTTTATCTGGCTATTGTTTCATTCTATTCTATGTGAAAGTGAGGTTATCCCTTAAGAGTTGGAGAAATTGTTGTTGATGCTCGACATGATATTACACTGTTTGAACCTTAGAATTTTCTCTTAAATATGGTGTGATGGATGGTGGATGATATCCATAAAGTGCCATAAATGGGCTCATTTTCGTTGCACTATGGAAGGAAGTGTTATACCACGATTCAGATAGAGGTAACTAATTGAACCATTGTGTTTGTTTATCAGATACAAAGAAACAAATATATCCCTCCAAAAATTTGTTCACTAACCTCGTTTGGCCATCAAATTGAGAATAATATGATGAGATATGAACTAATTGAGTACCTAGACAATAAAATAATTTCGTCAAAAAATTTCTTGTGAAAATGGGATCTTCTTCACTTACAATAGTCTTTGGGTTTCCGTGTAGCTTTTGAATTGTTTCCATAAATGCAGTAGAAATTGTAATCGATTTAAATTAATGATATAATGCACAAAAGAGTGCATACTTGGTAAGTCTATCAACTACCACCATGATGACACTCTTTCCTTCGGACTTGGGTAAACTTGTGATAAAATCCATTGAAACCTCCTCCCAGCATTAACTTGAAATGGATGGAGGGGTTGTAACAAACTTGTGGTATTAGTTGTCTCAAATTTATTTTTTTGGCAAACCAAACATTCCACAACAAAATTTTGAATAACATATTTTATGACATCCCAAAAAATTATTTCTTAACCATGTGGTAAGTTTTTAAAAATCTCGAGTTCCCTCGTAAGGGAGAGGTATTCAATTCGAAAAGAATCTTTTGTTTGATTTGGGAATTATTACAAAGATATAAGTGATATTTGTACCATAATGAATCATTTTTCCAGCTAAATGTATCAGATGTACTGGGATATTGCTACAACTTTTGAATGAGTGTCCACATTTCATCATTCTTCCATTCATTCCTTTATTTGGTTATCCATCTTGGTTGGATAATATAAATGGCACAAATAAGTTCTTCCACATCCTCATCCTTTCTTAAGAGTGCATCTGCAACAACATTTTTCTCCACTTTTTTTTGTAGATGATTTCAAATTCATAACCCACCATCTTTTTGACCCATTTTTGTTGCTTTTCCAAAAAGTATTTATGACTATCATGATCCATTTTTACCTTTAACTGTCTTCCCATTAGGTAAGGTCACCATTTCTTTAGTGCATGCAATATTTCCAACATTTCCTTCTCATAAATAGGTTTGTGTAAATACTTTCCTTTGATTGGATTACTTTAAAAAGCAACGTGTTTTCCTTTTCTCATTAAAAAAGACCAATTCCATTTCCTAAGGCATCACATTACACAATAAAGGTTTCTGTGAAGTTTGGCACAACTAAGAATGATGCTTGACACATTGCCTCTTTAAGATTTTCAAAGGCTTTAATTTATTTTGGAGTCCAAGAAAATGCATATTTCTTTAGTAATTTTGTTAGAGGTGCTAATATTCTCCCATAATTCTTAACAAACTTGTGATAATACCTTGTCAACCCGAACAATCATTGCAAATTCTTTATGGTTCTGGGTATTTTCCATTCCATAATGGTGTTATTTTCTTAGGATCTACCTTAACACCCTCATGAGATACAATATGACATAGATATTCCACCTCTTGTACTCCAAAGAAACATTAAATTGGAGGGTTTTCCATATAATTGTTTCTCCTCCAATAGTTTTATCACCCTGTCAACATGTTGAATATGATCCTTCAAAGACTTGATGTAGATTAGTATATCATTGATAAAAACTAACACAAATTTTCAAAGGAAGGGTTTTAAAATGGAATTCATCAAACCTTTAAATGTAAAAGGTGCATTGGTAAGGCGAAAAGGGATGACCAAAAATTGATAATGACCCTCATGAGTTCTAAATGCTATTTTTGAAATGTCTCCAATTTTCATTCTTATTTTATGATAACCTAAATGAAGATCAAACTTGGTGAAGTAAACTGATCCATGTAATTCATCCAATAATTCATCAATGATACGAATGGAAAAATTATCTTTAATAGTGAGCTTATTGAGATCCCTATATTCTGGACATATGCACCATTATCCATCCTTCTTATGCACGAATACTACTAGAGCAGAGAAAGAATCTTGACTAGGTTGAATTATACTAAACTCTAGAATTTGTATAACCATACAGTCAATTTTAATATTTTGGGAATAGGGATAGCTGTAAGGCCTAATGTTTGGAGGAATACTTCCTAGAATCAAATTAATAACATGATCATGTTCACAAATAGGTGGTAGGCCTTTGGGAGTTTCAAATACCTCAGAATGATTGTCCAAGACTTTTTGGAGATATGGAGAAATAGATGATTTTGATGTTTGAACAACTAGTGAGCATAATTTTTCAATTATGCCCCATTGTACTTTAATTAGAATCTTTGTCATGCCATTAGAGTTGATTATCTTTCCTGACTTCCCTGTGATACCCCTGAATTCAAATTCCTTTCCTTCCCAAAAAAAATTCAAGAAAAGTTCTTGAAAATTAAAAGCCATCATACCCAAAGATTTTAACCATTAGACTCCTAGTATAACATCAATACCACCCATTGGAATGGAAATCATTGGACTTAGACTATTCAATATATGTTCTACCATGGTTAGCTTGATATTATGGCACTTTCTAGAGAAATTTATAGTTCCTCCATTTTAAACCATCACTTGACACTATGGTTTTTGGTATAGGAAGCAATTCAATTCCTTGGCTATCTTACAATGAATAAAATTATGTGTTCTACCTGAATCAATCAACACTATTACCTTTTTCTTCTTGATATGTCGTTCTATATTGAAAGTTTGAGGAGTTGTAATTACTACCAATGCATTACAAGATATAGTCGAATTCATTTCCTATTTATCTAGGGTTGGTTCCTGGTGTATCTCCCCTTATTTTGAAGTTTCTTATTCCTTTTCTTCCTCGTCTTCACAACCCATGTAAAAAAATTTCTTCTCAGCACACTTGTGACCTTTAGTGTATTTGTTATCATAATTGTAACAAAGCCCTTTTGCTTTTTTTTTCTTCCAATTGTTGTGGTGCAACCTTGTAGGTTCTGGAAGGCTAGGAGAAGAAACACTTCCATATTTATAGTTTTGAGTAGTAGGTGTACTTGTTTCCATAATTTTTCTTTCAATATTTCTTACCAACCTAAATGCCTTCTCTAATGAATCGGGTTCTCAAAGGCGAACCTAATGTTGGAACTTATCCTTTAAATTCCCTATGAATAAATCAATCATATGCTCCTCTGGAATATCATTTACCCTTATATTTAATTTTTCGACGTCCTCAATGTGCTCCACCATTGAACCCTTGTGTTTGAGATTTGTCGATTTTCTAAAGAAGGTGTTTCTCTTTGTATCCCCATAATGTGATATCATTTCCTCGGTAAATATTTACCAAGTGACAAGTGGTTTATGAGAAAAAATCCATCGATACCATAAAAACTCATTGGGATCTAAATATAAAGTTGCAATGCATACATTTTGTGTGTGTTGCACATTATGGAGATCAAAATATTGCTCCTACTATAGTATCCATGTTACAGAATTCTTTCCATCAAACTTCCTCATATCGATCTTTGGAATATGGTGGGTCTTCAATCCAAAGTTATATTATATGGAATCATGATTAAAATTCATTTTGTTCTCATCAAGGGTTTCATATAATATCTTTTCACCATTAGGAAGCAATTCTTGTATCAACTTTGTCAAAACTTCCTTCAAACTTTCCATATCTTTTGTTAAACCATTCTTCAGATATTCCATGTTTCCTTTCATACAATCCATCTTATCTTCCATACCCTTCTTCAAATATTCCAAGTTTCCTTTCATACCATCCAACTTAGCTTCCATATCCTTCTTCAAACCATCTATCTTAACTTCCATTTAATTTTTGGTTACTCTTTGCGAGAGAAAATTTTTTTGCACTTAGTCTTGTAATTTTGATAAATCATGTTGAATTTATTCCTTTTCTTCATGCATCAGAGTTGAGATTTCTATTTGCTTAATAGGTGTGCCCACTTACTTGCTTCAAGGATTTTTGGAGTCAAACAATGATATATATTCTTTACTATTCCCTTTAAGTCACTTCAAATTTATTTTTCAAACAACATTTATGAAAAAATGTTTAAAAAAATGCACACATTTTTCTTGCTTTTTAGGAGCTCAATATGGAAACTATTGTATCTTTGTAATTGCAACTCTCCAAGGTCTAAAATTTATCCCTGTGGTAGCCCTATGAGTCTTATTTCCAATGCCATAATTCATCTCAAAATTGGATTTTTCAAGAAAGAGTTATTCCCAATCTCCCACGATGACTTTATTATTCACTGGTTCAATTGAGTGAGCTTGTACGGAGTACCATGTGTCACTATTTCGACCTTCAACTCTGAAATTTATACATGAAAGGATAAATTCCATGTGTTTTCAACCAAATTTTAGAGAATTCAAATATGATTCATGAAACTAAAGTTATGAAGATTTTCCCTAGGTCAGCTGTTTGTGACTGAATTTTGGAGCCTGAAAAAACCCTAACTTCCCCAGATCATATCTATGAAATTCTAGTGAACCAATATCTGAAAATTATACATGACATTCAACACGATTAAGAGTCCGTGTGGTCAGAATTTCATATTTTGAACCCTGGTAAAAAAAATTTTATAGCAAAAATTCCAAGACGACCTATTTGAAGAAGTGAAACCTTAGAATCCAAAGCTCTAGTACCAAATGTTATGCAACCAACTCACAAAATAGAAGAAAAGATAGATCGACAACTTAAATATTATCCTCTTCAAGGGGGAAACCTCCTTTGCATTACATAAATGCAAAATTATCATGATGATTCAAATGAAAAAACTTTCTTTCTATATATAGGAGTGTAAGGAGTCATAATATAATGAGATCAAACATAACAATAATAACGTAAGGGCACAACGATAACAATAATGGGCTTCTATGGTGCACAATAATAATGATATGGGGAATACATGGGAAGAAAAATAATAATAAGGGGGATACATTGACAATAAAAAAAGGGGGATACATTAATAATAAAAATAAGGGGCTACATTAGTATTATAGAGACCTAATAGGTTGAAGGAAACTTTTCAAAAATAGTGATTGTAAATAAGTTTATTTTTAATATACGTTAGCAATAAATGTACATATTGCATCCAGGTTTATTTTTGTTAATTTAATCATATATTTTATTTTGTTACTGGTTTTTGATATGTACATATGTGTAGGGAAAAATTTAAGTGAATGGCTTCATTGGAAATATGATTTTACTTAGTTTTTAATTTTCTTTGTTAGATTATATTAGAAATAGGTCTACTTCAAGTTTATATTACTTTTATTTTATTTTCCATTTAATTTTCCATGAAGAAGAATAAGTGAGTAGATAATATTTTTTCCAATATTTGTTTCTCACGTGCATGTTCAAATGGAAGTATTCACATATTCATCAAAATTTATTATTTTTTATGCTTTCTACAGATGCTCTTTGCTTTATTTCCTTTGCTTTGTAAATTTTCAGGATGATTCATGATAATATTTTCCTCGTACTAATGTAGAATTAGTGAAATGCTTCACTCCTACTTGTCTTGGTTCTTGAAGGAAAATGAAAATCATAAGAAATTTTGCACAAATAACTTCTGTCCATAGCCATTCCCCCATGTTTTCTCAAATCCGGCTTTTGATAAAACCATGTCAAGTTGAGTCCTTTCATCGAAGTTATTTTCTTTTGACTATGTTCTTGTTATTCACCCTTGGATGATTCAATGGCTACACGACCTTCCACTTCACATGCGATATGAATATGGGCTTTTCTTTTATTACACTTTCTATGTTTTTATTTGACATTCATTTCTTACGTTCGATGTGATCCAGGAGCCATGTCATCCTAGTTGTTTCTTTTAGTACATCTTTCATTCCTTTCGGGTTTTTTTTCCACGTCTCCCCACATATTGTTATCCCAAGACTCTCAATGTGCATATATTTCATTTCTTCCTTTTGTGATTATGATGATATATTATCCCTTTCCTTCACTTCATCGTTTGTTCATCCACTCTTTCCTAGCTTGAAGAAATTATCCTAGCCCTTTTCTTAACTCACGATTCTATTTCATCCATTATCCCTTTAGCGGGATGAAGTGTAAAGGTCCCCACATCAATATAAGCGCACTCAGTGGTCGATTAGTTTTTTTTTCAAATCATTTAAGACATCATTTGTACTGCTAGCCCTCAAAATATTCACTTTGTACTCCTTTTATAAGTGTTAGGATCAATCTAGCTGGACAACTCATCACAAATAGGTCCTACTTCCTATATTTCCATTGGTCACCCATTTCTTTCCTTCAACATGCTCCTCACGCTTTGTCTTCCCAACAATCCCTTAAGAATAATTCTTTGTATTTTCCAAGTTTTAGTTTCCGGGTTGATGCATGTACAAGGCATGAGCCCATCACCACATCACTTCTCCTCATAGTTTCTTTTCATGTTTGGATTGGCCCACATGCCTCATAATATTGCTTATTTATCGTCGGCATTATTTTTCTAAGCTTCCTCCTTTTCTTGTAGGATTTCCTCCTTTAGGGATGACGTGGAAATATGGGCCTCTTTTCCCTGATATATTATCTTTTCATATGCCCTGCAGACATGTTTCCTTGAGGTCTTAGCTCAGTCCTTTCCTCATTTTTATTTCTTGCATACTTTCGGGAATTCTTTAGCAAGCTTTCTAAACTTGCTTCGTGTTCCTTAGCTTTATTTTTTTCGATGTTCGCGCATTAAATTTTACACGTTAGCTCACTACTTTTATCTCGAAAGCTATATTGTTTGTATATTTAATAAGATTTGGGATGGAAAGCACCGAAAAAGCGCATTTTTCATGATCCCCCTTTTTACTATGTGATTTCATTGATTCATCATTTTTTCCACTCCCTTTCCATGTTCACCTGCTCTTTTCATATCAAATGTTCCTTTAATGTGCATCCTTCATCATTTATGTGTTTAAGCTACCAGGATGATGAAAGCACCTATGATGCCTACTAGCACCACTCATTCGAATAAAACTGCAAAATTTTTCATTCTCAAGCCATGGCTATATTAACATAGAAAATCAGTTAGCACACATAGGTAGATTGGAATGGTGGCTATTATTTCGATTTGGGGATTCCCTTGTATTTAAATTATGTTTATATTCCTACACTTTAATGCTTATCATGCAAAGGTTAAAGTCCTATTCATATTTATATAAATCACTACATAAGTTTGGATTTTGGACTAATAACATCGGATTGTTAAAAAATTTGGCGCTGATGTGAAATCTGAATAATCAAAGAGAGTATCGCAACTGCAACACAAAGAAAATCACGTTTTGGACATATTTTCATTCTTATTTATGATGATTTTTATTCTTGATTCCTTGAACATGAATTATTATTTTTCAGTTTAATACTCGCTCTAATATAGATGCAATAAATTGATCATCTTAGGTGCATGAAAATGACATTAAAATGTAACTTCTTCATACTTTTAATTTGAATCAAAATAATATGTTACCTATTTTTAGAGAAAATTGATATCTTCGAGGTAAATCTTAACTAAATTCCTCAAGATAACTCTCATCACTCTCTTTATGATTTCAACCTTATTTTTAGTCTTTGGTTATCTAAAGATCTATTTTTGTAGGTCTACATGAATTAGTTTGAAAAACTTGTACTGATTCCTGTTGAGATTTTAAATTCATTCTCCTCATTTTTCTTCTAATCACTTTAGGAAAAGTAGTTATAATGTTGATCAAATTGAAAATGAGCTAAATAAGGGAGTCTCTCAACCTCTATTTTGGTCTCATAATCATCATTAGAGAAACATTAAGATGTTTTCCATGCAGGGTTAATTTTGAAACAAGAAAATTTAGAAGAGGAAGGACACCTTATTTGACTTCATTTTCTCTCATATATGCTATATACTATTTGTTTTAAGAGCCTAATTACCTATAACTGTGCGAGATATAATTCGTCAAAATCTCAACTTAAGAAAAATTATATTTTTCCCTCATATTTGTTCTTTTGTTCAGACATTTTTATAAATAGTATTGTTTTGGTTTATTTTAAATATGGTTTTCCTTTTAACTTTCCTTTTTGGCTTGTATTTTCTTTTTCAATTGGAATTTTTGGTATGTGTCAATTTCACTTTTGTTTCAGATTGGTTTTGGTGATATCACCAAGATTTATATAGAAGGAATTTTCTTACCCAACATTGCTCGGCATGCATGGGAAAATTTTACTGTGTTAATTCACGAGCTTCCATTTTCCTTCAAGGGACCTATTTATTGAATTTTAAGTAATCTTACCTTAATTATTCTACCTTCAGGAAAATTCATCTTTTCTAGGTGATATAGTTCATGTTTCCAAGGAAAGAACTGGCTTGAATCTAAATCAATGAATCCCACACATTTCCCCCACTTCACATAAAAAGCCTCTAGATTGATAGTTGTAAGGAAATATGAGGGAGTCAAAACTTTATAAGTATTTTATCCATTGTCTTTAAAGTCCCTTGTAACACCTCACCCTCTTCACCCAATTGCAAAGGGAAATTCTCTAAATAAAGTTTTAAAAAATGGTGGTAAAATAGGGTTGAAATAACTTATGTGTCGGAAGCATAAGTAAACCCGTCGTGATACTGAAAAAGCTCATTGACAAGGGGGGCATGCTTATTGATGCAGGGGCATTAGATTCTAGCCAGCAATGTGAAGGATTGTTCACATGTTGTGGTTAAATGAGTTAAAATTCATTCACTGATGGGTGAAAGTCAATGTTTACTGAGAGGGTTGAATCCCTCAAACAAATTGTTATTATTATTTTCTGTAATAAATTAGGAGAATATATTTAAATAGATTTAGAAATAAGCTGTTTGAATAGGTGTGAGATTTTTGAGCATATATAGGTTCAGTTGATAGATTTTAGGAGGATATTTGGCAAGTAGGATTCTGTCTCAATTTAGGAAATTCGATCCTAATTGAGGAGGTATATGTTATTTAATCAGAACTATACATTGTAATCTCTGTGAGTGAAGAATTGGGAGTTGGCCATTGAAGACTGGGATTGAGAGGTTTTACCTCTGTTTTAATAAAAATTACAGTGTTTCATAAATTGTTATTATGTTGGCAATCCCCAGAGGCCTATACTTTCGTAGTTTCAACTGAATTATTATTTCTTTGTCTGGAGATCGATTGCATATTAATTCTGTGAGAAGATGCTCTAATCATATCATAAATCCATTCTGATATTGATATGAATCTGTGTAAGAATTGTTGGATTCGAGGGCATAATCGATATCGATTTTGTTAAAGCCACAATGCAATAATTCATTGGAGAATTTAATTATGTGTGAAGGTTTCTGGTTCGAACGCATCTGAATTTCCATTATACTCTTGTGTGAATTTAATGCGCATGAAGAGAACACATCGTAGTTCTGTGTGAAGGGTTCGATAGAGTCAATGAGGTTTTAATCCGTTTGATGAAGGATGCAAATGATTCAACCTCTGATTATTAAATATGTATTTAAACTCTATTTGTTTGAATCGAATCTCTATTTTCTTGAGATCAATCTATAGCATTGTTTGAATCGATATCAGCGAGATCGATTCACAACGTCAAAGCAGAGAAGACAAGGTATAAAGGGAGCGAATTAAACTACAGATTAAACCCTGCGTTGAACGAATTTTAAAATCCATTTGAAGTGAGTGGTTGTGTGTAAAATACCACTAGTGTCGCATACAAATTTGGCCAAGGAGCGGTTTCAAAAATTGGAACGTGATCCAATGAAATTATAACACGTCATATTTCAATTACTACCTATTTCACATTGCATTTGCGTGCTAAAGCTCTGTGATAAAAACAATGTGATTCACGTTCGATCCTGAAGGCAAAAGATCCAAGGGTTTTCGCATGGAAATTTGCGGGTTGGTTAATGCAAGGTATGGCCCAGCATTTATTTCATTGGTAAATGTTTATTATAATTGAGATATGATATGTGCGCCCGAGGGAGAGAGTAAACGTTGATGCTAGAAGTTAAATGGTTTTTAATATCATAAGTTAAGACTTGGGCATTTATTACAAAAGATTTGAAATGTTGTTTCAAATACAATATTGCAAAAGGGTTTCAAAGAAATAGTTTAAAGTGCTTTAAGGATTGAAATATAGTTAAAAGCACTTTATTTAAAGCCAAGATCATATTGTCGAAGTTTTATACAACCTTGGGTGGATTTCATTAATAAAATTTTACAAATTTGATGAATGAAAGTATAAACAAAGAATTGACTTAGACTCTTTCGGCGTTGGAAACAATTGTAAGCAAATTTGAGAGGCTCTCCTTAACGCCTGCACCCACACTACCATCATTTGTGGTATCAGAGTAGACTTCAGAGCATTTACCAGAGATTGAACATACTTCTAAGAGTTAGAAGAAGAAATCCAGCATGGCTGTCTGAATTGGTAGAGGTGTTACTGGTAGAAGAAGAGGTAGGCCAGTTGCTAATGCAGAAGTACTGGAGACTATGCAGCAGATCCAAGCTAGATTGGAAGCAATTGAAGTAGGACAACCGAGGGATTCTGAAGATGTCAGTGAACCTGAAGTTGAAGAAGAAGAAAGATGAAATGTTGAGCTTACTCCTGAGATGAGATTCTTTAAATCAGTTTTAGGATCTACATCCAAGCCTAGACTTGAAGTATCAGATTTTGCAGGAGGATTGAATCGAGAAGAGTTGATAGACTGGATCAATGAGATGAATAAATTCTTTGATTATGAAGATATGGGTGAAGACAAGAGAGTTAAATTTTCAGTCACAAGGTTAAAGGGACATGCAACACTTTGGTGGGATGGAGTGCAAGCAGAAAGAAGGAGAGTTGGTAAACAACCAATCAAGAGTTGGAGCAGAATGGTGGTAAAGCTAAGAGGTAATTTTTTGCCTAATTATTATCAGCTTACATTGTTTAGACAAATGCAGAACCTTAGACAGAGATTGATGATAGTGAAAGAGTACACAGAAGAATTCTACAAAGTGAGCATAAGAGCTGGACATATCTAGGACACAACAGAGAATATTTCCAGGTATGTGAATGGTCTCAGATTGGAGATCCAGGATGAAATAAGTATATTGTCTCCTAAGATAGTAGAAGAGGCTTATCAAATGGCCTTGAAAGATGAAGAGAAACCGCTGAGAAAGAAGTCTTCCAAAGGAAGAGGTACTTTCCGAGGAAAGGGAAGTCAATGTGGTAGAGGGAGATCTACAGCACCAAGAGATGGAGCTAGCAGCAGCTCACCTCAGCATGCATCCACAGAAGGTGATGCAAGGGGTAGAATAAATTCCTGCAGAGGAAGAGGAGGCAGAAGCAGAGGAAGAGAAGTGAGATGTTACCGATGTAAAAAATTGGGACATAGAGCCTATGAGTGCCCAAAGAAAGAGAATGTGGGTACAAGTCAGAGAAATACAATCGTTTCTCAGGCTGGAGAAGAAGCAGCAAAGTTGCTTGAAGCATAAAAAGAAATTGTGCCAGAGATGGGGGAACCTTTGGTTGTTAGCAAAGTTTTTTTGAAACAAACAAAGGAAGTTTCTGAACCAGCATAGAGGAAAAATTTGTTCAAAAGTGTCTGCAAAGTTCAAGGGAAATGCTATCAATTAGTCATTGATAGTGGCAGCATAGAAAATTTGGTCTCTAAAGAGGTGATAGAGAAGTTGAAATTGAAGACAAGGGAACATTGAACACCCTAGAAGGTGTCATGGCTTCAGAAGGGTCATCAGTTGATTGTAAAAGAACAATGTGAAATAGAGTTGTAGATGGGCAGCTATAAAGATAAAGTAATGTGTGATATGATGCCTATGGATGTGTGTCACATACTACTGGGTAGACCTTGGCAGTATGACAGAGCAGCAGTGCATGATGGTAAGAGGAACACCTACAATTTTTTCAAGGATGGTATGTATCAAACCTTGTTACCTATGGAAGAAGGAGATGCATCAAGAAAAAAGTCTGATCCAAAGGCTTTATTGCTGAGTGGAAAAGAATACTTGCAGCAGATTGAATATGAAGAGCTAAAATTTTCTTTAGTTTGCAAACCTAAGGTAGTATTTACTTCTACTAAAATTTCTGATTTTCCAATTGAAATTCAAGAAATGTTGGAAAATTACTGTGATATTATTGTGGATGATTTTCCTAATGAGTTACCACCTGTAAGAAGAATCAACCATCAGATAGATTTGATTCCAGGATAAAATCTACCAAACAAAGTAGCTTACAGAATGAATCCTACAGAAAATGAAGAAATCAGAAAGCAAGTACAGGAATTGGTTGACAAAGGTTTGGTCAGAGAAAGTTTGAGTCCTTGAGTAGTACCTACAGTATTGAGTCTGAAGAAATATGGAGGTTGGAGAATGTGCATTGGTTCAAGAGCAATCAACAAGATAACAATCAGGTATAGATTTCCTTTGCCCAGAATTGAAGATTTAATGGACTCCTTGAGTGGAGAAAGATATTTTTCAAAACTAGATTTCAAAAGTGGCTATCATCAGATTAGGATAAGGGAAGGTGATGAATGGAAAATAGCCTTTAAGACAAATGAGGGATTGTATGAGTGGTTGGTAATGCCCTTTGGTTTGTCAAATTCACCTAGTACTTTTATGAGGCTCATGAATGAAGTATTAAAGGAATTTATTGGTAAATTTGCAATAGTATATCTGGATGATATATTAATTTACAGCAAAACAAAGGAAGAAAATTTAAGGCATCTTAATTATGTCTTGAAGAAATTACATCAAGAGAAGATGCTGATAAATCTGAAGAAATGTTCATTCATGAAGGAAGAACTGGTATATTTGGGTTTTGTTGTTTCTGTTGAAGGGTTAAAGATGGATCCAGAAAAGGTAAAGGCAATTGTGGAGTGGCCTTCACCAAAAAGTGTTTTTGAGGTAAAAATTTTCCATGGACTTGCTAGTTTTTACAGAAAATTCATAAGGAATTTTAGCAAGATTAATGCACGTATCATTGAAACCATAAAGAAGGACAAACAACCATTCAAGTGGACTGTTGAAGCTGAAAAGAATTTTCAGTTTTTGAAACAGAAAATAACTGAAAAACCTGTTTTAGTTTTGCCTGATTTTAATAAACCATTTCAAGTGAAGTGTGATGCCAGTGGAGAAGCTATTGGAGTTGTCTTAAGTCAAGAAGATAGGCCTGTAGCATATTTCAGTGAGAAGCTGAATGAGACAAGAAGAAAATACTCTTCTTATGACAAAGAGTTTTATGCAATAGTAAAATCATTAAAGAAGTGGAGACATTATTTAATGTCTAAAGAATTTGTACTATATTAAGATAATCATGCTTTACAATGCATTATGTAGCAGCCTAAATTGAATCAAAAACATGCTAAATGGGTTTAATATCTTCAAATTTTTAACTTTGTTTTGAAGCACATAAGTGGTCAAGCAAATAAGGTAGTTGATGCCTTGAGTAGGAAGAACATTCTTGTTCAAGAAAGTCAAATTGAAGTGGCAGGTTTTGATTTTCTTAAAGAACTCTAAAAAACAGGTTTGGATTTCAAAGAAGCATTTGAAGCATGCTGTAATCCTGTTTTGATAGATAGAAGTCAGTGGTTTGATTATTTCTTGCAAGAGGGTTTATTGTTTAGAAGAAATCATTTGTGCATACCAAATTGTTCCATGAGAGAGAATTTAATCAGAGAGAAACATAGTGGTGGACTTGCTGGACATTTTGGTACTGATAAAACTTATGAGCAGCTGAGTCATTTTTATTATTGGCCAAAGATGAGATCTAAAGTGGAAATTTTTTTGAAAATTTGTAAAATTTTTCAGTATGCAAAGGGAAGAAGCCAGAACATAGGTTTGTACATTCAATTGCCTATTCCAGATAGACCTTGGAATATGGTAAGTATGGATTTTGTTTTAGGATTGCCTAAGACACAAAGAGGGAATGATACAATTTTTTGCTGTTGACAGATTTTCAAAGATGGCGCATTTTATTCGATGTTATAAAACCAGTGATGCTACTCATGTTGCCAATTTTTTTTTCAAAGAGATTGTTAGATTACATGGGTTGCCTAAAAGTATTGTTTCTGATAGAGATACCAGGTTTGTTGGTCATTTTTTGAGGACATTGTGAAATAAGCTTGGTACTAAACTGAGTTTCAGTTCAGCTTATCATCCTCAGACTGATGGACAGACTGAAGTAGTGAATATAAGTTTGGGTAATCTTTTGATAAGTATTGCAGGAGAACATCCTAAGCAGTGGGATCATATTTTACCACAGGTAGAGTATGCATACAATGATTCACCAAACAGAAGTACAAGACAAAGTCCATTCCATATTGTTTATGGGATACACACAAGAGGAGTATTTGAATTGAGAAACTTGGGAAAAGCATAAATGAGAAGTGTTGAAGGAGAAGAGTTTGCTTTAGAGATTGAAGCAAATACATGAGCAGGTAAAGCAGCAGCTACAAGATAGCAGTATCAAGTACAAAAGCAGAGTAGATTTGAGCAGAAGAGAAGTTCATTTTGAAGTTGGTGATTTAGTTTTGGCACACTTGAGGAAAGACAGATTTTCGAAGAGGCAGTATAACAAACTGAAGTTTAAAAAGATAGGACCATGCAGAATACTGAGAAAAATTTCTGCTAATGCCTATGAAATTGAATTTCCATCTGACATTGGAATATCTCCAATATTTAATGTTGCAGATTTGTACACGTATGAAGATGGTGGCTCAGATGAAAGACCAGAAGACAGAGAGCAGATTGACTAGATAAACAGTTACCTACAACACAACCATTACAGCTAGAGATGATCTTAGACAAAAAGGTGTTTAAAAGAACCAGAGGACAAGAGTATTTCCAATACTTGATCAAATAGAAAGATCAGCCAATTGAGGATGCTACTTGGATGATATAAGCTATGTTGCAGAAACTAGGCAGTTCTGTGGAGGAGCTCATGGAAAGGATCCCATGAAGAATTTTGTCCTCGGAAGTCTGATGCAGGGGCATTAGAGTCTAGCCAGCAATGTGAAGGATTGTTCACATGTTGTGGTTAAATGAGTTAAAATTCATTCACTGATGGGTGAAAGTCAATGTTTACTGAGAGGGTTGAATCCCTCAAATAAATTGTTATTATTATTTTCTATAATAAATTAGGAGAATATATTTAAATAGATTTAGAAATAAGCTTTTTGAATAGGTGTGAGATTGTTGAGCATATCTAGGTTCAGTTGATAGATTTTAGGAGGATATTTGGCAAGTAGAATTCTGTATCAATTTAGGAAATTCGATCCTAATTGAGGAGGTCTCTATTATTTAATCAGAACTATAAATTGTAATCTCTGTGAATGAAGAATTGGGAGTTGGCCATTGAAGACTGGGATTGAGAGGTTTTACCTCTGTTTTGATAAAAATTATAGTGTTTCATAAATTGTTATTATGTTGGAAATCCCCAAAGGTTTATACTTTTGTAGTTTCAACTGGATTATTATTTCTGTTTCTGGAGATTGATTGCATATTAATTCTGTGAGAAGATGCTCTAATCATATCATAAATCCATTCTGATATTGATATGAATCTGTGTAAGAATTGTTGGATTCGATTTCATAATCGATATCGATTTTCTTAAAGCCATAATGCAGTAATTCATTGGAGAATTTAATTCTGTGTGAAGTTTTATGGTTCAAACGTATCTGAATTTCCGTTCTAGTCTTGTGTGAATTGAATGTGCATGAAGTGAACAAATATTAGTTCTGTGTGAAGGGTTCAATAGAGTCAATGAGGTTCTAATCCATTTGATGAAGGATGCAAATGATTCAACCTCTGATTATTGAATATGTATTTAAACTCTGTTTGTTTGAATCGAATCTCTATTTTCTTGAGATCGATCCATATCGTTGTTTGAATCGATATCAGTGAGATCGATTCACAACGTCAAAGCAGAGAAGACAAGGTATAAAGGGAGCGAATTAAACTACAGATTAAACCTTGCATTGAACGCATTTTAAAATCCATTTGAAGTGAGTGGTTTTGTGTAAAATACCACTGGTCTCGCATGCAAATTTGGCCAAGGATCAGTTTCAATAATTGGAACGCGATCCAATGAAATTATAACACGTCATCTTTCAATTACTACCTATTTCGCATTGCATTTGCATGCTAAAGCTCTGTGATAAAAACAGTGCGATTCGCGTTCAATCCTGAAGGCAAAAAATCCAAGGGTTTTTGCATGGAAAGTTGTGGGTTGGTTAATGCAAGGTATGGCCCAATGTTTATTTCATTGGTAAATGAACTTATTATAATTGAGATATGATATGTGGGCCTGAGGGAAAGAGTAAACGTTGATGTTGGAAGTTAAATGGTTTTTAATATCATAAGTTAAGACTTGGGCATTTATTACAAAAGATTTGAAATGTTGTTTCAAATACAATATTACAAAAGGGTTTCAAAGAAATAGTTTAAAGTGCTTTAAGGATTGAAATATAGTTAGAATCACTTTATTTAAACCCAAAGATCATATTGTCGAAGTTTTTTACAACCTTGAGTGGATTTCATTAATCAAATTTTACAAATTTGATGAATGAAAGTATAAACAAAGAATTGACTCAGACTCCTCCGGAGTTGGAAACAATTGTAAGCAAATTTGAGAGGCTCTCCTTAATGCCTGCAGCCACACTGCCATCACTTATTTGGTACTATGAAAACTTCACCAACGTATAGAATAGGTTCTCGTGCAGCGAAGTGATGTCGAGTAAGGGAGATTATTTAAATTAATGGATATGTAATTTCTTTAAAATTTCCTATATGCACCTCTTTTGTCACTCATAAAAGGTAAATTTAAAATTAATGGTTTTCCTAAAACCTCGATTCATAGTTTTAGACTAGGTTTATTTCAAGTGATTATCTTTTTAGAACTCATATTACTTCGTCAATTAATATGTGACCCATGAGAAATATTTTTGAATCCGCTATATTTTTAACCGGAGATAAATGCATCTTCCCCTTGGGTCTCCATTGTTTTGGCAAAACAACAACCTCCATTTTTACATCATTATCTTCATAATAATAATGGGGACCCTATATGTTAATTTTGGTCATATCACTCCTTTCATGCTTTGATTTTTTTAATTTTGTGGTATTTTCATTTGTCTCACTTTCCCCCTTTCATTGCTTCATTGTGTGCAGTTTGTCATAAGCTTCCCAATGACTCTAATTTTTTTCAATTTGAAATTATGGTTTTAAAATAGTGCTTATTCAATGTTTGAGATATTTGCAACACCTAGGCTTAAAAATGTAAAAAAAGTATTTTAGTTTATTTTATAAATTATTTAAATAATTTATATATAACTATAATTATTTGATTAACTTTAATTAATTAGGTTAATGAGCTTAATTAAACTTGTAAATATTACTATTAAATTAATCTACCTAACTAATCTAGGTTAATTAAGATAATTTTAAATTATTTAATTTATTTGTAAATAATGCTATTTAATTTAATTAATTAATTATTTAAATATTATATTGAACAGTGCAGCCGAGAGCTTGTATATATGGTATAAACGATATTATAAAAAAACATGTACATTAAAATATTGTATATATTATATAATATATTATTTATAAGTAAAATAAAAATAAAACATAAAATATGAGGTCATCCCGCTTGAGATACCCCAGAGGTTCAAATTTGAAAACATTTTAAACCTCCACAATGGGATGCCGAGGATGATGTCATGGTGGGAGGAGCACGAAGGGAGGCTAATGTATTTAATACATAAGTGGGAGGTTATTTTAAAGTGGGTGGAGTGGAATAGACCTTCACATTAATTAGGAAGGAGGGCCCACTCCACGTTCGCCTAGCTCTCTAACATATTACAGCTTCTCATTGTAGGAAGTGGAGGGGAATTTTTTTTAGCATTAAAAAAAGAATTAAATGGAAGGTGGACCCTGCTCTGCATGGAGATGAGATCCTCGCTCCCTATTTCTTTATATATAAACTTCCGTGCTCCTTTATAAAACATGGAGTGCGTTAATTTGTTTTAAATGTTTCTATTTTAATTTTTAACCAATTGATTTTAGTATTTTAAAATTTATTTAATCTTATTTTAATTTTTTTAATAACGTTATATTTAAATGAATTTATTGTATTATTTAATTTAAAAATATATTTAAATTTAAAAATATATATTAAAATTAGAATTTAATAAAATTACTCATATTTTTTCCTGAGCACACATTTTCCATAACACTCGTATTTTTGAAACCTAAACTTTGGGACCTTGATTTTTACTTCGCCAATTTAATGAGTCCTTGGACAACTCGTTAGAAATATAAAATCATGGAGAAGATTTTGGGAGTGGTTACATGAGTACAATTGGTAATTTACTATGCCTAAAATTTAGAAGAAAATGGAGCTCAGAATTTTCACTAAAAAACCAATTTCTAAATTTATTTTGAAAAATTAATTGGCTAAAGCATCAGCTTTTACAAATTCATTCTAGTTTCTCCTCTTGGGCCAAAGAGATCATTACAGAGATGAATGTAAGGAATACATTTCTTTATTTAATTTATTTAATTATAATGGTGATTTTCAAGCTTTTGTGGCTGTCAATAGAATAAGATTTATCTAGATTATCCGCAGTGTTATGGTGAACTTGTCGATATTTTGAATCCCAACAGGGATCCATATTTAGGACAAATTATTGAATGAAGATGGATCCCAGTTGGGATTCGAAACGTCGACAAGTTCACCATAACAATGTGTATAATCTCGATAAATCTTATTTATTTAATTATATTTTAATTTATAAGTTTTTTTTCTCAATTTGCAATTTTGATTTTGAACTGAAAATTAATTTATTTTATTTCACTTTTAATTTCTTTTGGTAGGATGGTTTTTGCAAATATATAAATCCCAAAGGATTTGGATTAATAGAAAGATACCAAAAAAGAAGAAAACAAAGGATATGCAACTCTAATTAAGGATCTAAAAAACTGCCATCGACAGATCTCTATTTGAAAAGTTTTTTTTGTAAATTATAAATGTGAGATTTCAGAATGAGGAGGGGGGTCCTCTTCTCTACAACTTAGAGACCCTAGATACTTTTGTAAAGGGATTTTAAGATGTATATAGGGAGAAAAACTCATATCTAAGGATATTGGGGGTTTCCTTTTCAGAACTCAATCTTTGTTAGTATGGTAGAACTTGCACTTTTGTAATTATTTTTCCCGCTAGTAGAGCTGATCAATTTGAAAGTATTGTCGGAGATACATTGGGAAACATAGCTAAGAGATCTAGGTTTATAATTTTTTGTTTAAATACTTTATTTGTACTGCAAATTTCACCGTATGATGACAGATTTGTGTAGGCTATTTCATGTTATGCACTTTTGTTATATATGACAATAATTGTCTTTTAGATTAGCTATTTGATCTATCAATATCATATCTATGTTATAAATTCTCAATTTGGTCAAGTGCTTAAATAAAATTTCTGAGTAACTATTTACTTAGAAATTTTGCATTTGAAATCAATTCAATTGTCATTAGAATTAAGTGAACCTTTTCCTAGCTTTAGTGGTCAATCATTCATTATTTTAAATCTCCAAACAAAGCATGATGTATGCTTACAATATCAGTTCTTAAATTTTTTTATACAATTTGATATTCATCATTAAAAGAACGTGTTAAATCCCCATTTTTTATAAGTTTCTCTGCTCTTGATTTGGGAAAGATATATATCTTGTTATAATCAATGTAGGTTAAAATATATTTCCATTTTGCTGCTTGCATTTAGATTAATTTTCATTTTATTTTAAAAATAATTTTGGAAGTCTCCTTATACATGACCGAACTTAGGTGTGGCTTGGTTGAGCCCTCAATTAAACTTGTGGATTACTTTCTTCGAAGCTAGCAACAAGAGGGTAATTCTGATATCTATCTTCTTGTTGATAGTTAAGTCATCATGAAGGGCAAGGGGGTTACTAGACCCAATAAAACCAATCAGAACCATCATTTAAATGGATAAAAGTATGATTTGGGACTTTGACTAGATGACCTTCCCAAATGTTGATGAGGTTATTTTTTGCCATCAGCATTTTTGGCACTAGAAGGAGGGACATCAATAACTTGTTTCTTCAAATATTTTATGTTCTAAAAGTTTTATCTCTTTACAATGGCTCCTTCTAAACTACCTATTTGGAATTTCTTCACTGGAATTGCACCTTCCACCACTCCATTGAAGGTAGTAAAGCTCTTGTCAAATATGAAGTTTAGAAGTAAGAAGAATATCTCTACTTTTGATCATATTCTTCCATGGAAAATTTTAAGGATGGAATTTTATATTAAAGATTACAAACCTTGGTAAATATTCCTACTCTATAATTTGCAAATTATAAAATATTTAGTAATATTTATGTAAAAAGAACTAGGTCTCTAATGATTTTATATATTTTATATACATATTTAGTGATTTTTTAGGTAAAATAATTTTCTACTATAATATTTGGGCGAATTTTTTTTAGAAAAAACAAAAAAAATGGCGAATCATTTTTTTTTAAACGTGCAGAATTTGCCCACTTGTGAAGATTAGCCCCTGAATTTTTCCTTGTATTCTTCACTTCATTTTAAATTGTAATAATTTTGATATCTAGAAAGGTGTAATGTGCAAGATGTTTACTCTCACTTTGATGTGATTAGCCAAGGATTGGTGTAAATAATTACCATTTTCCCCCATACACACTAGGGAGAAATTAAAAAAAAAATTTATTTCGTGCTTTTGAAGATTATAACTATGAAAAGGTTTGTGATCAACTTGAAGCACTTTTATGATTTGAAAGTGATTGTTTAGATGATTCTCTAATTAGATTTAAATTAACTTTTTTTCAATTTAAATCTAAATATTTTCCTCCCAATTTTTAATTAGTAGGATGGTTTAGAAATTTAGTTTATCTTCCTTGTATTCTAAATCCAAAAAATATAGATACATTCATAGATTGATTGAATGGGATAGCACGCTAGGGAGGTGGTCAGTGAGAGAACAGAAGCAAGACGGATTCATTCAACGGGTTGGAGATACTTCATTCTAAGACTTATTTTAGGAGAGACTTCAGTGAGCGAAGCTCCTAGTGCACACTAAGGATAGTTAGTTACGGCCCTATCCTTTTATAGTTAGTTATGGGAAGTGTTAAATGGTTTCCTTATCAAAGTGACAGTTTATTAGAAAGGGAAGGTTTATGAATAGGTCAAGGCCTACCCACCTTGAAAGGTGAGGGTATACCCTTTTATTCTAAAGGCTAGGACTACTAAAGACACTGGCTTGCCACTGCTAACTGCTATTATTGCTGCTCTGACCACGGCTATCACCGCAATCATATCGCTCTGTTCACAGCTATCACCGCTATCATTATCGCTCTCATTACGGCTCTCATATGGCTATCAAAATTATATACGAGTTTATGAGTTTACAAGGCATGACGAAGACCAAAGGGTCAACTATTGCCCATGAACAAATGGTACACTCATAACCGGTATAAACCGAACCATCAAGTCACCTTCCCTATCTTCATCTGTGCTAAGCTCTATCTACATTTCTACCCCGCTAGCTACCTCACCTGTACTCTATTGCATCTCTATACGAATACAGTACTCAAGCTACCTTACCATCCAAGCAAACACACGACCAATCCCCATCCAAGATACCAATCAAAATATCCAATAGCAAACCTCCTCAATCCAGAAAGACAAAAAAGGCAGTGTATGTAGATTTTTTCTTTCCAGCCAGTGAATGAAGGAAGGAATGAAGGAAGGGCTATTGTTCGTGCTACTCTTTGAATCTGTGCCTGTGCTACTCAACCCTAACAATGATAGGTACTATAGGTGGCAATGCTCGGTATTGTAGGTGGACCCGTTGTCCTGCTGCTCTACCCGTACTTCTTCCTTAGCTTATATAGTGCTTGAGGGAAGACTTGTATAGTGCATCAACCTAGACTACTTTGTCCAGTCGTATACGTATATTACATAGGGGGATCTAGTAAGCAAGCACAAAGGTCTGGTGCTCAATGCCTAGTTATTTCCTCTCCTTAACAGTCGAGCCATGCTTCTCATCCTTTCCCATTAGTCAAGCCATGCTTACGCATCCTTTCCTTCCCTTGATTAGTTAGTGTCCAACATTGGTTAGTCTCGAATGGATTGAATCGATTGGATGAGAAGTAATCAATGAGGTTGTTTTCGGTTAGTGATGCTAGCTTGTACTGATTGTTTTCTCTCGAAGGGTTAGTGTGGATCAGTTTCTTTGGTTCGGTATCCCTGCTAGCCATCCTTCCTTGCACGCCCTGCTTTGATGAATTAATATTTGAAACGATTATGAAATAAGTACTTTCCAGCTTAGTTAGTTTTGGTTGGTTGCTCCTTAGTTGGTCTTGATCAGTTACTCTTCGTTAATTGGGTAGGCGTCGATAGCAGCAGAACCCATTCCATAGTCTATACCACAAAAAAGCAAAGAATGCCCATTATGAAACTAGATAGCTCAGGTCCTTATATATCCCTGGTACGGACGTGTGCTTGTCTAGGGAACCAAAGAAGGAAGTCTTAGCTCGGGAGAATAGAAGTCCCCTGACCCCAAAAGCTCCAAATCCCTAAACCCTTGAGAGGTGCCCCTTACGCACTGTAGTGGTGATTCAACCCTTCATTCACACCCTGCAAGCCAACCAAACAAAGTGAGCCCAAGCAGCAAAGCAACCACGAATACCCCTTTCCTACCAAGCAAGACTCAAAGCAGAGAAAGGGATGGCTTCATCAATCACATCTGTCACCGATAAACATATGGAACCAACATGTATGCATGGTTTTGGATGGATGGTCCAGCTAAAGAAAGAATGTTAGGCCAATGAAGGAGATGGTAACAACCAGTGATATCTCCTCGGACCATCTAGTTTACTTGGTAGGCAAGAAGAGGAGAGTTAGCAGAAAGCATGGGCCAAACTAAGAAACAACTAGATTGATGTTGTGTTAATCTCCTTGAATTTCTAATCATGGGTGAAGGATGGGAGTGAAATAATTTTCTAATCTCCTCGTTAGGCTCTCCACCCCCCGGTAGCTTTCCCTGCCTCCTTGAAGCTTTCCCTGCTTCCATCCCCCATCGTGGGTGAAGGACGAGAGGGGTACGAGTTACTTCCTTCCCATCCATCCACTACTCTACAGATACTAATCTCAATCAATCGAAGGCCAATAACTAGGCAGGAGGCATCCAGATCTACTTCCGGTTGAATCCCATCCTCTCCTGTTAGTGGTAGAGCCATCCGAGGTGAAGTTATTTATTTTACCCACCCCGCACCAACAATTTTCATTAATGTATCTAACTTTTCCTCCGACCATTATTGTTAACTCGTTTCCCTCACCCCGAGGCGAGAAGATATAGCTCACCCCTATTTATAATTCTCTAAAACATCCTTGCCCTCACCCACGGTCGGACAACAGAACCTGGAAAACCAGGATGTATGGATTGACTTTACGAGATGGGTTAGCATCTCCAGCAGCTATTTGTTTTCACCCATCGGTAGGTAGGAGCCATCCTGAACCCCCGATTCAACTATTTTTCTCCCAGGGACCCGAGTTCAAGAAAGTAAGGTCAATGAAGCATCAATAGCACCAGTTGTTGTTGAAATTATCATTGAATAACCTCCCTTCCTTCCGGTACTCTCTCTCAACTGCTTAGATGAAAGTTGTAGAGAGAGGGGTTCAGTTCATGCAGGTGTTCAGTTCAGCTTAGTCGCTTCCTACCGACTGATTCCTAACTCATTGAATTGTTAATAGTGACGTTACTTTCTCCCATCCTATCTATAGTTGCATGCTCTTCATCTGGAGGTGAAGGAAAGCTCCCACCCGGATATAGCTATCCTCTATGGGCCTCTAATCCTATCTATATCCTACTGATTGCGTCCATCGATCAGGTTTACCTGAACGAACAATCCAACTATAAGATAGCCGTCGGGCCGGGTAGCTCCTTCCTCGTTGAGCTGGACTGAGGGACCTAACTACATCTAGATTGAACTCCTTTCCTTTAAAGTAGGTAGACACCTTACTTTTCACCTATTTTTGAAGCCAGGAATTCTTAGTGGGTGGGGAACCTACTAGAGACCTTGATGAGTAGTACCTTGCTCTCCTCGATTCTGGATTACATTACGGGACGAACGGATGGATTGTGGGCAGTTGATTAGCCCAGGCCTCTTAGTAGCGTGCTGGGGATGGATGGTGGTCCCAAAAGGGGTTCCCTTTAGCCTAGATCGTTGAACTGCAGGATGTCTTGTTGGATGATGGTAATAAGAGAGCCTTGTTTAATGGGCAGATTTAAATAACAACACCACTTATGAATGATATATCTTAGCACTCTTCTTATTTACCTTTACCCTACGTACCCCTTAGATTAGCAATTACTATGGATGGTACCACTATTACCTTTAGAACCTTCTGGGTATCTTACCAACTTGGATTTAAGAGCAGCCAATATGATTCATCCATTAGCGGGCACCCATTCTATTGCTGCTAGGAATATATATCTATATATATATATACCTGCCTTTAAGTTTATGCTTGCCCTTAAAGAATGCAATCGAGTAAGCCTTAAAGAATGTGCAATAGATTTATTGATGAGCCATTGAGAATTATGAATACTAGCTAGATGAGATTGATGAGCTAGTGATTTAGAAAGCCTTAAAGAATGCAATTGAGTAAGCCTTAAAGTTGAGATTTTGAATGCATGCTAGATGAAATTTCTTGAACGATTAATTTTGACTGATTGAAAGCTAGATGAATATTATATTCATGTATTGATACAACAACAACAGCTTGAGAAGATCCACCGGTTTGGGCTCCACAGGACACCACCATGATGCTTTGGTATGATCCCACGCTTTCAGGAAGCCTTACCTGCCCTCACAAAGCATTGATTGAGCCATTGAGAAAGCCAATAAGAGTTACCAGCTAGATGGCACATAATTGATTTATTGATGAGCAATTGGCAAAGCCAGAATGAATTCGATTGAAGGTCAGTTTATGATCTCAGCATCAGTTTGGGCAGTTGAGAGAGATACCGTTTGCTTGGTTGTTTAGAGACAGAAGAAAGGCCAGGTAGTATACGCCCTCAACATCACATCAGTTTGGGCCATATAGAGAGAAGAGAGAGAAGGCAGTAAACAACCTCAGCATCATTTTGGGAAATTAAGAGAGATAATCAATCCAGGCAATTTGTCAGAATCCTAATCATCCTCCAACTACTCCTAAACATCAATAAATTAGATTGACTATGCTTTTCGAATTGTATAGAAACATAAGTAACGGATGTGGTATATGCTTCTTGGTGGAAGTGATATGCTTGGTTGAAGTTATATGGTTGGTGTGATGTGGATGTGTAAGATGTGCCTATTGAATCTGTAGGTGGGATGTTGGACTTGGCTAATTGGCTTATAATTGGCTAAAGGTTAAAGGCTTCTGGTGAGAGGGTAAAGGTAAAATATGAAGGCTTGGTGTTTAAGGCTTTTGTCTAAAGGCTCAGGGTTTTAGGCTTATGGTTCAAGGTTCCAGGTTATAGGCTCGAGGTTTCAAGGCCTTCCTAGCTTTCTTACTAGATCCTTGTAGATCCTTATCCTACCAAATTATTACAATATAATGCAAAAAGACTCTATTTGGTCAATTTCACCATGTTGTAAGGGTGTAATTCTCTTAATGGACTGTTTTCAGGTGTGTAGGGGTGTGTGTAAATGCTTGGCTATCAAAAACTGATTCCTTCCTTACCTGAATACCTGTTTCAATTGCATGAAAATGCGCGGCTACTTTAACCCCTTTAAGGTAATAAGAGGCAAGTTAGAGAACCTTTCCTTGTAATTGGGAAAGTCTGATAAACCCTTATAATTAGGCAAGTCATATAAACCCTTGTAATTAGGAAAGTTAGAGAGTAGAAATAATCTATCCTTTCCTTCCTCGATCGCTAAGAAGGCTCTGCCCCGATCTGATAGTAAGCCAGCCAGCGGGGGAAAGCCAGCGGAAAAGCTAGCCATTCGTCATGTTTGAACCTGCCTCATTAACTGCTTCTGCACAAAAACATATATAAACGAATTCACATCGGTATTTAATTAATAGAAATTACATAATTGAATCAATCGAGCGGTTATCGAAATAATGTAGATAATATGCTGATTAATGCATCGAGTGAATCAATTATTTTATCACACTTTATAGCTCAAGTAGCATCGTATACAAAGATATATGCCACCCTTCAGCAGTAGATATCTCATTTTTCCTGGTATGCTAGTCGCTGGATAGATTCCTATTGAAGGATCTAGCCACTAGGGTTCGAATGGTGCGTAAATTGAATCAATCCTTGATGTATTTCCTTCCCCTTGAGCTGAGTTGTTCAGATTCAGAGAGAAATGGTTTGATTTGATTCAAAAGTGAGTCTACAGCTCGAGATTTGTCCTCGTGAGCCTTCCGTATCTGGATTTGTGCTCTGACGTTATCAAGGTGGTTGCGTTATGGCATACCCACTCTCCCATTAGCAGTATTTTCCATATATTGAAAATACTACCTCTATTCCCCGGAGATGCAAGAAGACATGGTTAGCCACTTGAATCTACTTTACTGGAGTCCTATGCTCACCCAAGCTATTGTATTCAATTCAATTGGGATAACAGTTCCAATGGTAGAACGCTGGTCTCCAAAACCATAAGTATAGATAGTGCAGGTAAGGTGTGGGTGTAATTCAGGCGCCCAACCTACCCTTACCATCCAGTTGAGAGGTAGAGGCTAGAACCAAACCATTTCAAGGTGAACCTCCCAACCTACCCTTACTAGTAGATAAGAAGAGGGTGGGAGGATAATAGCCTTCCTTCATTCGTTCGGTCAATAACCTCCCTTGGGTGCGTTGAGTCTGTTGTTTCGAGCATCAAAAAGCTTGGCAAACATAGAAGTAAGTAATGCCTATAGATAGATATGCTTACATATATAGAAGTAAGTTACATACTCATTATTCTTTGGAATCTATACTCAATGCCTAAATACTAATTACTCTTTATACTAGTATTCCAAGGTAGAACTTCTCCTTATAGGTTAACCCGGATATTAGCCTACCTCGGATATCTAGAAGTAATAGCTTCTACCCACAGAAGGAAGAAAAGAGACTGAAGCTCTTCGAAATAAAAAGAAAAAAGTGTAATTACATATATAATGAATGACTGGAAGAAAGAGATAGTGTGTGTCATTCCCTAAGACTTGAGCTTGGCCATTGGTCTTCCGAAAGTATCTTTCTTGTGCATCGATTAGAGTAGTTTTCTTCCCTTGGTGATCTTTATTTCCCTTTGTGATAGAGAGGATATGTGATAGAGAGTATAGTAAATTTCTAGGATGGACGAAATCCCCAAACCCATGATACACCCGAATCCCATATTGATTCATCGCCCCGAACCAATAGAAGATATGTGATAGAGAGGATAATAGATTGGATAAGATAGTCAATGTCATTCCCAAGATAGATACTTTAGCTTGGTTGTTCGTCTTATGAGGGTAGGCATGGATCTACTTTTATGAAGGGTGAGGGAACATAAATAGCTGCTTTAGAAAGAGGGTAGGCATTTATATACACACCTAGAAGAATTTGATAGAGATTCAAATGGAGGGATGGATGGACGACAACACTTCAAGGAGATGAATGATGGATGTATGTATCGATTGGTTGGAGAGAGAGTGCCTTTCCCGTGCTGGGCTCACCCATGAATGACTGTGCTTGGGGAGACTGACTGATGAATGGCTGATGGAATAGAAGGAAGGGGTTATCTTGTCAAGGAAAAGGCTTTGGTGGCTACTTCTTATCTGAAAGGCAGGGATTCATCGAATAGCGCTTCGGATCCATCCTGTTACGCATGCCAACTCCCCTACAAGCAAGGGCTTACAAAACCGTACCTACAAGCAAGCTTATTCATTCTTATACTTATATATTACTCAAGGCTCCCGAGCACAGGGGCTTCTATTCTAGCCCTTATAACAAAGCTTTTGGAAGGACCGACCTATTTGAACAAGCAGTAGTGATAACTTCAAGTAAGCAGAGTAGTCCCAACACCAAAGCAAGAAAGACTCCCAATCCTAGCCTTGTCAAGGTGGTCAATTCAATACTAAAAGGTAGCTTGGTCAAGACCTATTGGACCTATTCAGATGGTCAATTTAGTACTAAAATTTTGCATTGCGAGCGCTATCCAAATGGAAAATTCATGAGTGAAAGGGTGGCTTATGAAGGAGGAGGGCAGGGTCGATTCTCGAATATCATCTGATGGTGCACTTCAATCTGTTCTACCCCCCCCACCCAATAAATACTTAGGACTTATTTCCTTTCCTTCTCATCTGTAGGTAAGTACTTTCCTTCTCACTAACTTGAGTGTATTGAATCCCCCTTCTCTAGGAATGACTATTACTAACGGTCGAACGGAGCCGCGTAGCCCAAGCGAGCAAGGTGTCCTCTAATGGGCACCTTGCCTCAGCGATACCAAGTGAGCAAGCATTCTAGTGAGCGAATGATTAACCACTAGTCCAGTTCAATTCATAATTCCAGTCTGTCCAGCTAGTGAAGTGAGGCTTTGCCTTATTATCTGATGAGGTGGGGTGGTGCTTATTACACATGTAGCTGCTTATAGAATATTCATTCTTATACCGTTCTACCTCTTGATTTGATTACGGGCTTGATATATTTATTGGATTGATTGGATTGGATTGGATTGATTCAATTGATTGATACAAACCATGCTCCTACAGCCATTCAACTTAAGGACCATGTGACCAAAAGCGAGCGCATTGTTAACCGATCGTCCACCGTTCACCGAAAGCAGTTCAACTACCCTCTCTTCTCTCTTTTATCTTGATGCTCACCTAATAGCGCTTGAACTTACTACCTTCGACCTGGCAACCTTGAAAATGAACCATGCAAGACTTATGATACACCAGAAAATCCTTTGATGTTTGAGGGGGGAGGACCGAGACCCTCACTGCTACTGGCTTTGAGTTAGTGTAGGCATCGTTCATTATAGGCAGGCTGCTGGTTGAATTCTCCCCTAGGAACAACCCGACGATATGATGCTTCTCTCAACAAGAAACCGAACCTTCGATATGATATCGATCTCTCTTGCTAAATGCCTGAGACCGCCTGAATTAATGCTTTGAACTTACTGTTGCCTTCAACCTTGTGAACTTACCCCTGATAACCTCATCGATCTTGCCGCCTGCCTTCATCGAACTTACTATTGCCTTCAACTTGATCGAGACTTCGATTGATATCCGAATCTTAATTGAGACCTGGATCTATCTTACCCAGATATATCCACCTAAGATCGAAGATCTTTATACCTGTTCGTCTCTTGATTGAGTGATACCTGCCTGGGATGGATCTTTTCGATTGAGACCCAAATCTAAACTGGAGATAATGAAATAACTTGAAGACGACTGCTTGCTAGTCGAATCAACCCAGGCTATGAGAATAAACGAATGGACGGGCTGGTCCAATAATGAATGAATGATGCAACACGGCGGGAGGGATTACTTACGTGCTTCCTACTTGGCTAGATGTTTCTGTGTGTAGGGAGGGAGGTGTGCGTGGTCCACCGGAGGAAGGCACAATCTATGAGGGATGGATGTGTCGGGGTTGGAAATGAATAGATAACTGCTTTTCCGTTATTGAGCGGCCAGATTAGGAGGTATGAGGGAGAGACAAGAATGAGCACCTATCTGACCAGTAGCATTGAATTTATAGCCCAGCCCACACAAACCACCCATCATGACACAGTTCAACCCGAACCAGTGAGCACACTTAATGAATGAACACGAGACGCTTCGCTTATGTAACATTATATCCCCATACTCGGGGCAGCGGGGTGGGAGACTGAAGGAGGAAACCGATACACCTAATCTCTTCTTGATTGATCACTGACTGATAGCTTATCTCTATCTCCGATCTATTCTCTCCCTCCTTTCCCTTCACACCTACACGAAACCACCACCAGGGACTACACGATCCATCCCACCAACATGGATATACAACACGTAGTTATATACGTTGATTGAAAATTTGAGTATAATCTGCCAAATACGGTCTAAAGAATAGGCGCCTAGGTTCACTATGAAATGGGAATACCAGAATCTAAGCCCAGGAGCCTTTTAAGAGTCATAGCCTTAAGCCCTGGAAGGTGAGGTTAGGAGGCTTGACTACTGACTTACTCTTTTTAAATTGAAGAGAGGCTTGAAACTGGGCATTTCCATACTTCACAGTGGCCTATGAAGGACAAGACCTGTCGGACCTATCCAGATGGTAAATTAAGTACATAAAGGTGGTCTATCAAGATGCGAATGTGGCCTATCAATATGGGAAATTCACTAGTGGAAACGTGGTGTATCCAAGATGATAGTGCGAACGTGACAAGTGGTAAATTGGAGAGTTAGAAGGTGGCATATTCAAGATGAGAGAGAATGCAGGCCCTATCCATATGGTAAATTCGCGATAGAAAAGATGGCCTATCAAAATGACCAGGCCCAATGAACGCTTGCTTATCTTCTCCACATCTCCCATCCGTAGTGGCATGCTTTTGAGCATGGCAAAGATCCCCGCACAGAAATAAATTCCAAGGGAGACCAGATCGATAGTGATGGTCATTATCTCAGAGGAAGATCAATAGTTTACATGTTCTGTCCTTAAAATGAAGGATTGAGGGAAGAAAGAAGTGGGATTGAGGGAAGAAAATGAAAAATAAATAATGATCTGAAAGGAATAAATGAAAAGTTCCGTTCTTATTAGAAATAATCCCTTCTAATTATTCCATATTGAATAAGAGTCCCTGTCACTTTCAATATCCCCTGATGTTGTAAAGTCTCTCTCTTAAGTTCAGGCCTTTCAAGACGCCCATAGACTACCTTCAACAAGTTCAAGAATTACCAGATCAAGTAGTTGATGGGTATATAGCCGTTGGGAAGTTGTCGAACAACTAATCATTGGGGTGGCCGGGGTGAAGGATGGAGTTCCTTCCCACACCCTTGGTTGATTGAAAGATCTTCCCGGTTCGATCATGCTTTCTAGAATCTAGTCTCTGAATCTAATTACCGGTGATGTTATTATCCCCTCCCAGTAGTGAGATTGTTCTCGGCTACCAACGACTAGCTATCCCTCAATCTAGCTGAAGAGAATATCTTTCCTGGGGGTGAAGGCTCGACCCAAAAGAGATAATAGTGGTATCCCCCTAAGGATTAATTCAGCAATTGGTTAGTAAGGGCAGGCAACACTCCATCCATCCATCAATCAATCAATTCAATACATGAAAAAAATTCCAGCTTTGATGAGCCATCCTCTCTTTCTATTAACAAGACCAAAACTTCACATATGAAAGAAGCACATGCCAATCATGATGAGATTACATTAGCCATGTATGATAAATCCTACAACTAGTGCATATGTCCTATAGTTTTAATGATGACTATGATGCACTCTCTCATGTTAATAATTCACAACCCAAAATATTAGAATAATTTTACAACCAAATTCAAGAAGATATTGGCAACATACTTGAAGAAGCCACTTCTAATAAATCTAAAAATCAGTAAGCAAAAATATTAGCAAATAATGTGTAGTAAGAAAACACACAAGCAAAATTGCATATTGAAAATTTCAACAATGAACTTTCTATAGTAAATGATTCTCATTCTAAAATTTGAGATCAACCACAAATAATTTAGAAACTAAGCATTAATATTTATCAAAGTATGATAATCCACATAAATGATCTTGAATATTAAATTTTCATTAGAGAAAACACATAAAAATCTATAGACAGGGAAATTTTCAAGTTTATTTCTTCTAATTATCATCTCTCTCTTTATCCTAACTTTTTTGCTGATAACAATTCATTCCCTCTTTACATTAATACTATTCCAGAAAATAGAGTAGCTTACATGAATGAATTACTAATTAGTCTTATTTAAGGCAAAGAGACATGCAATTGTCATTGTTTCAACAATGTTGACAATATTCTCAATCTTTCATCTTGTTCCGATATATATTATGGAAAGAATGGGAATACTAATGAAATTTGTCAAGACATTTATTATGATTATTTAGAATTGGAGGACAATGATTTATTTAAGGCCTTACCAATTCCTCTCACTCTTCATAGCTCTTATATGTTTCAAAATGATGACTCTCCTTTTGTTGATATTTCTATTAAGGATATTTATTTTGAAATCCCATCAATTAATAATGAATTTTCCATTCCTATTTAGGATTTTGAAATCTTCAAGTTTCCATTCTTACTCATAGTTTTGAGCCTCTCTCTTATTCACACGTTGATGCCAGTAATTGTTCCAATTTCATATTTATGGATAATCCTTGTGAAGGAAAATTACTTCAAACGAGTCCCAAATGTGTTGCAATACTAGCTGTAATGTAAATAATTATTTAATTTTATTATTTTTCCTTCATTTATTATATTAATTTTCATATTTTTATACTTTTTTCATTTTTTTTCCTTGATATTCTGTGTTGGTATAATTTTCCCAATTTTCCACAAGATAATTGGAATATTAGAGTTCTTAATTTTCATAATTAATTAAGTGAATAAGAGGGTGGAGGGACCCACAAGCCCCATAGATGAATAAAATCCACTTTTCAGGTATGTATGTCGATATTTCATATCTAGATCTACATTATGGAGTAGTGGAGTAGCTTCTTAAATGAAGGAAGAGTGGAGATCATGGATCTTTAATGTAAAATCATGAGGATCTTGGAGGAGGTGAGCTGAGATCATGGTGCATTCAAAGTAAGATTATAAAGCACTTATGATGACATAGTCGAGGAAGTGGTGAATATAATGCACACATGATGTAAGGAGTGGGAATTGAAATCAAACATGATGGAGATCATGGAGAGACAATGCGGTCTTCATGGAGGCTAGTGGCCACATATACAGAGCAGTTATGATGTTGTGAAACCAGCTCCAAAAATATAAGAAAAGAGAGATCAATGCCTTATAAATCAGCCACTTCGAGGGGGAAACCTCCAATACATTACATAAATGAAAAATTCTTGGATGCCACAAATGACCAAAAACTCTTTCTATATATAGGAGTCCATGGGGCCACAATATAATCCTTGCCGACCTAACAATAATAATTTAAGGGCACAATAATAACAATATTGTTGGGAAAAATATTGAGAGGGGCGGGGGTGAATCAGTATTTAGGACTGACTCAAACTTTTACTTTTTCATTCTCTAAAAAAACACATACGCTACTTTGCTAAAGCCAACTAGCGTATACACACGGATATCCTTCATAAAACTCGCGTATATACAGAGATCTTGTTATGCCATTAATTCTTTACTTAGATCTATGCAACATTCATTCTTCTAATGATTAGATAACAGTAAGCATGTGCAGTAATAACAGAATAAACCACCACACATAAGCATCACACAATAACACCAGGGTTTAAGGTGGAAACCCAAGTCGGGAGAAAACCACCACTTCCGTCGTCTCAGTCTTCAATATTTATTATATAAAGAAAACATGTTACAACCATGTACTGGCGCAGACTCATACCAGCACGCAGGCACCCACCTGCAGAAGGCTACAACCTTCTCTCGTTTACCAGCCTCTCTTGGAAGGGAGCTACAACCCCTGCTCTCGTTTACCAGCCTCTCCTGGAAGGGAGCTACGACCCCATGCTCTCATTTACCAGCCTCTCCTGGAAGGGAGCTACAACCCCCTGACTGAAGGCTTCGACCCTCAGCACCACTGCAGACCACGTTTCATCAATTTTCAAACTGGATCGAATAGCTTCAATAGATCACAACTTGCAGGCCACTTTTCATCATATTTTCAGACTGGACCCACTCCACACATTTAAGCTCAATCATACATCAAACTGAAAAGTATACCCTTATCAATTCATTCGATGAATCATCAACCAAACAATCAACAACTTGATCTTTTCTCAACATAATTAGCAACATAATCAATATTCAGAAAACCCAGATCTGTATGAATACATCATAAACAGATAGTAGTAATTCAGCAAAACATATCAGACATTTCATACCACATACTTCAGCAAACCCTAGTTTTCATACGTGCTTTCCTTTCACTGATCTGGCGTATATACGCGCTTTCATGTATATAAACCCGCGTATACATCTGCACATATTACAGAACTAATTTCACAACCCATACACGCTTTCTCTTAATCCAACCTGTGTATATACACGCTTACTCTGTTACAAACTTGCATATAGATCTTCAAACATTTTAGGTCAGCACAATTCTTCAAAACAGATGCATAGCTCAGATTTTACCCTTCACTTTAGAAACATGTTCGCTTCATCTCAGATCTAAACAGATCTAGAAGATACAAATACATTTTAGATCTAGAGATCCCTCTTCATCATTTTCTTCACTGGTGCATTATGAAATCAGATCTATCATTCAACTGTTACCCATTCCATACAGATATACTTCAAAGAGAAGTATTCATTAAAACCCAGACATCTTACACACCCTTTTCACAATGATTTTCTTCTCCTTATATAGATTTAGCCTTTGTCAATACCATGAGCCAAAACCATATCACTTCTGATGGTATTTCTGGACGGGATCACATAGACAATCCAACGCTCAATACTATGGGTCAATACCATGGTAGTAACCCCTGGTTTTACACATTTAGAGCGCAATTGATCATACGCGACTTGGCACGTACTTTTCCGCGTGCATACGCGCCTTCTCCTTAAGAAACCCGCGTATGCCTTGTAACATACACTTTTCATCATTGTTCTGGCCCTTACTGATATTTCTTTCTCTGGTACTTCTGAGCTACTTGTAGAACATCAGATTTACATCATTAATAAACTCATCAAGCATCAAGAACAACTTCATTAAGTAGGTTGCCATCATCTTCATCAAGTGGGTTGCCATCAAGGACAAAACTCTGCATCATATTGCCAACAATATCCCCCTTTGGACTTGATGGCAACCACGATGGTGTTTGATCACCACAACAGATAGATACATTAAGCATAATGATATTCTTCCCCTATTCAAACACCATGTCACTCTCCCCCTTTGACATCAAGGGCAAAGGGCGGATCAAAACCAACACAAGGTTTTTCCCCTCATGTAGAAAGAAGAGCATTGTAGAACTGATGTACACTAAAGTTACCATGCTCCCCCTGAGTTCATGCTGAATGTTCAAACATATTTTCCAATGAAGTACATGACTTTATGACCTTCCTATCACCAAGGACTCATACTTACATCAAAGATCCAATCAAGTGGATTTACATATGAGACTCAAGTACCCAACCAAGTGGGTTTAAAAAATTGACTCAAGTACCCAACCAAGTGGGTTTACACACTTTGACTCAAGTCCTTACATGACTGAATATTACAATTTTACATCATAGGTCTCAACATGACCTTTTTATCAAATTACAAATATGACTTTTTATCACCAATACCAGAAAGACCTCAAGAGAGAGATCATATTTTAGAACCATCATAATGCCAACAATGCATTATACTCAGCAAGTCTAATGTTCCCCCTGAAAATGTGCATCCACGCATCCTTTCCATATGACCAACGCTCCTCCTTAGCTTGTGCAACCTGAATAATTTCAATAGAAAGTCATCAGAAACAATCTCTGCATGATCTATCCGTATCTCTGAATCATAAGACTTCCATCTCATTCATGTGTGAAAGCAAGGAATACTCTTCAGCAAAAAGCAAACATGGCTCATCCATAAACTCATCATAATAAATCATGTATCATGTCATCATCATTTAGAACTGAGACATAAGCAGATATAATGTCAATAATGAAATCATTAATATTCAGACCGATGCTCCCCCTGAACCTGTGCTCCTGTTCTTGAGCTGTCATACTAATTTTCTTATCGTAAATGCATACGCGTCTATGTCCACTGTAACTCGCGTGTATACGTGACTTTACTTCATTAAATCCGCGTATGGAAAGTGAAATACTGAAAATTTCACACTCCTTCTTCTCCCCCTGAATTTGTACCAGTTGTACCTGTCTTCTTCACATCAGATCCATTGTCAGAAATAAACATAACCAGAATTACGAAACCAACCATGGGAATCATCATACATAGCTCCCCCTGTGGTGATACATTACTAATCACCAGAATGTATCTCACATCATTTCACGCAGTCATTATGAGAAATAAGCTTTAGAAGCGGATGACTGCAGTAGGGTCAAAATTCCCTACGTTTCTGACTGGTCCTCCTTCTTTTTCCAGCTTTGCTTGAAGTTTCTTTTAGTGTGCTGAAAAATTCTCCAATTTTTCAGATCTGTTCATCCTGCATTCTTTTTCTACATGTCCATACTTGTTACAAGCATAACATCTTGTGTGACCAGAAAAGTAAGCATAAGGATCATAATGTGTTGTTCTATTCTTCCTTCTATTGCAATCAGCTGCTTTATGACCATACTTGCTGCATGAAAAAAAATATCCCTTGAAGAAACCAGAGTACCTTTCTGTGTAGAATCTGTTTGTTTGTGACTGAAACAATCTGCTTCTGCAATTGGCTGCAACATGCCCATAATTATGACATTTAAAGCATTCAACATTATTGAATGATTTCCTTTGAGTGTTCATGATTGTCGGTTGACTTCTTGATTCTTTCAACTCTTCAGGTTTTGCATTGACATCCTTTGAATCTTTAGCACTTCCTTGTGAACTAGATTCTCCTTTAACAGTTTCATGAAAACCAAGACCAAGTTTAATAGCAGGAGACCTTTGATTACTAAGAATATTGTTTAGAATCTTAGTACTATCTTGAAACCTCAAGAGTTTATCCTTTTCTTCTAATTTACCTTTGAGAATGTTTACCTCAACCTCCAATTTTTGGCATTGCTTCTTCATGCTTTCTTCGACCCTTTTTCCTTCTTCTACTTGATCATTCAATTTTAAAATTTCTTCCTTCAACCAATTTTATTGTTCTTCACATGTTTGTAACAGCTCTTCATTCTTCTTATTTGATTTTTCCAGATCTTCTTTGAGAGAGATGATTTCTGCTTCAAGTCCTTCCTTTTCAAATGATAAGGGTTCTTCATTCTTCTTATTTGATTTTTCCAGATCTTCTTTGAGAGAGATGATTTCTGCTTCAAGTCTTTCACTTTGATTGGTTGCATAAACATACAACTTTTGATACTTGTCTATCTGTCCATTCAGTATTTCTTTCTGTTCATTCATTCTAGAGATCATATCTTTGTAGATATATTCTCTCTTATGAAATTGATTCCAATCATTGCTTTCATCATTGATCTTGAGATTTGCTTCTAGACTTATACTGTTACTTTCACTATCTTCACCATTGCATGCACAAGAAGGTGAATCACAAGAACAACAATCAATACCTGTTTCCTCTTCTTCATTTTCTGCTGCACATGTTTTCTGAGGTATCTCCTTTCTTTGAGTAGCCTTCTTCTTTTGCTTCTTTTCCATGAGCACTTTCAGATCTTGGTCAGAATCTTCTTCATCTTCACTTGACATTTCATTATTATCTTCATTTGCATAATAACTCTTTCCCTTTACAAATTTTTTCCCTTTCTCATGATTTTCTCTATAAGGACATTTAGTAGCATAATGACCAACTATCCCACAAGTAAAACACTTGAAGGGTAGCTTACCTTTGAATTTTCCAGTACCTGGTTGGAGTCTCCTTACAAAATTTTCTTCTTCTTCTTCTGATATATAACTTGATTCCTTGACAACTTCCTTTTCTTTTCCTTTTGCACACGCCTTAAAAGCATCTTCTTTGATTTGAGAGGGACCTCCTTGTCTCATTTCATAAGTAGTCAGAATACCATGTAGTTGAACAACAGTAAGAGTTTGCAGATCTTGCCTTTCTTTAATAGCTGACACTTTTGAATCAAATTTTGAACTTAAAGATCTTAAGACTTTTTCCACCAGATTAGTATCGGTTATGGTTTCACCCAAACTTCTCATACGATTTACAATATTATCTAGACGTAAAAGAAACTGGCAATACTCTCATCACTATGCATCCTTAAATTTTCATATTCAATTCTGAGAGTTTGGAGTTTTGCACTTTTTACCTTTGTATCTCCTTCATAGCTCAGAATGATTTTGTCCCATATTTCTTTTTTTGAATTTAGCTGCATCACTTTAGAAAATTATGGTTCAGACATGCTTCCTAATAATACATTGACGGCTTTGGCATTGATTTCATATTTCTTCCTTTCTGCTGCATCAGTAGGAATACTTGCCGGATACTGATAACCTCCTTCCACGATTGCCCATACTTCTGCACCAAGACTTTGCAGATATGCTTTTGTTCGTATCTTCCAGAATAACAGATTATTTCCATTGAATAGAGGTGGCCTTATAGACATTACCCCTTCATGACTTCCCATTTCGACGGATCTCCTTCAAGCGACCAAGCTTCTGTAGAAGGACCTGCTCTGAATCCAATTGTTGGGAAAAATACTGAGAAGGGGGGGGGGGTGAATCAGTATTTAGGACTTACTCAAAATTTTACTTTTTCATTCTCTAAAAAAACACATACGCTACTTTGTTGAAGCCAACTAGCGTATACACGCGGATATCCTTCATAAAACTCGCGTATATACAGAGATCTTGTTATGCCATTAATTATTTACTTAGATCTATGCAACATTCATTATTCTGATGATTAGATAACATTAAGCATGTGCAGTAATAATAGAACAAACCATCACACATAAGAATCACACAAGAACACCAGGATTTAAGGTGGAAACCCAAGTCGGGAGAAAACCACCGCTATCGTCATCTCAGTCTTCAATATTTATTATATAAAGAAAACATGTTACAACCATGTACTGGCGCAGACTCATACCAGCACACAGGCACCCACCTGCAGAAGGCTACAACCTTCTCTCGTTTACCAGCCTCTCCTGGAAGGGAGCTACAACCCCCTACTCTCGTTTACTAGCCTCTCCTGGAAGGGAGCTACAACCCCCTACTCTCGTTTACCAACCACACCTAGAAGGGAGCTACAACCCCCTGACTGAAGGCTACAACCCTCAGCACCACCATGGACCACGTTTCATCAATTTTCATACTAGATCCAATAGCTTCAATAGATCACAAATTGCAGGCCACTTTTCATCATATTTTCAGACTAGACCCACTCCACACATTTAAGCTCAATCACACATCAATCTAAAACTTATACCCTTATCAATTCATTCAATGAATCATCAACTAATCAATCAACAACTTGATCTTTTCTCAACATAGTCAGCAACATAATCAATATTCAGAAAACCCAGATCTGTATGAATACATCATAGACAGATAGCAGTAATATAGTAGAACACATCAGACATTTCATACCACATACTTCAGCAAACCCTAGTTTTCATACGCGCTTTCCTTTCACTGATCCGGCATATATACGCGCTTTCATGTATATAAACCCGCGTATACATATGCACATTATAGAACTAATTTCACAACCCATACGTGCTTTCTCTTAATCCAACACGCGTATATACGCGCTTACTCTGTTACAAAATTGCGTATAGCTCTTCAGGCATTTTAGGTCAGCACAGTTCTTCAGAATAGATGCATAGCTCAGATTTTACCCTTCACTTCAGAAACATGTTTGCCTCATCTCATATCTAAACATTTCATAAACAGATCTAGAAGATACAAATACATTTCAGATCTAGAGATCCCTCTTCATCATTTTCTTCACTGGTGCATTATGAAATCAGATCTATCATTCAACTGTTACCCATTCCATACAGATATACTTCAAAGAGAAGTATTCATTGAAACCCAAACATCTTACTCTCCTTTGCACAATGATTTTCTTCTCCTTATATAGATTTAGCCTTTGTCAATACCATGAGCCAAAACCATACCACTTCCGATGGTATTCCTGGACAGGATCAAATTGACAATCCAACACTCAATACAATGGGTCAATACCATGGTAGTAACCCCTGGTTTTACACATTTAGAGCGCATTTGAGCATACGCATCTTGGCACGTACTTTTCCGCGTGCATACGTGCCTTCTCCTTAACAAACCCACGTATGCCTTGTAACATACACTTTTCATCATTATTCTGGCACATACTGAAGATTGCTTTCTCTAGTCCTTCTGAGCTGCTTGTAGAACATCAGATTTACATCATTAATAAACTCATCAAACATCAAGGACAACTTCATCAAGTAGTTTGCCGTCATCTTCATCAAGTGGGTTGCCATCAAGGACAACACTCTGCATCATCTTGCCAACAATCTCTCCCTTTGGACTTGATGGAAACCACGATGGTGTTTGATCACCACAACAGATAGATACATTAAGCATAATGATATTCTTCCCCTATTAAAACACCATGTCACTCTCCCCCTTTGACATCAAGGGCAAAGGGTGGATCAAAACCAACACAAGGTTTTTCCCCTCATGCCAAAGCGTTATTAGAGGCGGTCGCCTGCCCAGGGGTGCCATGCCCCACGAGTTCATGCGGAAGTGTTCAAACATATTTTCCATCCAGTACAGCAATCTATGACCTTCCTATCACCAAAGACTCATACATACATCAAATATCCAACCAAGTGGATTTACATATGAGGCTCAAGTACCCAACCAAGTAGGTTTCCACATTTCAACTCAGCTACCCAACCAAGTGGGTTTACAAAATTTGACTCAGCTACCCAACCAAGTGAGTTTACAAATTTGACAAGTCCTTACATGACTGAATATTACAATTTTACATCATGGGTCTCAACACGACCTTTTCATCAAAATACAAATAATTTTTATCACCAATACCGGAAAGGACTCGAGAAAGTCATATTTTAGAGCCATCATAATACCAACAATGCATTATACTCGACAGAGCTAATGCTCCCCACTGGCACTCGCATCCACGCATCCTTTCCATATGACCAAGGCTCCTCGTTAGTTTGTGCAACCTGAATACTTTCAACAACAAGTCATCAGCAACAGTCTCTGCATGATCTGTCAATATCTCTGAATCATAAGAATTCCATCTCATTCATGTGTGAAAGCAAGGAATACTCTTCAGCAAAAAGCAAACAGGGCTCATCCATAAACTCATCATAATAAATCATGTATCATGTCATCATCATTTAGAACTGAGACATAAGCATATATAATGTCAATAATGCAATCATTAATAGTCAGACTGATGCTCCCCCTGAACCTGTGTTCTTGATCTTCAGCTGTCATACTAATTTTCTTATCTTAAATGCATACGCGGCTGTCTCCACTGTAACTCGCGTGTATACGCGACTTTACTTCATTAAACCCGCGTATGGAAAGTGAAATACTGAAAATTTCACACTCCTTCTTCTCCCCCTGAATTTGTACCACCTGTACCTGTCTTCTTCAAAATAGATGCACTGTCAGAAATAAACATAACCAGAATTACCAAATCAACCATGAGAATCATCATACATTGCTCTCCCCGTGATGATACATTACTAATCTCTAATGTATCTCACATCACTCCTGCAATCATTACGAGAAGTAAGCTTCAGAAGCGGATGACTGCAGTAGGGTCAATATTCCCTACGTTTCTGACCGGTCTTCCTTCTTTTTCTAGCTTTGCTTGAAATTTCTTATTGTGTGCTGGAAGTTCTCCAATTTCTCAGATCTATTCATCCTGCATTCTTTTTCTACATGTCCATACTTGTTACAAGTATAGCATATTATGTGACCAGAAAATTAAGCATAAGGATCATAATGTCTTGTTCTATTCTTCCTTCTATTGCAATCAGCTGCTTTATGACCATACTTGCTGCATGAAAAACAATATCCCTTGAAGAAACCAGAGTACCTTTATGTGTATAATTTGTTCGTTTGTGACTCAAACAATCTGCTTCTGCAATTGGCTACAACATGCCCATAATTATGACATTTAAAGCATTCAACATTATTGAATGATTTCCTTTGAGTGTTCATGATTGTCGGTTGACTTCTTGTTTCTTTCAACTCTTCAGGTTTTGCATTGACATCCTTTGAATCTTTAGCACTTCCTTGTGAACTAGATTCTCCTTTAACAGTTTCATGAAAGCCAAGACCAAGTTTAATAGCAGGAGACCTTTTATTACTAAGAATATTGTTCAGAATCTTAGTACTATCTTGAAACCTCAATAATTTATCCTTTTCTTCTAATTTACTTTTGAGAATGTTTACCTCAACCTCCAATATTTGGCATTGCTTCATCATGCTTTCTTCGACCCTTTTTCCTTCTTCTACTTGATCATTCAATTTTAAAATTTCTTCCTTCAACCAATTTTCTTGTTCTTCACAAGTTTGTAACAGCTCTTCATTCTTCTTATTTGATTTTTCCAGATCTTCTTTGAGAGAGATGATTTCTGCTTCAAGTCTTTCACTTTGATTGGTTGCATAAACATACAACTTTTGATACTTCTCTATCTGTCCATTCAATATTTCTTTCTGTTCATTCATTCTAGAGATCATATCTTTGTAGATAGATTCTCTCACATGAAATTGATTCCAATAATTTCTTTCATCATTGATCTTGATATTTGCTTCTAGACTTATACTGTTACTTTCACTATCTTCACCATTGCATGCACAAGAAGGTGAATCATAAGAACAACAATCAATACATGTTTCCTCTTCTTCATTTTTTGCTGCACATGTTTTCTTAGGTATCTCCTTTTGAGTAGCCTTCTTCTTTTGCTTCCTTGCCATGAGCACTTTCATATCTTGGTCAAAATCTTCTTCATCCTCATCATTATCTTCATTTGTATAATAACTCTTTCTCTTTTCAAATTGTTTCCCTTTATCATGATTTTCTTCATAAGGACATTTAGCAGCATAATGACCAACTCTCCCACAAGTAAAACACTTGAAGGGTAGCTTACCTTTGAATCTTCCAGTACCTGGTTGGAGTCTCCTTACAAAATTTTCTTCTTCTTCTTCTGATATATAACTTGATTCCTTGACAACTTCCTTTTATTTTCCTTTTGCACACGCCTTAAAAGAAACTTCTTTGATTTGAGAGGGACCTCCTTGTCTCATTTCATAAGCAGTCAGAATACCATGTAGTTGAACAATAGTAAGAGTTTGCAGATCTTGCCTTTCTTCAATAGCTGACACTTTTGACTCAAATTTTGAAGTTAAATATCTTAAGACTTTTTCCACCAGAGTAGTATCGGTTATGGTTTCACCAAAACTTGTCATACGATTTACAATATCATCTAGACGTAAAACGAAACTGGCAATACTCTCATCACTATGCATCCTTAAATTTTCATATTCAATTCTGAGGGTTTGGAGTTTTGCACTTTTTACCTTTATATCTCCTTCATAGCTCAGAATGATTTTGTCCCATATTTCTTTCGTTGAATTTAGCTGCATCACTTTAGCAAATTTTGGTTCAGACATGCTTCCTAATAAGACATTGACGGCTTTGGCATTGATTTCATATTTTTTTCTTTCTGCTGCATCAGTAGGAATACTTGCCGGATACTGATAGCCTCCTTCCACGATTGGACATACTTCTTCACCAAGAATTTGCAGATATGCTTTTGTTCGTATCTTCCAGAATAACAGATTATTTCCATTGAATAGAGGTGGCCTTATAGACATTACCCCTTCATGACTTCCCATTTCGACGGATCTCCTTCAAGCGATCAAGCTTCTGCAGAAGGACCTGATCTGAATCCAAATGTTGGGAAAAATACTGAGAGGGGGGGGGGGGGTGAATCAGTATTTAGGACTTACTCAAACTTTGACTTTTTCATTCTCTAAAAAAACACATACGCTACTTTGCTAAAGCCAACTAGCGTATACACGTGGATATCCTTCATAAAACTCGCGTATATACAGAGATCTTATTATGCCATTAATTCTTTACTTAGATCTATGCAACATTCATTCTTCTGATGATTAGATAACATTAAGCATGTGCAGTAATAACAGAATAAACCATCACACATAAGCATCACACAAGAACACCAGGATTTAAGGTGGAAACCCAAGTCGGGAGAAAACCACCGCTGCCATCGTCTCAGTCTTCAATATTTATTATATAAAGAAAAAATGTTACAACCATGTACTGGCACAGACTCATACCAGCACGCAGGCACCCACCTGCAGAAGGCTACAACCTTCTCTCATTTACCAGCCTCTCCTGGAAGGGAGCTACAAGCCCCTGCTCTCGTTTACCAGCCTCTCCTGGAAGGGAGCTACGACCCCCTGCTCTTGTTTACCAGCCACACCTGGAAGGGAGCTACAACCCCCTGACTGAAGGCTACAACCCTCAGCACCACCATGGACCACGTTTCATCAATTTTCATACTAGATCCAATAGCTTCAATAGATCACAACTTGCAGGCCACTTTTCATCATATTTTCAGATTGGACCCACTCCACACATTTAAGCTCAATCACACATCAAACTGAAACTTATACCCTTATCAATTCATTCAATGAATCATCAACTAATCAATCAACAACTTGATCTTTTCTCAACATAGTCAGCAACATAATAAATATTCATAAAACCCAGATCTGTATGAATACATCATAGACAGATAGCAGTAATAGAGCAGAACACATCAGACATTTCATACCACATAATTCAGCAAACCCTAGTTTTCATACGCGCTTTCCTTTCACTGATCCGGCATATATACGTGCTTTCATGTATATAAACCCGTGTCTCTGTCACATATTATCATTAATTTTTCAGCCATACGCTTTCTCTTAACCCACTCAATAAATATACGCTTTCCCCTACTTTTTGCAAACTTGCGTATAGATCTTCAGACATTTTAGGTCAGCACAATTCTTCAGAACAGATGCATAGCTCAGATTTTACCCTTCACTTCAGAAACATGTTCGCCTCATCTCAGATCTAAACATTTCATAAACAGATCTAGAAGATACAAATACATTTCAGATCTAGAGATCCCTCTTCATCATTTTCTTCACTGGTGCATTATGAAATCAGATCTATCATTCAACTATTACCCATTCCATACAGATATACTTCAAAGAGAAGTATTCATTGAAACCCAGACATCTTACTCTCCTTTGCACAATGATTTTCTTCTCCTTATATAGATTTAGTCTTTGTCAATACCATGAGCCAAAACCATACCACTTCCGATGGTATTCCTAGACGGGATCAAATAGACAATCCAACGCTCAATACAATGGGTCAATACCATGGTAGTAACCCGGTTTTACACATTTAGAGTGCATTTGAGCATACACATCTTGGCACGTACTTTTCTGCGTGCATACGCGCCTTCTCCTTAACAAACTTGCGTATGCCTTGTAACATACACTTTTCATCATTGTTCTGGCACATACTGAAGATTGCTTTCTCTGGTCCTTCTGAGCTGCTTGTAGAACATTAGATTTACATCATTAATAAACTCATCAAACATCAAGGAAAACTTCATCAAGTAGGTTTCCATCATCTTCATCAAGTGGGTTGCCATCAAGGACAACACTCTGCATCATATTGCCAACAAATATTCGGGTTACAAGGGTACAACAATAACAATAAGGGGGCTATACTAATAACAATAAGGGACTAAACTAGTAATATAGGGACCTAGCATGCCCCTCTCGTTAAAAAAGGTGTTGTCCTCAACACTTGAGTAGCTTTGGGTGCTTTTGTATAAAATTCTCATCCTCCCATGTCGAATCTTCAATGGGTAAGTTCTTCCACTTTATGAGATACTCTAAAATTGATCGATTTTGTAGTTTTCAAGTTCTTGTTTATGTGACCGCTTCAGGTTCCAATATGATTTTTCCTTCCTCATCAAGTTCTGGCAATATTGTTTGAACTGGCAAAATATAACCTTATTTAAGCATGAAACATGGAAAACTAGATGCACTCGCGAAGAAGGAAGCTCCAATTTGTATGCCATAGTACCAATATTTTGCAAAACCTTGTAAGGACCATAGTACTTTGGCGATAATTTATTATCCTTCTTAGCTTACTTGAGGGACATTTGTTTGTATGGTTGTACCGGTAAAAATACCCAGTCTCCTACATCAAAACTTCTCTCGCTGCGATGTTGATCTGCCTATTGTTTCATTTGATTTTGTGCTAAATTTAGGTTATCCTTTAAGAGTTGGATAACTTCTTGTTGATGTTCGATGTGATCTTCCACTGCTTGAACCTTAGAAATTTCTCTTCAATATGATGTGATGTGTTATCACTCTAGTATTTCTAAAGTTGTGGGATTTTGGTTTTTAGTAAAATAATTCTAGAGGTAACCACAAACCAACTTCAAACTATAGGATCTAGCCTTCCTAAGGTTCAGAGAGGGCTCTCTCTTTAAAATTTAACCTTGTTTTGATTTGTAAATATTAGGCTAGTTATGAGTGTGCAACTTTCGTTTTGGTTTTGGTAGATTTGGTGGGAAAAATCACTTGAAAGGAAGGATAGTAGGAAATATATTTTTCCATTGGGCTATGGAGTCAAAATCAAGAAAACAGGACTGGGATCAAGGAAAAAAGGTCAAATGTTTTCAGGGCAAGACAAATAACCCTTGGAGAACTGGGAAAGCTATTTTTATGAGGTGGTATGATCAGGATAAAGGGCACTTAAAAATCCTTTAATCCAGAAAAGGAAGTAGTAGGAAGAGATCAAACAAGAGGGAGAAATTAAGGGTTACCTACACTGGAAATTAGAGGAAAACATATAAATGATAACTAGTTAAAAACATGGTGCTCTTAACAAATCCTGTAGTAATACTCCTAGTTATACATTTAGATTTATAATAAACATAAATGGATGCATGTAACAAAGAAAGAAAACAATGACAAGTGAAGAAATACTTAACTACAAATAGATCATCACAGGAATCCTGAAGTATGATGCCAATTATTTTGATCCAGCCTACTAACTCAAAATTTGACACACAAAAAGCTTTCAAGTCCAAGAAGAAATGATTATAACAATCCCAACAATTTTTATTCCACACAAAATATTTCTAAAGATGAAGTATTTATACATATTTCTTTACAAAATATCCTAGAATACTTCTAGGAACTATCTTAGGAAAATAAAGTATCTTTACAACAATAATAGAGACAATTGCTTAACAAATCAACAGGCTGCCCTATTTATCCAAAAGAAATAGAAATTGTTTTGAGAATAAGATGCAGCTGGCTGCCTTGGTGTCCTCCTTGCTAGCTCTTAGATAATTTTTGGAATCCGATCTGCCGTGTCTGATACTCTTTATCGGATACTCTTTATTTACTGATACTCTTTAACCATAACCAAAAACTGCTTACTGCTGTAAAAATTATGTTTTTACTGTCAATCAGAAAACAATTTTCTCCTTCTTTCATGTGTCTCTCTTTTATCCTTCACAATAAATCTCTGAGTGACTGCCAATCCTCATTTTTAGGAATTTGTATATTTTTTAATTTCCTGAAGTTCTCATCAGCTTCAGTATATCTAGCAAAGGTTTTCTTGATGACAAAAAAGTTCTTTATCTCATCATGTTGCAAGTAGAATAAGTCTTCAAAACTCTTGAGTAACACTTTTCTAGTTGGAATGCCTTGTCCTTGTGGCTTATTTACCTATTCCTTGGCACATTCTCTTATCTTCTTATCATAGTCATTTTGAGGAATCAGCTTATCATTAATTACCATAATATCAGGCAGTCCTTTTTGCTTCAAATTTGTAAACTTAACCATAAATCTGGTTATGGAAGTATTCATGCTTTCACACTTTTCTTCAAGTTGCCTCATCAGTTTTTTTTTTTAGTAACTTTCCTAATTTCTAGGATAGCTTCAGTTCTATCTGTAATTTTGAGTTCTTCCAACTCCTGTCTATTTTTACTGTTGAGGAAGGTGACCAGACTTACAGCTTGCTCTGGTTTGTCAACCAACTCACTTTGAGTCTTTTGAATTTTTTCTTGGGATGCTAGTAATAACTCTCTATGCTCAAAAATTACCTGAATTGAAGGCCATGCATCATGGATGGCTTCAATGACATTGTTCCAAAGGTGATTTTTGATGTATGATATTTTCTCCTTTAATGTCAATTCCTTTTGCAATTTCTTCAACTCTTCATTAAGTCTGATGGAATTTTGTTCATGTGTCTTTGCATTTATCTCAACTAATTTATTTGACTTCTAAAGATTTTATACTATCTTTGTGTTGATGGGAAAATTTGTCTGTCCAACAACAGGGGATCTCCCCGGTAAAAATTCCTAACTAGACTCTAAACCATTTCGAATAGGGATCCCGTCCAGGGTGTGGGTCCGGCTACCGCTTAATTCTCCTTTCCTTGTGTCTCAATAGGACTCAATGGACCTACAGACACATGCTTATTCGGATGATACAAGACACATGATTGATGAATTAAATGAACATATAACACTATGCGTAGCAAGCTGAAAAATAAAGCATGGGGCCAAAGGAAATGTTGTCAACAACATATCATTAGGGTCATGATTGTACACTATTCTAGTCACCGAAGAAACAATTATTTATGGCAGAAAACCCTTCACTTCCTTAAATGGTATTGGTGATAATATAAATTTCATTAAACAAACTTATTAACATTCATTGAGAAAGTGATATAAACTTAGCACCATTAACACATTTTAGAAAACTATAATGCATAAATGATGTAATTGGAGATGCAGTTTCATTAATCAAAAGATGTTAGAAACTGAAAACAGAATACTCATAGTGTTCACACATCAACCAAAATCAGATCCAAAAATGGAGTTAACACATGCTTGTATTCATACTCAAAAATGTGTAGTCCATCTATAAAATGCTCTATATCTCTTTGAGTCCCAAACAAAAGGTCCTTTTACAATCTCCTGAAGGAAGTATTTATAGAATAAAACTTGCCTTTTAGGCTTCCCTAACTTTTCGTCTTCCTGACCGTTGGATTGCCTCGTGACTTAGGATATTTTGTGACCTGCGACCCCACTGGATTTTGCGACTTGCGACCTCGAGCAATCCGTAACTGCCTCACGACTCAACGAAGGTCTCATAGTCGGGTAGTCACAACAGTTGAAGCCCCCCTCAGATGTGTTGTTTTGCGACCTCGTGACCTCATTGGATTTTGCGACCTACGACCTCTAACAATCTGCGTCCTGTGACCTTTGGGAATTTGCGACCTACGACCCTGTGCAATCTGCAACCTGTGACCCTAGGCGATCTACGACTTGCAACCCTGAGATAATCTGCGACTTGCGACCTTTGGGAATCTGCGACCTGCGACCCTGGGCAATCTGCGACCTGCGACCTTGGGCAATCTGCGACTTGCGACCCTGAGAGAATCCACGACTTGCGACTTAGTCCATTTGCTACTTGTGACCCAGGGGTTTCTTGCGGCCTGTGACCTTGTGAAATTTGTGACTTGCGACCCTGGGCAATCTGCGACCTGCGACCTTGGGCAATCTGCGAATTGCGACCCTGAGAGAATCTGCGACTTGCGACTTGGTCAATTTGCGACCTGCAACCCAGGGGTTACTTGCGGCCCACAACCTTGTGAAATTTGCGACCTGCGACCTTGGGCAATTTGCGACCTTCTCTGGGTTTCGCAGCAAGATTTCTTTTCCTCCATCTCTGTCTCTTGAAAGTGACTAAGCCCCTTTGCAGTTCTTTCATGCTTTTAAAGGATCCACCTTGTCTGCCAGAGAAGACCCTAGCTCTGGCTCTGCGCACCGACCACCTCTACCTGCAAACAACATAACATGGGTCATAGGTCTTAAAAATATTGATGCTAAAGAAAATTTAGTTAGCTGAAGGAATGATTTAGCAAATAATAAACTTAGACCCCTAGGTGGGTTAGTTTGCAATTACCTTTTAGAGGATGATGCCCCTCAAATAATCTATAGGAGCTTATGAGCTTAAATGAAGTACCCAAACAAAATGCCTAATGATCCATGGTGAGAGGGCTCCTAACGAATATACTTAATGCATAGAGAAGTTTCCCATTCGAGTGTATGCATGATGATCCCTCCACACATGGTGTGGATGCGGTGAAAGAATCTCGTCATGATGGTGATAAGGTTCAATGACTATGGGTTGGGTCAAAACCTTGAGGGCTAACCAAGCAGGGGGGCCCGAAATTTTAGATATACCCAAAATTTTGGGTGGTGTTGTAGCGGCTACAACAATTGGCGAACCACTGGTAGAATCCAACATCTCTGTCAACACCCCAACAATAGTCTGAGTCCGGGAAGTGATGTAAGGGAATATTCAACAAGTTCTAAGGGTACCCTTGTATTATTTTGACCTTTTCAGATATGCCCAATCCTTGTGCCTCAGTTAGGTCTCGTTAATCAAAACACATCAAAATGGAAGTTCACTGATGCCTATGGTTGTTTGATGATGTAGCGAGCAGGGCAGCAGGCTTATTATATTCAAAATTTTTAAAATAAGTTTCTGGTGTTGCTCCACTACCAACAGGCCTAGAAAGTACCCCAGCGGAGTCACTTCAAGAAATCACAAACGTTGTTGCGTGTCCAGCAAGCCTGGTTAGTACCCCAGCAGATTCGTTGCGTTACCTCTCTGTGCAGGAAGCCTTTCTCAATCCTTTACCCTTATTTGTTCATGTGCTTGAAGCACTTATTTTATGTGCTCGTGGCACTTATTTTGCATGGGCGGATGAGGGATCCCGACTTATTTTATGGGCAATAAAGGTTGTTTCTTGTTTGACAAAAACTAAAAGATATCCTGATTTGGGTTTGCCCCCATGCCAAGCCTTCACATCCCATCCACCACCCATAGGAAAAACGTGCAAAACAAATCATTAATATGTTTGAGACTATGCTGGGCACAGGGCTCGGGCTACGGGTATAGGCCATTCAAAAACGTTAAGGTTCCCCACAAGAAATTGGCTCGTATCTCCCTGGCTAATGAATTTAAACTCATCATGTTGAGAACGTGACTTCGGTGGCTTGTTCTAAGAGAAGATGCCTTTTGAGGTAGCCTCCGCAACCTCACGCAAACCATAGAGTTATTGTTTCAGCAATCAAGTAGAAAATATCATCATGATTTCGATACATGCAAAGAGGTAAAATAAATCCATTTGGTTTTGAAACCATGCAAAAGAAAGCTAGTTTGGGGCATCGAGGTTTTCAAGACTTTGGTTTTATGAGCGCTCACGTAGTGGTATGCAATGTACAGAAACTCTCACGACTATCTCAACAACTGGTGTAATGATGCGAGGAAGAATGTGTAGAATGTGAAGCAACGGGTGAGACTTTATGACGCAATGCGATGCCATGTGTGAGAAAGATCAACTAGTTACAGGTGGAGAAATAAGGCAAAGCACGTGCAGTGACTATCTAAATAATATGCAACATGCATGCAAGAATAAATGGAAAATTATAATGCCTAAAAATACTGAACGTAAGAAAAGACAGCAAGCATAATTCTAAATCATAAAGCAAAACCTTAGCAAGTAAACCTAATTAATAACTTGGCAAACAAAAATTTATTAGCAGCTCGTAGCTAGCCTAATCCTAAAACCCTAGTTTAACCCAAGAGGTGGTCAGGTTATGTAAAATTAGCTTTCCAGTGCAACCATCACATTAGTTCCCGCCTTGTAAGAACAACCATGTTCACAATCAGAGCTAGCATACAAAATCGTGCACCAACAACAAGGCTTACCTGAAGAGCATGTGGAATAGCAAGAAGGTCATGGCTACTTACCAAATAACGTGCCAGAATGGATTGTGCTAGTCGAATTTCACTTTCATCTTGATACATAGAATCATTTATCAATGACACACACCCATCCACGCACAACCTTAGGCCCAATGGAAGCGGGGAAAAGCATTGCCTATTTGCAATAATATCCATTGGATAAGATTCGTTAAACTAGTCGAGAATCTCATCATGATTTTGAGGATGATCAATTTGGTAGAATGGAAAAAATAGGCGTGAGCCAGGCGAATTTGAGATGCTTCCGAATCCATTTTTAGAAACCTCAATTTCGAAAATCCTTGTTCGAAGTTGTTCCCAGGTTTCGCTGAGGATGTGAGGATACGAATTAACTTTCAGTGAAGGCTGAAATGCCTCACCGTCCTGGACCAACTCTGGGCCTTCGAGCAGGGGGCTTCCAAACTTTGATGGGTTCGTGAGATCAACTGGCGAATGGATGTGATCATCAATTGTAGTGATTGGAAAAATGTCAGTGGTCTTTATATCAATTCGGCCAAATGTTTGCGCACTGACAAACTGCCAATCCAATGTGTCAGATTCTTTAGATTTCCCAAGATGGGGTGAATTGACCGGAATATTTTTAGGCAGGGGAGAGGTTTGCCAAACATCACACGCTTGCGCCTGCATGCAACTGGTACTAGTTGGGCAAAAACCGAAGAAATTAGAGACAATAGATAGTGTTTTTCTCCCAGTGAATAAATTAGGGTAAATCAGTTATTGCATATCTGTTGTTAGGGGATAGCATGATGGGCCCAGAGAAGCATCACTTGAATGGTAGGCTCACCCAGATGAGTTGAATTCTGACACGGTTATGCTAAGAGGCGAGTGATACAAGGGAACCTTCATTTCAGCAACCCTAATTCGCGGGACCCTAGTTGGACTTGTTTGAGGGGTCTCATCAGGATCGTGAGAACTTGAGGTAACAACTAGCAGAGGCTGAATTGCTTCGATTTTCAGATGGGTCCTTGAATCTTCACAAATCGGATCATCAAATTTTGAAGGCTTCATATGGTCAACAAATAGATTCGAATGACAGTCCTCAAAGGCATGGGTGAATATGTTTTTAGATAAGCAATGATCAGTGGAGCCATCGATTTGATCAGGTTGGGTACCTGGCACGTTAGGCTCCCTAGGAGTTAACAACTGAGATGGATCAATAAAAGCGACATATTTATGTTTCCAAGACAGGGAGTCACTCCTATGGCTATTTAAATATTTCGGATGAAGAAGATCAGATCTAAGAGATTCATTAATTTTGTGACATGATTGTGAAAAACCCCCCGCGTACTTTTGATTGTCGCCAATACCAGCACAAGAAAATTTTTAATGACTTGAAGAAATTACTGGTGTGGCAGGCTCATGTAAAAAATCAGAGAATAATGGATGAAACGATTTAGATGCGGGGGTATCGACCGTGCAAGGACTTTCATCTCGCACATCGATGTCATCCGGAGTGAACAATGGTCTTGCATGCCTAGGACTGTCTAATGATTTTGTAAAGTCAACTTTATCCGGGACAAGAGCCAACTTATTATTAGCATGTGAATAAGATTTAGGATTGTGTCTAGGGAAACATTTAGTGGACTCGAGATAGGTTTCATGAATCGGGAGAGATAATGGGCCACTATGGTTTTCAAGCTCTGATTCAACACGGTGCATGAAATATTGAGAGGTGGCACAATAGGTTTTATCTTCTTGCACACGTCTATCATTGCTTAGAACTTTCGAGGTCACAACTCCACTGCACGATAATTCAGGAGGATGAACAGGAATATAAAAAAAAGTAATACTCTCCTTGGAGGCCTGAATGTGGTCTGGACTCGGGGAGATGGACAAGGAAACATTAGGGACAAATTCTGAACAGCTGGCAACTTGCGAGTCGTCATAGCGAACACTAGGATCATACTGGGTTGCTAATTAAAATTTTTCAAGGGAAACGAGAATCACATACCTGAAATGTTCACTTGAAAATTTCCAATCAACATCCTTTTCAGGGAACTCAAAACAATAATGAAAAAATCTGATGAAGAATTCATCTAGAGGTTCCTACGGTTCCATTCTGATGTCATTTAACTTTGTTAACACATTCTGAAAATCGTACCTGTGAAAAGCTTGTTGTAATTCACCAACGAGCTGCTCGTACGAATGGATAGAAGCTTCCGGCAACGTGTGGAACCATTGCTTAACGCGACCTTCGAGAGTGAGGGAGAAAAGCATACAATTCAACCCTTTAGTGTCAATTTCGTAACACTCACAAAAGTCACAAAAATCTAAAAGGTGTTGGTTATGGAAACTCCGTTTGCACCATCGAATTTTAACTGGGACAAGTGATACATAAGTTCATCGGGGATTGAGCATCGAGGCTCATAGAAATCCAACAAACATCTGGGGGGAATGATTTGGGGACGAGCCATTACAAATATGAGATTAACTGTAGGCTCTAAGGGCTCGGCTTGTCATCAGGCCCTCCTACTAGCGCCAATTCTGTTGGTGGGAAAATCTGTCTGACCAACAACAAGGGATCTCCTGGTAAAAAGTCCCAACTAGACTCTAAACCGTTTGGAATAGGGATCCCATTCGGGGTGTGGGTCCGGCTACCACTTAATTCTCCTTTCCTTGGGTCTCAATAGGACTCAATGGAACTATGGACACACGCTTATTCGGATGATACAAGACACATTATTGATGAATTAAATGAACATATAACACTATGCGTAGCAAGCTGAAAAATAAAGCATGGGGCCAAAGGAAATGTTGTCAACATCATATCATTAGGGTCATGCTTGTACGTTGTTCTAGCCACCGAAGAAACAATTCTTTATGGCAGAAAACCCTTCACTTCCTTAAATGGTTTTGGTGATAATATAAATGTCAGTAAACAAAGTTATTAACATTTATTGAGAAAGGGAAATAAAATTAGCACCATTAAAACATTTTAGAAAACAATAATGCATAAATGATGTAATTTGAGACACAGTTTCATTAATCAAAAGATGTTAGAAACTAAAAATAGAATACTCATAGTGTTCACACATTGACCAACATCAGATCCAAAAATGGAGTTAACACATGCTTGTATTCATACTAAAAAATGTGTAGTTCGTTTATACAATACTCTATATCTATTTGAGTCCCAAACAAAAGGTCCTTTTACAATCTCCTGAAGGAAGTATTTATAGAACAAAACTCGCCTTTTGGGCTTCCCTAACTTTTCTTCTTCCTGACTGTTGGGCTGCCTCGCGACTTAGAATATTTTGCAACCCGTGACCTCAGCCACTGTTGCGACCTGCAACCCCACTGGATTTTGCGACTTGCGACCTCGAGCAATCCATGACCGCCTCACAACTTGGCGAAGGTCACCTAGTCAGGTAGTCGCAACAGTTGAAGCCTCCCTCGGATGTGCTATTTTGCGACCTCGCGACCTCATTGGATTTTGCGACCTGCGACCTCTAACAATCTGCGACCTGCAACCTTTCAGAATTTGTGACCTGTGACCCTTGGCAATCTGTGACCTACGACCCTGGGCAATCTGTGACTTGCGACCCTCAGAGAATCTGCGACTTGTGACCTGCGACATTGGGCAATTGATGACTTGTGACCTTGAGAGAATCTGCGACCTGCGACTTGGTCCATTTGGGACCTGCGACCCAGGGGTTACTTACGGCCTGCGAACTTGTGAAATTTGCTACTTGCAACCCCAGGCAATCTGTGACCTTTGACCTTGGGCAATCTGCCACTTGCGACCCTGAGAGAATCTGCGACTTGTGACTTGGTCCATTTGCGACCTGTGACCCAGGGGTTACTTGCGGCCTGCGACCTTGTGAAATTTGTGACTTGCGACCTCCGGCAATTTGTGACCTTGCCTGGGTTTCACAATAAGATTTATTTTCCTCCATCTCTGTCTCGTGAAAGTGACTAAGTCCCTTCACAGTTCTTTCAAGCTTTGAAAGGATCCACCTTGTCTGCCAGAGAAGACCCTAGCTTTGGCTCTGTGCACCGACCACCTCTACCTACAAACAACGTAACATGGGTCATAAGTCTTCAAAATATTGATGCTAAAACACATTTGGTTAGCTGAAGGAATGATTTAGCAAATAATAAACTTAGACCCCTGGGTGGGTTAGTTTGCAGTTACCTTTTAGAGGATGATGCCCCTCAAATAATCTACATGAGCTTATGAGCTTAAATGAAGTACCCAAACAAAATTCCTAATGATCCATGGTGAGAGGGCTTCTAACAAATATACTTAATGCACAGAGAAGTTTCCCATTAGAGTGTATGCATGATGATCCCTCCACACATGGTGTGGCTGCGGCGAAAGAATCTCTTCATGATGGTGATAAGGTTCAATGACTATGGGCCGGGTAAAAACATTGAGGTCTAAGTGAGCAGGGGGGACCCGAAATTTTAGATATACCCAAAATGTTGGGTGGCATTGTAGCGGCTACAACACTTTTTCAATCTATTAATCTCATTTGTCTCTAAAGACATTTCTTCCATTTCTTTCACTATTTTGCTGGCATCATCTATAGGTTGTACTACTGTTGTAGATGATTTAGTAGCTGAAGTTGTGGAAGAAGTCATTGGCACTACAGTAGCCAGTGGTTCTTTGGGTGCCAAATTTTCAACTAAAGTTGAAGGCACTGCTGCAGTGATAACTGGAATAACTATAGGAATTTATGGTTCTTTTACTGTTTCTTTTTCTTGGACAAGTTTTTCCATCTGTATTTCCATCTCTTTAACTTGAGCTGTCAACTAAAGAATTAAATTCATCATGTTATCTTTTTCACTCTGTTCCTGTATGAATTATTTTGTTTGAGGATGTTCACTTTGAGGAAGTTTGAGTTGTTTCCTCAAGGCTGCTATATATTCATTTTTCTTCTTTACCAATAATTTTTCTACTTTGATATTAGCAGGGTCATATCCCACTTATAACACTAGTTCTTCTAAGGCTTTTATCCTTAGATCCTTGGCATACAATGAGGCTTTTTCCATCTTCATTTGATCTTGCATGTTGGAGATGGTGTTTTGGAGCTTCTAAGCACTCATGGCTTTATTTGTGACAATAGAATATAACATTTCTAAGGTTTGTCTATGGAACTCAATTTGATCAAGAGCATGGATTTTATCTGTCTGGACTTCCAAATCAACCTTCTTATAATCAGCCACTATTTTTGGATATTTGACTGTGGGTTGCAACACTGACATGATTAACGTTTGATTAGAATAATCATATGTAGAAAGGAGCCTATTATGTACACTTGGAGTCTGTTTGAGATATTGAGAATAAATAGTATTCTTTATCTCTTCATTCTTTAGTTTAATCTGCTTATATTTCTCTTTCATATCCAAATCCTTTTCCTCAACTGCCTATGAGGAAGAGGCTTCCATGGTTTGTTGTCTTTCCATCAAATGTGTATCTTCATTATTGATTTCTTCATTATGATTTTTAGTATTTGGCTCATTGATAATCACAGTAGCAACATTTGTCTCTGGAAAATCTGTATTGGTATTTAAAGGCTCTGTTTCTTCTACATCAATTGTCACTTTTCCTTTACCTGCTAAATCTAATTTGGGCCTTTTGTTATATATGAGCTTGAACTTGGTTTTAGTTGTAGTTTCTGCCACATAGGCTCCCTCTTCCCTTACTCTTTCAATGGAATTTTCTGGCTGATTTGTATTCTCTAAGGTATGACTAGTATTACCTTTGTTCACTGCATATATTAAAGTGTTTTCAGTCCATTCAATCTGATTTGCAAACTTTTCTATTTTTGGTTTAGCTTCATGGATGAAGGGTGTTGACTTTCCCTTAACCCTTAGCTTACTCAAGATCCCTTGTGGATCATAATTCCAAGGGAAACTCTCTTCAAATTTATATTCCAATAATTGATTTGCTACTTCTTGTTCTGCATCCCTATGATTGCATATGAATGGCCCTATCTGATTCTTTAGCTTGAATTGTGTCTTCTTCTTAGCTGCCATGAATTTTATGGAATCAGAGTTTAGGATCTGCCTAATATACTCCAAGGCAAAGATACTCATTAAAGGATGTTTGGGTAACTTGTAAGGTAATAAGTTTGACCCAAATACTCTAATTTCAGGATATTTTTCATACAAATACCAGTCACCAACCTTACTCTACTCTGACAGCTGCAATATCATTTTCATTTCTTCATTTATTCTTGAATGCTCTGTTTTGGTTAAAATTTTGATCACTGGAGGTAAAAATAACTCTAAAATTTCTGAATAACTGAAATATATGCATTCTTTCCTGAGCAATGATGTCCAAAAAATGACAAATAGAGAATTTCCCTCTATGTCAAGTTTTTGGAGAGTAACTGGAAAATTATCTGATTAGAAGTATAGAAACATATGGAAAAGGTAGGAGGTGTATCTAAACACTCCCTCAATCTGAAAATTATTCAATTGATAATGAATACTATCAGCAATGAAGCCAGCATAAGAAAATATTACTGATGGGGGTTGGCCTTGGGAGAAAGTGGATGTTGTGAAACCAGCTCCAAAAATATAAGAAAAGGGATATCAACGCCTTAGAAATAAGCCACTTCGAGGGGGAAACCTCCAATACATTACATGAATGAACAATTATTGGATGATACAAATGACCAAAACCTCCTTCTATATATAGGAGTCCATGGGGCCATAATATAATCCTAGTGGGGCCACAATGTAATCCTAGCTGACCTAACAATAATTATGTAAGGGCACAATAATAAAAATATGGGGGTTACAGGGGTACAACAATAACAATAAGGGGGGATACACTAACATAATAAGGTTCTACACTATTAATATAGGGACTTAACATGCCCCTCTCCTTCAAACAAGTGTTGTCCTCAACGCTTGATTATTTTTTGACGCTTTTATATAAAATTCTCATCCTCCCATGTGGAATCTTCTACAAGAAAGTTCTTCCACTTGTTGAGATACTCTGAAATTGATCATACTTGTCGAGTTCTTGTTTCCGTGACTACTTCAGACTTTTTTTTGATGTGATGTTGATCTTCTTGTTGTTTCATTAGATTCTGCACCAAAGTTAGGTTATGCTTTGAGAGTTGGAGAACTTGTTGTCGATGCTCGATGTGATATTCCACTAATTTATCATCCATATTAGCTATTATTTGATCCTTTAGACCATCCAAATTAGCCTTCATTTCTACTTTTAAACCATCTATGTCATCTTCGGTTGCTCTTCGTAAGATCTAAATTTGTTGCACTCGGTACCGTAATTTTAACATCTCATACTGCAATTATTCCTCTTCATGCGTCATAGTATAGATTTTTGAGGGCTTAATGAGTATGGAATTATTTTTTGGACGAATTTTAGAAACCAATACTGATATCTATTCTACAATATTCCCTTGGAATCAATTCAACTTGATTCTTCAAACAATACATGCAATTCGGGAAAAAAAATACACACCTTTTACTTGCTTTTGAGAAGCTCGATATTGAATTGAATTATCTTTGTGATTTCAGATCTTAAATATCTCAAATTCAGCCCTATGGTAGCCCTCGAAATCCTCTTTCAAATGCCATAGGTCTAACCTTCTTTGGACTCTTCAAGCCAAAGTTATGTCCAGTCTCCCACAACGACCTAATTATGCACTGGTTCAGTAGAGCGAACTTGTACGACTTGCCACGTGTCACTGTTTGCTCATTTGGCTCTAAAATTTATGGACAAGAAACTACAGTCTGTGTACTTCCAGTCACTTTTCACATAATTCCAATCCTATGCTCAGAGAAAGAGTTATGAAGATTTTCCCACGATCACCTCTTTGAGATGAAATTCGGGAGCCTGAAAAAGACCTAACTTCCACAGATCATATCTCCAAAAATATTGCGGACCAAGCCCTAAAATTTTGCGACGATGTTCCTCAGTATCATGGCTTTGTGCTCTAAATATTTTAGCTTCTAAACCTTTGTAGAAAAAAAATTATAGCGAAAATTCCGCGATGACCTTTTTAAGTGAAATTTAGCAACCTACAAAAAGCCCTACCTTCCACAAATCATATCTCCGAAAATATTGTGAACGAAGCTCTAAAAATTTGTAACACTATTCCTCAGGATTTCTACTTCGCACTCTAAAAAATTCAGCTTCTAAACCTTCGTAGAAAAAATGTTATAGCGAAAATTCCACGATGACCTATTTGGTGCAGTGAAACCCTATAATCCAAAGCTCTGATACCAAATGTTGTGAAACCAGCTCCAAAAATAGAAGAAAAGGGATATCAATGCCTTAGAAATAAGCCACTTCGAGGGGGAAATCTCCAATACATTACATGAATGAACAATTCTTGGATGATACAAATGACCAAAACCTCCTTCTATATATAGGAGTCCATGGGGCCACAATATAATCCTAGTGGGGCCATAATGTAATCCTATCCGACCTAACAATAATAATGTAAGGGCACAACAATAACAATATGGGGGTTACAGTGGTACAAAAATAACAATAATGGGGGATACACTAACATAATAAGGGACTACACTATTAATATAGGGAATTAACAGTGGACAAGAATCCCAAGATGGACTCATTTGTTTGTTCATCAGTAAAATATCCAAGGATGAAGGAAAGCATGGGAATCACATGTCTTGAACCTTCAGGGAATTTAGCAGTAGAATATGGGGGATTTAGCTTAGGAATTTCTGCATGCATAGGCATAAATGTCTGAAAAATCATGAACCTTTTGGGGAAATCTAGGCCAATATATAGCTTGGTGAGGGCCTCTATAGACAAAGGGACTACTTGGGGGTCAGGCTGAAGCTGCAACATCTGGTTAATTGATTATGTAGTAATGGTAAAAAGCACATCTTTATTGGCATTTACAATGGCTCTTTGTTTAGGAACATAATATTGATGACACAATATAATGACCTCCTCACATGGGTGAGTTAATGGGACAACATATTTGGGCAAATGAGATTCCCAAATATGGACCTCTTCTTCATTATATAATGACTTTTCATAGCACCAATTATGGATATCTGGCAGGTTAAATTCAACAATGGGATCTGCTATCTTCTAATTAGTATCAGCTAGTTGGATGTGTTCAATATCAATGACTGAGGTTGCAAAGGATTGACAACAATAGCAATATTTGAAGTCATGATAGGGGTAGGTTTAGGTACTTTGGAATCTTCAGGCTTGCTTGTACTCTGGTTCTTAGGAAATTTGATCTACTTCTGCAAGTTTAGACAGTTTGCAGAAGCAAGTTACTTTAGTAGAGGGTTTATTGGACAAATTTGGCAAAGTATAGCTTTTTTCTTTGGGCTTTCTTTTCAATTTGGTCTGTGAAAGAGTTTTATAGGATTTTTACTAGTTTAAGACAAGAAACAAGGGTTTTTAAAGTATTTTAATGGAAAATTGGGCTAAACCTCTTTTGAAAAGGGTCATAGAGGCTTAGGATACTTGTAGACGTTTTCTGGTTTGATTTCGAGCTTGAAAAAGTTCATCAAAGTGTGAAAAACTCACAAAATTGTTGAAAAACTATGCGCAATAGAGAAAGAGGGTTTCTAGGAAAAAATTGACAGGGTCTGTCCTGTTTTTGGGGCTTTTTAACAGTTTCTTTTAATCGATTTTTAAATTCTAAGTATGCTTTTGTTCTTAAAATATCTTTCAAATCATTTGTTGGTTCAATTTTTAGAAAAATACCTATTGTAATGCAGGTATTTGGATTTGGAAGAGTTTCAGATATTTATGAATGATTTGGTGGCTTCTGTAGCTTTACTGGAGCAATGTGCAACTCCTTGACAATATTCAAAGGTTACAGGGTAAATCTTGCAGGTTTCAGGTGTAGAAATGGCTTAAAAAGGCTTAAAAAGGATGCTTTTATAGTCAGGAAGGTGCAAGCATAGGTTAAATGCAGAAGAGAAAAGAATGAATTTGATTTCACAGGTTTAATATACATTTAGGTTATATTACTTCGGCAAGAAGGGTGGTTTTAGGATTTCAATAGATCAAAACAACCAGTGGATATCACACGGCAATTTGGTGGTAAGCGGTTTTGGGCTTAACCCACTTGATCGAATAAGAAATGTCCACGTGGAGGAGAGAGGAATTTGTAATACCACCCATTTCAAACAGAAATCGAGCGGGGGTGATTGTGCTACTTTTACCCGATATTGTATTCTCGTCGTTGGATCTAGGGGATCAGTGCGAACGGTCACGATTGATTTGGAGTTGAATTCGAATGGGAGTGGGGCCAGGGTGTTTACATATGTGGCGGGATATGAGTTTAAACATTATAACAAAGGTGCTTGAACAAGGTTTTTAAACCTTAAGCTTTGTATAATATGTGGCGGGTTAAACTTTAGACTTTATTAAATAAACGTTGATCAAAGTCTAAATTTTAGGTTTAATGTATTAAATTTAAACCTTTGAAAATGTTTAAATCACACATATTCATTCTGGTTAATAGTTATATAGTCTTCGAACATTTTGACATATGCTTGAATACTATAAGGGCGGGTTTAGTTTCTATAGATATGTTTAGACCAATGGGTTTGTTAGAGCGGGGATTTTATATTTCGCATGTGGGATATAAAACTTTGGTCTAAACTTTAAAATAGTGGGTTTTGTGGATTTATTTAAATATAAGGGAATTAATATATACGGGTAGGTGTAATTAGGGATTTAATACACTAAGTTAGGTGTTAATATGAAAAAAGGGTAGTAAAATACAAACAAAGCACATGCTACCTCTAAGTAAAGTATAAAAATAAAGCATTGCTCATCTTTGTTGTATTACTTCACTTATACTTAGGATAAATGCTTTTTGAGGGTTTTATGAATGATTTTGAAGGGAATGAAGTTAATTATTTTAGGGTTTCAATTTTACTAAGTAAAAATGTATTTCTACTTAGGAAAAAGGGATTATAATGTATGAATGAAGGACAAATGTTGATGAATGAATATTTAAGGTAGGAATTCAATATTTTTAACTTACTAGTCATCGAGACCTAGGTCGGTCCTGACAAAAGTCAGAGAAATGCTCTGAGCATTTTTTACTGATAGTTTAGAACACTGAATACTTGTAGGGGAGTGGAAATTAGTGATTTTTTCCTGATGATGCTTTATTACATGATTGCTCAACTTCTTTCTACCTACCCAACTTTATTTCTAACATTTTTCTTCATTTTTGTAGGTGCATTTAGGCTTGCAACCTTTAAAACATTTTTCTTTCAAAGCATAAAATAGTCTAAATCTATCTTATTTCATTCGAGGGCTCAGATTAAACTGTTGATCTCCTCATTATTCTCTACCTATCTACTGATTTTCCAAGTTTAAACTATTTGACAAATCTTTATTCTCTATCTAGAACATGAAATTTGAAAGCATGAAAAGTTAAGATTAAACTGTTTAACTGGTCATGGATTGTGTCATTTATTGACACTCTGTACATAATCATTATTCTTGCAGTAAAATTAAAAGTAGTGGCATTTTGATTTGCTCACTTTCAGGTCTGATTTCTCTTTTTTCTTTTGGGGTCTATATTTTTCTAAGTCCTTTTATTTTTCTTTTAGGACATTTTACCCTCTTTTTGGCTTTTTATTATTTTTCATTTTTTCAAAATATGGGAAAAAAACTTGAAGAAAGCAAGGTATGTACATATTTACAAGACTCTCAAAGTCAATTCAAAAATTTATGAACACTATTTTTATAGGACCCTAACAGTGGCTCCACATGGGGATGAAATTTCCTGGTGAAATATCAAGAACTATAAGACTAGTAGCCTTTGGAATTTGACTGTGAGAACTCTGTAAATGTTTTATGATATCTGCAATTTATTTATACTTATGATATTTACCTCTCAAATCTCAAGGCCTTCTCTCTGGGCTTCAACTTTGTTATGGAAACATCCAATCGAATCTAAACTCTACAATGTATATGTACAATGATCAAAGTGAATAAAAACTAACTATTTGTTAACTCAGGAGAGTAGTAGTGCTTCAACATTTTGCCATTTACTGCTCCTAATTGTAGATTTGTTCCATCCATTTCTTTCAAAAAGAAAGCATTATTACCTTTATATCTATAAATCACATAAGGTCCTTTCCATAGAAAATAAAATTTTCCATGTTTACCTTTGTCTTCTCTTCTGGAATCCCACTTTAACTCTTTATCTACAATATAGAAATCATTCTCTTTAGTCTTTTTATCAAAAACAAATTTGATCTTATCCTGAATGACTTGAGATTTGATATAAAATTCTTCCCTTGTTTGTTGCAAGTGAATTGTTTGATTTATCCTTCTTTGAATGTCATTTGTTTCAACTTGTAACTCTTGGATAATTTTCATCACTGGTACACCTAGGGAGGATGGAAAAACAACATCCATTCCATAAACAAGTTGGTAATGGGAAGTACCAATGGATTTTTTAGTAGTAAGTCTATATGCCCATAAGGCATTGACTAACTTCTTATTCCAAGTATTTTTATTGTCTTCAAGTAACTTTTTGATGATGTTTACAAGGCTCTGGTTTGAAGATTCAGCTAGGCCATTACCTTGGTGGTAATATGCAGTAGAATGACCTAAGGTAATATGGTATTTGTGGCAAAATTCAATCATTTTCTTGGATTTGAATGCTGCTGCATTGTCAGTAATTATCTTTTGGGGACATCCAAATCTTGAAAGAATGTTACTTTCTAGGAAGGAAATAATGACAGTATATGTGGCTTGTCTAGAGGGTATGGCTTGAATCCACTTGGTAAAATAATCAGTGGCTGTCAAAATCCACTTATGTTGGCCTGAAGAAGGAGGGTGAATTTCACCAATGAAGTCTAAACCCCATTGTTGAAATGGAATTTCAGTTGAAATAGGCTTTAATGGTAGGGGTAATAATTTCTTCTTACCCTAAAAAATTTGGCACTTATGACATGAGGTTACATACATTTTAACATCAGCACGCAAATTAGGCCAATAAAAACTAGCTCTCACGATCTTATCTGCAGTAGTTTTCCAGTATAGGTGTCCTCCACAGTCACCTGCATGAAATTCTTCAAGTATTTTGTCAAATTCTTCATTTAATAAACAATTTAATAAAATCCCACTATGATCTCTCCAAAAAAGTACATTGTCTAAAATACAAAATCTTACTACCTTTAGTTTTAAAAAATTGGCTTTGGTTCTTGACAATCCAGGAGGAGCTTTAAGTTTAGGAGTACAAATATGATATTTGTATACCAAGGTGAGTCTAAGAAGGCTTCAATGATCATTAGAGTCATCATCTCTTCCTGATCATCTACTTCGGCAATAAAATTTATGTCTAGGGAATTGCAATTAGATTTAACCATAAGTCATGATAATCCTTGACCTTTGATGAGTTTTGTGGGTTTTATCTCTATGTCATATTCTAATAGTGGCAATCCACTTACTTATTCTTCCATCAGGACCATCCTGAGTAAGAATGTCTTTTACTACAGAATTTGGGACATAGGCAATGATATGAGAGTAGAGAATATAAACTATGAAGTTTTTAATGGCCTTTACCAAAGCTAAGGCTTGTTTTTCCATAATTTTGTACTTCAAAGGGGCATCTCTAAGGGTCTTACTAAAGAAAGCTATGGGCTGTTCAAATTCTTGGTCATTTTTCTGCAATAAAACTGCAACAATGGTATGTTCTGAAGCAAATGAAAAAATTATGAAATCTTTCTTAAAGTCAGGACTTATTAGGGCTGGAGTTTTGGTTAAGGCTTGTTTGATGGAGTCAAATGAATGTTTAGCCTCAATATTCCATTTAAGAACTGAATCTTTTTTAAGCATTTTATTTAGTTCTCTAATTATCTTTGCTAAATTGGATATCAATCTTCTTAAATAAATTAAACTTACCTAGAAAAGCTTCCAACTCTTTGATGTTTCTTGGTGGACTAATGTTAAGAATTTCTTATATCCTAGCAGGATCTATTCTAATTCTTTCTTTAGAAATTATGTGTCCAAGTAACTTGCCTTCTTATAATCCAAATAAACGTTTCTTAGGGTTTAAAGAGATGCCAAATTTCCTTCATTTAATAAAAACTTGTCTCAAATGATCCAAGTGTTCATTATCAATTTTGGAAAGCCCAGTAATTTCATCTAAGTAAATTACTAAGAAATCATGTATTTCCTTAGCAAAGGCTATATCCATAGCCCTTTGAAAGGTTTCTCCTGCATTCATTAGACCAAAAAGAATTTTTACATACATAAAAGTGCCCCAAGGAGTAGTAAATGTTGTTTTGGCTTGATCTTCTTTTGGACTAAAATCTGGTTGTATCATGAAAAACCATCTAAAAGTGACATCCTAGAAGAGCCAACTACCCTTTGTAATACATGATCCATTTTAGGTAAAGGGTAATTATCTTTAAATGACACTTTGTTTAGATTCCTAAAGTCAACACATAATCTAATCTCTCCTGTTTTATTTCTTGTTGGAACTAGGTTGGAAACCCAATCAGAATATCTGATTGGTGCAATTATCTGTGCATCATACAATCTTTTCACTTATTTTTCTATCAAAGGTAATAAAACAGGGTTAATTCTTCTCAACTTTTGTTTAAATGGCTTTTGGTCTTCTTTTATTGGAATTTTATGTTGGATTATGCTGGTATCATAGGATTTGAGATCCTCATAACTCGAAGCAAAAACATCTTGATATTCCTTTAAAAGAGTAATATATATATATATATATATATATATTGAGGTGATGTTTTGGAAAGTTTGATTATTTTGGGTTTTAACTCTGTACCAATATTGCATTCTTCTACATCATATCTAACTGGCTCCATTTTTGGTTTTCTAGCTACATCATTTGAGTTAAAAAGATCTTCTAAGGGAGTTAAACCTTTGGGTAAGAAATTATCCTTAAGATTCAATATTTCTTCTTCATCATCAATAATTTCTTCAATCTCTACTTTCTCTAAGATATCTATATCTGATTGACTAAATCTAGTTGGTTTAGCAAACTTTATTCTATTTACATCTAAGTTATTCAAATCTATTTCAAAATCTAAAACTTGATTTATAGTACAATCTATGTCTATCTTATAGTTCTAAAATTCACCTTCATTGTTCATAAACTTGTAAATATGTTCATCCTGAGAAAAAAAATTCCAATACTTGAGGTTATTTGGAATTATTAGCCTATGATTGACTTCAGCAGTATATTTGTGATTAGGTTGGAATGGTAAATTGCATGTACTAGCAAAGGTTGCTAGACAGTGAGCCTGTATATATTTTTTTCTAGGTATAACAACAAATTTACATTCCAATAAATCATAAGTTAAATCTATCACAGTGTCTCTGTATCTGCTTAGTCTAGGATTGTAAACATAATATACTCCATTTACTTGTTTTATGATCAACTCTGAATCTCCCATGATTAGTATTCTTTTGCCACCCGAGTTCCTAATAATTTGGAGTCCTAGAATGAGGGCTTCATACTCAGCGATATTATTGGTACATTTGAAATTGAGCCTGAAAGCATGGCCTTTTGAGTGATTAGTCTCCATATTGGTTATCTAAACTCCTGCTCCTGCTCGTAATTTATTTACTGAACCATCAAAGTCTAAATGCCATAGAGATTCATGAAAGATATTATCATTGTTTGGTGCTTTATTTTTCTCTATTAGTTCAGTTTGGATTTCATTAGTTTCGGAGTTACATAAGATAAAAGAATCAAGGTCAGTTGGTGTAGAGTAAATTGGGTAATTTATAGATCTTTACGCACTACTGACCATGTAATTCATCAATGTTTCCCTATATAACTTTTTAGGCTGGCCAAAAAATGATATAGTAGCATAAGACATGTCCAATTGTAGAGATCCCTGTAACTTTTCTCCCCATGAGCGAGAAAGTAACATTCCATATTTAGGTGGGATATCAGCTACTACAATGTCCATTAATATACTCTTACTAGGACATTGAACTAGTGTTACACACAAATATTTGATTAAACCTAGGCACTTAACTTTACTTGAATCAAATGAAAAAAAATAATTTGTAGGACCTTGTAATTTCTAGATTGAGAGTTTCCATTATGGCTTTAGGCATTAGATTATGGGAAGCTCCTCAATCTAGCATGGCATTGTGTAAGATTTGATGATGAATGGTGAGACTGATCTAAAATGGAGGAACTGCTCCATATGCATGTTTTCCATTCACATCTGGGCCAAAAATCAACTCTGGCTAATCATCATTTAGATGTATGGAATCTTCTCCATCATTCATGTTTAATGTTTCAGTTATGGTTGATTTATACAAGTCATGTTTTACCAATTCTTTCATAGGAATTGGTATTTTCATCTTTGCAATTTCATATTGTATGTTGAATGTAGGTTGAGATTTACTGATTTGAATCAATTCTTCCTTAGTAACTGTAGTTTGTGTTGGTTTATCTTGTTTTTCTACAGTTATGTTTTCATTTTCAAGAGGTTTGACAGTCTCTGTTTGAGTTTCTTGTGTTTTACTGCTCCTAGCTTTCTTTTCAGGGATTTTTTGTGAAGCAGTAGATGTTCTTTCAAACTTAGAATTATCAGTAGGTGTTTTTGAAGTAGCAGTTTTTGGATCTATTGATTTAGGGTCAGCAGAGGGTATTTTAGGATCTAAATTTGTTGTTTTAACAGAATTAGAAGCTTTAGCAGCAGTAGATTTCTATGAATCTTTTGTAGCTTGATAAAATTCATCAGTAATATCAACAATTTTAGGGCTCTATGCATTTTTAGGACTAGAAATGTTTTGGGAAGAACTAGATTTTTGCTTATTTTCCCTTGGGAGAATTTGTAGAACTTTTGTTCTCGGAGCTTCTACTGTTTTATTATTCTGAGTTTGGGAAGTTTTCTTGGTAGAAGACTCATGGAATTTCTTATTTCTAAGGTTATATTTACTGTGTATTTCATTTATAGCATAATCATAACCTTGTTTATAATCAAAGGATTCACTTGAATCTAATTTGAGTTGTTGGAGTTCAAATAATTCCCGATCTTCCTGAGTGAGAAAGATAGTATCATTATCATCTATTCCCATTAGATTTATTGCATCCTCATCATCATCATTATTCTGAGAACTTTCATCATATTTCTCTTGGAAGGGGGGCCTTATTGTTTGGTTTGGGGCTATTTCTTTTGCTTTTCCTAAATTTGTGTTTTTTCTAAAATTGAGATTTTTAATTTGTTGTTGGTTATCCCACTAAGGTCTCCTCTCTATGTTGTCTAATTTATCCATCATCTTGTCTAAAGTTTTAGCTAACATGTCTATTTTTTAGTCTGAATTGGAATTTTCTTCTTTAATGGTCACTCTTCTCTCTTTTCTTAGTCTAGCTTTTCTGGATAAAATGTTTACTTCTACACTAACAACATTTGTTTGCATTCTTTCTAAGGTTTCTACATTTCTTTCCCTCAATTGATAAACCATGTCCATGTCAAATCCATCAGGGAATTTGAGTAAGACATTATCATGGGTGGGTTTGATATTTGTAGGGATGGAATTGTAAACATTGTTATATCTAGTGCAGTAGTCTTGGACTAACTCATTTGGAGCTTTTCTCATGGCATCAAATCCAGACAATATCTGGAGTGGATTCATTTTATTTTCCCATTTATTTAAAAACAATATATGAAATACAACTAAATCAGTTACACTACCAGCAACAAGACCTCTAAACCACTTCTTAACTTCTCCAGTCAATGTTTGTGCAAATAACCTCATTTGAACATCAGAATCATCAATCTCATGGAGCTCAAAGAAATCTGACATTTTATTTATGTGTTGTTGAGCTGTATAATGAGTAGTGGCGTCAAACTGTGGAATCTTACTCTGATAGTCTTGAGGCATGTCATCAAGCTGTTGTGGTAAGACTAGGGGAACATACCTTGCAGCCATAGCTTGAAGTTTAGCTTGGTTAGGAGGTAAAGTAGAAGTGCTTGGGGCTGTGCTGGAAATGATAGTTGATGAACTAAAAGTTGTAGTTGAAATGCTAGGAAATGAAATTGGAATGTATATGGAACTACTAGGGAATGAGGATGATGTGTGTAAAAAATCAAAAGGTGAGCTAATGGGTATAGTCGATGAAGTGAGTGGTGGAAATAGTACTCTAGGCTGTAAAGGTAATTTAGGGATAAATAGATCTGTAGATGAGTTGGTAGTGGAAGTTATATATGATGTAACAACATACAGAGATGAATCTTTAGCTAGTATTATTGTGGTATGTAACTGAGAAATTGGAGGTTTGTTTGCGTAGGTCAATAATTGAGCTAATTCAATAGCTTCATCATTATCTTTTAGAATAGTAACATTAATTTCTTCAATTTTAGTCTGATCTTGAACTTTCTTTGATTTAGAATTTATTGTAATATTTTTATGTTTTTTATTCAAGAATGAAATGAAAACAGGGTCTAAAGCAACAATTTTCAAATCACTTTCAGATTTACTTCTAAATAAAGAATGCTCAAATTCCAGATCAAAATCAATATCTTGTAGACTTACTAACTCTTGTGGTAATGAATTGACATTTTTTTAATGATACTTCAGCGTCTAAATCTTCTAACTGTTTTTTCTTTTTACCAATTCAGTCTGGGTTGTCTACTATAACAACAGGTTTAGGTTGTCTACTATAAAATTTCCTTACTGTTTTCAATTCCCACAACTTATAAAAGCAATCTTAAAGTAAAAGGATGAATAAAAGATTTCCTTTAAGACTAGTTTTATGACTGAGGATTGGTTAGGTCACCAGTATGGTCACCAGTAATGTTATCACTCTAATAATTCTAAAGTTGTGGGATTTTTGTTTTTAGTCAAATAATTCTAGAGGTAGCGACAAACCAACTTCAAACTCTAGGATCTAGCCTTCCTAGGGTTCAGAGAGGGCTCTCTCTTTAAAATTTAACTTTCTTTTGATTTGTAAATATTAGGCTAGTTATGAATGTGCAACTTTGGTTTTGGTTTTGGTAGATTTGGTGGGAAAAATCACTTGAAAGGAAGGATAGTGGGAAATCTATTTTTCCATTGGGCTATGGAGTCAAAATCAAGAAAACGGGACTGGGATCAAGGAAAAAAGGTCAAATGTTTTCAGGGCAAGATTGATAACCCTTGGAGATCTTGGAAAGTTGTTTTTATGAGGTGGTATGATCGGGATAAAGGACACATAAGAATCCTTTAATCCAGAAAAGGAAGTAGTAGGAAAAGGTCAAACGAGAGAGGGAGAAATTAAGAGTTCCCTACACTAGAAATCAGAGGAAAACATATAAATGATAACTAGTTAAAAACAGGGTGCTCTTAACAAATCCCGTAGTAATATTCCTAGTTATATATTTAGATTTAGAATAAACATAAATGGATGCATGTAACAAAGAAAGAAAGTAATGACAAGTGAGGAAATACTTCACTCCAAATAGCTCATCACATGAATCTTAATGTGTGATGCCAATTGTTTTGATCCAGCCTACTAACTCGAAATTTGACACACAAAAAGCTTTCAAGTCCAAGAAGAAATGACTATAACAATCCCAACAATTTTTATTCCACACAAAATTCTTCTAAAGATGAAGTATTTATACATATTTATTTACAAAATATCCTAGAAGAATTCTAGGAATTATCTTAGGAAAATAAAATATCTTTACAACAATAATACAGACAGCTGCTTAACAAATCAAAAAGTTGTCCTATTTATTCAAAAGAAATAGAAGCTTTTCTGAGGATAAGATGCAGCTGGCTGCCTTGGTGTCGTCCTTTTTGGCTCTTAGATATTTTTTGGAATCTGATTTGTCTTGTCTGATACTCTTTCTTGGATACTCTTTATTCACTGATAATTTCTAAACTGATACTCTTTAACCATAATAAAAAACTTCCTACTGTTGTAAAAATTCTGTTTTGACTGTAAAATAGAAAAAAAATTTCTCCTTATTTCATCTGTCTCTCTTTTATCCTTCACAATAAATCTGTGAGTGACTGCCAATCCTGATTTTTAGGAATTTGTATATTTTTTAATTTCTTGAAGTTCTCATCAGCTTCAGTATATCAAGCAAAGGTTGGCTTGATGACAAACAAGTTCTTTATCTCATGTTGCAAGTAGAATAAGTCTTCAAAACTCTTGAGTAACACTTTTCCAGTTGGAATGCCTTGTCCTTGTGGCTTATTTACCTGCTCCTTGGAAAATCCTCTTATCTACTTATCATAGTAATTTTGAGGCATCAGCTTATCATTAATTACCATAATATCAGGCATTCCTTTTTGCCTCAAATTTTTAAACTTAACCATAAATCTGGTTATGGTAGTATCCATGCTTTCACACTTTTCTTCAAGTTGCCTCATCAGATTTTTCTTTATAGTAACTTTCCTAATTTCTAGGATAGTTTCAGTTATGTCTGTAATTTTGAGTTCTTCCAACTTTTGTTTATTTTTACTGTTGAGGAAGGTGATCAGCCTTACAAATTTCTCTAGTTTTTCAGCCAACTCACTTTGAGTCTTTTGAACTTCTTCTTGGGCTGCTAGTAATAACTCTCTTTGCTCAAAAATTACCTAAATTGAAGGCCATACATCATGGATGGCTTCAATGACATTGTTCCAAAGGTGATTTTTGATGTATGATATTTTCTCCTTTAATGTCAATTCCTTCTGCAATTTATTCAACCCTTCATTAAGTTTGATGGAATTTTGTTCATGTGTATTTGCATTTATCTGAGCTAATTTATTTGAATTCTCAAGATTTTCTACCGTCTTTGTCAATCTGTTAATCTCATTTGTCTTTAAAGACATTTCTTCCATTGCTTTCACTATTTTGTTGGCATCATCTGTAGGTTGTACTACTATTGTAGATGATTCAATAGCTGAAGTTGTGGAAGAAGTCACTGGCATTGCAGTAGCCAGTGGTTCTTTGGGTGCCAAATTTTTAGCTAAAGTTGAAGGCACTATTGTAGTGATAACTGGAATAACTGTACGAATCTCTGGTTATTTTACTGTTTCTTTTTCTTGGACAAGTTTTTCTATCTGTATTTCCATCTCTTTAACCTGAGCTGTCAACTAAAGAATTAAATTCATCATGTTATATTTTTTACTCTATTCCTGTATGACTTCTTTTATTTGAAGATGTTCACTTTGAGGAAGTTTGAGTTTTTTCCTCAAGGCTGCTATATCTTCATTTTTCTTCTTTACCAATAATTTTGTTGCTTTGATATTAGTAGGGTCATATCCCACCTGTAACAATAGTTCTTATAAGGCTTTTATCCTTAGATCCTTGGCATACAATGAGGCTTTGTCCATATTCATTTGATCTTTCATGTTGGAGATGGTGTTTTGGAGCTTCTAAGCACTCATGGCTTTATTTGTGACAATAGAATATAGCATTTCTGAGGTTTGTCTATGGAACTAAATTTGTTCAAGAGCATGGATTTTATCTATCTGGACTTCCAAATCAACTTTCTTATAATCAACCATTGTTTTTGGAGATTTGACTGTGGGTTGCAACACTGACTGATTAGCTTTTGATTAGAATAATCAAATGCAAAAAGGAGCCTATTTTTTACACTTGGAGTCTGTTTGAGATATTGAGAATAAATATTATTATTTATCTCTTCATTCTTCAGTTTAATCTTCTTATATTTCTCTTTGATGTCTAAATCCTTTTCCTCAACTGCTTGTGAGGAAGAGGCTTTCATGCTTTTTTTTCTTCCCATCAACTGTGTATCTTCATTATTGATTTCTTCATTCTAATTTTTAGTATTTGGCTCATTGATAATCACAGTAGCAACATTTGTCTCTGGAAAATCTGTATTGGTATTTAAAGGCTCTGTTTCTTCTACATCAATTGTCACTTTTTGTTTACCTGCTGAATCTAATTTGGGCCTTTTGTTATATATGAGATTGAACTTCGTTTCAGTTGTAGTTTTTTCCACATAGGCTCATTCTTGCCTTACTCTTTTAGTGGAATTTTTAAGCTGATTTGCAGTCTCTAAGGTATGACTAGTAGTACATTTGTTTATTGCATCTATTAAAGTGCATTCAGTTCATTCAATCTGATTTGCAAAATTTTCTATTTCTAGTTTAGCTTCATGGATGAAAGGTGTTAACTTAGACTTAGGCCTTAGCTTACTGAAAATCCCTTGTGGATCATAATTCCAAGGGAAACTCTCTTCAAATTTATATTCCAATAACTGATTTGCTACTTCTTTTTCTGCATCCCTGTGATTGCATATGAATGGCCCTATCTGATTCTTGAGCTTGAATTGTATCTTCTTCTTAGCTGCCATGAATTTTATGGAATTAGAGTTTAGGATCTACCTGATATACTCCAAGGCAAATATCCTCATTGAAGGATTTTTGGGTAACTTGTAAGGTAACAAGTTTGACCCAAAGACTCTGATTTCAGTATATTTTTCATACAAATATCAGTCACCAACCTTACTATGCTCTGACAGCTGCAATATATTTTTCATTTCTTCATTTATTCTTGGTTGCTCTGTTTTGGTTAACATTGTGATCATTGGATGTAAAAATAACTCTGAAAATTCTGAATAACTGAAATCTGTGCATTCTTTCCTGAGCAATGATGTCCAAAAAATGACAGACAAAGGATTTCCCTCTATGTAAATTTTTTGGAAAGTAACTGGAAAATTAGCTGATTGGAAGTATAGAAACATATGGAAAATGTAGGAGGTATATTTGAACACTCCCTAAATTTGCAAATTAGTCAATTGATAATGAATACTATCAGCAATGAAACCAGCATAATCAAATATTACTGATGGGGGTTGACCTGTGGAGAAAGTGGATAATAATCCCAAGATGGACTCATCTGTTTGTTCATCAGTAAAATATCCAAGAATGAAGGAAAGCATGGAAATCAAATGTCTTGAACATTCAGGGAATTTAGCAGTAGAATATGGGGGATTTAGCTTAGGAATTTCTACATGCAAAGGCATAAATATTTGAAAAATCATGAACCTTTTTGGGAAATCTAGGCCAATATATAGCTTGGTGAGAGCCTCTATAGACAAAGGGAATACTTGGGGGTTAGGCTGAAGCTGCAACATCTGGTTAATTGATTTTGTAGTAATGGTAAAAATCACATCTTTATTGGCATTTACAATGGCTCTTTGTTCAGGAACATAATACTGATGACACAATATAATGACCTCCTGACATGGGTGAGTTAATGGGACAACATATTTTGGAAAATTAGATTCCAAAATATGGACCTCTTCTTCATTATCTAATGACTTTTCATAGCACCAGTTATGGACATCTAGCAGGTTAAATTCAACAATGGGATCTGCTATCTTGTAATCAATATCAGCTAGTGGGATGTGTTCAATATCAATGACTGGGGGTTGCAAAGGATTGACAACAATATTAGTATTTGAAGTCATGGCAGGGGTAGGTTTAGGTAATTTGGAACCTTCTGGCTTGCCTATCAAAGAAAATTTTAAGGATGGAAATTTGTCTTAAATTTTAGAAACCTTGGCGAATATTCCTAGTCCCTGACATGAAAAACTATAAAAATTTTAGCGATATGTTTGTAAAAATATTCAAATTTATAATGATTTTATATATCCTTTACAAAATTTTGGCGATTTTTAAGGTAAAATAATTATATGATATAAAATTTAGGTGAATCATTTTTAGGAAAAATGGAAATTGGCGATTTTTTTTTTTGGAAAAAACATAGAAAATTAGCCCACCTGCGAATATTAGCCCCTAAAATTTTCCCTGTTGCTTGTACTCTGTTTCTTAGGCACTTTGATCTACTTCTGCAAGTTTAGATAGTTTGCAGAAGCAAGTACTTTAGCAGAGGGTTTATTGGACAAATTTGGCAGAGTATTTCTTTTTTCTTTCAGCTTTCTTTTCAATTAGGTATGTGAAAGAGTTTTATAGGATTTTTACTAGTTTAAGAAAAGAAACAAGGGTTTCTTGAGTATTTTAATGGAAAATTTGGCTAAAACTCTTTTAAAAATGCTCACAGAGGCTTAGGATACTTGCAGAGGTTTTCTCGTTTGATTTCAAGCTTGAAAAAGTTCATCAAAGTGTGAAAAACTCACAAATTTGTTGAAAAATTGTGCGCGGCAAAGAAACAGGGTTTTTGGGAAACATTTGACAGGGTCTAGCCTATTTTTCAGGCTTTTTGGCAGTTTCTTTTAATCAATTTTTAAATTCTAAGTATGCTTTTGTTCTTAAAATATATTTCAAATCATTTGCTAGTTCAATTTTTAGAAAAATACCTATTGTAATGCAGGTATTTGGCTTTGGAAGAGTTTCAGAGTTTTTTGAATGATTTGATGGCTTCTGTAGCTTTTCTGGAGAAATGTGCAACTCCTTGACAATCTTCAAAGGTTACAGGTTAAATCTTGTAGTTTTTGGGCACAGAAATGGCGGAAAAAGGCTTAAAAAATGATGCTTTTACAGTCGGGAAGGCACGATCATAGGTTAAATGCAGAAGAGAAAATAATGAAGTTTATTTCGCAGGTTTAATATACATTTCAGTTATATTACTTCGACATTGAATGATTGTCACATCAAAAAGAAGGGTGGTTTTAGGATTTCAACGGATCAAAACAACCTGTGGTTATCACGTGGCAATTTGGTGGTAAGCGGTTTTGGTATTAACCCATGCGATCGAATAAGAAACGTCCACGTGGAGGAGAGAGGAATTTGTAATACCGCCCATTTCATGCGTAAATAGAGCAGGGGTGATCGTGCTACTTTTTCATGTGATATTGTATTCTCGCCATTGGATTTGGGGGATCAATGTGAATGGTCGCGATTGATTTGGAGTTGGATTAGAATGGGAGTGAGGCCAGGGTGTTTACATATGTGGTGGGATATGCATTTAAACATTATAAAAAAGGCGCTTGAACAAGGTTTTTAAACCTTAAACTTTGTATAATATGTGGCCGGTTAAACTTTAGACTTTATTAAATAAGCATTGATCAAAGTCTAAAGTTTAGGTTTAATGTATTAAACCTTTGAAAATGTTTAAATCACACATATTCGTTCGGGTTAATATTTATATAGTCTTTGAACATTTTTACATATGGTTGAATACTATAGGGGCGGGTTTAGTTTCTATATATATGTTTATACCAATGGGTTTGTTAGGGAGGGGTTTTTATATTTCGCATGTGGGATATAAAAATTTGGTCTAAACTTTAAAATAGTGGGTTTTGTGGATTTATTTAAATATAAGGGATTTAATATATACGTGTAGTTGTAGTTAGGGGTTTAATACACTAAGTTAGGTGTTAATATGGAAAAAGGGTAGTAAAATAGAAACAAAGCACATGTTACCTCTAAGTAAAGTATAAAAATAAAGCATTTCTCATCTTTGTTGTATTACTTCACTTATACTTAGGATAAATGCTTTTTAAGGGTTTTATGAATGATTTTGAAGGGAATGAAGTTAATTATTTTAGGGTTTCAATTTTACTAAGTAAAAACGTATTTTTCGTAGGAAAAAGGGATTATAATATATGAATGAAGGACTAATGTTGATGAATGAGGGTTTAAGGTAGGAATTCAATATTTTTAACCGACTAGTCATCGAGCCTTGGGTTCGGTCCCAACAAAAGTCAGAGAAATGCTCTGAGCCTTTTTGAGTGATAGTTTAGAACACCGAATACTTGTAGGGGAGGGAAAATTAGTGATTTTTTCCTGATGATGCTTTATTACATGATTGCACAACTGCTTTCTACCTATCGAACTTTATTTCTAACATTTTTCTTCATTTTTGTAGGTGCATTTAGGCTTGCAACCTTTAAAACATTTATCTTTCAAAGCATAAACAATTTAAATCTATCTTATTTCATCCGATGGCTCAGATTAAGCTATTGAGCTCCTAATTATTCTCTACCTGTTGGGCTCAGATTAAACTGTTTGAAAAATATTTATTCTCTATCTAAAACATGAAATTTGAAAGCATGAAAAGTTAAGATTAAACTGTTTAACTGATCATGGATTATGGCATTTATTGACACTCTGCACATAATCATTATTCTTGCAGTAAAATTAAAAGTAGTAGCATTTGAATTTGCTCACTTTCAGGTTTGATTTCTCTTTTTTCTTTTGGGGTCTATATTTTCTAAGTCCTTTGATTTTTCTTTTAGGACTTTTTACCCTCTTTTTGTCTTTTTATTATTTTTCATTTTCAAAATATGGGAAAACAACTTTTAGAAAGCAAGGTATGTACATATTTACAAGACTATTAAAGTCAATTCAAAAATTTATGAACCCTATTATTATAGGACCCTAACATGATGGACGGTGGATGATATCCATAAAGTGCCATAAATGGGGTCATTTTTGCTGCAGTATGGAAGGAAGTGTTATACCACCATTCAGCGAGAGGTAACCACTTGACCCATTTTTTTTTTTATAAAAAACAACGAATATATCCTGCCAAACATTTATTCACTATCTCAGTTTGACCATCAGATTGAGGATGATAAGATGAGCTATGAGCTAGTTGAGTACCCAAACAAGAAAATAACTCCGTCCAAAAATTTCCAGTAAAAATGGGATCTCTGTCACTCACAATAATCTATGGGTTTCCATGTAGCTTTTGAAATGTGTCCATAAATGTAGTAGAAACTGTACTTGCTTTAAATGGATGAGATAATGCACAAAAGAGTGCATACTTGGTAAGTCTATCAACTACCACCATGATGATACTCTTTCCTTCGGACTTGGGTACACCTATGAGAAAATCCATTGAAATCTCCTCCTAATGTTGACTTGGAATGGATAAAGGTTGTAGAAGACCCAAGGTCTTAATTGTCTCAACTTTATTTTGCTGGAAAACCAAACATTCCGCTACAAACTTTTGAATATCAGATTTAAGGCCGTCCAAAAAAAAAATCTTTCTTCACGTTGTGGTAAGTTTTTAAAAATCCTGAGTGACCTCCTAAAGGAGAAGTGTGCAATTCCAAAAGAACATTTTGTTTTATTTGGGAACTCTTACCAAGATATAAGCGATCTTTGTACCACAGGAATCATTTTTCCAACAAAATGTATCATATGTACTAGGATCTTCCTGCAACTTTTGAATGAGTGTCCACACTTCTTCTTCCTTCTTCCATTCATCCCTTGCTTTGGTTATCCAATCCGGTTGGAAAATAGAAATGGCACAAAGAAATGTTTCCACCTCTTCATTATTTCTTGAGAGTGCATTTGCAACAACATTTAGCTTCCCTTTTTTGTAGATTATTTCAAAGTCATAACCCAACATCTTTGTGACCCATTTTTGCTGCTCTTCTGAAGATAGTCTTTGTTCCAAAAAGTGTTTAAGACTATCATGATTATTTTTTACCTTGAAGTGTCTTCCCATTAGGTAAGTTCGCCATTTCTTTAGTGCATGCAGTATTGCTAACATTTCCTTCTCATAAATAGGTTTTTGTAAATACTTTCCTTTGATTGGACGACTTTTAAAAGCAATGGGTCTTCCTTCCTGCATTAAAACTGCACCAATTCCATTTCCTGAGGCATCACATTCCACAATAAAGGTTTTTGTGAAGTCTGGTGTAGCTAAGACCGGTGCTAGGCACATTGCCTCTTTAAGACGTTCAAAGGCCTTAATTGCTTCAGGAGTCCATGAAAATGCATCTTTCTTCAATAATGTTGTTAGAGGTGCTGCTATTCTCCCTTAATTCTTAACAAACTTGCGATAATACCCTGTTAACCCGAGAAATCCTTGCAACTGCTTTATGGTTGTGGGGACTTTCCATTCCTTAATGGCTTTAATTTTGTTAGGGTCTACTTTAACACCCTCGTGAGATACAATATGACCCAGATATTCCACCTCTCGTACTCCAAAGAAACATTTGGATGTTTTTGCATATAATTGTTTCTCCTGCAATAGTTTGAGCACCCTGTCAACATGTTCAACATGATCCTTCTAAGACCTGCTATAGATTAGTATATCATCAAAAAATACTAGCACAAATTTTCTAAGTAAGGGTTTGAAAATGGAATTCATCAACCCTTGAAATGTAGAAGGTGCATTGGTAAGGCCAAAAGGCACGAACAAAAATTCATAATGACCCTCATGAGTTCGAAATGTTGTTTTCGGAATATCTTTAGTCTTCATTCTAATTTGATGATATCCTGAACAAAGATCCAATTTAGTAAAATAAATTCCTCCATGTAATTCATCCAATAATTTATCAATCATAGGAATGGGAATTTTATATTTTATAGTGAGCTTATTGAGCTCCCTATAATCCAAAAACATGCGCCATGATCCATCCTTCTTGTGCACCAATACTACTGGAGTAGAGAAAGAAATTTGACTAGGTTGAATTATACCATCCTCTAACATTTTTGCAATCATACATTCAATTTCACTCTTTTGGACATAAGGATATTTACAAAGCCTGATGTTTGGAGGAACACTTCATGGAATGAAATGAGTAGCATTATCATGATCACGAATAGGTTGGAGTCCTTTGGGAGTTTCAAACACCTTGGAATGATTGTCCAAGACTTTTTGGAGATCTACAAAAATAGATTATTTTGATGTTGGAACTTCTAGTGAGCATAATTGTGAAATTACGCCTCGTTGTTCTTTCTTTAGAAGCTTTGTCAAGACAATAGAGCTTATTTATCTTTCCCGGCTTCCCTGTGATACCCCGTAATTCGACTTTCTTTCCTTCTGAAAAAAAATTCAAGAAATGTTATTGAAAATTAAAAGCTACCATCCCCAAATATTGTAACCATTGTACTCCTAGTACAACATAAGTGCCTCCCATTAGAATGGAAAGCATTGGACTATTCAATACATATTCCCCCATGGTTAGCTTGATAATATGGAATTTTCCAGAGAAATTTATAGTTCCTCCATTTGCAACCACCACTTGACATTCTGGTGCTGAGTATAGGAAACAATTCAATTCCTTGACTACCTTACAATGAATAAAATTATGGGTACTACCCGAATCAATCAACACTATTACCTTTTTATTGTTGATATGTCCTTCTATCTTGAGAGTTTGAGGAGTGGTAATTCCTGCCAATGCATTACACGATATGGTCAGACTCATTTCTTCCTTTTCTAGGGTTGGTTCCTAGTGTATATCCTCTTATTTTGAGGATTCATGTTCATTTTATTCTTCCTCTTCATAATCTATGTAAAATAATTTCTTCTCAGCACACTTATGACCTTTAGTGTATTTTCTATCACAACTGTAGCAAAGCCCTTTTTCTCTTTTTTCTTCCAATTGTTGTGGTGTCAACCTTGTAGGTTGTGGAAGTCTAGGAGTAGGAACACTTCCATATTTATAGATGTGAGTGGTAGGTTTCCTTGTCGCCATAACTTTACATTCAATTTTTCTTGCCAACCTAAATGCCTTCTCCAATGAATCAGTTTCCCAAACACGAAATTCATGTTGGATTTTATCCTTTAAAGTCCCTATGAAGACATCAATCATGTGTTCCTCAATGTGCTCCACCACTGAACCATTTTTTTTGAGATTTATCAATTGTCTAAATAAGTTGTTTCTCTTTGTATCCTCTTAATGTGCTATCATTTCCTCTATAAAAATTGACCAAATGACAATTTTTTTACGAGAGAAAATCCATCGATATCATACAAATGTATTCTATTCTAAATGTAAAGTTGTAATGCTTACCTTTTGTGTGTTTTGCACATTATTGAGATCAAAATATTGCTCCATATTTAGTATCCATGTTATGGGATCCTTGCCATCAAAATTCCTCATATCCTTCTTTGGAATATGGTAGTTCTTGAAATCATGATTAACATATATTTTTTTCTCATCGTGAGTTTCTTCTACTATCTTTTCTCCATTAGGAATCATTTCTTGTATCAACTTTGTCAAACCTTCCATGTCTTCTTTTAGATCATTCTTCATGTTTTCCATGTTGTATTTCATTTTTTCTTCCATGTCCTCCATCTTAGCTTCCACACCATCTATATTAGCTTCAACATTTTTTTTCAAACCATCCATATTATTCTTCAAACCATCCATATTCGCTTCCACGCCTTTCTTCAAAACTTCCATTTCATTTTTTGTTGCACTTTGCGAGAGAAAAATTTGGTGCACTTGCTCTTGTAATTTTGATAGATCATGTTGCAATTCTTCATATTCATGAGTCATAGTAGATTATTTTGAGGGTTTAATGGGTGTTGAATTCCTTTTAGGAGGAATTTTAGAACCCAATACTGAAATATATTCTCAATAGGCCCTTGGAATCACTTCAAACTGATTTTTGACACAAGACTTATGCAATTCGGAAAAAAAAAATACCCACCTTTTTCTTGCTTTTGAGGAGCTCAATATTAAAATTGAATTATGACTATGATTTCAGATCTTCAATATCTAAAATTTGGCAATGAGGTAGTTCTTTGAAGCCTCCTTCAAATGCCCTAGGTCTGACCTGATTTGGATTCTTCAATACAAAGTTATGTCCAACCTCCCACCATAACCTAATTATGGACTGGTTCAGTAGAGTGAACTTATATGGCTTGCCACATGTCACTATTTCCTCCATTGGATATGAAATTGATAGAAAGGAAACTATATTCTGTGTACTTTCAGCCACTCTTTACATAATTGCAATCCGATGCTCATAGATAGAGTTATGAATATTTTCCCACGATCACCTTTTTGAGATGAAATTCGGGAGCCTGAAAAAGCCCTAACTTCCACAGATCCTACCTTTCAAAATAATGTGAATAAATCTCTGAAATTCTTCCACGATGTTCCTTAGGATTTCAACTTCTCTCTCTGACAATTTCTGCTTCTGAAACCTTGTATAAAAAACGTTATAGATAAAATGTTGCAAACCAAGATTTGAAGTTTTGCTACGATGTTTCTCAGGATTTTTTCTTCGCGCTCTAAAAAATTCACCTTTTTACCCTTCATAGAAAAAATGTTATAGAGAAAATGCCACAATGACCTATTTGGAGCACTGAAACCCTAGAATCCAAAGCTCTGATACCAAATGTTGTGAAACCAGCCCCCAAAATAGAAGAAAAGAGATATTAATGCCATATAAATCAACAACTTTGAAGGGAAAACCTCTAATACATTACATAAATGAACAATTCTTGGATGCCACAAATGAAAAAAACCTCCTTCTATATATAGGAGTCCATAGGGCCATAATATAATCCTAGTCGACCTAACAATAATAATTTAAGGGCACGATAATAACAATATTGGGGTTACAGGGGTACAACAATAACAATAAGGGGGCTATACTACTAAAAATAAGGGACTAAACTAGTAATATAGGGACCTAACATATGAGGTGGGCCTAGGCTATGGAAGACTCACAATCTATATAATGAAGGTGAGGGCACAATAGAAGGCATGCTTTGTATTATTATTTCTGATCTGTTTAGATCTAGATTTGTCGGTTGACATTTCTATGCACACTTATGATGTTTAGCCAAGTCTATAGTGTTTTTTAACACAGGGTGTTTCCGAGCGGAAATCCCATCCTTACCCATGGGGCACTTTGAGTGCCTACTCTCGGAAGGTTTCTATTGTTGCATAGATTTGATTGTACATCATATTGCAGCCAGATTCGATCAGATTATGCTTCAGATCTTCATATCTAGTAGTGTATATTTGAAGCCCTAAGAGGGTGATTTTTCTAGATTCATAGATCTAGAAAACCCTTTCTGGGTTATCTTGGGCATCCATCGTAGAGCCCAGATCTAAAGTTTCAGCATCATCGGATCTCCCAAACTGCCTAGATATACATTTATATTTTGTCAGCAGTTGCAGTCCCAGCAGTTGCAGTAGAGACATTGAAATTTTCCTTCCAGCAGTCCAATAGTTACGCAGTCCCTCTTGTGGGATAATTTCATATTCATTCTAGGCCATATCTTTGTCTTGCTTGTCTCATATTTTGAGCACTATTGTATTGTTTATCCACCTCCCATATAATAAAATGGCTCAACTATTATGTACACTCTGATGTTGTCTTTAGATTAATTTTTTACTTTTTTGTTGTTCATATATTGTGTTTAAGTATTAATACATTCTCCTTTTGGGATATTATAGTGGTATTAGAGCATGATCTTTGGCTCTGCTTTTGGGCACTTCATGTTTTGCGTCAAAAGAAGAAGCATATAGTAGAGATATATCATGAAGGAAGATTGCCGTTTTTCCACTCTTCTCTTTAGACTTATGCAAGGTCTCTTCGAGGAGGTCAATCAAATGAAGAGAGAAAGGCAAAGGAAGGATCCAAGCACTTCCTATCAGCATGAGAAGCAACCGAAGAAGCCAAGAGCTTCACATCATTCTACTAGATCCACTTTCTTTGATAAGAGAGGGGAATGGTATGAATATGCAAGAGACTTGGGGTATGAGACCCTAAGTAAATATTTGTCTAAGTACAAAGCACAACCTAGAGCACTAACAGAGAATCTCTCTCTCCAATATTATTTTCAACTTAAAGAAGAAATGAGACTCCGAAGCAGCAACAGAATAAAGATACATAGATTATTCTTGCCTACATTTGATGGATCTTACACAAGCACATTTAGATCTTGGAGGGAAGAATTAGCTACCCTATTTCAGCTATATCCAGTAGCAGAAACAGAGGCTATGGAGATTTCAATGCTGCACCTAGAAGGTGAAGCAAGAGATTGGTGGTTCAACTGCTTGCCACACATGAAAGTGTCTGCTTATGATACATAATTTATTCAAAGACTGAAGAAGAGGTATGGTAGAAAGAAATCAGAGACATCTCACATAGTGATATCTCCCATCATTGAGGAGATATTGCATGAAGAGCCCAAGGAATATGCCCTTATTATCACTCAGGAGGAGGAGCCTCTACCACCACCACCAGTTGTAGATGTACTTACATCAGGATGAGGATCACTTGCATATTTTCAAGATGGTCTTGAGTTCTTGACATTTGGAGCCCCGTGCATGATTATTTAGATGCATGATGAGGAGGAGATAGATACTAGCACTGGTACAATCGAAGAGATGCATCCACCGTCATTACCATTAGTTGGAAAGACTATTGCACCGGTTGGAGGAACTCTTGTAGATGTGCAAGATGTTCCAGAGATTCAGCTTATCCAAGGTTTGCACATTATTTCTTCTCATATTATTTTAGTACCTCATATTGAGATATGTGAGACCATGCCATCAGGGAAAGTGCACAACCAAGGATTATAGCACCTTGCTGATTTGGAGCAGCAAATTATCACTACACAGAAGACCCTTGATTGGATCAAGGAGAAGATGTATTTCTATACCAGTTTCTCTTTTTTGAGCTACACCCAACACTTTTTATTGAAGTGTGGACTTACATAAGATGGGAGGAGCACAACCCTATTCACTACAGTGCCAAACTATGAGTTTAGCATTGTATGTGGCCATGAGACAACACATGTATCACCATGTAGATCTACAACATTGTCACTTAGTAGCAGTGATTAGAATAGGGCCCCATTATTCTTGGAGCATTCTGAAGGTAGATTCACTCATGAAGCAATGGAGGGAAAAATAGTATCAGGGAAAATTTTAAGAACCCCCCTAAATTTATATATATAATAAATAGGTGAATCCCCATGATACATAGGAAAAATGGAAGGCAATTTTATTAATAATATAATATGTATATATAATTTTTTGGTGAATCTCTCATGAGATTATATTATCTTGTAAAATCATGGTGAATCACCAGTACAAATGGCGAATCACTACTACAAAATGGTGAATCCTTGTCTAGTGGAGTTCGAGGTGTTGGTTCCAATGAAGATATGGTAGTTGAACTAGGAGTAGAAGGAAGAGAACCACTGAGACCAAGCATGGAACATGGTGACTCGTGAGGGAAGTAGTTCTCGTTTAGTTTGGAAAATGCATTCTTCTAGTTCTGCTAAGCACAGTGTTGTTGCTCATGCTACTACTAGCACTGATATTGAGGTTGGAGAGGAGTTTGACGAAGCATGGAAGGTAGCAATGGTGGAGAATTACAAAGAGTACCCCATGATGGGCTCAATTTTTCCCTTTGGTATTTGTGCCTACAAGATCTTCTGTCCATTGAACCAACAATTAACCGTTCAACCAACAATCAACTTGACTGAGTTTATTAGGTACGAGTCAACTTAGACTAATATTCAAAACTATTCTTTGCACTATCCCATATTTATCACACTAATGCTACACAACATTGTGCATTTGCACCAACTCTCATGCATGCACACAAAATTCATTAACATCTATAACCCTAACCAAGTGAGAATTGATAAAAAATTTGCACCAAAGTTTTTTAGTGTTGAAAGTTCATAAGAAATTTAGATCCATGGTACCTTAAATAAATTTTGAAATAACCTCCACAAATTTGACCACAATAGAGAAAAATTGTGATAAATTTTAAACCTACAAAAATTTGGATTCATGTTCCTAGGAACGAGCAAAAGAAGTAGTTGGCATATAGGTCAAGTTTTGAGCCTTCACACATTGATAATGCAATGGCTTAGGTCAAAACTCACATATTGAAAAGTCATCAATGAAGAGAAGACAAGATCATTATGAATTACACATATTCCAAACTTCCTATAAAATTCTACTTAGTTGTCCGCAACTCAGCTATACATAATCTTATAGTAAATAAAAATTCCAGAAAGCCTTCTTCACATAGCTAATGAATGGTCATTGGAAGAGCACCCCTTATGTAATAGTAATAGTAGCAATCAATATATTATTTCATATTGAAATCCTAGACTATGTTCTTTTTTACCATGTATCTATAGGTTGTAGCCTTCTTCTTGTTTGAAGAGGAGTTGTCTATTATCAGAACTACCTTCCCTACCTCTGATGCCTTGAAGGAATTGCAAATTGACTCATCAGATGAAGACAAATTTCTGTTCTTGTCAATTAGAGTTGAATAGCTTCCCTGTGCACTCAACACAAACTCTGACCGATAGGAAACATCCCACCCACTAACTATGAGGTCCCACAGAATTGTTTCTCCCGCCTGAACAACAGACAACTTGAATGTGAGAATTCAAAAACAAAGAAAAATCCCAATCGCATATATCTTGAGGATGAACTCAATCTAAAATCCAAAACCCATAAAATTTATATCCAAAACTAAAACTCATCAAATTTTGAAGTATATTGGAAACAAAACCGAGGCAAAAGAGCTAAATTGGAAGCAGGAACTGACACAAAATCTGCGAACTTGAGAAATTTTTGACGTACATTATTTTGTTTGACAAAATAGATCAGGGAAAAAAGGCCTCAGGGAAGATCACACTAGACTAGGGGTAAGTAAAAACCACCAAGGTGAAGCATGGGAACAAGAATACAACAAAAAATGATCTATAATTTTTTTCAATCAGTGATCCATCCATAGGACAAAATTTTTCTCCTAGGGGTTACCCACTTGGGTGTGTAACAAAGCCCATCAAACAGTTTATGAAGCTGTTGACCCTTCTCCTCTAAGAGTGAAAATAAAATGACATAGGAGCGATAGAGGAAAGAGAGATATTTGGTGTAGAGGATTTTGGACACCCTTAATCTTCTCATTAACCTGAAGAACAATTATTGGACCCTTGGTCTCCTATATAAATATCAATAAGACCTGGTCTCTGAATCATCTCATCTTGTCTTATGCATTGCATTAATTGTAAAATGAGGTTTCCCTCTCGAAGTGGACTATGGTTATTGACTTCTTATCCTTTTTTAGGTGCCTAGTTCATAACAATGTCTATCTTATTAGTAGGCATCATATATTTTGACTCGCATTTAGTGAGGTGGTTTATGGCACTTAAACGTACAAAAATAAAATTGTGCTCACTTGGAAAATGGGAGAGGAATCTTCAATTTATGTTTGCCAATTATTCAAATTCTATTAAGGAATCGATAAAGTGTGAGTGCATTGTTTGTATGTTACTTATATGCTATAAAAAATGCTTTGTGTAAGTTTGCGCTCCAAAATGCCACTATGGATATTTCAATATTTCAAAAAGTTTACTTAGAATTGCTCACACAACATGTTTCAAAAGAATGTCAATGTGGAGCAAAAGCTCACTTTAAAAATATGTAATAACGAGTATTATTAGTAAACCACCATTATTTGTTTATGAATCTTGCAAGGCCTCATTCTACGGATAGTATGATGGATAATGGAGCTTTCATGACCTTTTCAATCACAACCTCCTATCATACATCCATTGAAGATTAAACCATTAGAAGCCATTTTTTATTAGCACTAGACATGTGATTGTTGTATGCATATGACACTCAAGCACCCTCCATTACTAAATGCATGCCTTTAATGGGCCCATCGTCAAAAGAGAAAGCTCCACTGATCTTTGTCGATTATTCCAGATGATTCGAACATATAACCAAATGATTGTTGCTCATTTCAATAATGAACATGCCCACCATCCAAATAAAAAATTCCTCATTTTTTTGTGGATGTGTACATGAAATTTGAACTTATAACCCATGGGTTATTGCTCATTTGGGTGATAAACATTTAAATCCTCGTTGATGTCAACCCAAGTCCAATGTATTTTCATTTCAAATGTCTATTGTCTTAGTTCTGAGATTCTTTAGTACATCCCCTCTCCAACTCCACCCACACCCATCAATCTAAACCTCCAGACCCCATTTAAGACTTTCAAGCACCTTGCCATTTGGTATGTTCACAATATATTAATGCATTTTTCCACACAAGGGTTGTGTTTATAGTGAAATACATCAAGAAAAAAGTTGCACATAATTTCAACCATGAATTCAATTTATCTTGTAATTTTCACACCATATGGTAATAAAATCATTAGAGGATATATATTCATGTATAACTTTTTGCTCTTTGGGGTTGAATTTTGGATTCCAATCTTGCGAATGTAGTGGTATGCGGATCGATACAACAACCACACATATTAGCATAATTCAAATCCCATGTTCATTGCAACCTATGGCCATCTCAAAACTCAAACCCCACTTGTGGCCTAAAATCTCCCTCACAATTATTTTACTTGTGCTCCTTTGCATGATAATGTCATCAATAGATTCTCAACAATACACTACTATTGTCTTCTTCTAGAAGTAATCCTTCTTCCTTTTAAGTAACATTAACATGTTAGACCCTCTTTTCTCTCCACCAATCACATTCACATTTATATCTTTTTGAGCAATTTGATGACCACCACGTTGGCTCGATGACTTCACAACATAAATAATTCAGATTTTTTCTTGCAATGTGTACATCCCTTGTCCATTTTGGCAATCCTTCACCCGTTTACTTTGAAGACATAGAACATCACTATATTTTGATTAATTGTGTAAATTCGGAGAACAATTTATGTATTTTGGTATTTCTTTCTACTTTATGTGGTTTTGGATTGTACAGGACAAGTGATTGAGATTTGCAAAAGTATTGTAGTTATGTCAAGCTTATAGCTCATTATGGTGCCTCATTTGGAGAAAATATGTGAATAAAGATGAGAGGGATTTGAGAGAATAAGGTGTCATGAGTAGCCACCTAGATACTGAGGTGAGCAAAGTTGAGAGAGTGCAAACAAGTTGTCGTTGGTTCTATTTGACCAATTAAATTCTGGTTGGTTTCATTCATTGTGTTATTCTCACTCAATAGTTTAGTGCTCTGATAACCTTGATATCCTAAATATTCATCTCATTATATATGTAGTAATTTGGAAATTGAATATTTCCCTTTAAGCTTAAAGAATATGAATAAAATATTAAATATTGAAACATAAACATGTTGAAATAATTTGTAGACTTTCTTAATAACACAGAATTAATTTTCTCATATATATTAAAAGAGTTATATCTCTTAAAATTAGTTGTCATTACTTTTATCTTGCTCACATTTTTTTTTTCTAAGTGAGACTATTCTATTAAGTAAAAACATATGGTACAAACAAAGCTTTGCAAAAGCAAAGCAATGAAGCAGGGGGCCAGAAATGATGAAGTATCAACCTCGGTCCCATAAAGCAAGCATGGAAAAAGCTGAAGATGGCAAGGAAAATAAAAGAGAGAATGAGACAAGGAGATCTACCCAGAGTGGGTAGAAACTTCCAAACGAAATTTTTTCACTTTCTTCTTACTGACTTTGATCCAGTCATTATGAATGGCCTGAACAGGAACCAGTTGCATAATGTTCGGTGTTGAAGGAGTCGAATCCTTATCTAAATCCGAGGAAGAGGTCTCGTGCGAGCGTTTCTGCGGGATCGGAGGAGCAGATGGATCCTCAGGGCTGGCCATGGGGGAGGCCTTCACGTTCTCAGTGTTTGCTTCTTCTGCTTCTATTTCCTCCTCATCCGAGCCGGAGGAGTCAGGATCATCCATGGGGGGACGATCACAAGGCTTCCAGCTCTTCGATTTGGATTTACCTTTGTTGTTCTTCTTTTTTCCGAGGAACATAGCACATGAGTTCTGGAGGTGCCCCGTCTGATGGCAATGGCGACATCGGAAAGCAGTATTCTCATAGTCCAGGGGTTGGGTCCAGTGGAAGTCCCCAACTTTGAGATTTATCTGATCGGGTAGCCCTTTGCTAATGTCTATTTCCGCGCATATTCTGCCAAAGGTGTATAATCCTTTCTCCCCCCTTGAGGTTTCTGTTGCCAGAAAACGGCCTAAGGTATCCCCAATCCCTTGGAAAACTGATAAGTGCCAGAGATGCACCGGGAGGTTTGGAAGTCTGACCCAAATGGGAAGCTTGGTGATGACAACCGTAGAGGGGTCGAAGTCTGGAAACCACGGCGTAAGAAAAAGCCCCGCCGATCCCCAAAACCAGGGTCCTTCCTGTAAGGCTTTCTGATAGTCTTTGTTAAAAGCAAATGCCACAATGAAGAAGCCTTTTGAGCAGAAGAAGACTTTTCAGTTGTTGGTCCAGTTGGAATGGATCCACAGGTATAGATTCGTTGTTCGAGGCCAAAGGCCATTAAACCTGCATATGAGGGTTGTTTCTGCGAATCCCTGGGATTGGTCATCTAGCGATGGATGGGAGATTTCAATGGAAGGTATTTTCTCCATTTTGTCCACCAGAAAAGGCTTGGGAGCCTCAGGTGGTTGAGTTGCTTTCTTGGTTGTTTGTGCGTGAACTGCATCCTTATAGGAGAACGCAGGGGCCGAGGAGGTTTGCCCAGATGCTCCACCTCTCAAGCGAAAGGATAGCACAACTAAAGTATCTTTCTCAATATTGTAGTAAGATAGGGGCAAATGGTCTTCAAGTTGCTTACCTTCGTAAAGCAGTCTCAGGAGTCTTGAGGGGATCCCCAATCTAAGGTCAAGTTCTCGCATAAGGTCCTGCACTAGATCTGTGGCATGCACCCATAACAGCTTCGTTCCACCAAAAGGAAGAAAGACCTGGATCTGGTATTGTGTCCCCAGATTTGGAAGGCTTTTGGCTGTAAGAGCATCTGGCTGAATAGCGAAACCCTCCTGGAGCAACCTCCTATCTGGTTTGCCCTGCTTCTTCGAGAGGCTGAGACTGAGCTTTTGCAAGGGCTCTGCGTTGGTTGAGGCAGCAATATTGTTGATGCCTACAACTATATTTTGGCCATCATTGACGTCCCCTCCTCTATCTGAATCTCGGTGTAAGGAGGCAACAGAAACTGGTAAGAGCTTGCAGAAATGACCAGCATGACCTGTGGGAGCTTTCCCAATAAATCTGCGGCTAGGGCGAAGAAAACCACCCGAAGCATCCACAGTGAAGGGCGCAGAGCAGGCTGTGGAATCGGCGACTACAAGATGTTTGCATGCGCTCCTTGGAAGTCTGCAACTCGGGTAATGTTGACCGGTTGGAGCTGCGGCAAAGGGAAGCACAGAGCCTACTGTGAAGTCGGCTACTGTGGCAGAGCCGAACAGGGAAAAAGCAGGGGAATGAACTTTGTCGGCGGCGGTCAGGCCGAAAACCCTAGCAGAAGCCATCTTTTTGTCACTTTTCTCTTGCTCACATTATTACAACTATCTCTATGCATATAAAACATAGATTTATCTACATGTATAATATTCAACATAGAAATTATTTTGACCATAATTTTAAATGGCAATTGGAATGCGTGGATCTACATGTTAATAAATCAAATGCATTATATTACAAATGTTACATGTTAAGATCAATCACCATAAATATGATGAGGATAAACATTCACCATGCCTAGCAAAGACTTTGCAAAGTTATGAATTTCAATAGTACTTAGTTTTTCTTAACAATAATAATAGAAAAGGGATTGCTCAATGTGAAGGCAGTTATATGTCCATATCAAATTTTCTCCCATCGTAAATATATGTTTCATTAATCAACTAGTTGCAACATACTTGTATTTTTTTATTTTCTTACATGTTGTAAATGAACATTGCAATAGTATGTATGGGAGAAAGCAGCAATTAGGCTTAAAAGGGAATATTTATTAGTTGACCTTCGTCCATGTAACTACAACAAATATTGTTTTCTAGCATTTCGTGTGCTTCTATCAACACTGAAAATGGTTAGTAGCTATGATTATTTTTATTACCTGTCATTGAGCTTTGCTTTTACATGACTGGTCACTGACATATTTTGGTTTATACACTTTTCTTCTATCCATTCATCTAGTTCACTTGTCATTTTTTTCTATCTCCCCCTGTGATGACATATTATATCTCTGTGCATATTCATTCTTCATATGATGGTTCTACGCGTATATGATGTTATTTGTATAGTGACATATTGGAAACACATAAATTAGCTTCTATATCCATTGATATATGTTTTACTTATGAAAATATGGTTTTTTAAGGTTCATCCTACGTGCCTTTTCCAGGATTTTCAAATTTTATGCTTGTTTCTTAAAGTAGACTTAGACCTTTCCATGAAAGTAACATTTTCAAAATGACCTCCAACATAAAATTTCCTTTTCTCTCGCAATTATTATTTGTCTAGCTTAGATTATGTTTGAAATTATGTTTGATATATTCCTAATATCAACCATCAACATAATCAAAGGAATAACAAGATATGTTGTTGAGCAACTAGTCCCTACCTTTTTGGTAGGAAATCAAAGAAGGCTACAAGCGATTTATGGTCTGTTGAATCAGAGTGACATCCCTTCCGTGCGTGATAGGGCTAGTCATGGCAGACACCACTTCCACCCCGTGCGCAGGGTCATCACGCGCAAATATGTTAGATGTCCTGCTCAAGGAGGATAGACTGGAAATCTCAATTTACAAATGTTTGATGTCCTTCCCAAGGAGGACAAACTATAAATCTCAATTATCCTTCATTGTCTATTTTTCAATCAGGTGTAGTCTTCTAACCTATCGACAAGCTTCATCAGAATGGTCACCATTGTCACTGTGACTGCTCCAGCAGGGTAGAGCGGATTTCATACATGAGATACCTAGTCACTGGCTGTTTGGGTTCCTGCATTTGTTCAGTAATGGAGTTGGCCATCAAATACCAACATACTTTCATTCCTGGATATGATAAAATAGAAGAGAGGAGGTTTATGCATTACTCCAATCTCCAGGGTATTTTATTAGTTGGGGAAGGATATGTTTTGTTTTCTTCTATTTTGGCAAAAGCATTTGGGTTTTCATTCTACATGGTTACCACTTCCCTGGATGGCAGAGAAAAACTGTTGACATCTTATCAAAATGCTTGGAAAAATCTATACGATTTGGAGGGACATGGAGCTGCTATATTGCATGGTGTTGATTCAACTGCTATGGATAAACTAGATGTGTTCAGGAATAGGATGTTTGATAAAATTTCCCCATGTAGGGTTTTGGGGATGCAAGGCTGACAAACCCATTATCAAGAAGCACCGTCACTTGGTGAAAATATTTTTTAAGAGTGAGAGCACTATGCTGAGCAGGAGAGGAGAAATTCATGTGAGTCATAAAGAGAAAGAGCCTTATAATAAGTGGAAGTTGAAGAAACAGGAAAATAAATGTTGCTTGTTCTTGAAAGAAGTGGTTGATTTTCATATAGAAGATTATCCTGGGTATATTAACAGAAGAGGACAAGGGGCTAATTTCAGTGGTACTTTCTATTTGGGACCTTGCAAGACATATAAATTCGTTTCAAGTGGTTTTTTATATGATTCTTTGTATTTACGTCAAGTTAAGCCCAAATTTCCTAAGAAGATTGCTTCCTCACACAAGTCTCGCAAGCAAAAACACCCATCAAATGAAGAAGAATCTATGATGTACAAATTGATGGGAATAGAAATGCCCATACATTTTGAGCATGGATATGAAGTAATTGAATGTAGTAGGCCTGTCAAGAGGGGCACACATGAACCTTTTGAGGAAGGATATTTACCCATACATTTGGAGCATGGATATGAATTACATAATTAACCAATTGAAAATAGTAGACTTGTCAAGAGAGGCAGACATAAAGCTTTTGAGGAAGGATATTTACCCATACATTTGGAGCATGGATATGAATTGCATAATGAACGAATTGAATGTAATAGGCCTATCAAGATAAGCAAACATGAACCTTTTTAATCTAAGCTAGACAAATAATAATTGCGAGAGAAAAGGAAGTTTTCTATTGGAGGTCATTTTGAAAATGTTACTTTCATGGAAAGGTCTAAGTCTACTTTAAGAAACAAGAATAAAATTTTAAAATCCTGGAAAAGGTACTTAGGATGAACCTTCAAAAACTATATTTTCATAAGTAAAACATATATCAATGGATATAGAAGCTAATTTATGTGTTTCCAATATGTCACTATACAAATAACATCATATACGCATATAACCATCATATGAAGAATGAATATGCACAGAGATATAATATGTCATCACAGGGGGAGATAGAAAAAAATGACAAGTGAACTAGATGAATGGATAGAAGAAAAGCGTATAAACCGAAATATGTCAGTGACCAGTCATGTAAAAGAAAAGCTCAATGACAGGTAATAGAAATAATCATAGCTACTGAGCATTTTCAGTGTTGATAGAAGCACACGAAATGCTAGAAAACAATATTTGTTGTAGTTACATGGACGAAGGTCAACTAATAAATATTCCCTTTTAAGCCTAATTGCTACTTTCTCCTAATTGTTGTAAATGAACTTTTCAGAGAGACTTGCAATCCTAAATAGTTGGTTCAATAACCTTTTTTATTTTATAAGGCACAATAGGCATCTAGTTTACTGCCTCCCTCCCTGCAACTCCCTCAATGCCCCTGCCTACCTCCTCCCACAAAGGAGAAAATTAAATTCTACATTCAGGAGAGATATTTGCGAGAAATTCATCTAAGATGTCCAGAATGCAGCACCTCAACCTATAAGCACCAAGATGGCCTTTATTTCAAGCATATCTTCCAGATCTCCAGAATTTCTATTATCCAGCAGCCAGCTAAGCTATCTTTAGTTCCATCTATTTTAGGGACTTTATATTCCTCGAGCCAACTTCAGATGTGCTCACACGGTACACCACTTGAGAGTAAAAACCAAGCACAAACTCCCCATGGAGAAATAGATCAATAGGACTTTCCCATTACATGAGGTTGAGATTAAGGAGTACTTTATCTTTAGGTTCCCAATCCACAACTAGATTAGAGGGAGGTTTCATTGATTCTACAGGAGATCAGGAAAATCTTTTCCAACCTTTTATAATGCAATAATACCTTAACCAATGCTGCCTTGTGTTGTTCATGTTAGAGATTTACTCTTAGGCAGAATTTACATTGGTCTTAGAACTCTTCCGCAACAACAATGAATTTTACCTCCTTTTTTCTCCCAATCAAGAGCACTAGGGGAGAAATCACCTCACAGCCACTTAGCTGGATAGCAATAGCTCTGTCTAGCCTTGTTTCATTGTTTGCACTACCCAAGTTCCAAATAGTTTCATGTCAAGGGCTGAAAAAATGATCGGATCTACTCAAGAGCATCAACACTATCGAACACATAGTCAGAGACACATTATTGGCTTCTTCCCTGATGCTAGGAGTTCCTCAACATTGGTTGTTGATTGAAGAGGAACTCCTAGCATCAGGGAATGAAAATATCATTCAAGTCTGATCCCCAAAAAGTAGGTTTCACACAATTCTAAGGATTTCATGGGCAAAATTCTTCCTCTTGTTTTCAGAACTAATTAATATAATTTACTCTTATCTCCAAAAGAAGTGTTTCTTTGTCTCAAGGATATTAATTTCTCAGTGATCCATGAATCTAGTGGATTCCATTAGCACAAAACGTTAGTGGATTCCCTTTTAAGCCTAATTGTTGCTTTCTCCCATACATACACACATTTATCATATATACAAGTGCATTTCTAGTGCATTAGTGCTACAATTTTAATTTATTTATGAGAAGTTAACAAGCTTGAAAAATCAAAGAAAGTTTCGAATGTGAAATATGTGAAATAGTAAATTTTGTCACTCATTTTCCCTATAAAATCTTCTTATAGTTCACACGATATTGAAATAAGAAATTTCTCATAAATGTTTAAATTTTATCTCACTGTGGTTATATGCTTTTCCATGTTAAAAAATCATTATATTTGACATGTCAATTGTGAAATCAGAATATACATCATATTGTCCATACAGGCTCATAAAATAACAGTACTATGGCTATCTTGTAGAAAGTTTTTCTAACCTATCACTACATTAGTACATAGTACATTCATCCTAGGCACTTGAAATATGGTTTTTGAAAAGAGACTATGGTAATGTGCTGCCTGCCTGAAGACTCTGTGCAAAACATATCAGATCAAATCTAAAAAACTGAACAATAAAAACCTTGCATTGGAACAGGTGTCTGACAGAAGCAGTGACCGGAGAACATCATCTGAGTTCCAGCTGTGATGATTTTACTAATAAGGAGGACTAAAATTTCTCTACTGTAGCACATGGTATCACGTTTTTAATATGTCCCAATTGCAGTTCTTTGAACTCATTGCCAGAGGAGCAGTAGTGTTTGTAAATTCAGCAGAGGTTGGATGTTCTAGATGTGATAGCTCTCTAAGGGTCCTTTTCAAAAGGGATTTGTGGAATCTGTTATTAGGAGAGGTGGCAATGGAAACGTATTTGCTAGTAGTATTGTAAGCTCGTACATTATTTAGACAGAAAGTTGAGAACAAGACTTGCATATTTGATTGAGATGGCAGTATTTTTTGAAGATGAAATATGGTCTAAAAGAGAACGTATCAGTCATGCCATTGTAGCTGGCTATCTAAGTGAATTTTTAATTGTTCTTTATTCATTAACCTCATGTTTCACAAATTTGATCTTTGTATATAGGACTGTTGGTGGTGTTGTGCATATATTGACCTGGGCAACTTCAAGGACAAAAATGAATTGGATAAGGCTGTCACAACCTTGTCAATAGATTCCCCATCAACAACAAACCAGCAACAGAATGTAAATCAACTGGACAAAGTATCTGCAATGACATTTAGTTCTTGGAAGACTGGCAAGAAAGTAACCAAGTTGAACTGCTAAGATATAAATTTGAGCTGAATAACAAGTGTCTCAAGACATATATTTTGAATAGAATGTTGGTTGTTCATCTATTTTATTAGCAAAAGAGAATCTCCAAATACCTGTAGCGGATGAGTCCCTTTGTTAGTGGCCACCAATAAAAGAGCTCGCAAAGCAATGAACTCACCGAAGTTGTTTGTACGCTAGCCCAAACATGCTCTGAACTTAATGAAATGATTATCAGAAGGATAAGCTATGCCTCCCAAAATACATATTTGATCACACCGCTGGAAAGCCCCATAAAAATAAACCCGGGTTAAGTTTTTTCAATAAGGAGCTCCCCAATCTGCCCAAGAAAATTGTCCTTCTGAGCCACCTTGCAAAATTGGAAAATAGCACAACTGGGAAAAAACATGAAAGGTGGGCACAGATCTACCATCAAATACGAGTGCATTCCGCACTAACCAGATAGGGAATAGCCTGAAAAGCTTTCAGCCTTCTGAAACCATACTTTGAGATAGTTGCCCACAGTGGAGTCATCCCAAGGGTTCCTTTGATCAATCCAATTTCCAACATCTTTCCAGAGCTGTTGCGCAAAGGGACAGACCAAAAAAACCAGAAGCAAATTTTTCTCCTTTCTTGCAAAGTATGGATTAGCTGGGACCCTATTTTTTGCGTTTTTGAAGAAGTTCCCAAGTAAGGACTCTATTTTTCAACACCAACCACATAAACACAATGGTTTTCCTGGGGAATTTTACCCTCCATAATTTAGACCACCACAAAAGAACCTCATATTTTTCAATAGAATGTAACATTCTGTACCGGTTTGATTTTTAGCCCAAACCATTAAACTCCTCTGTAAGTCTTATATGAGTTCTATGTAATTCTTCCATGAAACCATTCCAGAACATTTCATGGACACCAGTTAACCATACGCTCTGAGCGGAACTCCAGCCCCACTGCCAGATATTAGTAGTGAGTGGTCACCTGCATGATTAAGTCTAAATCTTCCTATCTCTTGTAATCTGAAGTACTACATCAGAAGTATTAGAGCTCATACTGTTCTCATACTTAAGTAGCTCTCCGATCTACATAACATAGTTTACAACAGATTGTGAAATAAACATTCCAGTTTTTCCTACATGTAGTCTGTTTAACCAAAACTCCTAGTATTCTGAATTTCTGATGACTTTGAAAAACATTTCATTTAGTGAAAAATATGAAGACCGTTTACCTCATCCTGATAGATATCTGAGTGAGGAGATTGCTGCTACTCGATATCTGCTGATTCCTTGAGTTGATGCACAGTCTCGTCTTCCTTAACTTCAGCTTGGGCATAATTAATTGAAGCTTTGTTGTTCAAGGCTGTGGAGAGGGAGTCCTTATGGAGATTAAGCGCCAAGTGTCTCAGCGTGTTTCATTCTGCATCCAGAATGTCCATCCTTTGTTTTTGTTGAACCAACAAATTTATTATAGATGCGAGTGTTGAGACAGATGTTCGTTTTCATGTAACTTGCTAGTAACTGAAAACAAGGGGGTCTTATTGGATTGGATGTATTCTTTGTGCCTTCTCAGAGCCTTCTTGAGTTCCAAGATTTCCCTTTGCTCCATGGTTGCACACACAACCACAAACCAGACAACCAACTAGAACACTTTAAGAAGGCTGAGACCAAACCAGAATAGAGTCCTTGTGTTGAGAAACAGATTTTCATTTTCATGTACCTTGGTAGTAACTGAAAACAACGGGGTCTTGTTGAACTGGATGTATTCTTTGTGCCTTCTCAGAGGCTAGAGCCTTCTTGACTTCCAAGATTTCCCTGTGCTCCATGGCTATACATACAACAGCAAACCAGACAACCAAAAATGAATTGTTTATGTTTTTATTGCCAGTCTTCCAAGAACTAAATGTCATTGCAGATACTTTGTCCTGCTGGTTTACATTCCATTGTTGGTTTGTTGTTGATGGGGAATCTATTGACAAGGTTGTGACTGCCCAAACTCCTCCTCGCCCGTGGGTTTAGCTCCATGGCACCAGGGAAATGGGCTATAGGTCAAAAACGAAATCGAACTATGGGAGGGCCCTAACGGACCAAGAGGGTCGGTCAAGTCCCTCGCTCAGCCATCAAGAAGATCGGTGTGCACAAAGCCCAGCCACCTCTCCTAAATTCCAGCAAACCAGTGAAAAATTGGGTGAATCACTGTAACCCCTCTCTCCGACCCTGTAAATCCAGGCGAATGCCATGGAAATCCACTCCAACCAAAGAAAATCGGGGGCAAATTTCATTTTTTCAGTTTTATGCGCTTTTTTTTGGGTCGGCTAATATTTAATAATTAATTATTTTTAAAATAATTATTGGGATAACTTTATTAAACTATAGAAAATGGGTTTTATATAAAAAATTCGCCCTATTAAAATTTAAAATCCCTCAAAATTCGCCTTTGGGCTAAAATTCACCCCTAAAATTTTCCATGAATAGTATATGCTAGACATCTTGTGATGGGAAGCACTTTCCATTTTCAAGATGAACTTTTATTGATTGAGCTCCTCACAGCTCAAAGAGAAGATTCTACCTACAACATGTATGGAGCCTTGTGGGTTCCAATGGGCCATTGATGAGAGGATATCATGGAGAGACCTCAAAGGAGGTGCAGTTCACATTTCATAAAGTGCAAAGCTATTCAGTTGGAGGATGTTGGTATCCTACATTGGGAGGATCCAAGATTGAGCTTGGCATGATTCATCATCCACATTAGGATGAATGGATACAAATGAGGAGTAGGAGGTTGCCTACCTTCCTACAGATCTATGATACCATGCAGCAAGAAGCATGGTTGTGCTGGTTTCTTTTGGGTGATTATGGATACTACCCAACATCTCACATTGCAAGGATTCATGCCATGTATATCACTGAAGAAATGCAGCAGTAGGCAGGATGGTTGCGTTGGTCATTGATGAGAGATTTTGGAGACCTCATGATGTATCTTATGTCCATGTATTTTCTTTTGTTTAGGATATTTCTCATGTCTTTACATATATTTATGTTTGGGATATATCTCATGTTAATGTATGTACTTGGGTTTGGGAGAAGTCATAACTCTCACGTGATGTGGCATAAGGGAGCTTATTTGTATTGTTATGATGATACATTCCACATGGCCATTAGTATGTTGTTGCTCCATGACTTGCATCATGATGATGTAAGGAAGCTGCAAGAATCCTTATTTCTTTGGTTACTATTGGGAGAGTATGGGCTGATTTCTTCCCATACATTGCATGACATTGATGGAGGATGGAAACAAGAGGCCTTACAACGTTAGCTTCTATTGGGGGATTATGGTCATTGTACTTGGTATGATGATGATGTGATGGGACAGCAAGATGCCTTACTACGGTGACTTCTCTTGAGAGAATATGGCCACTACATTTAGTACAATGATGATGTGGTGTGGCAGCAAGAGGCATTGCTTCGGTGGCTTATTTTGAGAGAGTATGGCTCTCACATTTATATTGATGCAGGTATGGCATAGCAGCAACAAGCATTGTTGTGGTGGCTTCTATTGAGAGAGTATGACTCTCTTACTTGTTTTCATGATGATCTAACATTGCAGTAGAAAGGCTTTGTTGTGGTGGTTGTTATTGGGAGAATATGGTTTGACATTGTTCATGTTCATCCATATGTCTCTACTTCTTGTTTTCCATTATGTTGATGCTATGTTTGGTTCCTACATGGCCAACAGGGCTAATGATGTGAGCATTGATAGATGAAATCTACTCTATGTATCATGGGTTGGAGATATATTTCATGAGTTGGGAATTTTCAATTTGGGAAGAAACCACTTCATTTCATGTATATCATGTATAGAGGACATCTTTGGACATCATATGGTTGCCACTTGGAGATTCATTGATGAGGAAGGGAGTCTAAATTTTCAGTTGTAGGTCATTCTAGACATTCTAGAGAGCCAGCTTTGGAGCTTGGCATGAATGAGACATTGTGATAGATGGGGAGTCCTTCCATATGAGGATGCCATTTGGAGGGAGGATGCTTTCTATAGCATCCATTTTTGAAGTTGCTTGAGGACAAGCAACATTTTGGCAGGGAGGACTGTAATATTTCCAATTTTCCACAAGATAATTGGAATATTAGAGTTCTTAATTTTCATAACTAATTAAGTAAATAAGAGGGTGGAGGGACCCACAAACCCCATAGATGAATAAAATCCATTTTTTAGGTGTGTATGTGGATATTTCAGATCTAGATCTACATTATGGAGTAGTGGAACAGCTTCTTAAATCTAGGAAAATTGGAGATCATGGATCTTTAATGTAAAATCATGAGGATCTTGGAGGAGGTGAACTGAGATCATGGTGCGTTCAAAGTAAGATCATAATTCACTTATGATGAGATAGTGGAGGAAGTGGTGCATCTAATGCACACATGATGGAGAGAGTGGGAATTAAATGCAGACATGATAGAGATCATGGAGAGACAACGCAGTCTTCATGGAGGCTAGTGGCCACATAGGTAACGCAGTTATGAGGTGGGGCTAGGCTATGGAAGGCTCACAATCTATGCAATGAAGCTGAAGGCACAATAGAAGGCTATATTTGAATTATTATTTTTGACCTATTTAGATCTAGATTTTCCAGTTGACATTTCTATGCACGCTATGTTGTTTAGCCAAGTGTGTAATGTTGTTTAGCACAAGGTGTTTCTGAGCGAAAATACCACCCTTACCCACGAGGGACATCGAGTGCCTAATCTGGGAAGGTTTCTATTTAGCTACATTCCTCATCGGGCATTGTTGTCATCTTCAGGAGGTTGTTTCTAGCATTTCAACTAGGAAATCAATGGAGGATTCATCCTTTTTCCTTGTGCTTCATGTTCAACCTTTCAAGAGCAACATATCTATATCTCATATTCAGGCCATTGTATTTTACCTCCATGTAGCAGCAGTCCCCTCAAGGATTGTGCAGTTTAGTCCTGTAGATCTATTAGAGGAAGGAAGATTCTAGTATTTCATCTGGAAATCCTGTGAGGGAGCATTCCTTGACCTTGGGCATATTATTTCCATAATTCTTCAGCTACATTGCAGCATCCATCATTAGGCTAGAGAACATCCATCCTTGATAGCGTAGTTTTTGGCAGTAGTTGTGTAGCAGTAGCTGCAATCAGTGGAGGAGGATAGAGGAGCTAGATCTTGAGCTTCTAGCTTGAGGATCTAGTGAAGGGATCAACCCTTATTGCATATATTTGATTGTACATCATATAGCAACTATCTTTGATCAAATTATGCTTTAGATCTGCATACCTAATTGTGTATATGTGAAGCCCTAAGAGGGTGATTTTTCTAGATGCATAGATTTGGAAAATCCTTTATGGGTTATCTTTGGTATCCATCACAGAGCCTAGATCTAAAGTTTCAACATAATCGAAGCTCCAAAACTTCTATTTTTTCGGTAGTTACAGTCTGAACAGTTGCAACAGGGACAACACAATTTTCCTTCAAGCAGTCCAGCAGTTACACAGTCCCTCTTGTAGGATCATTTGATAGTCATTATAGGCCATCTCTTTGGCTTGAGTGTCTCATATTTTGAGCACTGTTGTATGGTTTATCCACCTCCCAAATAATAAAATGGATCAGCTATTATGTACACTCTTATGTTGTCTTTAGATTAATTGTTTACTTTTCTTTTGTTCACCAATTGTGTTTTAGTAGTACTGCATTATCCCTTTTGGGATATACATCTGGCATATTGAAAAATTGAACATTGAACACTTGAATAACACATTACTGATTGAATGTGTGGAGGAAATACAAATAATTATTCGTGAGTATCAAAATCTTTTAATCTTTCAATTTCATTTTATGTTCATATCTTATCTACTTATTTTTTTCTCTAGAATGCATTTTCCACACAAATCATCACTTGAATGTGTAACTTCATAATATGATCAACCATTTAACTCAACTAAATATCTTCTGAATGATTCATTAAACTTCCATCCTCACTTTATTGATCCATTTGGAAGTTATTTGGAAGGTTCACTTACACAAAATATTATTAGTATTTCACTGCTTGTTCATAGTACTAATAATTTTATGCAAGCTCTATCACTTAAATGTACATCATTACAACCTACCACATTATCCTCTCTTCCTTCAAATTCACTTCAAACATTAATTGAGATTAATCCATATTTTTATGATACCATATCTTGGAGGAAATTTTTCAAAAAAGAGTGATTGTAAATAAGCTTCTTTTTGTAGATACATTAGCAATAAATGTACATATTATGTTCATGTTTATTTTTGTTAGTTTAATCATATCTTTACTTTTGCTTTTTATTTTTTTATATGTACATATGTGCAAGGGAAAATTTAAGTGAACGGATTCAATGGAAGTGTGATTTTACTTAGTTTTGAATATGTGCTATTATATTAGATTAGAAATATAATTAGTTTAATATTAGATTACTTTTGTTTTGTTTTTGCTTTAATATTCCAGGAAGAAGAATAAGTAAGAAGATAATTTTTTTTCTCACGAGCACTTTCAAAGGGAAGTTTCACATATTAATTAGAATTTATTATTTTTATGTGTTTTCTACAGATGCACTTTGATTTATATTTCCTTTTCCTTCCAAATTTCCAATATGATTCATGATCATGTTTGTCTCTTATCAATGGAGATGTAACAAAATGATTCACTCCTACTTTTCCTGGTTCCTGAAGGGAAAGGAAAATCATAATTTTTTTCACAAATAACTTCTGTCAAGAGTCATTCCATTGTGCTTTCTCAAATTCAACTTTTTCTACAACCATGTTAAGTTGAATCCTTGCATTAGATTTATTTTCTTTTCAATACGTTATTTTTATTTGTCTTACGATGATTCAATGCTTACATGATCTTCCAATTCACATGCCTTATGAGTATGAGCTTCTATTTTCTTACATTTTCTATGTTTTTTTTTTACATTCGTTTCTTATCTTCCATGTGAGCCTAGAGCCATGTCATCCTGGTTATTTATTTCAGTGAATATTTCATTATTTCTGGGGTTTTTTTCCACATCTCCCTGTAGAGAATTATCCCAAAACTCTCAACATGCATAAATTTCATTTCATCCTTTTGGGATGAAGTGGATAGATGAACTCTTTCCTTCGCTTCACCTTCTGTCCATCTACTCTTTCCTGGCCTGACAAGCTTATCCCAACCCTTTTCGTAACTTACGATTTTAATTCCGCTGGGATCACTTTAGCGGGATCAAGTGTTAATTCCCCCAAATAAATATAAGCGCACAAACCTTCCATTTGGTTTTTTTGTCAAATCATTTAACACGTCATCCCTGCTTCTAGCCCCAAAAATATTTACTTTTCACTAAATTTATAAGTGTCGGGATTAAGTTAGCAGGAAAAATCATCATGAATGGGTCCTAGTTCCTATATTTCCGTTGGTCATCTGTTTCTTTCCTTCCACATGCTCATAACACTTTTTATTCCCAAATATCCTTTAATAATATTTATTTGTATTTTCAGGGTTTTAGTTTCTGGGCTGACGTGAGCACAAGGCATGAGCTCATCATCACATGGATTCTCCTCATAAATTTTTTCTCATGTATTTATTGGCCCACACGCCTCATCATCCCTCTTATTTCCCCTCAACATATTTTCCTAAGCTTCCTCTTTTTCTTTCGGGATTTCATCCTTTCAGGATGATGTGGACGGATGGCCCCTTTTCCCTATTCTATTCTCTTTTTATGTGCCCTATTGGCAGGTTTCCCTGAGGTCTTAGCCTAATACTGCATACGTTTAGGAATTCCACAGCGGGCTTGCTCAACATGTTTCATGTTCCTTTGCTTTATTTTTTTTGGATTTTTGTGCATTACATTTTACATGTCAACCCACTACTTTACATTTTTTTCCATTTTAATAAGCGTCAGTATGGAAAGCCCTGGGAAAGTGCATTTTTAATGGCCTCCCCCCTCTTTACTACGTGATTTCATTGATTCGCCCCTTTTACCACCCCCTTTCGAGGTTAGTATACTCTATTCATCTCAGATGTTACTTTAGTGTTCATCCTTCATCATTATGGTTTAAGATACCAGAATGATGCAAGCACCCATGGTGCCTACTAACAGCGCTCATTCAAATTAAATTGCAACATTTTTCATGCTTAAGAAATGGTGATATTAATACAACAAATCTATAAGAACACATAGGTAGATTGGATTGGTGCTTAATTATTTCAATTTTGGGATTCCCTTGTATTTTAATTATGCTTATATCACTCCAGTTTAATGCTTATCACTCAAAGTCTCAAGTTACGCTCATATTTATATAAATTGCTACATAAGTTGAGATTTTGGAATGATACCATGGGATTGTTGAACAATCTGGAGCTGATATGAAATCTGAAGAAGTAAATAGAGTAACGTAATTGGAGCATAAAGCAAAGCACATTTTTGGAATATTTCCATCCTTATTTATGATATTTTTTATTATTGATTCCTTGAAAATGGATTGTTCCTTTTGGGTTTAATGCTTGCTCTAGTTTAGATGCAATAAATTGATGATTTTGGGGACATGAAAATTACATTAAAATGAAACTTGTTCACACTTTAAATCTGAATCAAAAGAAGAAGTTACCTCTTTTTGGAGAAAATTAATATATTCATGTAAATCTCAATGAAATTCCTCAAGATAAGTCTCATATGCCCATTTTCATCAGTTACCATTCTATTTATGCTTTCATTTCAGCTTTTTTTTAGTCTTAAATGATCTAAAGATATATTTGTTTAGGTCTACAATAATTCACTTGAAAATCTTGCACCCCTACTTGTTGACATTTTAAAATTTCTCTCATTTTTCTTTCTTTTTCTTTAGGCAAAGAAATTATGATGTTGATCAAATTGAAAATGAGCTAAATCAAGGACTCTCTCAACCTCTATTTTGGTCTCATAAGCCTTATATTAGAAAATAATTAAGATGTTTTTAATGCGGGCTTAATTTTGAAACAAGGATATTTGAAAGAAGAAGGAAAATTTATTTAATTTCATTTTATCTCATAGTTGTTATCTAGTATTTGTGTTAAGAAACAAATTACCTATAACTCTCTAAGATATAATTCATCAAAATCTCAACTTAAGAGAAACTTATATTTTTCCCTAATATTTGTTCTTTTGTTGAGACATTTTTATAAATAGTCGTGTAGGGGTTTCTTTTAAATATGTATTTTCCTTTAACTTTCCTTTTTGGTTTTTATTTTATTTTTCATTTGTGATATTTGGGATGTGTCAATTTCACTTTTGTTTTGGATTTTTTTCAGTGATATTACCAAGATATATATAGAAGTATTTTTCTTACTTAACATTGGTCTGCATGCATGGGAAATTTTTACTCTATTATATTCATGGGCTTCCATTTTCCTTAAAGGAACATATTTATTAAATTCTAAGTCCTCTTACCTTAATTCTTTCCCCTCATGCAAAATTCATCTTTTCCAAGTGATAGAGTTCACCTTTCCAAGAAAATAAGTGGCTTGAGTATAACTTAATGAATCCCATTTCGCCCACATTACATAAAAACCTATAGATTGATAGTTGTAGGGAAAGATGAGGGAGTCGAAAATGTATAAATATTATATCCATTTTCTTTAAAATTTATTATCCTGCTCTCTTCACCCAATTGCACAGGAAAGTCTCTATAGAAAGTTTATCAAAAGGGAAGTAAAAGATGGTTGAAAGCACTTATGTGTGGGAAGCACAAGTAAACTCGTCAGGGTACGGAACAAGATTGATAGTAGTGGGGCCATGCTTTTGTGGTACTAAAACAACTTTGATGGGTACTGAATAGGCTCGATGATAGAAAAACGATGTCAGGTGAGGGGGATTATTTACATTAGCGAATATATACTTTCTTTAAAAATTCCTATTTGTACCTCTTCTATCACTCATAGAAGCTAACTTAAAAATTAATGATTTTCCTAAAACTTGGATTCATGGTTTTAGACTCGGTTTATTTCAGGTAATTATATTTTTATAACTCAAATTGCTTGATCAATTCATCATTTCAACCTTTTGGTATCAATCTGAATCCACTATCTTTTTAACCAAAGATAACTGCTTCTTCCGCATGTGTTTCCTTTGTTGTGGAAAAACAATAACCTCCAATTTTACATAATTATATTCATAATAATAATAGGGTCATATCACTCATTTTACACTTTGATTTTGTTAATTTTACGGGATTTTCATTTTCATCAGTTTTCCCATTTGATTGCTTCATTGTGTGTAGTTTCTCACCAACTCCCCAATAACTCTAATTGTTTTGAGTTTGGAATTATGATTTGAAAATGACACTTATTCATTTGAGTGATTTTCACCACCTTGGCTTAAAAATGTAAAAAACACCATTTACTTTATTTTTAAAATTAATTAACTAATTTATATGTAACTATAATTACTTAATTAACTTTAAATAAGTTAATAACTTAATTGAATTTGTAAATTATTATTAAATTAGTTTATTTAAATAATCTAAGTTAATTAAATTAATTTTAAATTATTTAATTAATTTGTAAATAATATTATTTTAATTATTTAATTTAAACATTATACAGAACCACCACAACGAAGATGTGTATAGATACTATAAAATATATTATAAACAAAAATGTACATTAAAATTTTGTATATATTATATAACATTTAAAAAAAAAAAAAAAAAAAACCCCATGAAATATTAGGTCATTCTGCTTGAGAGACCCGAGAGTTTCAACATTTTAAACCTTCGGGATGGGATGCCTGAGATGATGTCCCAGTAGGAGGATAATGCATTTAAGTGAGAGGCTATTTTAAAATTTTTTAAGTGGAATAGACCTTCACATTAATTAGGGGGGGAGGGCCCAGTCAACGTGAGCATGACTTCTCCATCCCATCTCTCCTCCATAATATACCTGGATCTATTTTTGAATCCTTCCAGTCTCACAAGAACATGAGCCTCCATGTTTCCATGCTCTCATACAAATTATAGTCTCTCATTGTAAGTGGAGGGGACGTTTTTTTGTTAGCATGAAAATACGAATTAAATGGAAGGAAGGCTCCAATATGTGTGGATCCTAGGATTATCCCTCACGACTCCTTATATATCAACTTCCATGCTCCTTTAACAGACATGGAGTGAGTTATTTTATTTTATATGTTTCTATTTTAAATTTTAATCAATTGATTTTTATATTCTAAATTTTATTCAATCTTATTTTAAATTGTATAATTTTATTGAAAATACTAAATTTTTTGCTAGACATAAATTTTCGAGAACACTCGCAATTTTGACACCTTAAATTTGGAATGCTCTATCTTGAGTTCTACATGGCCAAATGAGGACTATGATGGCTCATTAGAAATATAAAATAATGGAGAATATTTTGGTAGTGGTTACATGATCATAAATTTTTATTTACTATGTCTAAAATTTAGTAGAAAATGCAGCTCTGAATTAGCACCAAAAAAACCATTTTTTAAATTTGTTTTGAAAATTTGTTTGGCTAAAACTTTTGTTGTTGCGAATTCATTCGAGTATGCACTCTTAGGCCAAAGAGATAATTACAAATATTAATGGGAGGCATGAATTTATTTATTTCATTCATATAATTATATTTTTATTTAAAAGTTTTTGTTCTCAATTTGCAATTTTAATTTTGAAGTGGAAATTAATTATTTTATTTCATTTTTTAATGGTTTTGGTTGGAAAGTTGTTGAAAAAAGATAAAAACCATGGATTTGGAGCAATATAATGAGACCAACAAGGAATAAAATGGAGGATTTGCAGCTCCAATCAAGTATATGAAAAAATACCCTCAATAGCTTTCTATTTGAAGAATTATTTTGTAAATTATAAATACGATATTTGAGAATGAGGAGGGGGTTCCTCTTCTCTCTAACATAAAGACTCTAGACAATTTGGTAAAGGTATTTTGAGTTGTATATAGGGAGTAAAACTCATATATAAGGATATTGGGGGTTTTCTTTTAAGAACTAAATCTTTTTTAGTATGATAGAACTTGTGCTTTTGTAGTTCTTTTTCTTGCTAGAAAGTATGATCATTTTGAAAGGATTGTTGGAGATTCATTGGGAACTAGAGCTAAGGGATCTAGGTTTATCAATTTGTGTTTATCATTTTATTTGTACTACAAATTTCACCCTTTGATAGAATATTTAGGTAACTTATTTCATGTTGTGTATTTTTGTTAGATATGAATATAATTGTCTTTACGATCAACTATCTGATCTATTAATATCATACATCTGTTATAAATTCTAGATTTTCTCAAGTGCTTGAATCAAATTTCTGAATAACTATTTACTCAAAAATTTTCCATCTACAATCGATTTACTTTTCATTATAATTAAGTGAACTTTTCCTAGGTTTAGTGGCCAATTGTTTATTCAATTTAATGTCTTAAATTTCCTGCATAAATTATCAACCGAGGTTTGTAAACTGATGAAGTCTAGAACAGTATATGTGCTTAGTTAACCTTTTTCTTACTTCGTTGTTATGTATTTTCATGTTGTTTTGCGGGTTTTGTTATTTATATCTAAGAGTGTTAATCTAAGAATTACTACTGTAGTCCCTTATTGGTGTTAGTGTAGCCCCCTTATTGTATTGTTGTACCTATGTAGTCCCCATTTTGTTATTTGGAATTCTCTCTATAAATTTTTCTCTACAAAGATTTAGACGCTAAGAAAAAAAATCATTTGTGAGGAAATCCTCAAGAACTTCGTCTAAAAAATTTAGATATTGATTCACAATATTTTTTGGAGATATGATCTATGGAAGTTAGGGTTTTTTCAGGCTCCTGAATTTCATCTCAAAGAGGTGAACTTTGGAAAATCATCATAACTCTCTCTCTCTCTCTGAACATCAGATTGGAATTTTATATAAATGTGATGAAATTACACAAACTGTAGTTTCTTTTGTATCGAGTTCAGAGACGAATGAGGAAATAGTGACATGTGGCATGTCATATAAGTTCGCTCTACCGAACCAGTCCATAATTAGGTCATTCTGGGAGATTGGGCATAACTTTATCTTGAAGAATCCAAATCAGGTCAGACCTATGGCATTTGAAAGAAGATTTAGAGGGATAACGAAGTACCGAAGATAAAATCTTCGAAATCTGAAATCACAAAGATACATCAGATCCAATATCAAGCTCCTCAAAAGAAAGAAAAAGGTGCGTATTTTTCTTTTTAAATTGCATAAGTCTTGTTTGAAAAATCAATTTGAAGGGATTCCAAGGGCATATTGAACCATAGATATCAGTATTGGGTTCTAAAATGGTGTTGAGTATGTGTTATATTCATTCCAAAATTATTCACACACGTAGGGGGGATAGCCCCACATGTACATTGCGCTGGGTGCAACAGGGAAGGCAACAACGCTCCCTGTTTGGGGTCCGGGGCAGCGCCCCGAGAAATTTTTTTTGGACCCTATTTTTCAGTGGGTGGACCCGCCCATGGTTTTGTTCATGGTTTTGCACATGGTTTTTGGGCATGATGGTTTTTAACCCTTGGTATTTTGTAGATCTGGTCAAGGGAACTATGATTATGTTCTAATCCAGGGTTAACGGATTGAGGTTTATGAAGGCTTTAGCATGTATATATATGTTTTGTAACACTAAAAGGAACATAATGACAATTCAAGATGGTAGTCCCGATTTCGGATCTAGGGGAAAATATCTATGTATATCTATTTTATGTTTTATTCTCTCGCTATTATTTATTTTATGTTTTAAGATTATTTTGCAGATAATTTAGGTACAGGGTTAAAACCTAGATTTGGTATCATAGTTGTTTCAGCTTGAAGGGGATTCCTTTGCTATTGAGGGGTTTTTTTCTCGAGCCTGTGGTAGAACCTGTTTAGTGGGAAATTTGCGAGATCGATTCTTGAAGTGAAAGAAGATGGCCAGCAGTGGAAAGATAGAGATTGATAAATTTAGGGTCAAAGTTTTGAGTTGTGGAAGTTCAATATGGAGGATCTGCTAGTGGATAAAGATCAGTGGATCGTGGTAGATCTAGGTACTAAACCAACGACAATGTCAGATGAATACTGGAATAATTTGAATCAGAAAGGAAAGAGCACAACACGATTGTGTATCTCAGATTTGGTATTGTTGAATGTATCTGGGGAAGCTATGATGAAGACTTTGTGGGACAAGCTAGGGACTTTATACCAATATAAGTCTCTACTGAATAAATTGTTCCGGCGGAAAAAGCTATATACCCTGAGGATGAAGGATGGAGACTCGGTGACAGAGCATCTAAGCGCCTTCAATACTGTGGTAAGTCAGTTGTCATCTGTTGATATTAAAATCTCAAAAGAAGATAAGTTCATCAATTTGTTGTGTTATCTACCAGATTCATGGGACAACCTCGTTATTACAATAGGTGTCAATACAACTACCTTGAATTTTGATGAAATTGTCTCAACCTTTATGTATGAGGAAGGTCACATAAAAAAAAAATAGGTTTTCGAGTGGGAGATCTAAATCTAGAGGGAGATCTAAATCTCCTGGAAAGCATGTAAAGGTGTGCTAAAAATGAGGAAAGTAAGGGCACTACAAAAAGGACTGCAGATCTAAAGCTCCCGAGAAAGGAAAGGGATCTGTTGATGCTCCTTCTGCAGAGGCAAAAACCACCTCAGATGAAGGTGGGGATGTGTATTTGGCTTCTTCTTCAAATACACATGTATATCATGAGGCATGGTTGATTGAATTTGGTGTATCCTTTCAGTTCACTCCCCATAGGGAGTGGTTCTGCGAGTATGAGAAGTATGATTTTGGTGATGTCTTCTTAGGGGATGATAGGAAGGCCATAATCATCAGACGTGGAAAAGCCAAGCTGAAGCTGTAAGGTGGAAGGATTATTATACTTACTGGTGTTCTACATGTTCCTGCATTGGCCAGAAATCTAATTTCTCTAAGCAAGATGGATGATGCAGGTGTAAAAATAGTGTATGAGAAAGATACCTACAATATGGTTAGGGGACCACTGGTATTAATTCAGGGAGTTCAGATTGAAACTTTGTACAAGCTTCAGGGTAGCACTGTTACTGATGGGTGCAACAGTTCTGTGGTTCCTAAAAGTGGAGTGGAAAGCTTAGCGGTCTCTGGAGAAAAGACCATGCTATGGCATTAAAGGCTTGGACATATTGGAGAGAAGGGCCTTCAGATACTGCATGGTAATGGTATGGTAGAAGGTATGTCCAATTTCTCTCTGGATTTCGATTTTTGTGAAAATTGTGTATATGGGAAGAATAATTGGGTGAGTTTTCCTTATGGTGCTAAGAGGGCGAACAAGATATTAGAGCTTGTGCATAGTGATGTGTTTTTCCCTGTGTCAATTCCATTACTGGGTAAGTCTGTGTACTATGTTTCATTCATAGATGAATTCTCAAGGAATACATGGATATATTTATTGAGGAAGAAATCTGAGGTCTTTGATATATTTAAATAATTTAATGCTTCGGTGGAAAACCAGACATAGAAGAAGATAAAGGTGCCAAGGACAGATAATGGTGGAGAGTTTTGCAAGAAGGAATTTGAAGATTTCTGTAAGAAGTGCGATATAGCACGACTGAAGACTACTCCATACACACCTCAGCAAAATGGAGTTGTAGAAAGAATGAACATAGTGTTGACGGAAAAGGCAAGAAGCGTGCTCGATCATACCGAGTTAGGACAAGAATTCTCGGCATAAAAAGTGGAGACTGTATGTTACCTGGTTAACAGATCACCTTCATCAGCGTTGGAGGATAAGACTCCACATGAGGTATGGACTGGTAAGAAACCCTCTCTTTCACATCTGAGGATATTTGGATGTGATGCATATGTACATGTTCCAAAGGAGAAAAGGACCAAGTTGGATAATAAATCTGAAAGGTGCATCTTTATTGGGTATAAGGAAGGTTTAAAAGGTTACAAGCTTTGGAACCTAGAAACAAGGAAGGTTGTGTACAATCGAGATGTGGTGTTTAGGGAGGTGAAATATGTTGTTAAACATGAAGTTCTACCTGAGGAACCTGAGAAGATAGAGTTTGAGCTAAAGGAGGATCAATTAGACTCTACAACATAACAAGATTCAGATGAGGAAGAGCCACAAACTCCAGCTGTGAGAATATCAGTTCGGGAAAGGAGACAACTGGAAAGGTATAGTCCATCTACTTTTTGTTCAAAGTTTTCTTTAAATATCATTGATGATGATCCCAAAACTGTCATGGAGGCAGTGGATTCAGAGGATGGGAAACTCTGTAAGGAGGCCATGGTTGATGAAATGGAATCCTTGCAATAAAATGAGGCATTGGATCTGGTGGAGTTTTCGGCTGGAAGGAAGCCCATCAGGAGAAAATGGGTGTTTAAGAGGAAGATGAATGTAGAAGGCAAGGTGGAGAGATACAAAGCTCGGTTGGTAGAAAAATATTATTCCCAGGTGCCGGGAATTGATTTTGGTGATATTTTTTCTCCTATTGCCAAGGTTACTTCTATTATATTACTTTTATCTCTTGTTGTTGCATTTGATTTTGAGGTAGAACAGATGGATGTGAAGACAATATTTCTTCATGAGGATCTAGAAGAGGAAATCTACATGAAGAAACTTGAAGACTTTATGGTGAAGGGTAATAAATAACTTGCATGCATGTTAAAAAAGTCTTTTTATGGGTTAAAACAGTCACCAAGGATGTGGTATCAAAAATTTGATATCTATATACGAAGAATTGGCTTTACTAGAAGCAAACGGGATCACTGTGTGTATTTTAAATTAATCGGTGACCATTTTATTTATTTGGTCTTGTATGTGTATTATATGTTGTTGATTGGAAATGACAAAGAAATTATCCAGGATTTGAAGACCCAATTGTTCTGCAAATTCGACATGAAGGATATTGGTGCTTGTTGGCTTGAGGGGACCTGACCCAGGTTCAGAGGTTAATTTTTCCAACAAACCCCTATACTACTGGCCCTTTCGACAATGACCTAATTGTGCAGGCCAAAGTCTCACCCGATGTAGTATGGGAGAGTGCTGGAACCGGGTTTCTGCACCCTAAGAGAGAGTAGGTTAGTCAAGCAGATATGAGTTCACAACCTACCAGGGTCACACAAGTCTATTCATAGGATTTTCATAGTATATTCAGTTAGTAACCACAATAGAGCTATTCAGATCTATTCGATACCTTCACATCCACGTGCATAACAACAATTATCAGTACACGATATCATAAAACGCAACCTATAAAAGAATAAGGGACCATCACAGAACCCTTATACTCGTAGCTGAGACAGATCATAGATATACATATGCATAACAGAGATATAATTGCAACATAACAGATAATGTAAATGTATTCGCAGCTCCGAACAGGTTCCAAGGTTCACATCAACAATAACACAACAGATCTTGATCACACTGAAATACTTCAACTATATCCGCATATATTACATTTCAAACCCAGTTACAACCAAACATACCCTGCGCACACAACTAGCAGGATTCGCACACAGCAAGGCTAAGGATCTCTGCCCACACAGCCAGCAGAAGTCCTTACCTAAACAACCCAAGACGGATCTAACAATTCGCACTTAGCACTAGACTTAATTCTTTCTTACACTAAGACTCAAAATATTCATATATTTATGTCGACTTAGCCTACGCTTGCAATGGTTCGCAAACCATGGTTTTTGGACTCTTGGTCTACGCTTGACCCATTACAATGCATTCAGGGCTTTGACCCACCCCAAATCCCCTGCGTTAGACTAATAATATAAAAAATATACAAAATTGAACAAAATTTGCAGCTTTAGGGGACCCTGTTCCAACAGTCCCCCAAAAAAATCTTGTGACTTGTCTTGAATCACTGTGGTCATGTGGTCTCCACCTGCTCTTGCAGCAGCCTGGTCACCTCAGCTAGTGGGGGTAGCACTCATTCACTCTGAGGAGCAGCATTCTGAGAAATATCCACCAACTTTTGTGAAGTAGGTCCTTCTGTCGCAGCAGTGACGCTCTCCAGAGTCTGGTTCGGTTGTTTAACAATAACATCAACATCTTGAGAGAGCTTGAGGGCTTCATCAGCCCAAGGCTTAAGGTGGTCGCTGAGGGTTTTCTTCTTTTGGCGGAGTTCATAAATATCATCCCGAAGGGCATGGATGGTACGTAGTCGTGCCAATCGTTGAGCAAGAATCAGAGTAGGCATAGTGGTTTCCAGCTGCTCAAATGCTTCTTCCTTTTGTCACAGGTCCTAGTTGATTTCACATAGGAGAGGGTTGCGCTGCACCTTGGTCCATAACTACAAACCAGTTTACATTTTTTGGGAACCTTGAGCAATCTGTCCTATAATAATGTTTTTGGCCACTGTAACCATGCAGCTTGCTGGGCCTGCACATCCGATGGTGTCTTTGGCTGCAACTTGGCCTGCAAGTCTACGATTTGCTATTCCATCTGCGTTTTGACCACCTGTATCTCAGTCCTTGAGGCCTTTAATGCTGCGACCAACCCCTCAATCTTGGCCTGGGGGGTGGCCGTAGCTGAGATTTCTTCTGTAACATCTGCGCAGAGTCTACTAATTAAGTGCTCCAACTCGGTCTGATGCCCGACAACAAGGGTATAGGCAGCCTGTGCCTAGGATGCTTCAACGGTCTTTTCTTCAATTAACTGCTCAACCGTACTGAACTACCTATGAACTTGACGATCTCGGTGTTGGATTTCTTCAAATATGGATGCGTGAAGAAGATACAACAGTTCATGTGGTAGGCAGGCGAGATCCAACTGCACCTCTGCGCAGGCTTGGACTTGCACTCGTAAGTCGTGTGGACTTAGTATGAGGGTTGCACCTAGGAGTGGGCAGAGGCGGCTTTCTGGCGTATTGATCACATTGTTGCTACTTGCTGGGGTAGATCTGACCTGGAGCATAATTGTCTGCAAGGGAACGGTTTTTAATTGCAGAACCCAGAGCTCAACCTGGAGGGTGTTGACCACCGCCTTCTGCTACTCTTCCAGAGCCAACCATTTGTCTTCTACAGCCAAAGTGACCGCATCTGTGATTTTCTCGAGGTCCCCTTCTATCAGCGTAATGCCTTTGTCGCGTTCTGGTCATTGAGAGCACATCTTCTTTCGTGGCCCTTTAGCAGGTTCACCAGTTCGCTTTATTCCTCGAGAAGAGTCAGCACCTCCTGCCTCCTGACCTTCTGTACCCATATCCTGCTATGAATCCTTTTGTGATTATGCTTCTGGGTCCTGACGAAGCTTTTTCTCAGTTTTAGGAACTACCAGGTTTAAGATAACTGCAACTTTCGCAGGATCAACCATCAACCCCTGTCGGTAAGCTATATGTTCGAGAAATATTCCGAAGGGTACGCAGAATATGAACTTCTTGATATTCAGGGAAATATGGTGTTTTCTACAGGCATCCAACATCATGCGCAAGTTCGAGAAATGCTTCTTCACTAAGCCGAAGACAGTCCAATCATCAAAATAAGCCTCCAAAAATTTGTGTATGAATTCTTTGAACACTGCAACTACTACTCGTGAAAAGATGGTAGGGGCATTCTTAAGTCCAAACGGAATGATAGTATACTGAAAGGATCCCCATTCAGTAGAAAACATAGTTTTGTTGTGATCTTCAGGTGCGATTCAGATGTAATGGTAGCCCAAGAACCCATGTGTTAATGAGTACGCTTCCTACCCTCCCATGATATCAAGGATTTCATCTGAGAACAGCGTGGGAGAGGGATCATGTACGTAGGCATCATTAAATTTGCATAATTACACATATATTCATATCTCTCCCTTTATCTTTTTCTCCTGAACCACCATCGTACTTACCCAGTCTGACTGTTCAATTGGTTTGATGATACCTACGGCGAGTGTCTTGTCAATTTCTTCCTTGACCTTTTGTTTATACTTAGGGTTCAATCGATAAGGCCGCTACTTCACAGGGCACGCATCTAGTTTTAACATGATGCACATGGCCCTAGGTCCCCTGTGATCCCCTTAAGCTCTGAAAATTTCGTCGAGAATAAGTCCTGATACTCTGTGAGAAGTTCTGCAACTTTTCCTATTGTATCATCATCCCATTAATACCCAATTTTAGCCAACTTAGGCTGCTCTTCCGTGTCAATGTTGACTTCTCACAACTTCAGAGGCTTAGTAACATCAACAGTTTGTAGTGGGGGTCCAGCAACTGCGCAATCTCCCTCTGACTCTAGGATATAGACATTGCACAGATCTTCATCGCACTCTTCTGTTGCTATATTGTAGCAGTTGAAAATATCCTGCATCTGTGTTTCACATGTTGGTGCCCCAAGTGTTGCGTAAGTGTGTGATTCGTCAAATATGAAGGTATCTATATCCTGCAGAGCTTCGTCAAGCGCCTCTATTCCCCCTAATAACCCAAATGTCCCTACAAATTCATCCTTTAATGTTTCCCAGTGGTGGGTGCACTGATGTAGCTCCACATCTAAGTACCATGCAGTGGGAATTGGTCCCAAGGCATGAATAAACAGGTGAACCCATTCTTCTGTAGTCTGGTCACACCATTTCTCCATCCAAGTGAACAAATGCTCGCGTGGATCTCCTGGGCCAAGGAATGCCTTTACGCACAAGTGGACCGGAGGTTCAAACTGCAGGATCATCATATCCTGATACTCTTCCCAATCCTGAAATGCCTCCTTCTGCGTGTCCCACCTCCTTGCAGGTGTTGTGCACATGGCTAGATTAAGGGCCCATAGCCTTCGCTCTCTTGGAACCTCAGCTTCAAATGTTCATAAAAACTCCTTAATACTGCCAAAACCATCAAAGTAAAGAAGTTCCCTTACCTCTGAGGAGATGCATCAAAATTTCCTTGTGATTCTAAGACATCACAACACAGATACATCATGTAACTGATTCTGCTAGTTTTCCATATCCTCGTCGGAATCAGAAAAACATTCATTGTACTTTTCCCCGCAAAGTACACCCTCAGTCATAGGATTGATTCAATCTTTGTCTCGTGCAGTTAACTTATAGATGTGATCCACATCCTCTTCTTCGTGCACCGGCTTTGTGTATCGTTCTCCTTCTGCAGGGTCTAATGGTACTATCACCCACGTACCTTCATTTTCAAACACCATGCTTATTTTATTTAGGTTGATGATACCTCCCATATCTATGGACCAATCTAATCCTAAGAGCATAGGATAGGGGTCTGCATCATCTACAATCTAAATTACCTCAAAGTGAGCCCAAACCTTAACTACTACGATATCCACCATGATCTTTGATAGTCTTCCCAACGGTATGATCTTCTGCTGGTTGGCCATGCGCGGCTGGATAGTGGACCATTCCAACTTAGGTTCTCCCATTCACTGCCAAGTTTTCTTAGGCAGTACGTTCGCATATGATCCTAGGTCCAAAATAACCTGATCCATTTCATAATCACCAATTTGTGCTGTTAACCACATTTCCCTACCAGTGCATTTCATGTGCTTGTACATTTTGTGCACATCCTTAACTTCCAGGGGTGGATTAGTCCTTTTTGCGCAGTTGTATATTAATGCTTGGAGGTTTTCTACGGCTTGTTGGTTGTGTAGCAGCTTCATACATGCTTGCAAAAATGGTTTAACCTCATCATCTGCTTTGAGGTTTATGGGGGCTTGAGAAGTAGATGCTTCAGCCTTAGCAAATTCTTGGTGAGTTGCGACAAAGGTTTCCATTTCCTTCTGTAGGTCGAAACCTTCTTGTTTGATGGCTTCTTTTCAGATAAGAGGCTCAACCGCAACTTTCTCCTCAACTCCCCCAGTGGCCATACCGCTACGTGTTATGAAATTAGTGCTTGATCCTTCATCTCGAGGTTTTGCCTTAATCCTTTGCACATTCTACGTAGGTTTCTGCTGCTTTTCTTGCATTTTTTCTATCAGAATCGGGTAGTCTTCAATCACATGGTCTAGTTGTCTACATTATCTGCAAGATTGCCTCGCAGGGTTTGGCAGTCCCTTGCAAAGTGCCCCGCTTTCCCACAGTTATAACAAATCAGTTGTCCTCTTCCCTGACCTACCCTTCCACCTATACGCCCTCCCCTGCCCCTAGCTGGGGATCCACCTATGCCCGAGGGGGATCGTGGTGAGGAAGGGTCCACTTGTACCCTATATAGGTTTCCTCGGTCTATCATTAAATCATAAGTTCGACATTTTTATTCATCATGTCCTACTGATAAGAAAAACTGACACCATTGTTGCTTCAATTTAAGGACATACACACCCATACGGGGGCAGTGGTTAGTATCATGCAGGCTAGCTATGCGACAATAATCACACCACAATGTCAGTCCACTTGGTCCCGAGCACAGTGGAATGGGTCCCCCCGCCTGTAGGTAGTCTGTCAGTAGCAGGCACTGATCCTTGGTATGGCCAAATACCCTGCATTGTATGAATCATATGTTTGGGCTAGCTTCTTTCCTTCGGTCCTTTTGTAGGTTCTGGATTTCCATGTGCATCACCTCCAGCTGCCCTTGGATTTGTTGTACCCCCAACTGGGTATCATCCCTTGGCGCGGCTTTTAATTTCATAGCAATATCCAAAGTTTTTTCCTATGATTCAATTGCTTGCTGACCCATAGGTACACGCAAGTGAGCTAGTAACATAGTAATGAACCATTCCTTGTGCTGTCTATCATCATACAGAATTCCCCTTCCCTGATTACCTTCTTTAGCCGCAGGTAAACCTCCCATATAGACTCAGAGGGCCCTTGTTTAAAATCTTTTAGGTCATTCACGATCTGAGAGTAGGATTTAGGCTTCCGAAACTATTTTAGGGCATTCTTAACCTCTAGAATGGTCGCATTCGCATGCTGAGCTACGTATCCCATATACCAGTCCAAGGCTCCTCCTTCAAAGGCAAGGGACAGCTGCGCCCTTTTCACAACATTGCTAGCCACATTCTATGCAATCCATATTGACACTGCGACAAACTAGAACCGATCCATATCTTTTTCCCCTATGCCCTTGAAGGTAGGTAGCTTCATGTGCGAGGCCATCACATCTTCTGATGGAGGTGGAGGTACGAGTGAGTTTTTACCCCTATGCTGTCTTGAAGGTGGTGTAACTAGAGGGCTATGCGTAGTCGAATCCCTTACTAGACTGTAGATGGATCTATATCCTTCTTGATTAGTTCTATAGTATTTACCACTTCATGTTGTACCCTCACTCTGATCGAAGCTCATTCACTCTGTATGGTTGCACAGAATTCCCTTTTTGCACAATAATATTTTAATTAGTAATGGAAACGTTTTCATAAACTTACCCCAGAAACCCTTGAAGAATCTCAACTTTGCCTCAGAATAGGACATGAATTGATCAACTACAAACTCCGTCACAAATACTCCCATCACACTATCCACCCATTGATCTACAGGATGAGTGATGGTGTTATCAGTCTTTCTAACTGCTGGATCAACTCTGGAGTCCACTGCGTGACCCGTTCATCCTTCCAACACATCTGGAAATCTACAAGCCTTTACAGCCACTCCGGAAGCTCGTTCGCAAATGTTACAAAGAAATTTTCCTAGAATTCAGTGAAAATATACTTATTCTTCCACTTCTCTATTGTCAACTTTGAGCTGTGATTTTATTTTACCGCAAATTCTTGAACCTGTTTTTCAAACCACTCTTCAATTTATTTATTCTCAGGTCTCCAATATTCTCTTGGCATTACGTGATCTCTCTCTCAAAACGCTCCCGGTCTTGACAACGGAACCATTAGTTGGCTTGAGGGGTCCTGACCTAGGTTTGGAGGTTAAGGTTTTCCAACAAACCCCTATACTATTGGCCCTTTCGACAGCGACCTACTTGTGTAGGCCAAAGTCTCACCCGAAGCATTATGGGAGGGTGCTGGAACCAGGTTTCCGCACCCTGAGAGAGAGTAGGATAGTCAAGCAGATCCGAGTTCGCAACCTACCAGGGTCACACAGGTCTATTTGCAAGCTTTTCACAGTATATACAGTTAATAACCACAACAGAGTTATTCAAATCTATTCGATACCTTCACATCCACGTGAGTAACAACAATTATCAGTACATGATATCATAAAACACAGCCTATAACAGAAGCAGGAACCATCAGAGAACCCTTATACTCGCAGTTGAGACAGATCACAGATATACATATGCATAACACATATATAATTGCAGCATAACAGATAATGTAAATGTATTCGCAACTCTGAACAGGTTCCAAGGTTCACATCAACAATAACACAACATATCCTAATCATATAGAGATACTTCAACTATATCTGCATACTTTCAAACCTAGTTACAACCAAACATAGCCTGTGCACACAACCAACAGGGTCTGCACACAGCAGGACTGAGGATCTTCGTGCACACAGCCAACGGGAGTCCTTACCCAAAAAATCCAAGACAGATCTAACAATTCTCACTTAACATCAGACTTAATTCTTTCTTACCCTAAGACTCAAAATGTTAATCTATTTATATCGGCTTAGCCTATGCTTCCTATGGTCTGCAAACTGTGGTTTGCGGACTCTTGGTCTACCCTTCACCCATTACAATGCATTCAGGGCTTTGACCCACCCTAAAACACTTGCGTTAGACTAATTAATATAAAAAATATACAGAATTGTACAAAATTCGCAGCTTTAGGGGACCCTGTTCCAACAATGCTGCAAACTATATTTTGGGCATGGAAATTAAGAGAGATCGGGCAAAGAGGAATCTCTGGCTAAACCAGAGGAATTATTTTGAGACAATATTATAGAGTTTCAATATGCAGGATAGTAAACCAGTGAAGGTTACTATTCCTGTAGGTGTAAACCTATCTGCTGAATAGTGTCCCAAGGCACAAGAAGACGAGGAGGATATTTCATGTGTTCCATATGCAAGTGCAGTGGTTAGCCTGATGTATGCAATGTTCTATACTAGAACAAACATTTCACATGTAGTCGGAGTATTGAGCAAGTTTATGTAAAAACCAAGGAAGGAGAATTGGACCCCAGTAAAGTGGGTTTTCAGATATTTACATGGCACTAGTGGTTATGGTTTTTTCTACCATGGAAGACCAGGATTGGACAGATTTTTGGACATCTGTGGTTTTGTTGATGTAGATTGGGCTGGAGATCTGAACCAAAGAATATCTACAAGTGGGTGGGTGTTTAGCCTATTTGGAGGTGCAGTTAGTTGGATGAGTAAAAGACATTATGTAGTGGCTCTTCCAACTAGAGAGGCAAATACATGGTAGCCACTCATGTAAGGAAGGAAGCAGTTTGGTTGCAGAGATTGTGTTCAAGTATGGGGTTGGTGAAATGAGTTATAAGGATAGACTGTGATGGAGAAAGTGCAAATTTCTTGGTTATGAACCCTGCTTATTATTCAAAGACAAAGCGCATTTATGTTCAATATCACTTTGTGAGAGATATGGTTGAGGATAAAAGGGTGTTGATGGTAAAGGTGGACACTTTGAAGAATGTTGCAGATGAAATGATGAAGTCTATGAGCTCTCAGAAGTTCTCTTGGTGTACAGAAACAATGGGTGTTGCAGAGATGGACTAATGACTAAGCTCTCCTATGGTCCCCTACTGAAAGAAAACAACAAGTGGGATAATGTTGGGTATGTGTTATATTCTTTCCATGATTAGTCGCACGTGTCCATGGTGAGAAGTTCTGCAACTTTTCCTATTATATCATCATCCCATTAATACCCAATTTTAGCCAACTTAGGCTGCTCTTCTGTGTCAATGTTGACTTCTCACAACTTCAGAGGCTTAGTAACATCGACAGTTTTTAGTGGAATGGGTCCCCCCGCCTGTAGGTAGTCTATCAGTAGCAGGCATTGATCCTTGGTATGGCCAAATACCCTACATTGTATGAATCATATGTTTGGGCTAGCTTCTTTCCTTCGGTCCTTTTGCAGATTCTGGATTTCCATGTGCATCGCCTCCAGCTACCCTTGGATTTGTTGTACCCCCAACTGGGTATCATCCCTTGGCACGGCTTCTAATTTCATAGCAATATCCAAAGTTTTTTCCTATGATTCAATTGCTTGCTGACCCATAGGTACACGCAAGTGAGCTAGTAACATAGCGATGAACCATTCCTTGTGCTGTCTATCATCATACAGAATTCCCCTTCCCTGATTACCTTCTTTAGCCGCAGGTCAACCTCCCATACAGACTCAGAGGGCCCTTGTTTAAAATCTTTTAGGTCATTCACTATCTGAGAGTAGGATTTAGGCTTTCGAAACTGTTTTAGGGCATTCTTGACCTCTAGAATGGTCGCATTCGCATGCTGAGCTACATATCCCATATACCAGTCCAAGGCTCTTCCTTCAAAGGCAAGGGACATTTGCGCCCTTTTCACAACATCGCTGGCCACATTCTATGCAATCCATATTGACACTGCGACAAACTAGAACCGATCCATATCTTTGTCCCCTATGCCCTTGAAGGTAGGTAGCTTCATGTGCGAGGCCATCTCATCTTCTGATGGAGGTGGAGGTATGGGTGAGTTTTTACCCCTATGTTGTCTTGAAGGTGGTGTAACTAGAGGGCTATGCGTAGTCGAATCCCTTACTAGACTGTAGATGGATCTATATCCTTCTTGATTAGTTCTGTAGTATTTACCACTTCGTGTTGTACCCTCACTCTGATCGAAGCTCATTCACTCTGTATGGTTGCACAGAATTCCCTTTTTGCACAATAATATTTTAATCAGTAATGGCAACGTTTTCATAAACTTACCCCAGAAACCCTTGAAGAATCTCAGCTTTGCCTCAGAATAGGTGTTGAGTCCCGAATTTGCCTCTTTTCCATACACTTTTCCATATCTTTTTCACTCACCTAAACCTCCAAAATTGTCAATATCATGTGCAAAAGGGTATCTAACATGGTTTTTAATTATGTTTGTGTGTTTTCTATTTGATTTAGATTTTGTTCATACAGCTGCGGAAACTTGTCACTTTCCGCAGCTGCTGCAACTTTCCGCAGCTATTTTGTGGAAATCGATGTTACGGGTGTCTACGAAGGAAACGAGCCACATGGGCAGGCTAGGAATGACAAGGACATGGTTCGTGTCCTATTGGTTCAAGTAAATTCGTCAAAGAAAGCCGCGGTCAAAGCCATCCACGTGGAAGTCAACTATGGAGTTCTATGTCGACTGGACTCTGTTTCGTGGCATATAAACATCCATACGGCCGTTTCTAAGCTTGCGGAGGTTAATTGACATCTGTGCAAAGTTCTGGAGTTGAATTCAAGCACCCACCTTCCATAGATCCGTTTTCCAACATGGCCATACTCCTATATCCGTGGCATTAGTGGTCTACGTGCTGGCTGCTATCATAAACTTCAGGAGACAGTTACAGTTTATTGCTTTATATAGAGCGTTTGCATACGCACGTAGAGTTAGTTGATAGCTGTTGAATTGTTAATTGATAGTTGATGTGCGTACTCTGTTATGTAGTGATTACGCTGCCTTGAGCCGTAATACTACCAGTCTGTAATAAACTGCTTTTTTAATGTGAAAGACTCTGTTTTCAACTTCATTCGTGTTGAGGATCGTTACCAAAGCTGTGTAGAGGGCCCCTGCTCAGCCGAGGTTCTGTGTATTAATGTTTATATTTCTCATTTCATTTCTTTTAAAAGTCATTGTATCATAATCCATTACATGTTCATATTTCATAGTTGTTTCATTTCTGTTCATACATTTCTATAATTTCCATTGCATTCTTGTCTTTCATGTTTTTATGATTATTAAATCACTGATCAGTTTTCTTGTGCAGGTTTTAGGTAGACAGCCCGGGGCATTTTCATAGTATTTTAGCTAATGATATGAAACTGACATTATTCTGCTGCTAGTTTCCTTTTTATAGCATTTGTTTAACTTCAGTTTTTCTTTGTTCATTTCAGTTTTGTTTATCTGATTCAGTAGTTAAATTTAAATATATTAAGCTACTCATAGTGTCTTCGGTTACCTCCGAAAGCCACAGCTGGACTGATGGTGAGGGGCTGCATGATGAAATGTGTAGTTTAGTATTAGTTCCTTTTCTGCAAATTTAGATATATTAAATCGTGTATGACATCTTCAGTTGCCTCCGAAAGCCACAGCTGGACTGATGGCGAGGGATTGAATTATGTGTGTATGGTTTAGTATTAGTTTACTTTCTGCAAATTAAATAATCAATTACACAAGTTGTTTATGATTACTTCCGCAAGTCATAGCTGGTCTAATGATGAAGGGTCAGAAAATGAATTGATGTAATCTGATTTAGATTTATTTCATTGCAATTTTGAATTTCCATAGGCGTAGTTTCTTTTGTGTTCAGTTGGCAGCAAGAATAGTTTAGTTTTCATGTTCACTAGTTTCTTGTTTTGATTCATTAGATTAGCAGCACTTTTCATTTCAGCAGTTTACTTTCTTTTGTCATTGTAATTTCAATTTTCTTTTAAAGTTTCAAGATTGGTAAATCATTATAGGGGATATCACTTCCTTGAATAAATATAACCAAGCTTGCTTTTCACTTTAGAATTTCCATTTTACCTTAGAAAGACCACAAACGACAAAAAGTTAAGAAAGAGGTTATCTTGCACATATAGTGCGCCGCACTTCATCAGCTTACGATTCCCGGATTGACAATTAAATGCAGCAATTTAGAACACACTAAATTGACCAAACATTTTGGCGCCGTTGCCGGGGAAGTGTAACTAGGTAGCCAATTTCTTAAAAGAAAAAAAAACATAAAATCATAAAAGAAGGGAAACCTTGATAACTTCTTGAAGTATGCTCTCCTCTTGCACCTAGTGTGATCTGGAGGATCAGAAAAGAGAGTTATTGGTTTAGTAATTTCTTAAGTATGCTCTCTTCTTGCACCTAGCGTGATCTGGAAGATCAGAAAGAGAATTATTAGCCCAACTTTTTAAAAAATAAAAATAAAAAATAAAAATGACATGCATAGAGCAAGAGATTCTAGGGGAAGGTTTATAGCTAAAGCTAAGAGTTCGATTTTCATAACTCCATCTTCTTCAAGGCATAGACCAGATTCACCAACATCTACCCCTAGCCTTAAGATTTTTGGAAGTCAAAGAACAGCTGAATTAGAGGATTCTCCTATACCACCTACTAAAACCCACTTAGAAAACAAAGAAACTTTCTCTCATCCTTCCTTGGTAGAAGAACTAGAGGACTATAAGGATTCTAAAGAAACTATCATGGCAGAGGAAGTGATAAATAGAGGTGGAGGTAGAGGAGGAGGAGATAATGAAGATAACAATGGTGAAGGAAATAACGATAGAAATAGGGACAATTTTCTTGGATTCCCTATAGTTGATGAGGAAACTCATGCAACAATGAAAAATATCTCACCATCTGTTCTCCATAACTTTTATGGATTACGAAGTGAGGATCCTGAAACATTTCTGTTTGAGTTTGAAGTAGTGTGCCGAAATTATGACTATATGGAAGATTCTCAAAAACTCAAACTGTTTCCTTCAACATTGAAGGGATCTGCTTTGAAATGGTTCATGGGATTAGCCACTCAATCTATCAGGACTTGGAATGATATGAAACAAACATTTTTGGATAGATACTTGGACTATTGTATGCCCACCAATCACAAGGATGAGGTATTCAAAATGATGCAAAAAGAAGATGAAAATTTGGAAGACTTAATTGAAAGATTTCAATACAACTTGAAAAGAGCAAAGATGAGCAACCTAGATAATGAAACCTTGAAAGCCCTCCTATTAAAATCCATTAGAGATGAATGGATAGACATTTTAAACATGATGGGGAAAGGAGACATTTCTCAACTCCCATTTCATGATATAACAGAACTATGTATCCAATTCTCAAGGGGAAGATCTAAAACTGGAAAAGGGCCTAAGGATTCTTCTCTTATTAGGGCTAACAAATCTGCAACTGGATCAGTAAGTAGGGCAGAGATTGGTAATATGCTTGATGAGTTTAAAACTGATATCTTAGGGGGTCTTAGTGAACAACTAGACACCCTTAAAATTCAAAACAAGCAGAAAGCAGAAACAGATGCTTTAGCCATCTTTTGTCCGAAATGTAGAAAGAAACATGCTTTAAGGGAATGTCCCTTGGATGCAAAATTTGTAGAAAAATGTATGATTTGCTCAGAAAATCATGAGATCAAGGATTGTCCTTCAATCCCTGGACTCAAAGCTGTTTTTCAAGAAGATCCAAATTCAATAGAATCTCTCTGTTTTGTCGCAAGGATACCTTGGCAGGGACAACAATCTCAAGGGTTTAATAACCCTATGAATCTTCAAACCCCACCAAATTGGACTCCTTGGCAACAATCTTGGCCCCAACATCAAAATTCATATCAGCCATGGGTACAAGGGATGCAAAATCCTTATGGGAGATTTGCTCAATTTTATCAATATCCTCCATATTTTCAAAATCAACAAGCTCTACAATTTCCAAACCAAAATCCACAACAACTTTCATTGCCATTTCCACAACAACAAACTTCTCAACAAAATACAAATCCTCAACTCATGCTCCCATACCAACAGAAGACAAATCAACTTCCAGCTCAGCCATTGCCAAATCCTAACAATAAGAATCCTCAAACTACTTATATGGTAGAAGGACAATAATTTCCTACCTATATGATTGTTCCTCTCAACGATGTACAACTCAGATCTGGTAGAGTTTTAGAAAAACCTTCTATAGACATTCAAGAGCAAGATACCTATGAGGAGGACTCTCTTCAAGTCAATAAGGGTTCTGAGGAAGAATCTCTTCAAAATTCAAAAATTCAAAAAGAAAAAGAAAAGCTAACATCCACAACTCCTATAGTTGAGCAACCTGTATCTTCATCTACACCTCCTTTTCCGGAAAGACTACAAATTGATAAGGGGGTGGAAAAACAAGTCTTGTTGCCTAACTATGACTTTCTAGATGAATTGAAGAATGTTTGTATCAAGATTCCATTGCTACAAGCCATTCGAGAAATTCCTATTCTAGCAAAAACCATAAAGGAGTTGAGTTTCAAAAGACCAGGAAGAAAACTAAAGGACACAAGAAGAATCCACCTGGTAGGAAAGATTGCAGACATTATGATGGGAAAAATTGCCATGCAGAAATATGTAGATCCAGGAAGTCCAATTGTCAAAACACATATAAATGGGATAGAAATTCCAAACACATTGATTGACTTAGGGGCTGCTATCAACATTATGAGTAGACAGACTATGGAACATCTAAAACTTCCTAACCTTCTTTTTACACCTACTTTACTGCAACTTGCAGATCGATCAATTATTAAACCAGATGGTGTATTAGAAGATATTTCGGTCTCCTTAGATTCTTGGGAATATCCAGTAGATTTTATGATTTTGACTCCCAAGAGTAATCTAGGAGGGCACCCACTTATCTTAGGAAGACCTTGGCTAGCCACAGCTGATGCTTTCATTAGTTGTAGATCTGGGGATATGTACATTTCTAATGGTAATTCGGCAAAGAAATTCAATTTGTATCCTCCAGCAAAAGCAATCACAGAAGTAGGAGACAATGAATGGGTTGATGATGAGGACACTATACAACCTGTCTTTACCATTTCTGAAATCAGTGAGGATAGTCAAATTCTGAACACATTAGAAAATTTTGAGACATCTTCAGAATATGACCCCACACAATTTCAGTTGGAATCTGACATAGAATACTTATCATCAAGACAAATGTCTCTTTACTCTATGGAAGAGTTTGGTAATTCTGCTTTTGAGATTTTTCCAGAAAAGACATTGAATATCAACAAACATCTGGAGAAGTCACAACAAGAAGAACTAACGAGAATCTTGCAAAAACATTCTACTGCATTTGCATGGGAGTATACTGACATGAAGGGTATTGATCCTAAGACTTGCATCCATCATATCTATATTGAGGAAAACAGTAGACCAATCAGACAACCTCAAAGAAGGATGAATCCAAATCTTAGGGAGATAGTGAAAGAAAAGCTCCAAAAACTTCTCAATGTAAACTTCATTTATCCAATTTCAGATAGCCGATGGGTTTCTCCTTTGGTTATAGTACCTAAAAAAAATGGTAAATGGAGAGTATGCATTGATTACAGGGAATTGAACAAAGCAACTTTGAAGGATCACTTTCCTTTGCCTTTTATTGATCAGGTATTAGATACATTAGCAGGTAAAAAGTACTTTTCATTTTTGGATGGTTTTAGTGGCTATAATCAAATTCGGGTAGCACCTGAAGATCAAGATAAGACCACATTTACTTGTCCATGGGGAACTTTTGCCTACCGAGTGCTTCCTTTTGGGTTATGTAATGCACCAGCAACATTCCAAAGAGCAGTACTAGGAATTTTTTCTGATCTAATCCATGATTGTGTAGAGGTTTATATGGATGATTTTACGGTTTATGGTAATTCATTTGAAGAGGCATTAGAAAATTTGGAAAAAGTTCTTATAAGATGTAAAGAAACAAACCTTTCATTAAGCCATGAAAAATGCTTTATGATGTTCACTGAAGGGATTGTTTTGGGGCATCATATTTCAGGAGATGGGATTAAGGTTGATAGATCAAAAGTTGAAGTCATCTCCAAGTTACCTATTCCAAATTGTCAAAGAGATGTTAGAAGTTTTCTAGGATTTACTGGTTACTATAAAAGATTTATAGAAAACTTCACTAAAATAGCATCTCCACTCTTCAAATTGCTTACAAAAGACTGTGAATTTAAATGGGATCCTGATTGTCAATCAGCTTTTGAAATTTTGAAAACAAGAATATCTGAAGCACCTATCTTGAGAGGACCAAATTGGAAACTCCCTTTCCATATTTCTACGAATGCTTCAGATACAGCTCTAGGAGCTGTGTTGGGTCAAAAAGATTTAGTTCCTTATGCCATTTATTACACCAGTAAAAATTTGACTCCCACAGAGTTGAACTATACTGTGACTGAAAAAGAGTTTTTAGCTGTTGTTCATGCGATTAATAAGTTTAGACATTACATAACAGGCTATGAAACTTTTATTCATACTGACCATTCTGCAATTAGATATTTAATGAACAAACCTGTTACTAATGGCAGAGTGACAAGATGGCTTTTACTTTTGCAAGAATTCAATATTACTGTGTTGGATAGACCAGGAAAACAGAATACAGTGGCTGATTTCTTGTCTAGGATTCAGAATACTAAAGAAGATTCTCCTGTAGAAGATAAGTTTCCTGATGAATATTTGTTTGCAGTAACTATTAAGACCCCTTGGTATGCAGATATTGCTAACAATTTGGTTACAGGGAAACTACCTTCACATTTATTTCCAAGAGAAAAACGAAAAATTATTGAGGAGAGTTCAAGATATTCATGGATTTCTAACGAATTGTTTAAAACAGGGCCAGATCTTGTGATCAGAAGATGTGTCAGGGAAGATGAAATGCCTGATATTCTTAAGGCATATCATGATGAACCATGCGGCGGACACTTTGCGGACAAAAGGACGGCCTATAAAATCCTTTCCTTGGGATATTATTGGCCTTCTCTCTTCAAAGATGCAAAAAAATATGTCAAAAGGTGTGATAGCTGCCAAAGAGTAGGGAAACCTACCCTTTCGAATGAAATGCCACTGCAAACACAGGTACTCATTGAACCCTTTGAAAAATGGGCTTTAGATTTCATTGGACCGATTAATCCACCATCGAAGCAAAAGAAGTATATATTGGTTTGCATTGATTATGTTACTAAATGGGTAGAAACTAAAGCATTAGTATCTGCTACTGAAAATTCAGTTGTTCATTTTCTTTATGAGGATATTTTTACTCGCTTTGGTGTTCCAAGAGAAATTGTAACAGATCAGGGGAGCCAATTTACATCAAATTTGGTGGAGAAGTTGATGGAAGAATACAAAATCAAGCACAGAAGATCTACTCCTTACCATCCACAAGCAAATGGTCAAGTGGAGTCCACAAACAAAGTTCTTGAAAGTATCATTACCAAAACTGTTCATCTACATAGAAGAGATTGGGCAGAAAGGCTTCCAGAAGCCTTGTGGGCCTACAGACCTACATGGAGGAATACAACAGGACATTCTCCCTATGAACTTGTTTATGGGAAAGAAGTCTTGTTCCCCATTGAGTTCCAAGTCAAGACCTTCAAGATAGCAGTTCAGTTGGGAATGGACTTATCAGAAGCTCAAAAGCATAGAATGGAGCAATTGAATGAGCTAGATGAGATCAGACAAGAAGCAATTCTAAGAACCGATCTAGTTCAATGTCAAAGAACTAAGTGGCATGACAAATATATCAAAGAGAAGAAGTTTCAAGAAGGAGATTGGGCATTGTTATTTGACTCCAAGTTTAAATATTTTCAAGGGAAATTTCAGACTCATTGGCTTGGGCCATATGAGATTGACAAGATCTTTAACAATGGAGTTGTAAGAATCAAGACCATTGATGAGTTTCAAACTCCTCTTTTAGTGAATGGCCATAGATTGAAAGTTTATCATAAGCCACTCTCTAAAGAGGATTTTTTCAAGTTGTTTCAAGAAAGTTCTGCAATCAGGCTGGTACAGAAGAATCCTTCTTCTCTACCAAGCTAGCTTTTGTTTTTCAAGTTTAAAAAAAAAAAGAAAAGAAAAAAAGAAAAGAAAAAAAAAAGAAAAAAAAATGGTATAAGCCTGAAAACCAATCATTGATTGGCAGTCTTATACAGAAAATATGGGGTGAAAATCAGGGACACCTGACACTCTATATTTTCCAAAAAAAAATCTGTTTTTCATTTCATTTCATCTCACCACCCACTCCATTTCATTCCACTTCATTTCATTTCATTTCACTTCATTACACTTCATTCCACTTCATTTCATCCATTTCATCAATAAAAATCTTTTTATGACCATTTCCACCTGGTCATTTGTTATTTGTTCATTTCTATTTCAGCCAAGTGATAGTTGTGTCAGTTTCTGCAGCTGACATCTGTTTCCGCAGCTGACTCCAGTTTCCGCAGCCAGAAGAAGATTCCGCAGCTACTACTACTCTGTTTTCAAAAATATTGTACAGTTAGTTGTTATTTTCATAAATCATGAAATAAAATGCAGGAGAGGATCAATGGGACATTCAAGACACTAATGAAGATCAATCAGTTGAAGACCAAGGGCGAAAGCAAGGATTCCAAAGGTATGAATAAAGTTTATTTCAAATAGTATCGAAAAACACATTTTTATGTAATTTTAAACTATGAGCTCTACCCATAACGCGCAATGATTATATTGACAGTCCGTAACCTTCCATGATCTCTATGTTATCCTCTTACATTTATTCACAAACGGTTTCATTATTGAAATTCCAACTCTCACTCATGTTCAAATATCCCACCATAGATAATGATACGTATTTGAGTTGACAAAGGACTCTTACAAGCCGCATAACTTCATAATCATTGATTGAAACGTGTTCATATTTATGACACAGCCACCAAAAATTCAAAATGCGGCCGAATGCATTATACTTTGTTAACCTCTTTGTCGTTTCTCTGTCGTGTTTACAAAACCCCACTCTATTCATTCTCACTCTCTGTTTCATTCCATTCCGTTCCTTTTGCTCACTCTCATTCCCGTATATCCACCCACAGTCTTATTCCATTCTGTTTATGGTGCTCATTTCCGTTTTGTGATAACATCCCCACAGTATTGCGTTAGATTCTGTGTATTCCATCGTTCCATTTCCGCTTAAACCCTCACAAAGGCAAGCCTGTGAAGCAGAGAGAAGTAAAATGGGAAAATTATTAAGGGCAGAGCCGGAAGGACAGAAATTTATAGAAGGATTTCCACAAGCAAAAGAGATGTTGAGGAAAGCTAAATGGCTGCGTTTTATTCAGAAATTCAGGGGTTACCACAGAGAAGTTACCAAAGCGTTTGCAAGATCATTTGATGGCTCGGAAGCAGAAGTGGGAGACCTCAAGTTTTTAGTCAATGAAGCATCAATAGCAGCAGCCACAGAGCTTCTTCAGGAAGAAGAACGTTGGTTCAAAAACAAAAGTATCAGTGATGAGGCATGGAGAACAATCCTCCGAAATCAAGGTATGGATATCACTGTTTTCAAAAGAGGAATCCCTGTGCATGCAATAAAAGATGAATGGGCCACTTTACTACTCATTGTTCAAAAATTTATCACATGTGAAGGCCGTTTTGGCTCCATGTACATGTATCATACTAGGATATTGATGAATTTTCTTGAAAACCAAACTCTCAATCTTCCTTATTTCCTATATAATAGCTTGAAGAAAATGGCTGTCACTGTGCAAAAACACCTAGGAGATGTAGAGCCTCATTTATATCATCATGGGCTTATAAAAATTCTGATTGAAAAGGAGCTAAAAGAAAGAAAAGATACATGGGAACAATTCCTAGTTAGAAACTTCTTTGAAGAACCTCAGGAAATTCTTGAAGGTAATCCAATTAGAAGGAGTAGAAGAAAGAAAATGGATGTTGAAACCCAAGTTGCTCCTACACAGGAAGTTCCCGCAGCTAGCACAGCAAAAAGAAGTAGAAGGAAAAGAACAGTAGATGAAATTCAAGATACATCTACTATTACTATGAAGAAAAATGATAGGGAAGAGAGATTGGTAAAAAGGAAGAAGAAGGAAATCAAAACTAAGAAGCCAATAATATCAAAAGGGAAAAAAATTATTGAGGCTGTCCATAAAACTTCTTCTTCTGAAGAAGAAGATCACCAAATTCTGTCTAAAAGATTAATTTTTCTTCAAAAACAGGCATCTCTATCCAAGAAGGCAAAAACAGGAAAACAAGAACAAAAGGGTAGTGTACCACAGCATGTGAGGAGAAGCAGCAGGCTTAAGGGAAAACTGAGAAAAACACAAATTAAAGGTCCTCATTTCATTGATTTGGGTGAGGAGACATTTGAACAGTCTCCAACTGACAATAGTCCATTTCAGTCAGTTAGTGAACCTGACTCCTTTCACTCCCAATCAGACAATGAGCGTACTCCATCTTATTCTCAGCAAAATATTGATGAAAGTTCTCCTCGGCCAAATTTTGAACATAATTCTCCCTTGCAGCATTTTGAGGACAGTCCAATGAAAAAGACATCGGAAGTAGACCCCAAACAGCAGGAGGTCTATGACTATATAGAATCCCTGGAGAAGGCAGCCACAGGTCCAAGTACCTCTTCTACTCAGCCTCATACATTGCAGGATGACTTGGTTCAGTCATTAAAACAGGAGATTTTTGAACTTGAGCTTTTGAACCGGCATATCAAAAATGAAAATGAAACACTCAAAGAGCAAGGCAAACTGGACAAGATTATCCATGACAATACTATGTTACATTTGGGTATTTGGCAAAAGAAGAATAAGAAGCTAAAAAGAAAATGCCAAAAATTGAGCAGAGCACTTGTGAATATCAAATTCAGGTGCCTCATGAAGAAACCCAGAATGATGGCAGTACCAAAGAAGAAGAGAAGGGGGTTAGATGTGCTGGCTGAAGTATCAAGGCACATGAATTGAACAAAGAGTGTCAAAATTTTGGTTGCATGAGGACATGCAACACCTTCACAGTGGGGGTATGTTGAGTCCCGAATTTGCCTCTTTTCCATACACTTTTCCATATATTTTTCACTCACCTAAACCTCCAAAATTGTCAATATCATGTGCAAAAGGGTATCTAACATGGTTTTTAATTATGTTTGTGTGTTTTCTATTTGATTTAGATTTTGTTCATACAACTGCGGAAACTTGTCACTTTCCGCAGCTGCTGCAACTTTCCGCAGCTATTTTGTGGAAATCAATGTTACAGGTGTCTACGAAGGAAACGAGCCACATGGGCAGGCTAGGAATGACAAGGACATGGTTCGTGTCCTATTGGTTCAAGTAGATTCGTCAAAGAAAGCCGCGGTCAAAGCCATCCACGTGGAAGTCAACTATGGAGTTCTATGTCGGCTGGACTCTGTTTCGTGGCATTTAAACATCCATACGGCCGTTTCCAAGCTTGCGGAGGTTAATTGACATTTGTGCAAAGTTCTGGAGTTGAATTTAAGCGCCCACCTTCCATAGATCCGTTTTCCAACATGGCCATACTCCTATATCCGTGGCCTTAGTGGTCTACGTGCTGGCTGCTATCATAAACTTCAGGAGACAATTACAGTTTATTGCTTTATATAGAGCGTTTGCATACGCACGTAGAGTTAGTTGATAGTTGCTGAGTTGATAGCTGTTGAATTGTTAATTGATAGTTGATGTGTGTACTCTGTTATGTAGTGATTACGCTGCCTTGAGCCGTAATACTACCAGTCTGTAATGAACTTCCTTTTAATGTGAAAAACTCTGTTTTCAACTTAATTTGTGTTGAGGATCGTTACCAAAGCTGCGTAGAGGGCCCCTGCTCAGCCGAGGTTCTGTGTATTAATGTTTATATTTTTCATTTCATTTCTTTAAACAGTCATTGTATCATAACCCATTACATGTTCATATTTCATAGTTGCTTCATTTATGTTCATTAATTTCCATTGCATTCTTGTCTTTCATGTTTTTATGATTATTAAATCACTGATCAGTTTTCTTGTGCAGGTTTTAGGTAGACAGCCCGGGGCATTTTCATAGTATTTGAGCTAATGATATGAAACTGACATTATTCTGCTGCTAGTTTCCTTTTCATAGCATTTGTTTAACTTCAGTTTTGCTTTGTTCATTTCAGTTTTGTTTATCTGATTCGGTAGTTAAATTTAAATATATTAAGCTACTCATAGTGTCTTCGGTTACCTCCGAAAGCCACAGCTGGACTGATGGTGAGGGGCTGCATGATGAAATGTGTAGTTTAGTATTAGTTCCTTTTCTGCAAATTTAGATATATTAAATCATGTATGACATCTTCAGTTGCCTCTGAAAGCCACAGCTGGACTGATGGCGAGGGATTGAATTATGTGTGTATGGTTTAGTATTAGTTTACTTTCTGCAAATTAAACAATCAGTTACACAAGTTGTTTATGATTACTTCCGCAAGTCATAGCTGGTCTAATGATGAAGGGTCAGAAAATGAATTGATGTAATCTGATTTAGATTTATTTCATTGCAATTTTGAATTTCCATAAGCGTAGTTTCTTTTGTGTTCAGTTGGTAGCAAGAATAGTTTAGTTTTCATGTTCACTAGTTTCTTGTTTTGATTCATTAGATTAGCAGCACTTTTCATTTTAGCAGTTTACTTTCTTTGTCATTGTAATTTCAATTTGCTTTTAAAGTTTCAAGATTGGTAAATCATTATAGGGGATATCACTTCCTTGAATAAATGTAACCAAGCTTGCTTTTCACTTTAGAATTTCCATTTTACCTTAGAAAGACCACAAACGACAAAAAGTTAAGAAAGAGGTTATCTTGCACATATAGTGCGCCGCACTTCATCAGCTTACGATTCCCGGATTGACAATTAAATGCAGCAATTTAGGACACACTAAATTGACCAAACAATAGGACATGAATTGATCAACTACAAACTCCGTCACAAATACTCCCATCACACTATCCACCCAGTGATCTACAGTATGAGTGATGGTGTTATCAGTCTTTCTAACTGCTGGATCAACTCTGGAGTCCACTGCGTGACCCGTTCATCCTTCCAACACATCTGGAAATCTACAAGCCTTTCCAGCCACTCCGGAAGCTCGTTCGCAAATGTTACAAAGAAATTTTCCTAGAATTCAGTGAAAATATACTTATTCTTCCACTTCTCTGTTGTCAACTTTGAGCTGTGATTTTATTTTACCGCAAATTCTTGAACCTGTTTTTCAAACCACTCTTCAATTTCTTTCTTCTCAGGTCTCCAATGTTCTCTTGGCATTACGTGATCTCTCTCTCAAAACGCTCCCGGTCTCGACAACGGAACCATTAGTTGGCTTGAGGGGTCCTGACCTAGGTTTGGAGGTTAAGGTTTTCCAACAAACCCCTATACTATTGGCCCTTTCGACAGCGACCTACTTGTGTAGGCCAAAGTCTCACCCGAAGCATTATGGGAGGGTGCTGAAACCAAGTTTCCGCACCCTGAGAGAGAGTAGGATAGTCAAGCAGATCTGAGTTCGCAACCTACCAGGGTCACACAGGTCTATTTGCAAGCTTTTCACAGTATATTCAGTTAATAACCACAACAGAGCTATTCAAATCTATTCGATACCTTCACATCCACGTGAGTAACAACAATTATCAGTACATGATATCATAAAACGCAGCCTATAACAGAAGTAGGAACCATTAGAGAACCCTTATACTCGCATTTGAGACAGATCACAGATATACATATGCATAACACATATATGATTGCAGCATAATAGATAATGTAAATGTATTCGCAACTCTGAACATGTTCCAAGGTTCACATCAACAATAACACAACATATCCTAATCATACAGAGATACTTCAACTATATCTGCATACTTTCAAACCTAGTTACAACCAAACATAGCCTGCACACACAGCCAACAGGGTCTGCACACAGCAGGACTGAGGATCTTCGTGCACACAGCCAACGGGAGTCCTTACCCAAAAAATCCAAGACAGATCTAATAATTCTCACTTAACATCAGACTTATTCTTTCTTACCCTAAGACTCAAAATGTTCATCTATTTATATCGACTTAGCCTATGCTTCCTATGGTCTGCAAACTGTGGTTTGCAGACTCTTGGTCTACCCTTCACCCATTACAATGCATTCGGGGCTTTGACCCACCCTAAAACACTTGCGTTAGACTAATTAATATAAAAAATATACAGAATTGTACAAAATTCGCAGCTTTAGGAGACCCTGTTCCAACAATGCTGTAAACTATATTTTGGGCATGGAAATTAAGAGAGATCGGGCAAAGAGGAATCTCTAGCTAAACCAGAGGAATTATTTTGAGACAATATTATAGAGTTTCAATATGCAGGATAGTAAACCAGTGAAAGTTACTATTCCTGTAGGTGTAAAGCTATCTGCTGAACAGTGTCCCAAGGCATAAGAAGACGAGGAGGATATTTCATGTGTTCCATATGCAAGTGCAGTGGTTAGCCTGATGTATGCAATGTTCTATACTAGAACAGACATTGCACATGTAGTCGGAGTATTGAGCAAGTTTATGTAAAAACCAGGGAAGGAGAATTGGACCCCAGTAAAGTGGGTTTTCAGATATTTACATGGCACTAGTGGTTATGGTTTTTTCTACCATGGAAGACCAGGATTGGACAGATTTTTGGACATCTGTGGTTTTGTTGATGTAGATTGGGCTGGAGATCTGAACCAAAGAATATCTACAAGTGGGTGTGTGTTTAGCCTATTTGGAGGTGCAGTTAGTTGGATGAGTAAAAGACATTATGTAGTGGCTCTTCCAACTAGAGAGGCAAATACATGGTAGCCACTCATGTAAGGAAGGAAGCAGTTTGGTTGCAGAGATTGTGTTCAAGTATGGGGTTGGTGAAACGAGTTATAAGGATAGACTGTGATGGAGAAAGTGCAAATTTCTTGGTTAAGAACCCTGCTTATTATTCAAAGACAAAGCGCATTTATGTTCAATATCACTTTGTGAGAGATATGGTTGAGGATAAAAGGGTGTTGATGGTAAAGGTGGAAACTTTGAAGAATGTTTCAGATGAAATGATGAAGTCTATGAGCTCTCAGAAGTTCTCTTGGTGTACAGAAACAATGGGTGTTGCAGAGATGGACTAATGACTAAGCTCTCCTATGGTCCCCTGCTGAAAGAAAACAACAAGTGGGATAATGTTGGGTATGTGTTATATTCTTTCCATGATTAGTTGCACGTGCCCATGGTGGGTGGACCCACCAATGGTTTTATGCATGGGTTTGCACATGGCTTTGGGGCATGATGGTTTTCAGCCCCTGGTATTTTGTAGATTCAGTCAAGGGAACTACGGTTATGTTCTAATCCAGGGTTAATTGATTCATTTTTATGAATGCTTTGGCATGTATATATATGTGTTGTAACACTAAAAGGAACGTAATGAAAAATCAAGTTGGTAGTCTCGATTTGGGATCCAAGGGAAAATATCTGTGTATATCTGTTTTATGTTTTATTCTCTCGCTATTGTTTATTTTCTGTTTTAAGATTCGTTTTCAGATAATTTATGTACATGGTTAAAACCTAAAAATGGCTAAAAAATATTTCAACGCCCATTAAGACCTCAGAAGTATATATTATGAATCATGAAGAGGAATAAGTGCAACATGATATATAAAAACTACAAGAATGAGTGCAACAAATTTCGCTCTCGCAAAGCGTAACAAAAAATGAAATGGAAGCTAAGATGTATGGTTTGAAGAAATGCATGGAAGCTAATATGGATGGTATGAAGAAAGGAGTGGAAGCTAATATGGATGGTTTGAAGAATGGAATGGAAGCTAATATGGATGGTATAGAAGGCAACATGGAATATTTGAAGAAATACATGGAAGGTTTGAAGGAAGGCTTGACAAAGTTGATACAAGAAATGATATGGTGAAAATGTAGTAGAGGAAACTCATGATGAGAAAAAAATAAATGGTAATCGTGATTTCATAAACTTTAATGTTGGATTGAAGACCCACCATATTCCAAAGATTGATATGAGGAAGTTTTATGGCAATGATTCTGTAACATGAATACTACAGATGGAGCAATATTTTGATCTCCATAATGTGAAAAACACACAAAGGGTACAGATTGCAACTTTATATTTAGAACAAAATAAATTTGCATGCTATCGATGATGTTGCTCTAGTAAAAAATTGTCACTTGGTCAATTTTTATAGAGGAAATTATAGTAAATTATGAGGATACAAAGAGCAACACCTTCTTTAGCCAATTGATAAATCTCAAACAAAATGGTTCAGTGGTGGAGCACATTAAATATTTCCAAAAAATGAATATAAGGGAAATTGATATTCCAGAGGAACGCATGATAGATTTCTTCATAGGGACTTTAAAGGATAACATCCAACATGAGGTTCGCCTTTGGGAACCTGATTCATTGGATAAGGCATTCAGTTTGGCAATAAAAATTAAATGTAAAATTATTGCTACAAGGAAGCTTACCACTCACATCTATAAAGATGGAAGTGTTGATACTCCTAGACTTCCACAACCTACAAGGTTGACACCACAAAAATTGGTAGAAAAAAGAGAAAAAGGGCTTTGTGATATCTGTGATAGAAAATACACTAAAGTTCATAAGTGTGCTGAGAAGAAATTATTTTACATATATTGTGAAGATGAGGAAGAAAAGGAACAAGAAACTTCAAAATAATAGGATATACACCAAAAACCAATCCTAGAGGAAGAAGAAATGAATCTGACCATATCCTGTAATTCATTGGCATGAATTAACACTCCTCAAAATCTCAAGATAGAAGTACATATCAAGAATAAAAATGTAATAATTCTTATTGATTCAGGTAGTACCCATAATTTTATTTAGTATAAGGTAGCTAAGGAATTTGATTGCTTCGTATACCCAACACCACAGTGTCAAGTGATGGTGCCAAATGGAGGAACTGTTAATTACTTTGGAAAGTGCCATAATATCTAGATAACCATGGGGGAATATGTATTCAATAGTCGAATGCTTTCCATTCAAATGGGTGGTGATGATGTTGTACTAGGAGTACACTGGTTACAATCTTTGGGTACGGTAGAACAACGAGGTGTCATGGCACAATTATGCTCACTAGAATTTCCAACATCAAAATAATCTATTTCTCCAGATCTCCAAAAAGTCTTAGACAATAATTCCAAGGTGTTTGAAACTCCCAAAGGAATCCCACCTATTCGTGATCATGATCATGCTATTCATTTGATTCCAGGAATTTTTCCTCCAAAAGACAAGCCTTAAATATATCCTTATGTCCAAAAGAGAGATATTGATCATATGATTGCATAAATTCTAGAAGTTAGTATAATTAAACCTAGTCAAAGTTCTTTTTTAGCTCCAGCAGTATTGGTGCATAAGAAGAATGGAGCTTCGTGCATTTTTATGGATTATAGGAAGCTGAATAAACTCACTATTAAAGATAAATTTTGCATTCTTGTGATTGATGAATTATTGCATGAGTTACATGGAGAAATTTATTTCTCTAGTTTAGGATATCATCAAATTAGAATGAATACTGAAGACATTCCGAAAACAACATTTCGAAATCATGAGGATCATTATGAATTTTTGGTCATGCCTTTTGGCCTTACCAATGCACCTTCTACATTTCAAGGGTTGATGAACTCCATTTTCAAACCCTTCCTTATAAAATTTTTGTTAGTATTTTTTGATGATATTCTAATCTACAACAGGTTTTGGAAGGATCATGTTCAACATGTTGATATGGTGCTCAAACTATTGGAGGAAAAACAATTATATGAAAAAAGCTCCAAATTTTTCTTTGGAGTACAAGAGATGGAATATCTGAGTCATATTGTATCTTAGGAGGGTGTTAAGGAATACCCTAAAAAAATTAAATCCATTAAGGAATGGAAAACCCCCACAACCATAAAGTAGTTGTGAGGATTTCTCGGGTTAACAGGGCATTATAGAAAGAAATATGCATTTTCATGGACTCCTGAAGCAACTAAGGCGTTTGAACATATTAAAGAGGTAATGTGCCAAGCACCTGTCTTAGCTATGCCAGAGCTCACAAAAACCTTTATTGTGGAATGTGATGCCTCAGGAAATGGAATTGGTGTTCTTTTAATGAAAGAAGGAAGACCCATTTCTTTTGAAAGCCATCCAATCAAAGGGAAGTATTTACAGAAAGATATTTATGAGAAGGAAATGTTGGCAATACTACATGCACTAAATAAATGGTGACCTTACCTAATGGGAGGACACTTCAAGGTAAAAAATAATCATGATAGTCTTAAATACTTTTTGGAACAAAGAATATCTTCATAAGAGTATAAAAAATGGGTCATAAATATGTTGGGTTATGAATTTGAAATAATTTACAAAAAAGGGCAGAAAAATGTTGTTGGAGATGCACTCTCTAGAAATGATGAGGATGTGGAAGAATTTCTTTGTGCTATTTCTATTATCCAACCCGATTGGATAACCAAGGCAAGGGAGGAATGGAAGAATAATGAAGAAGTATGGACACTCATTCAAAAATTGCAGCAATATCCTAATACATCTAATACATTTAGTTGAAAAATGATTCCTTGTGGTACAAAGATCACTTATATCTTTGTAAGAATTCCCAACTAAAAAAAAATATTGTTTTGGAATTGCAAACCTCTCCCTTAGGAGGACACTCTAGAGTTTTAAAAACCTATCATAGGGTGAACAAATATTATTTTGGGGATGGCCTTAAATCTGATATTCAATGGTTTTTGGTGGAATGTTCAATTTTCCAACAAAATAAACTTGGGACAATTAAGACCCCGAGTCTGATAAAACCTTTATCCATTCCAAATCAACGTTGGGAGAAGGTTTCAATGGATTTTATCATAGTTTTAACTAAGTCCGAAGGAAAGAGTGTCATCATGGTGGTAGTTGATAGTCCTATCAAGTATGCACATTTTGTGCATTATCTCATCCATTTAAAGAGAGTATAGTTGCTACTGCATTTATGGAAACAATTCAAAATCTACATGGAAACCCAAAGATTATTGTAAGCGATAGAGATCCCATTTTCACTAGAAATTTTTGGACAAAATTATTTTCTTGTTTGGGTAATCAACTAGCTCATAACTCATCTTATCATCCTCAATCTGATGGGAAAAATGAGATAATGAACAAATGTTTGGAAGGATATCCTCATTGATTTGTATCTGATAAACAAACACAATGGGTCAATTGGTTACCTCTAGCTGAATGGTGCTATAACACTTCCTTCCACACTGCAGAAAAAATGACCCCATTTATGGCACTTTATGGATATCATCCCTCGTCCATCACATAATCTTTAAGAGAAAATTCTAAGGTTCAAGTAGTGGAAGATCACATCCAGCATCAACAACAAGTTCTCTAACTCTTAAAGGATAACCTAAATTTGGCATAGAATCAAATGAAACAATAGGCATATCAACATCGCAATGAGAGAAGTTTTGATGTAGGAGACTGGGTATTTTTATGGCTACAACCATACAAACAAATGTCACTCAAACAAGCTAAGAAGGGTAAGAAATTGTCACCAAATTACTATGGTCTTTACAAGGTGTTGCAAAAGATTCGTACTATGGCATAAAAATTGGAGCTTCCTACATCATCCTGATTGCACCCAATTTTCCATGTTTCATGCTTAAAGAAGGTTATATGTGACAAACTTCTGGTTAAAATAATGTTGCCAGAACTTGATGAGGAAGTAAAAATCATATTGGAACCTTAAGAAGTCACGAAAATAAGAACTCAACAACTATGAATTCGAGCAATTTCAGAGTATCTCATCAAGTGGAATAACTTACCCACTAAAGATTACATATGGGAGGATGAGAATTGTATACATAAGAATCCAGAACTACTCAAGTGTTGAGGACAACAGTGTTTTGAAGGATAGGGGCATGTTAGGGCCCTAAATTACTAGTGTATTCCGTTATTTTTGTTACTATAGCCCCCTTTTCGTTATTGATGTAGCCATGTAGTCCCCATTTTGTTATTATTGTGCCGCATAATAGCCCACTATTGTTATTATTGTGCCCTTACATTTTTATTTTCGGGTCATATAGGATTATATTGTAACCCCATGGAATCCTATATATAGAAAGGAGGTTTTGTCATTTGTGTCATCCGAGAATATTTCATCTATGTAATGTAAATGAGGTTACCCCCTCAAATTGGTTGATTTCTAAGGTGTTGATCTCTCTTTTCCTCTATTTTGGGAGCTGGTTTCATAGCACTTTCCACATGAGAGATTATTCATTGGTTCATACCTACAACGTCCATTGTTTCTCTACACCAAGAGAACTTCTCATTGCTCACAGACTTCATCAATGCATCTGCAACATTCTTCAAATTTTCCACCTTTTCCAACTTCACCCTTTTGTCCTCAACCATATCTACCACAAAGTGATACTGAACATCAATGTGCTTTTTCTTTCAATGATACGTAGGGTTTTAGCCATGAAAATTTCACTTTGTCTATCATAGTCTATTCTTGTAGCTCACTCCACCAACCCCATACCTGAACACAATCTCTTCAACCAAACTAATTCCTTGCTTGCATGAGTGGCTTCCATGTATTCTTCCTCTATAGTTGAAAGAGCCACTACAAACTATATTTTGCTCATCCCACTGATTTCATCTCCAAATAGGCTAAACACATACCCACTTGTAGATCTTATTTTACCCAAATATCCAACCCACTTTGCATCAATAAAGCAACATATGTCCAAAACTATGTTTAATTATGGTCTTCTTTGGTATAATCACAGGCCATAATCATTATTGCATGCAAATACTTGAATACCCATTTCATTGTTTTCCAATGCTTCTTACATGATTTTGACATAAACTTGCTCAGTACTCCCACTTCATGTGAAATGTCAGGTCTAGTACAAACCATTGCATACACAGGCTATCCACTAAGCTTACATATGGTACATAGGACATTTCCTCTTCCTCTTCTTGTGTCTTTGGAACTCTTCAGCAGATAAATTCACACCTACAGGAATAGGAAGTGTTAGCACTTTGTATTTTCCTAGGCTAAGGAGGATTATTACAGAGGTCACCACAAACCACTTTTAAGTTGGGTGGGGCCCTTCCAAATTTAGAGAGGGATATCTATGTCTGATTTCAATTTTTATTTTTTTTGATTTTAGGCTAGATATGAAAGTATGAGATATATTTTTTAGAGTTTTGATTGTAGAATTCAAGAAAATACCATTGGGCATGGAGTCACAGAATATTTAGCAATCAATCACAAATAAATAGAGAATTTGAAATATGGCGAGGTAGGAAAACTCTTGGATATCATGAAGTATGTGTTGTATGAATAAGATGAAAATGAGGTGAGAATAATTAAATACAAATAATACTTAAATTAATTTTATATTTAATCTCACAAGGAAAGCATTACAATTTTTTAAACAATTGCGAGCATAGTACAACACGTAAATTCATCTCTTAATATTGTTGTAACAATCAGGAAGGAAATCCATGTGAAAATTGAGTGAGAAAAATAGGTTTACAAAGAGGGAAACATCACCATTTATTTGACACAAGAATCTTGGATCAAAATTTTCTCTGTATTTCTGAATTGATTACTTCAAATAAGATCCACAACTTACAATAAAAAATTCTTCTCTTTTACATTATCCAAAAACCCTTTCTAAAAAACTTTAAAAAATATTTATAGAGTCTTTCTCAAACTCATTTAGGTCTTCAAAATAAAATCATTTATAAAATAATCTATCAAAGATATATATATTTCAAAAATAGAAAAAAATAATAGGAACACTAGACTAATTCAGATGTTTTGTTCACACTTTAAGGAATGTTGTTGTTCATTGTAGCTATATTTCTACTTATTTTGTTTTATGTTCCAAATCTGTAGGATTCCATTTTGATTTCACTCAAAAAGCTCCAAAATTTTATCCCATACTTCTTCATTATGGATAGAGATATTCACCATGATTTGTAATCTTTCATCTTTCATCTTCGTAATCTTTCGTAATCATTCAATATGATTGTTGGCAGTATATTTTAATGCTAATTATTACATGACATAAGGGACTGAGGTGACATAGACGGATGTGGTGGCGTAACATGGATGGGTGTGATGGAGTGGCGTGATGTGGTGTCATGGTATGAGTGGAGTTGGGGGGGGGGGGTGGTTCATATGGTAAGTGGTAAGGGAGAAGAGTCCTCCGGAATATTTGTGGGGTTGCCACATAGTGGATGGTGGTTTCAAACAAACTACTTTTTAGACCCCCCCTATGCATTAACATTCGGGAGGTCTCGGGGGTGGGGTGAAAATAGTGCCATACCATTTATTTTGGCGGGGACGATCTCATTCATCTAGAAGCAGTAGTTATTTACTACAAAATGACAAAACATCATGTCGTTCTTTATTCACGCTTTAAAAATTACCTTTTCTAATTTAATCAAGTTTTAAGGATAATAAACAAAATAATTTAGGAGGAACTTATGCTAGCGCGTCCTTTGAGGATTTTTATTCATTTATTTTCTTTAAATACTTTTTATTTTATTCCTCTTTTCATTTTTCACTATTTTATTTCTTTTTCAATTTTTCTATTTTCTTTCTCTTTTCTTCTTTTTATATTTTTCTATCTTTTTTTCCTTTTTAACAACTAAAACAACTTAAAATGAAAAAATAAATTACAACATACCACTGGGATAAATCATGGATAGATAATCATACCTTGATCACTATATTTATAGGACCCTTAGAGGAACCTTCACCAGTTTAATATCCTGGATATTAAACCTCTGCAATATTGTCTCAACATACTTCCTTTAGTTTAACCATAGCTTCTTCTTTGCCTGGTATCATTTAATTTCCATGCCCAAAATAGAGTTTGTAGCACCAAGGCACTTCATGTAAAATTTGGAGGAAAATTGGGTATTTGAATCCTAAATAATTAGGCTTTGTCATTTCCAATCAGCAACATATCATCCACATACAAGACCAAATAAATAACACAATCACCAATTAATTTAAAAAACACATAGTGATCGGCTTTGCTTATACTGAATCCAACCCTGTATATATGTATAAAAGTTATTATACCACATCCTTGGTGACTGTTTTAAACCATATAAAGACCTTTTTTAACTTGCATACCAATTTTTTCTTACCCTTCACTGCAAAACCTTCAGGTTACTTCATGTAGATCTCTTCTTCTAGATCCTCATAAAGAAATGTTGTTTTCACATCCATATTTTCGACCTAAAAATCAAAAGTAGAAGCAACAAATAAAATAAATATAATAGAAGTTAATTGGCAATAAGAGAAAAAATATCACCAAAATCAATTCCTGGCACCTGGAATAACCGTTTTCTACCAACTGAGAATTGTATTTCTCCACCTTTCCTTATGCATTCATCTTCTTCTTAAACACCCATTTTCTTCCAATGTGTTTCCTTCGAGCCGAAAACTGCACCAGATCCCAAGCCTCATTTTTATGCAAGTATGCCATTTCATCAACCATGGCCTCCTTCCAGATTTTTCCATCCTTTGAATCCACTGCCTCCTTGACAATTATGGGATCATCATCAGTGATAGATAAAGAAAAATTTGAATATAAATTAGATGGAATATACTTTTCAGGTTGCCTTCTTTGTCAAACTCGTATTCTCGCAACTGGATTTTGTGCCTCTCCGTCTTCTGAATCTTATTCTGCCGTAGATTATGCTCTTTCTACTTTAGCTCAAACTCTATCTTCTCGGGTTCCTTTGGTAGGAAGTCATGTTTAATAACATCTTTCACCTCTCTATATACCACATCTGGGTTGTACACAACCTTCTTTGTTTATGGGCTCCAAATCTTATAACCTTTTAAGCCATCCTTATACCCAATAAAGATGCACCTTTCAGATTTACTATCCAACTTGGTTCTTTTATCCTTTGGAACATGTACATATGCATCACAACCAAATAGCCTCTGATGTGAAAGCCTAAGGTTTTTTACCTATCCATACCTCACATAGAGTCTTATCCTTCAATGCTTATGAAGGTGATCAATTTACCATGTAACATCGAGTCTCCACTGCCTCTGCCCATAATTCTTGTCCTAACCTAACACCACTGAGCATGCTTCCTTCCCTTTCCATCAATGTCATATTCATTATTTTTGCAACTCTATTTTGCTAAGGTGTGTATGGAGTAATATTATGTCGTGCTATACCACTCTTCTTACAAAACTCTTCAAATTCCTTCTTGCAAATATATCCACCATTATTTGTACTCAACAACTTTATCTTCTTCTCTATCTGGTTTTACATCAGAGCCTTAAATTTTTTAAATTTGTCAAAGACATCAGATTTCTTCCTAAGGAAATATATCCATGTATTCCTTGATAAGTGATATATAAATGACACATAGAAACCCAATGATGGAACCAAAACAGGTCCAAACACATCATTGTGCACAATCTCTAATATCTTGTTCGCCCTCTTAGCACCATAAGGGAAACTCACCCGATTCTTCTTCCCATATACACAATGTTCATATAAATCGAAATCCAGTAATAAATTAGACATGGTTTCTACCATACCATTACCATGTAATATTCGAAGGCCCTTATCTCCAATATTTCCAAATCTTTGATTCCATAGCATGGTATTTTCTCTAGAGACAACTAGGCTTTGTGCTCCACTTTCAAGAACCACAAAATTGTTGCACCCATCCATAAAAGTGCTACCTAGAAGCTTGTACAGAGTTCCAATTTGAAATCCCCACATCAATACCAGTTCTCGCTGAACCATGTTGAAAGTGTATTTACCGAACAATGTATTTAAACCTGCATCATCCACCTTGCTTACAAAAATCAAATTTTTGGCTAATGTAGGAATATGCAGAACACTAGGAAGTTTTCTAATCCCTCCACCTCGCAGATTCAACTTTAATTTTCCCCATTTGAAAATTTTGGACTTCCTATCATCCCCTAGGAATACATCACCACCATCATATTTCTCATAATCGCAAAATCACTCCCTATGGGGAGTGAAGTAAAAGGATGCACCTTAGTCAATAAACCATGCCTCATGATCTACATGTGTACTTTACGAAGAATCCAAGCTACTAGTTCCCTATAATACTAGTGGATCCCCTTATTGTTATTATTTGTATAGACCCCTTATTGTTATTATTGTGCCCATTTAGTCCCCATATTGTTATTATTGTGCCCCATAGAAGCCCACTATTCTTATTTTTGTGCCCTTATATTGTTATTGTTATGTTGACTAGCATTATATTGTGACCCATTAGACTCCTATATTTAAAAAGGAGGTTTTTTCATTTGTTTCGTCCAAGAATTGTTCATTTATGTAATGTAAAGGAGGTTTCCCCCTAAATGAGGCTGATTTCTAAGTCGTTGATCTCTCTTTTCTTCTATTTTGTGAGCTATTTTTATAACATTTGATATCTGCGCTTTGGATTCCAAGGTTTCGCTGATTCAAACAAATCATCGTGTAATTTTCTCTATAAATTTGTTTCTACAAAGTTTTAGAAGCTCAAACAAAATCCCATTTGCACAAAAATCTTGAGGAACTTACTGTACAAATTCCAGATCTTGGTTTGAAAACTTTTCGCAGACATGATATGTGTAATTTAGGGTTTTTGCAGTCTCCCGAATTTCATGTCAAAGAGGTGACCTTGGGAAAATAATCATAACTCTCTATCTGAGCATTGGATTGGAATTCTATAAAAAATGCCAAAATTTCATGGACTGTTGTTTCCTTTTTATCAAATTCAAAGCCAAAAGGAAAAAAAGTGACACATGGAATGTCGTACAAGTTCACTCTACTGAACCATCCCATAATTAGGTCATTGTGGAAGATTGTGAATAACTTTGTCTTGAAGAATATAAATTAGGTTTGGCTCGTGGAATTGGAAAGAAGACTTGGAGGGATACTACAAGACTAAAGCTAAAATATTTGGGATCTTAAATCACATAGATACATTATTTTCAATATCGAGCTTCTCAAAAGAAAGAAAAAGGTGTGTATTTTTTTTCTTTTTTTTAAATTGCATAATTTTTGTTTAAAAAATAAGTTGAAGTGATTCCAAGGGAATATTTAAGCATTTTTTTATCAATATTTGGTTCTACAGTTCCTCCCAAAAATACATCCATTAAGCCATCAGAAAACTCTACTATGACGCATGAAGAGTGATGAGCTCCATCATTAGACATATTTGGAAGGGGTTAATGGTCACGTTTTTTCCTTCTTAGATCTCTTTTCATGAACTTATATTATTATTTGGTTTTATGATGCTAGTGTAGGTGGTCATTAATGATAACATACTTCGAGTGCCTAATATGAGGTTGAGGGAAGAAAATTATGATTTATTAAGAATTTTTATAAGGATTTTATCATAGAGACTTAGAGGAGGTAGCAAGGAGAAATTATTGGAGGATTGTCTACCCTCCTTAACTCTCAAAGGTAGCCAAAGGATCCCTAAGATTCTCTCTAGCAATTCAAATTCCAAAGGCAGCCAAAGGATCCCCAAGCATATTCTCCAGCAATTCGAATTCCAGGGGTAGCCAAGCACTCAATCTTTGTTTACTTGGATTCAAGTGGAATCAATAAATATTTTCTAGGGATTTTTTGGTAGTTTCCCTATAGAATAAATACATCATAGATAGAGCTAGGAAGAGTTAGTTAATTCCAGTCAATTATAGTTGAAACTTTGTTGCAAGCTATTGAGTTTTTTATTATTTTACTCAGTGATCAAACTTTCAGAGATGTATGAGGTTATTCTTTATGAAATGAGAATAATGATTTCATTCGACTGATTTAAGTTTAGAGATCTAGGCTCGTGGGTTAGGGCCCAATCCATGTGCCTTAGATTCTCTTTTGTTACTATCTTTTCCTTTTTGTCGTTTACCTATTTTTTTTCTGCCATTTAGTTAGATCTAATTTTAATAGTTTCATTGTTGTTTAGTTTTGATTCTAGTGTGTTGTTGTAGTTCATTTTCTTGTGAGCAGTGGAATAGAGGAAAAACTCAAAATTTTGTGGTCAAGCCTCCCCCTCTCATATCTTTCAATAGAGTTCAAGCAGGGTAGACCTTCCCACAGGCCAAAAATTGCTTTCTGTTTGAGTTTAGGAAGAAACTGCATTACCAAGTCCAAGTCTCTCTTTCACTATCGTTATCACTCATTTTTGTCTATTGTCTTGTATGAATCCACATATGTGTTACACTTCTGAGCACTACTGGAGCACCTCCATTCCTTCTTGTTTTCCGCTTCTTTTTACTGCTAGACCCTACCATTTTCTCTAAACACATTTAATTCCTTCGACCCGCATTATTCCTTTGTTTTGTTGTTTATAGTTACAATACCCTTTTTAACAGAGAACATGTAAAAACCATAAAAAATGCTACCTCTTCCTTCCTCCTCGAAATCCCCGCTACTGTACTTCACACTTCACACCCTGCATGGTTTAAGTTGTTCCCATTAACACTGATTTGAAAATGAAACTATTTGTATATGCTGTTCAAAGTATTCATTTCCATTTAATTAAGTGTGCAAAGTGTTTGTCATTTCTTGCAAATTAAACAAAGTGTTTTTGGTAATTGTTTTTGAGTTTATATGTGAGGAAATGTTAATTAAAATTATTGTTTAACATATTGAATCAGAAATTCACAGTATAATAACTTCACCATAACAACATAGCAACATGATGGGGCAGTTCACCCCTCCTGGGCTACATCTGTCAGGTCCAAGGCTCCCAATGGGCATGTCCTTGCTCTATTAGGTTTCTCAAATTGGTTTTACAGTGATAAAGAAGCCTAAACAGGCTGAAACAGCTGTGAAAATGAATTTAGAAGACATAAATAAGCTAAGTATGGCTTTTATTTCACCTCAAACAGTGAAGTGTAGCCTAATGCAGCTCCATTTCCATCATGGCCCCAATGGCTCTCCAAGCTTCCCTGAAGAAAAAATGGCTGAAAAGCACCTCTGTTGCCTTTGCAAGCTATCTCAATGGCTCCAGAATGCTCATAATACTCAAAATTGACTAACATTTTGTCTAATTTGGTTGAATATGGAGATAGTTATGATCCCAACAGTATTTTGCCTAGTGGCCCTAAAAAATCTCCACTAAACTTGGCTAACTCCAGTTAGCTCCACTAGAAAGGTGGAATTTTCAAACATGTCGTAACTGCGTGCTAAAATTTTTGGAGGCAATAAATTTAACTGTCCAGTAACTGCGCATTCACATGCTAGATTTTCAGAGACGGTTTATGCTGGCGGTTAGTGTCAAGTCCGTGCCCTTGGTCACAGCCTACAGGTCACGTGGCTGCGGGCTAGCACCCGAGTGCTTAATCCAAAACTTTCTGCCTGTTTGAAATGCTTTAGGCATGGGTTCCAAGCACGTGGTCGTGGGAATTATTCCTTAGCCCTGGGGTCTTACACTTATCTTTGCCCAATGTTTAAAACAAAGACCTGAACCTTCATTCAACACAACACGCCGACGACCCGAATGTGCTTGTAACGTGCCCGGCTGACCCAAACACATTCAGCTCGGGTCGTCCTTTGCCCATACTATCACTCCTTTGCATGTGGTCCTGTTCACTGTTGCACGGGGATGCATTCAGGGTGACCCATAAACATTCAGGTCGGGTCGTGCCTAACTAACCCAAACGCGTTCAGCTCAGGTCAGGTCTGCCCACAAAGCATCATTTTTTTAAAACATGATTTTTTAAACAACCTTTGAGCCAATGGCTGAGGGCCACGTGGTAGCCTCCGAGCAGGCCAAGTGGCACCCTCTGATAGGGCCCCAAACTATATAAAAAAGTAAAATTTTGCCATAAAATTTTTCTGAAGATGATAATTTTTTGAGTTCAAAGGTCCTGTTTTGAAGGTTATTGGGCATTTTAAAACTTCAATATCTTCTTCATACGACACCGGATTTGGGTCCTATTCATGGCACAAGAATCGCAGCGATGAGACCTATCCGGTCGTTTAGTTTTCAACCAATTTTGAGTAGTTCCAATTTTGAGCATTTTTTTCTTCTTGAACATGATCACTTGATCACACCTCCCCATTGTGAAGCTTTTGGACCCCAAAAGCTTAAATTACCTGTTAAGAAGATGAGGGTACATATCCCTCACCATTTCCACCTCCATCCACTTTTCCTTACTCGGTTTGCTGCCTTTAACACCAACTTGAACATAATCAACGTTTCCCCTCCTCGAAGTGCATGTCCTTCTGTCAAGGATAGCATCCTCTTTCAGCTCATCCAAAAATTCTGGCGAGAAATCCTCTATGGATGGCAGCTGAATGTCACTTTCATAATAAAAAATTAAATGAGGTTCATACAAATGTAAATTTTCCACATTCACAACGGAAAACATTTGCATATATGAAGGCAAATCTAGTTCAAAAGCATTATTTCCAACTTGTTTAAGGATCTTGAATGGACCACAACGAATAGGCTTCAACTTTTTACCTTCTGCTTCCATTATTTCCTTATTAATATGCAGCCATACCTCATCTCCTTCTTGAAACTTATGATCAACTCTGTGTTTGTCATGCCTCTCCTTGTACTTTCCTTGAACTTTTTCAAGTTGTTCTTGAGCTTGTTGATGTATGAGTTGAATTATTTCAATGAAAATGCGAGCTTTGTCAATGTCACTATGCCCATCAATGGAAACATCCTTCTCAATAATTAAATCTAAAGGTGACTTAAGGAAATACCCAAAGCAAGCTTCAAAAGGTGAAGTATTTGTAGAAGAGTGCTTGGCCCAGTGGTAATCATGTTGAATGTAATGCAAGTGCTCATCCCAAAGCTTGGGATGCTTTCTGTAATAACCTCTCAAAATATGTACAATGGTTTTTTTCACTACCTCTGTTTGGCCATCTGTTTGTGGATGGAAAGCACTACTCTTCTTCAACTTGGTGTCCATCATCTTCCATAAATTTGACCAAAAATTCACAACAAATCTGGAATCCCTGTCACTAACAATAGAAGCAGGCAAACCATAATGAACCCATACATGTTGAAAATATAAATCAGCAGTTTGTTCAACAGTTATATATTTATTACATGGCATAAGAATACACATCTTGTTGAATCTATCAACTACTACATAAAGATAATCATGTTTCTTTTTAGATAATGGTAGATCTCCAACCAAATCCATAGAAACACTTTCCCATGGTCTAGAAGGTACCGGAAATGGCGTATATAAACCAAGCTTCCTATTTCTAGGCTTTCTTGTAGCACATAATGAAAAACCTCTAATGAAATGTGAAACACTATCTAACATGCGAGGCCAATAAAAATACCTCTATAAATGTGCCACCATGCTTACCCCGAGATGTCCAGCAATAAGAGAAGAATGAGCTTCTCTCATGATGCTTAGTCTCTCCCCCTGTGGTATACATAACTTGCCCATATGAAACAACAAGTTTTTATGCAAATGATAATCATTCTCCTCAACATGATTCCCTTCACTCAAGTTAGCATACACATCCTTAAAATCAACATCTAATGCATATTGTTCTATGTAGCTCTCATATACAATAGAATCATTCTTAAGTAAAGTAGTAGCACTAATAATAGGCCTTGAAAGTATATCAACAACTTTATTGAAAATACCTTTGTTGTACCTTATTACCAAGTGAAATTGTTGTTGGAAACCGATCCATTTGAATTGTCGTGACTGCTGTAATTTACTTTGCGACTGCAAGTACTATAAAGGTTGATGGTCGGTATGAACAGCTGTTTCTTTTCCCATCAAATAGTGTTTCCACTTTTTGATGCTTTTTACCAACACATACAACTCCTTATCATATGTAGGATAATTCACAACAACACCATTAAATGTCTTAGAATGAAATGCGATAGGCTTACCATGTTGTAAGAGAATTGCACCAATGGCGTAATCACTAGCATCGGTCTGAATCTTGAATGGCTATCTCAAGTTTGGTAATGCAAGGACTAGAGCTAAACTTATCTTCTCTTTCAAAGACTCGAAAGCTTTCTATTTCTTTCCTCCCCATTGGAAATCACGCTTCACACTTGTCACAACATTCATAGGAGTGTCTATGGCAGAGACGTTAGAAATAAACTTCCTCCAATACTGAGTTGCACCCAAAAAACTTCTTACCTATGTAATAGATTTGGGAGTAGGCCAATTCACAATGGCTTCTACCATAGAAGGATTAATTATCAAAGCACCTCCTCCTACTCTGTGTCCCAAATAAACCAAATAAGTCTTTCCAAATTCACCCTTTGATATTTTAAGAAATAACTGATTTTCCTTCAAAATATCAAGTACTTTCTTAACATGCATGACATGCTCTTCTCTAGTCTTGCTGAAAATTAAGATGTCATCTAAGTAGACAATAAAAAAATCATCAAGAAAAGGACATAAGACATCATCCATTACCCGCATGAAAGTTGCAGGTGCATTGCATAAACCAAATGGCATAACAAGCCACTCAAAGATTCCCTGTTTGGTTTTAAATGTTGTCTTCCAAATGTCACTTTCTGCAATTATAACTTGATGATAACCACTACGTAAGTATAACTTAGTGAAATATTTGGCATATTTCAGGTGATTTAACAAATCATCTATCCTTGGGAGTGGGTAACGATTCTCAACCGTTATCTTGTTCAATGCCCTGAAGTCCACACACGTGCACCAAGTTCCATCTTTCTCTGGAATCAACACTATCGGTGACTCACATGGCGAAGTGCTTGGTCTTATGAATCCTTTGTCCAACAAGTATTTAATTTGCCTCTTGATTTCAACATTCTCCATGATAGACATGCGATACATGCCTCTGTTAGGAAGAGGACATTCTTGATGTAACTGGATTTCATGTTGAACCACCCTTTTAGGAGGTAAACCTGTCGATTCCTGAAACATCTCATGATGTGCATCAACTACATCATATAAATCTTATTTAAGCTTAGAATCACAATTTTCAAATGACTCATGATTCACATCAACCTCGGGCTTAACCATAAGAAGTACAAAACTCTTACTAGAATTCACTAGCCTTTTTACCTGTCCCGCATTTACCATCGCTATATTTTTCTTCTTGCAATGTGCTCCGACAATAAACTCCTTTCCTTCTTTAAAGAGATGATACTTATTTTCATGGCGATGGAAGATCGCTTTCCTGTCAAATAAGTAAGGACTTTCCAAAACAGTTCCTGATATATCAAGCGATACTACATCAAGTTCAACTGTGTCAATAAAGTGTGCAGTAATCGCGAATCGCAATATGCACTTTCTTGAGACTTGTAAGTTTGCATCCTTGCATATCCACCCAAGTGGATAAGGCTTTGGATGTGGAATGGTCTCAAGTTTAAGTTGTTTGACCAAGTCTTATGATATGAGATTTTCTTGTGACCCACTGTCAAATAGTGTGTCAATTTTTGTATGTTTTGAGACTACCCTCACATGGAACAATTCAATTCTTTCTTCCTCATTTGGAGCTTGTACACGATAGTTTGAAGTAATAGTGCTTGGCTTAGTTTCAGTTTCCTTTCCCTTCATACTTTTCAAACCCATGGCTGCAATTTGGTTTCATCACCTGAATCATCACCTAAGCCTTGTGGTGTAGTTGTAGTATCTACAGTTTTCTTCTTTCCTTTGTTTTTGTTAAACTGAGTTCTTTTATCAGGATGTAATTTCCAACAGCTTTTCTCTTCATGGCCTTCAGATCTTGAACAGTGTTTACATATCATTTTCTCACCCTCTTGTTTGACAAATGCATTCTTTCTGCCTTTTCCCTTAAAGGTTTTATCTTTGTTTTTCCCCTTAAAAGGCTTGTTTCTACCCTCATCAAAGTGTTTTTCCCTCTAGCCTCTAAATGCGTAGCTTGTACACAAACTTCGTCTAGACTAGTAGGATTGAACATAAGGACAGTATGTCTAAGGTAGTTGTGCAAACCACCTATATATTTTAGCAAAGTATCTTGACTTCATAAGTCTACCCCTAATAAGAGTGCTCTTCTCCTAAACTCTTGAGTATAGTCTTGTACATTTTTTCCCTTAAGATGTCTGAAGTTTTTCCGGTTCATGATAGCCTTTTGTAAATGAGCTAATGGATAAAATTTATTTTTAATTGCAAAAATAAATTCAGCCCATGATAAAGTGATATTACCATGTTTTTTAATTTCATCCTTGGTCTTGGCTTCCCACCATACCAATGCTTCTCCATCCATTCTCAAAGAGGCTAATTGTATCTTGGTGTCGTCATCATGAAGGTTTTGTATCCTCAAGTAAATTTCCAACTGTCTTATCCAATTGTCAAGTTTCTCTACATTAACTTCACCATTAAACATAGGCAACTGAAATTTAACATCAAGCTTTAAAAATGGACTTTTACCAGTGGTTTTATACTTGTGAGATTGATTCACCGAAATTAAGGATGACGATGTAGAGGAATAGGATGAAGATGGGGATGGTGGATCACCATTTCCTCCATGTCCTTTCTTTGACTTGTCATCACTTTTATTTCCTCCTGAAGAACCCTCTCCTTCTTTCTGGTTTTTAGACCCTTCTCCAACAAGCCTATCATTCCTTTCTTGGTAGAGTATCCTCACCATCTCCGTCATATCCAAGAAAGCCTTTCGGAACACCCGTTCCTCTTCTTTGGGATCCATATCTTCAGGAGCTTCTCCCTCTCTTGAAGACATCCTTGAAGCTACTTCTATGGCTCTTGGAGGTGGCCCTCTGACCATTCTTGGTTGTGGATTACTTTGTACACTAACCAAATGTCATTCACCTCTCTTGAGTTTAAGCCTAGTAAGCATCAAAACTTGCAAGCAATAAACTATATCTTTGCACAAAAACAAATGCTGAGTAAAACACTAGCTCATAAGGCTCAAATCCTTAGCTCTGATACCATCTAATCTAAAAATGAAAATATTTGTAACTGTTGTTCAAAGTATTCATTTCCATTTAATGAAGTGTGCAAAGTGTTTGTCATTTCTTGCAAATTAAACAAAGTGTTTTTGGTAACTTTTTTTGAGTTTGTGTGAGGAAATTTTAATTAAATTATTGTTTAATATCTTGAATTAGAAATACACAATAGAATAGCTTCACCATAACAATGCAGCAACATGATGAGGCAGTTCACCCCTCCTGGGCTACATTTGCTAGGTCCAAGGCTCCCAATGGGCATGTACTTTCTCTATTAGGTTGCTCAAATTGGTTTTACAGTGAAAAATAAGCCTAAAAAGGATGAAAAAAATATTAAAATGAATTCAGAAGACATAAATAAGCTAAGTATGGCTTTTATTTCACCTCAAACAGTGAAGTGTAGCCCAATGCAGCTCCATTTCCATCATGGCCCTGATGGCTCTCCAAGATTCCCTGAAGCAAAAATGGATGAAAAGAACCTCTGTTGGCTCTGCAACCTATCCCAATGGCTCCAGAATGCTCAAAATACTCAAAATTGACTAAAATTTTGTCTAATTTGGTTGAATATGGAGAAAGTTATGATCCCAACAGTATTTTGCCTAGTGGCCCTAAAAAACCTCCACTAAACTTGGCTAACTCCAGTTAGGTCCACCAAAAAGGTAGAATATCTGAACATGTAGGAGCCATGCGCTAAAATTTGTGGAGAAAATAAATTTAACTATCAGGTAACTACGCGTTCACATGCAGGATTTTCGGAGACGGTTTATGCTGGCGGTTAGTGTCAAGTCTGCGCCCTTGGTCACAACTTACAGGTCACGTGGCTAGGGGCTAGCACTCGAGTGCTTAATCCAGAACTTTTCGCCAGTTTGAAATGCTTTAGGCCTGGGTTCTGAGCACGTGGTTGCGGGAATTATTCCTTAGCCCTAGGGGCTTACACATAACTCCGCCCAATGTTTAAAACAAAGACCCAAACCTTCGTTCAGCACAACACGCCGATGATCCAACTGTGATTTTAACATGCCCGACTGACCCAAACACGTTCAGCTCAGGTCCTCCTCTGCCCATACTATCACTCCTTTGCACAAGGGCCCATTCACTGCTGCACAGGGATGCGTTCAGGGTGACCAATAAAATTTCGGGTTGGGTCGTGCCCGACTGACCCAAACGTGTTCAGCTCGGGTTGGGTCTGCCCACCAAGCATCATTTTTTTTAAACATGATTTTTGAACCAACCTTTGAGCCAAAATCCTGGGGCGACATGGCAGCCTCTGGACACGCCACATGGAAGCCTCTGATAGGGCCCCAAACTATATAAATAAAATAAAATTTTTCCATAAGAATTTTCTTAAGATGATAAATTTTTGAGTTCAAAGGTCGTGTTTTGAAGGTTATTGGGCATTTTAAAACTTTAATATCTTCTTCATATGACATCGGATTTGGGTCCCATTCACGGCACCAGAATCGTAGTGACGAGGTCTATCTGATCGTTCAGTTTACAACAAATTTTGAGCAGTTCCAATTTGGAGCATTTTTTTCCTCTTGAAAATGATCGCCTGATCAAACACTTACCACTTCCCGACGCCGATTTTGATATTCACCGCATCACAAATTTCTCACCACTTTTTGGCGTCGTTGCCAGGGAGGTGTCTATTAGATGCTTTGATTTTGTTCTTAGCATTCTTTTCTTCTTTCCTTTCTTTTCATGTCATTTCAGAAATATTGAAAAAATACAAAAAATATTGATTTTCATGCCTCGTAGGACTAGTAATACTCAAAGACAACCTTACCTAAAATCCTCACATCACCTCCTGGCCACCCTTCACTCTTCTTCAGTGGCAGTGAGAGTGAAACCCCTCTAGGAGAGCCTTCTGAATATTTTGAGGATCCTATTGGGGAAGAAGAAGAATACCTTATTTTAACTAAGGGACCAGCTTCACCAATCTTAACCATGGCTGGGATCCAGAGAGAATTTCCCATAAAAGAGGCAGATGGGGAAACTAAGATGAAGAAATTTTTCCCCTCATCTCTTCAAAACTTCCATGGACTTACGTCTAAGGACCATGAAACATTCATTTTTGAATTTTTTGTTCTCTGTAGGACTTATCACTACACTGCTGATGATCGGAAGTTGAAGCTATTCCCATCCACCCTTAAGGATGCAGCCTTGCACTGGTTCATGGGTCTGCCTTGGGATAACATCACTACCTGGGCACAGATGGAAGATAACTTCAACAACAAATACAAATACTATTGTAGGTCCAAGGAAACTAAGGATGAGATATTTAGGATGACTCTTGGGCTGGATGAACCCTTAGAGGACTATGAAGAGAGGTTTCAACTGAAATATAAGAGAGCCAACTATATTCTTAATCCTAACTCACTTAAGAGATGACAGAAACCTTGAATATGCTACCAGGAGGAGATATCTACCAAAAACCCTATGAATCAATCAAAATTGTCTTCCAAAACCATATTAGGGCATTTAGGAATAAGCACAGAGCTAGCCATAGTACATTCAATTCCCCTTCCTCTTCCACCTTTATAAAACACAAGATTGGAAACATGCTAGAGGACTTCAATAGTGACATGTTGCACACCTTTTCTTTGTAAATGGACATAATGTAGGTCAAAAGGAAGCAAGAGGAAGCAGAGAGAGCCCTCGCCATATTTTCTCCTAGATGTACCAACAAGCACACAAGAAATGAATGTCCATTGAATGTCATATAGGTTTGCTTAGTTTGTGAGGAGATTCATGCCACATAAAAGTGTCCCTCCTTACCTGGACTTAAGGTTGTATATCAATGTGGGGAAGAAATTCTATAGTAACTATGTTTCATCAACCAGAGAAGGCCTCAAGGCCCTCGGCCATACCAACAAGGTATGCAAGGTGCACCTTACTCTTACTATCACAACAATCAGAGTGCACTCATTCAAGCTTCATACACCCCCACTCCACCATCCTATTCCACACATCCTATCTGGCCTTGCAACCCTTCATATCATCCTCAGCTAGTAAACCAACCATTGCAGCAGTATGTTCCACAAAAACCTCAGTGGAACAATCCATCCCAAGGGTGGAGGCCTCAAAAAAATCAACCACCTACTGGAATGAATCCACCCCAACCTCAACCTTAGCTTACTCATGGTGATCCACCTAGGCTACCTATACCTGCACAACCCTATCTGAACCAGAACAATAGATAGACACAACAGGCTCCCAGTGGATAAACATCCTATCTAGCTTATGTTGTGTAGATACAGGAGGTTAACCTCAGGTCGGGAAGAGTACTCCTAGACAACCATCCTCCATCTCCACCTGTAGAAGTTGAGGAGGAAAATGAAGAAGGTAACACTCAGATCCAACAACCTCCTTTTCCTAAGCGCTTGATCCACCCTAGTCAACACACCCCTGAGGAGACTGAACTCCTATGAGAATTGGAAAATTTATGTGTAAATATACGACTTCTCCAGGTCATTAAGTATTTCCCTATATACAATAGGATCATCAAAGCAAAGTGCTTCAAGAAACCTGGAAGAAGAAAGAGAGACACCCCACCATCAATGTGGTAGGACAACTATCTGACCTAATGCTGGGAAGGGTGATATTTCCAAAGTGCCTGGACCCCAGTAGTCCAGTTGTTGATGTGCATATAAATGGTGTCATAGTCCCCAACACTCTGATTGAACTAGGGGCTGCCATCAACGTCATGACAAAGGAAACTATGTTGAAACTTAATCTCCAAGGGAGTTTGAGGAAAACCACAACATTTCTGCAACTTGGAGATTGGTCAACAGTAACTCCAGAAGGAATTATTGAGGATGTCATGGTTACCATTGACTCTTGGGAGTAGCCTATATATTTCCTTGTCCTGCAACCAAAATCCAAGTTTAACGGTTATCCTCTTATCTTAGGGTGACCTTGGTTAGCCACCGCAGATGCTTATATTAGCTGTCGGGCCAGAAACATGACTATTAAAAATGGGCCTTTGTCTAAAAAGCTAGTGTTATATCCTCCAACCCAGCCTTACATTGATCATGATCTCCCTATATGGTTGGAGGATGAAGAATATGAGTTATATAACACTGCCCCTATGTGTACCATAGATGTTATTCTTAGAGGGAGCAGCTTGATGAAGATGAACTCATTGACCCTGCCCATCAAAGCCAGTCCTCTACTAACATTCCTATCAAAACCTTAGTCAATGTATCTAAAAGCCAACCTTGGATTGAAGTGAACTCAATTAATTCAACCTATGAATCCACCAAAGCTATTGATTTTGGCCCATCCAGATCTCTGAAAATTAACCCAAACCTGTCAAATGAAGAAGAGAAGAAGTTGTGCAAGTATTTGAAAGAGAATTTAGATGCATTTTCTTGGGATTACAAAGACATGAAAGGGGTGCATCCTTTAGTGTGAAAACATCATATGTACATCAAAGAAGGATGCAAGCTTGTGAGACAACCCCAAAGAAGGATGAACCCGGCTCTAAAGGACATAGTCAAAGAAGAGCTGCAAAAACTATTGGATGCAGGATTCATATATACTAAATCCAATAGTGAATGGGTATCTCCTCTTGTCTTAGTCCCAAAGAAGAATGGGAAGTGGTTATTTTTTTTTTATTATCGAGAACTTAACAAAGCCAACAAGAAAGACCATTTCCCTTTTCCCTTTATAGAACAAGCCTTGGATTGCCTCTAGGGGAAGAAGTTATTTTCCTTCTTAGATGGGCTCAGTGGGCATAATCAGATTGAAATAAACCCTGAAAACTAGGATAAGACTACTTTCAGCTGCTCTTGGGGTACCTTCGCTTATATATTCCTACCCTTTGTGTTGTGCAATGCCCCAACTACCTTCCAAAGAGTTTTCCTGGGCATATTTTCTGAGTTATTCCAAGACTCTGTCGAAATATACATGTATGATTTAACACCATATGGGGATGACTTCCAGGAAGCTCTTTACAATTTTGGTAAAGTACTAAGAAGGTGCATTGAGATGCACCTCTCCTTGAGCCCATAAAAGTGTGAATTCCTGAAGAGATCAGGGGTTGTATTGGGATACTCCATATCCCAAGTAGGAATACATGTAGACCCAAACAAAATCAGTATCATCAAAAGGGTACCTGCTCCTCAAAAGAAAAAATATTTCAGGAGCTTCTTAGGCTTAGTTGGTTGCTATAGAAGGTTAATCAAATATTTTAGCAAGATGGCTTCCCCATTATTTGGGCTATTGGCCAAAGATTCTAAGTTTGTTTGGTCTGGTCCTTGTCAAGAGGATTTCAAGCTTATTAAGAGAAAACTGACTACTGCCCCCATCCTCTGAGGTCAAAATTAGACTCTGCCTTCCCACATCCACACTGATGCATCTATAAAGCTTTAGGGTTAGCATTAGGAAAATTAGAGGAAAAAATCCTTTATGCCATTTATTTCATCATCAAGAATTTATCAAAGGCCGAGATGAATTATACTATTACTAAGAAGGAGATGTTAGCCATTGTCCATGCTTTGAGAAAGTTCAGGAATTATGTAACTGGATATCAGACCTTTTTTCAGAGTGACCCTGCAGCCATCAAGTATTTAATGAACAAATCAGATGTTAATTCTAGAATATTTAGATGGTTGTTACTTTTGCAACAATTTGATTTGACTATTGTTGATAAACCTGAAAAGGAGAATGTTGTTGCAGATTTTTTGTCCACGTTAGCTCTCCTTGCAGGTGAAGAAGGAATGGTGGATGACTAGCTACCCGATGAACACCTCTTTGCTATATCAACACTCTCACCATGGTTTGATAATATAGACAACTACTTGGTTGCTAGAAAACTACCTCCTAATATTTCATTCACGGAGAGGAGCATAATCATAAGAAAAAGTGCCCCTCTCACATGGATTGGGGGAAACATTTTCAAGTTAGGTCATGATCAAATCCTAAGGAGATGTGTGAGGGAGCAAGAAGTTTTTGATATCCTCTCTGCATGTCATGACAACCCATGTGGAGGCCACTTTGCTGCAAAGAGAACTGCTTACACAGCTTTGCAGGCAGGATACTATTTGCCTACCCTTCACCAAGATTCTAGAAGATACACCGGCAAGTGTGACCAGTGCCAGAGGATGGGGAAACCCACACAAAGGGATGAAATTCCTTTACACCCTCAGGTGTCTCTTCAGCCATTTGACAAGTGGGGCATGGAATTTTTTGGACCTATCAGTCCAAAATCCAGACAAAAGAAGTATATCATAGTCTGCACTAATTACCTAATGAAGTGGGATAAAACAAACACATTGAGGGTAGCAACTGAGGAGAAAGTAGCAGAATTTTTGAGGGAGAATGTGTTTTACAAGTTTTGATACCACAAAGAAATAGTCACTGATCAGGGAGCACAATTCACCTCTCACCTCATTGAAAATCTTTTGAGGAAGCACAAGATTAAGCATAGAACTTATACTACCTATCACCCTCAGGAGAATGGCCAAGTAGAAGTAACTAACAGAGCTTTAGAGGGCATCCTCACCAAGGTTGTGAGCAGCAACAAAAAATATTGGGGTGATAGATTTGTAGAAGATACTTGGGCTTACAACATTACTTGGAAGACAATAATAGGATTCACTCCTTATGAACTAGTTTATGGTAAGAAGGCTCTATTTTTAGTTGAGTTTAAATTCAATACCTTAAGAGTGGCAGTTGAATTAAACCTAGATCTATCAAATTCCCAAAAAGAGAGGTTGCTACAACTAAATGGATTGGATGAGTTCATAATTCAAGCACTTCCTCACACGGAGGTAGTTCAGCTGCAAAGGAAGGTCTGGCATGACAAGAACATCAAAGAAAAGACCTTCCAAGAAGGATATTAGGCATTTTTGTATGATTTAAGGTTTAAATATTTCAAAGGAAAGATGATGACAAGATGTTTGGGACCTTACACAATGGAAAAATGTTTTGATAATGGCACGGTTCAAATCAGAACCATAGATGAGGAAGGAATCCCCTTGCTTTTCAATGGTCACACACTTAAAATTTACAAGAAGAATTTTTCAAAGGCAGAGTTTATAAATTCAATAAGCAGAGAGGGTATGTGATGGGGAACTCCATAGTTTCCCACACCTCCTGAAAGAAAAAAATAAAATAAAAATAATAAAGATCCATGGGCGAAAATCTCTCCAAGGCACCCAAGGAAAGCTTGTGGGCTGAAAACCTCGATGGAGGTAGCTCACTTGCTAAAAAAAAAATGAAAAAAGAGAATAAATATCCATGGGTGAAAACCTCTCTAAGGCTCCCAAGGAAAGTCTATGGGTTGAAAGCCTCCATGGAGGCAGCCCACTTGCGTTCAAAAAGAAGAAGAAAAAAAAAAAACAAATAATTTACATCTACATCTCTGTGTTTTCTATGTTTTCTATTTTTATAGGTCATTAATGGTTTGTGGAAACATGTGGAAGCATTCATCTTCTTTTCTCTCATTTTTTACCATCCATCCCATTATTCACTCCATTCATTTTTGTAACCTCCTCCATCACCTCCACGCACCACATTCCTCCATTTCTGAGAACAATGTAGCAAGGAAAACAAAACAAATAATGCTACAGACATCAAGGAATTCCTAAAGTGCGGAAATATGTTCTTGAACAACAAGAAAAACAAGGGATGAGCTCATGAAGCAGACCCTATGAAAGACAAGAGTGCCACCCATGGCATCTAGAGCACCCCCACACAACATCTACAATGGGAAGAAACAACAAGGATAGATCAAAAACTCACTCAGAGAGCTGCTCATTCAACGAGATTCTCACTCATAGAACATAAAAAAATGATGAACGCGACATCTAAAGGCTTGTATCCTCAATCAAGCTCCTGCAAATGCATTGGAAACAATAGGTAAACTCAAGTATAACTTCTCACCCCTTGCTACGCATCCATAATAACAATAAATGATTAAATTTTCAGAATTAGAGTTTAAGAGTCATAAATATGGCCAGTTAGCTTGGCCACCATCGTGAAGTATGACTAGGGAGAACTACAAAGTCACGCCACCTGGGCATGCAAACGAAAATAATTTCAATCAAGTGGAGTTGAGGAGAATGAGGGGATGAAACATGCAGTCCATCATGAATTAACAAGAAGAAGGAAAAAATGGTCTTTAACAAAAACTGGAGCTAAGGTGGAGTTACATAAGGACTCCAGAAGTAGCTATGCAGTCTAATAATAAAGAAGCCCAATCTCATCCAAACCAGTAAATTTTTTTTTTTTTTAAGGGGAGAGAGATTGACGAAAGACCGTAGCACAAAAATAGTGAGCCTCGACCACATATTTTGGGACAACATGCAGGGACAACAACAAAACAATGTCACCCTACCCATGGCCTAGTCCTCTTTCGCAAAAATGAGCAAGGAAGCTTTTATAGCAACCAAAACAAGGCCAAATTCCACTTCTAGCCTTAGAGAAGAAGAATAAATAACTAACAGAGGAAGAAGAACAAGCCTAAGAAGAAGAGCTAGAAGAAGAACCATAAGAGGATCAAGAAGAAGAAGAGGAAGAGCCAAAGGGCCAAGGAAAAATAGAATATTTGGCCATAGAAGTCATAGAGATATCAGAAAGTGGGTAAGAAGCATAATCATAACACAACACCACATCCCCTCAATACAAAGAGGTAGTTTCCTCCTTAGCTCCTCTAAGCACAAAGAGAAAAAGGAAGAACTCTATGTATTTCAGAGCTAACAAGAGTTAGAGGATGAGTCATAGAGAGCCACAAATTCCTCCCATGAGACCAATTATCATTGAAGAATCACCAAGGGAGGAGGAAAGAATTGAAGAAACAGTTCTGAAGGAGCAGTTGTATAAGGCACAGGCAGAGAATGTAGCACTGAAGGAGCAATTGCAGCAAAAAGAGGAGCAAGTAGCCACAATGGGAGTCTTATGCATAAAATCCCTTCAACATAGATTCCCTTCTGACTCATATTCTGTGTACCTCAAGGAGCAATGGCTTTTATTTCAAATCAAAATTATAGCCTTCCATGGATCACTACCTTTCCAAGATTGTAGGCAATTCATGAATTTCTACAAGCAAGCTAACACGACTGATGAGGAAAAGATGACAGAGTTTTATGTGCATAACCTTGTGCTGACAAATCTAGATATTTGGGACCCCAATCCTACAATGGGGGATATGCAGTTAATGGCTCTAGCATCTTGGATGGTGAATGAGGACACTAGAGCAAAAGAGATATTAGAGAACCCTTATATATTAGACTAGAATTGTTCAGCCCAAGAGAAGTTATCCTTAACCATCGAGAGATTGAAAGGGACCATGTACTGGTTGAAAGCTACCTTCAGCCTCAAAACCAGGTGATAGGCCACTTTGATTATTTTTCTAGGCAGATAGAATATGAGTGCATTATGGACAACCATAGGATATGATACAACCTCCCTCACAACCTCAAGAACGGGGAGTACCATACTCCAGAAAGACTAAGGGGTGCATTGGAAAGGGCACCATTATACAAGAGGGCCATGCAGGCCAAAAAGATCCAATGGTTGGGACTAAAGCTCAACCCACATTTTCTAGTGGGGCTAAATGATGAAAAGGACACAGATGCACAAGATAGAGAATGGGAGAGTGCAGAAAAGAATAATGTTTTCTAACCCCTTGAGGAAACTCCCACACTTCTTCCTTAGGAAATCAGGGGGGCTATCAAAGCCTTGAAGGAAGTGCAGGAGGAGGATTAGTTACTCAGAGGATGAGCAACCATTCAGTAGGGGGGTGATGATGAGCTCCATCATTAGACATATTTGGAGGGGTTAATGGTCACCTTTTTGCCTTCTTGGATCTTTTTTTCTTTCATTTTTATTATTATTTGGTTTTATGATGCTAGTATAGGTGGTGATTAACTCTAACATACTCCGAGTGCCTAATATGAGGTTGAATGCATACAATTTTGATTTATTAAGGTTTTTTATAAGGGTCTTATCATAAATATTTGGAGGAGACAACAAGGATAGATTATTGGAGGATTTTCAACCCTCCTTAAATCTCAAAGGAAACCAAAGGGTCCCAAAGATTCTCTCCATCAATTCGAATTCCAAAGGCAACCAAAGGATTCCCAAGGATTACCTCTAGCAATTCAAATTCCAGGGGCAACCAAGCACTCAATCTTTTATTAATTGGAGTCAAGTGGACTCAATCACTATTTTATAGGGAGTTTTTGGTAGTTACCCTATAGAATAAATACAACGGAAATAGAGCTAGGAAGAGTTAGTCAATTCTAGTCGATTCTAGTTGAAAATTTGTTGCAAGCTATTCAACTTTTTATTATTTTACTCAGTGATCAAACTTTCAGAGATGTATGAGGTTATTCTTTTATAAAATGAGCAGACTATTTTCATTCAACTGATTTAAGTTCAGAGAGCTAGGCTCGTGGGTTAGGGCCGAATCCATGTGCCTCAATTCCTCTGTTGTTACTATCTTTTCCTTTCTATCATTTAGCTAGTTTTGCTTCTGCCATTTAGTTATATCTGATTTTAATAGTTTCATTGTTGTTTAGTTTTGCTTCGAGTGTGATGTTGTAGTTCATTTTCATGTGAGTAGTAGAATAGAGGAAAAACTTCAAAAGTTGTGGTCAAGCCTCCCCCTCTCATCTCTGTCAATAGAGTTCGAGCAGGGTAGACCTTCACACGGGCCAAACATTTCTTTATGTTTTAGTTTATGGAATAAATTGCATTACCAAGTTCAAATCTCTCTTTCACTATTGTGATCATGCATTTTTTTTTTGTCTGTGCATGAATCCGCAGGTGTGTTACACTTTTGAGCACTACTGGTGAGGCTCCATTCCCTACTTTTTGTTGTTTCTTTTACTACTACACCCTACCTTTTTCTCTAAACACATTTAAGCCCTTCGGCCCACCTTATTCCATTTTTTTGTTGTTTACAGCTACCTTACCCTTTTTAATGCAGAACAAGTAAAAACCATTCAAAAACCATCAAAAACTCGACCTCTACCTTCCTCCTCGAAATCCTCGATACCGCACTTTAAATTTCACACTCCTCATGGTTTCAGTTGTTTCTGTTAACACTTACCGCTTCCTAACGCCGATTGCGATATTCACCTCATCGCAAATCACTTGCCAAAGAGGAATAATTACAGTATGGTATATTAAAATTACGGTACCAAGTGCAACAAATTTTGATCTCGCAATGAGCAACCAAAGATGATAGAGATGGTTTAAAAGTAGACATGGAGGCTAAGGTGGATGGTTTGAAGGGTGAAATGAAATATAATATGTATGATCAAGCATTGGAATACCACATTGAGAAACAACAACAAGTTCTCCAAATCTTAAAGGATAACCTAACTATGGTGCAGAATCGAGTGAAACAACAAGCAGATCAACATCGCAGTAAAATAAATTTTGATGTAGGTGACTCGGTACTTTTATAGCTACAACCATACAAACCAATGTACTACAAGCAAGCTAATAAGTATAATAAATTATCACTAATGTACTATGGTCCTTACAAGGTGCTGCAAAATATTGGTACTATGGAATACAAATTGGAGCTGCCTACATCTTCCCGAGTGCACTGAGTTTTCCATGTTTCATGCTTAAAGAAGGTTATAGGTGCAAAAATCCCAATTCAAACAATATTTCCAGAACTTGAAGAGGAAGGAAAAATCAAATTGGACCCTGAAGCAGTCACGGAAATAAGAACTTGATAACTACGAAATTGATCAATTTAAGAGTATCACATCAAGTGGAAGAACTTATCCACTGAATATTCCACATGGGAGTATGAGAATTTTACATAGAAGCATCCAAAAATAGTCAAGCATTGAGAACAAAAATTGCTTGAAGGAGAGGGGAATGTTAGGTCCCTATAATACTAGTGTATCCCCTTATTGTTATTATTAGTATATCCCCCTTATTGTTATTGTTGTGCCCATGTAGTCCACATATTGTTTTTATTGTTCCCCATAAAAGCCCATTGTTGTTATTGTTGTGCCCTTATATTGTTATTGTTATGTCAATTAGGATTATATTGTGACCCATTGGAATCCTATATATAGAAATGAGGTTTTTTCATTTGTATCATCCAAGAATTGTTCATTTATGTAATGTAAAGGAGGTTGCCCCCTTGAAGAGGTTGTTTTCTAAGTCATTGATCTCTGTTTTCTTCTATTTTGTGCATTGGTTTCATAACACAAGTACACATCCCCACCTTCATTTGAGGTGGTTTTCACCTTTGCAGAAGGAGCATCATCAGATCCCTTTCATTTCTGAGGAGATTTAGATCTACAGTCATTTTTGAAGTTCCCTTCCTTTCTGAATTTCAAACATAGTTTTATAGGTTTTCCTGGAGATTTATATCTCCCTCTACATTTATATCTCCCACTCGAGGACTTATTTTTGTTTATGTTAGCCTCGTACATGCAAGGAATCTCCATTCTTACCCTCCATATTTTTCCATCTCATCTCCTTCGACAACAACGACAATACTATTTCATCAAACTTCATGGTAGTTGTATTGATACCTATTTCAACAACTAGACTATCCCATGAATCTGGTAGATAAAACAACAAGTTGATGCACTTATCTTCATATGAGATTTTAATACCAACAAAAAACAATTGACTTACCACATTATTGAAGGTGTTCCGATGCTCTGTGACCGAGTCTCCATCCTTAATTCTTATGTTATACATATTTTTTCATAGGAATAGTTTGTTCACTAGGAACTAATATTGGTACAAATTCCTAAACTTGCCACGTAAAGCCTTCGTCGTAGTTTCCCCATATACATTCAACAATACAAAATCTTAGATACACAACCATATTATTCTCTTTTCTTTGTGATCCAACTATGCAAGTCTTCATAGGACATTGTCGATGGTTTAGTACGTGAAGCTACCATGATCCATTGATCTTTATCCACTAGCAAATCCTTCATCTTGAGCTAGCACAACTCAAAACTATGACCATTAAATTTATTGTTCTCTATCTTTCCACTACTCACTATCTTCTTTCACTGTAAGAATCAATCTTGCAGATATCCCATTGAACAGGGTCTACTTGACCCATGAGAAAAAAACCCATCAGAAACAAAGGCATCCCTTTGAAGCCGAAATAACTCTTATTGCAAATGTAGGTTTTAACAATGTACCGAAATTACCTGCAAAAAAAATCTTAAAAAAAAAACATAAACAATGAAAAGAACATAAACATGAAACATATATACATAGATATTTTCCCCTGGATCCCAAAACTGGGACTACTAGATTGATATTGCATTATATTAATTTCATTGTTACAATAAAAATATATACATGATGAAGAATTCATAAACCCAATCCATTAACCTTGGATTAGAACATAACCATAGTTCCCTTGGACGGATCTACGAAATACCATGTAAAAAAAAAAAAACTATGTGCAAAACCATCATGCAAAAAACCATAGGTAGGTCCGCCCACCTAATATAGGGTCCAAAAAAAGTTTCCCACCGCACTACACTAGACTCGTTGTAGGGGGATACCATGTAGGGGGTTGTGAGGCTATTCATGCAAATAATATAACACACAACAAACAATAGAACCAATAAAAGCCATCATTTAAATGGATGATTCTGATTTGGGACTTTGATTAGGTGGCCTTGCCAAATATTGATGAGGTCATTTTTGGAAATCAACAGAAGGCTAGGAAAAGATATTGTTTGAGGTGGTGAAGAAGGGTTAGAAGAAATTTATATATTCTCAACTCCATTATATGCATACATAGTTGTCTATTGATAAATTAATACCCATGAATTAGTCTGGAATATATCTGTTATTCGTTCACAAATAAGTTCCTGAAGATGATGAAAAGAACGAAGTGTATAAGAATGTGAGGAATTCTTGGTTGCATAATGTATCATCATATCCTATTTTCCTCACATGTGCCAAAAATATTGAATGGATATTAAAATATATTAACATAAGACATGAACATTTGGGACAGTATTGGTACATCTATATTAGCATATATATATCTTCATATTACCGAGTAATACTTATTTCCAAGCTATGAAGTGGCCCTTCCACCAAAATGGTTTGATGGTTTTTCTTTAACTATCAAGGATTTCAAGAAGATTGGTGAAAATACCCTAATAAGTTTTGTCACCAAACCGATGGGGTATATAATACCAAGTTGTTTAGAAAGGCATATAAAATGGTAGTTTCTATGTGTTGTTTTTTTTATGGCGAGCCAGATGGAGAAATGTCCAAAGAGAACTGGGTATCATTGATATACACATGTACCCAAGTGAGAATCATATCGAATCGAGTGGATATTCTAGCAGTTTCCATAAGGACATTTGTAAAACAATCTTAGAATCAACATGTAGGAAGACAATTGGATTTTTATATGGCATCATATATGCTAGATTCAATATGCTAAAAATGTAATTTTTAGGTATTAGGATGGATATGGACTTTGAATTTGGAGATACTACCAGCACATATCTATTTTTCACACTTATTGGATACTATTTAGAGGGAAATGTATCACAATATAGTCAAAGGATTCATTTCCCCCCTTGTATCAAATTATTTCGATGTTGAATCACCTCGTATATCTAACCGAAAAAGTGAAGCATTACATGATATTATTTAATTCTTTAAAATATAATATGAAATGTATACTAAAGTATTCAAATATTGCAATCTCCCTCAACAACTTCCTTTGTTTGTCAGAAATAAAATAATCTTGCAAGAAGTAGTATAACAGGTAACAAAAGGACTTGGTGGTATGCTAGTTCAGACAAAGAGGGAACCATGCCCCCCTTTCCTGATATTTGGAGGCACATATTATGTTAGAAGTTACAAAGAAGAAAAATAAGAGGCCAATCATTTAGAAATATTTAGGATTGGGGAGATAAGTTTTCACATATATTATTTCGGGGGCATAATTACATATTACTATATTTATAAAAATCCTTAGATGCACACAATGGAATTTTTAGTTCAAAGCCTACAAACGATTTCAAATATATAGATGGGGGATCACCCAAAATTAAATATTCCTAGGACAATAAATTTTCCCAAAATAGAGAAAGGGTGAAAGAGAGAGAAAAGAAAAAGAAACAAAAAAAGCTAAAAGCAAAACAAGAATCCAAGAAAGAGGAGGAGAAAAGGATTAAACTAGAAGATAAAACCAAGAAACAAGAGGTGGAGAAAACGAAAAAGAAAGAAGAATAAAGCATAAAATGAGAAGAGGAAAGGCATATTTAGGAAGAATAAAATAATAAACAGGAAGAATCCAAAATGAAAAATAAGAAGAGAAAGGGAAGAAACATTAAGAAGAAAGGCTTGAAAAATAAATGGTTGACAAGAAAGCATAAGAGAAAATTAGGAAAAAGGATAAACCCCAAAAGGAAGCAGAAGTCATATTTTATCCCACGTATATTAACCCTTTTACATCACTCATTGGGAGGCATCTGCCACTCAAATAAATGGGTATCCAGTTTGTAGAATAAAATCAAGTGCTATATCTTTCAAGCCTTATATTTGAGTGTAGATCAAATATAATTGTTCAAGATAGGAGGAAGTAACTAGCCCGAGAAATGGCCAAACTAATCTCGGTGACCACCGAATAAGATATAGTGGCGAACAATATGAATAATCCTATGGCAATAAATTTGGAGAAGAATCTGAAGATTTCACAATAGGAAAATGAGAGGCTTTAGAAAGAGAATCAAACTTTGTAAACATCAATTTCCCATGAAGATGATTTATGAGAAACAACACTAGAGTAAATCAAAGTAATAGAGACATCATTAAATAGTTGCATAATGAATTGATTTGTATTCAAAATGTATCCTTCTCACTCATGGCCATTCCAAATCCACATAAGGAAAAAGGAATGTTGTTAAGGGATACTTCATCCATCATGGACATAATGTACGAGTGGTACAAAAAATATCATGATTCCCAATTAAACTATTAAGAAAGGATGAAATAACGAAGGAAAGGGATAAATAAATAAACAATATTTATCATCCAAGCCCATGAGATTATAGGGAAATATATGGTTAGGATAATGAGAAATTAGGGGAAATGTCATACTATTTTAGAAGTTCTTATCAGGTTTCATGTGGGGAAGTAAGACCAAAACAGGATATTCAATGAGAAATTCAAGAATTCATAGATGCATATAGGATGACCATCCCTCAAAATGATATAAATCGCACTGGAAAATCTATTGTGGAACATGTGGTAGAACCAAAAAAAGTTCCATACGATGCTCTCCACGCTATTTCACCAAGTGTAAGTAGACATGAAGACAATAATGCCTAATTCTTTTTATTGTGGGATCGCCCATGAGAGCCTAATATCAAGCAAAGTAGTATGCAAAACTGTCAATTACAAACCATTGAACACTTACCTAACTAAAGAATTACAAGTTCAAACTGTATATTTTTCTATTTTAGAATTAGTCATATGAAATATGTCTATTTTATTATTTTAATTTTTCATTTAATTATGTAAATAAATTATTAGAATTAGAAATAAAAGTGAAATATAAATTAAGTCAAAAAATAAGTTGAGAAGCCAAGAAGGAAGTTGAAAATCATGAGGGTATTCGAAAAGTCATGGAAGGTGAAAGTTCATCTAACTTTGCATAAATATACCCTCATCGCTAGTTGGGAAGGATCTTTAGTTTTGGATTCCTTAGAACACTTTTGGAAAGGGAAATATTGTACATTTGTATCAAATAAAAATTGGTAGTTTGTCGTTTCCACACTTATATCTCTTGGATACTTTCTGTAATAGTGGATGGGAAATTTTGGCATCAGTATTGAAAATCCCTTTCAGGCTGCAACAAGCATTTCATTCATGTGTTATAGGAAGTTGTAAGACTATTATTGTAGTTGTTCAATGGTAGGTGATTGTTGTTTAGTTGTTGAATATAGATGAACTATTTCAATAATTGGAAACTTACATGTTACTTGGAATTGTTTACTGATTTATATATACCTTCACATTGGTTCTTAATTGTGATCTACTTTACAATTAGTAACTAGAATTATTCCTTATTCATGCATATGAATTAAAGTTTTCTAACAACATTTATTTGATATTCATATTCATATACATATTTATATAATATCTTGTGCATCTATTGATTAATATATTTCCATAATTTGTTCTAACTTGCATCTCATTGGAGTATCATTAGGATTTCCCTTCTCCTTGCTCAACTCATCCAAAATATAGCTCTCAAACAAACATGGTGGAGGTGGGGCCCACATACCAGATGAGCCTCCTATCCCAAACTATGTGAGGTCTAATTAAGAATTAATACTAGGGAGATCCACTTACAAACATTGGTGGTGAATTTCATCCCATCAATAAAGACCATAAACAGATGATGAATGGAATTTTGAGAGAAAAAATGTACGAACTTGTTGCTGAAATGAACATGACAAAATTGGCTTATGAAGATAGTCATGTGAAGGTTAATGGAGATGAAGAGAAACACTTAGATGAAATGCCCATGAATTTTGATGAAATAATAATTTTTTTGATGGAATTTAAATCCTTGGAGGAGATGTTGGTAGGTTAAATGATGCATATTCAATATGAAAAAATGGAACTGGAAGAAGACCAAATCAACAAGTTTCAGTCAAGGAAAAAGTTAGATAATGAAATTTATGAGGTGTGGATTATAATGAGGAAGGTTCCTAAGAAGAGGATGTCAAAATTAATAAGGTATTCAACCACAACATATAGTTGATTAATGTTAGCTCCCTAGATTACTAGTGTATTTCCTTATTTTTGTTAGTGTAACCCCCTTATTATTATTGTTGTACCCCTGTAACCACCATATTGTTATTATTGTACCCTTACATTATTATTGTTAGGTCGGCTAGGATTATATTTTGATCCCATGGACTCCTATATATAGAAGGAAGTTTTTTCAATTGTATCATCCAAGAAGTTTTCATTTATGTAATGTAAAGGAGGTTTCCCCCTCAAAGTGATTGAATTCTAAGGCATTGGTCTCTCTTTTATTCTACTTTTGAAGCTGGTCTCATAACATTTGGTATCAAAGCTTTGGATTCTAGGGTTTTGCTGCTCCAAACAGGTCATCATGGAATTTTCGCTATAGTTTTTTTTCTACGAGGGGTTAGAAGCTGAAATTTTTAACACGCAAAGGTGAAATCCTGAGGAACGTTGTGTAAAAATTTCAGATCTTTTTTCACAATATTTTCAGAGATATGATTTATGGAAGTTAGGTTTGTTGCATCCACCTGAATTTCATTTAAAAGAGGTGATCCTGGGAAAATCGTCATAACTCTTTCTCTAAGCATCAGATTGGAATTATGTAAAAATTGGCCGAAATCACACGGACTGTAGTTCTTTGTGCATCAAGTTCAGAGCTGCAAGAGGAAACATTGACACATGGAATGTCGTACAAGTTCGCTCTACTGAACCAATCCATAATTAGGTCATTGTGAGAGATTGGGCATAAATTTTCCTTGAAGCATCCAAATCAGGTCAGATCCATGGCATTAAAAATAAGATTCAGAGGGCTACTATAATGCCGAATTTTAGATATTGAAGATCCAAAATAACATAAATAATTCAGTTTCAATATTGAGCTCCTCAAAAGAAAAAAAAAGTTGTGTATTTTTTTTCAAATTACAGAAGTCTTGTTTGAAAAATTAGTTTAAAGTGATTCCAAGGGTATATTGAAGCATATATATCAGTAATTGGTTTTAAAATTCCCCCAAAAAATAATTCAACACCAGTTAAGCCCTCAGAATACTCTACTATGGCTCATGAAGATGAATAAGTGCAACATGATATATCAAAATTACAAGAGAAAGTGAACCAAATTTCGTTCTCGCAAAGAGAAAAAAAACATGAAATGGATGTTTTGAAGAAAAGTGTGGAAGCTAAGATAGATGGTTTGAAGAAGGGCATGGAATCTAATATGGATGGTTTGAAGAAAGACGTGATGGATGGTTTGAATAATGGCATGGAAGACATGGAAGCTATGATCGAAGAAAAAATGAAAGACAACATGGAAGACATGAAGATTTATCTCAAAGAAGACATGGAAGGTTTGAAGGAAGGTTTGACAAAGTTGATACAATAAATGATTCCTAATGAAGAAAAGATAGTAGAGGAAACTCATGATGAGAACAAAATAAATTTTAATTGTGATTTCATAAACTTGAATGTTGGATGGAAGACCCAAAATATTCCAAAGATCGATATGAGGAAGTTTGATGGCAAGGATCCCGTAACATGGATGGTACAAATGGAGCAATATTTTGATCTCAAAAATGTGAAAAACACATAAAATGTACGCATTGTAACATTATATTCAGAACAAAATACATTTGTATGGTATCGATGGCTTTGGTCCCATAAAAATATTGTCACTTGGTCAAATTTTACGGAGGAAATGATATCACATTATGAGGATAAAAAGAGAAACACATTCTTTAGCGAATTGATAAATCTCACCAGTTTGTCATCAGCTAAAATAACATTGTGGTTTTGTCTGTATCTAGAGGTGCAATTGGTCCTCCCTATGTTGGGTGGAACCAATGAGTGAACGCTACGATAATCGATGTGATATGGGGTGATACCATTTGTTGTTAACTCACTGTCCAGTATCGGTGGTAGCTTGAGCCTAGATTCATTGAGCATGGTAACGAGCATATAGGGAAAGCTAGGTACCCTACTCTATAGTAGAGCTGTTGCATCCATGTTCATTTTGTTGGGACAAACAGATTTCAAAAACTTATAAAGAGTAAGGCTATTCTTAGGAGAGGGATGAAGGATAGTGAGGTCTATTTCCCAAAGCATCATAAGTGAAATAAGGGTTGAGGTAGGGTTGTATAAGCAACGAAGAACTTATTCTAGTTCTATAAGAAGTGTTCCATATGATATTAGTATAGAAATAGATGCTATTAGAATGAAATGATATTTATCTCTCTCCAGTCTCCATTATTTTGATCGATTCTTTTCAAAATAAACTAGTACCCTTCCTTTATCCTTGAGTGTAAGGGAATAATCACAAACAAAAGGGTTCAGTGGTAGAGCAAATTGAGGACTTCCAAAAATTGAATATAAGGGTAACTAATATTCCAAAGGAACACAGGATTGATGTCATCATATGGACTTTAAAGGATAACATCCAACATGAGGTTCGCATTTTGGAACCTGATTCATTAGAGAAGGAATTCAAGTTGGCAAGAAAAATTGAATGTAAAATTATGGTGACAAGGAAGCCTGACACTCACATCTATAAAGATGGAAGTGTTGCTACTCGTGGACTTCCACAACCTACAAGGTTGACACCACAACAATTGGAAGAAAAAAGAGAAACAGGGCTTTGCTACAGTCGTGATAGAAATACACCGAAGGTCATAAGTGTGCGGAGAATAAATTATTTTACATAGATTGTGAAGAGGAGGAAGAAAATGAACAAGAAACTTCAAAAGAATAGGAAATACAGCAGGAACCAAACCTAGAGAAAGAAGAAATGAGTTCGACCATATCGTGTAATGCATTTGCAAGCATTACCACTCCTCAAACTCCCAAGATAGAAGGACATATCAAGAAGGAAAAGTTAATAGTGTTGATTGATTTGGGTAGTACCCATAATTTTATTCATTGTAAGGTAGCCAAGGAATTGAATTTATTCCTATACCCAACACCAGAATGTCAAGTGATGGTTGCAAATGGAGGAACTATAAATTTCTCTCGAAAATTCCATAATATCAAGCTAACCATGGGGGAATATGTATTGAATAGTCCAATGCTTTCCATTCCAATGGGAGGTGTTGATGTTGCACTAGGAGTACAATGGTTACAATCTTTGGGGATGGACTTTTAATTTTCAAGAACATTTCTTGAATTTTTTTTAGGAAGGAAAGGAATTTGAATTATGATGTATCGTAGGGATGCCAAGAAAGGTAATAAGCTCTAATGTCATGAAAAAGCTTATGAATAAAGAACAACGAGGTGTAATTACACAATTATGCTCACTAGAAGCTCCAACATCAAAATCATCTATTTCTCCAGATCTCCAAAAATTATTGGACAATCATTATAAGGTGTTTGAAACTCTCAAATGAATCCCACCTATTATTGATCATTATGATGCTATTCATTTGATTCCAGAAAGTGTTTCTCCAAACATCAGGCCTTACAGATAACCTTATGCCCAAAAGAGTGAAAATGAACGTATGATTGTAGAAATGTTAGAGGATAGTATAATTCAACCTAACCAAAGTTCTTTCTTTGCTCCATTAGTATTGGTGCACAAGAAGGATGGATCATGGTGCATGTGTCTGGATTTTAGGGAGCTCAATAAGCTCACTTTAAAGATAAATTTCCCATTCTTGTGATTGATGAATTATTGGATGAATTACATGGAGAAATTTATTTTACCAAGTTGGATCTTCATTCAGGATATCATCAAATTAGAATGAAGATTGAAGATATTCCAAAAGAAAAATTTCGAACTCATGAGGGTCATTATGAATTTTTGGTCATGCCTTTTGGACTTACCAATGCACCTTCTACATTTCAAGGGTTGATGAATTCCATTTTCAAACCCTTCCTTATAAAATTTGTGTTAGTATTTTTTGATAGGGTGCTCAAACTATTGGCGAAGAAACAATTATATGCAAAAAAATCCAATTTTTTCTTTGGAGTACAAGAGGTGGAATATATGGGTCATATTGTATCTCATGAGGGTTTTAAGGTAGAACCTAACAAAATTAAATCCATTAAGGAATGGAAAGTCCCCACAACCATAAAGCAGTTGCAAGGATTTCTTGGGTTAACGGGGTATTATCGCAACTTTGTTAAAAATTATGGGAGAATAGCAGCACCTCTAACAACATTATTGAAGAAATACACATTTTCATGGACTCCTAAAGCAACTAAGGCCTTTGAACATCTTAAAGAGTCAATGTGCCTAGCACCAGTCTTAGCTACGCCAGACTTCACAAAAACCTTTATTGTGGAACGTGATACCTAAAGAAATGGAATTGTTGTTTTTTTAATTCAAGAAATAAGACCCATTGCTTTTGTAAGTTGTCCAACCAAAAGAAAGTACTTACAGAAAGCTATTTATGAGAAGGAAATATTGGAAATACTACATGCACTAAAGAAATGGCGACCTTACATAATGGGAAGACACTTCAAGGTAAAAACTGATCATAATAGTCTTAAACACTTTTTGAAACAAATAATATCCTCAGAAGAGCAACAAAAATGGGTCACAAAGATGTTGGGTTATGACTTTGAAATCATATACAAAAAAGGGAAGCTAATTGTTGTTGTAGATGCACTCTTAAGAAAGGATGAAGAGGTGGAAGCATTTCTTTGTGCCATTTCTATTATCTAACCAGATTGGATAACCGAAGAAAGGGATGAATGGAATAAGGAAAAATAAGTGTGGACACTCATTCAAAAGTTGCAGCAACATCCTAGTACATATGATACATTTAGTTCAAAAAATGATTACTTATGGTACAAAGATTACTTATATCTTTGTAAGAATCTCCAACTAAAAAAAAAAGATTATTTTGGAGTCGCACACTTCTCCTTTAGGAGGACACTCATAATTTTTAAAAACTTACCATAGGGTGAAGAAAGAATTTTTTTGTGATAGCATTAAATCTGATATTCAAACGTTTGTGGCGGAATGTTTTTTTTTCCAGCAAAATAAAGTTGAGACAATTAAGACCCCGACCTTTATCCATTCCAAGTCAAAATTGGGAGGATATTTCAATGAATTTTATCAAAGGTTTACCTAAGTCCAAAGTAAAGACTGTAACCATGGTGGTAGTTGATAGACTTACCAAGTATGCACACTTTTGTGCATTATCTCATCGATTTAAAGCATGTACAGTTGCTACTGCATTTTTACTAGAAATGTTTGGACGAAATTATTTTCTTTTTTGGGTACTCAACTAGCTCATAGCTCATCTTATCATCCTCAATCTGATGGTCAAACTGAGATAGTGAACACATTTTTAAAAGGATATCTTCATTGTTTTGTATCTGATAAACAAACACAACGGGTCAAGTGGTTACCTCTAGCTGAATGGTGGTATAACACTTCCTTCCATACTGTAGAAAAAATGACCATCTATGGCACTTTAAGGATATCATCTAGCGTCCATCACATCATATTTAAGAGAAAATTCTAAGGTTCAAGTAGTGGAAGATCATATCTAGCATCAACAACAAGTTCTCCAGTTCAACAACAAATTTCCCTCAAGCAAGCTAAGAAGGATAATAAATTATCTCCAAAGTAATATGGTCCTTACAAGGTGTTGCAAGATATTGGTACTATGGCATACAAATTAGAGCTTCCTGCTTCTTCGCGAGTGCATCCATATTTCCATGTTTCAGGCTTCAAGAAGGTTATAGGTGACAAAATTCCAATTCAAACAATATTGTCGGAACTTGATGAGGAAGGAAAAATCATATTGGAACCCGAAGCAGTCATGGAAACAAGAACTCGACAGCTACAAAATCGATCAATTTCAGAGTATCTCATCAAGTGGAAGAACTTCCTCACTGAAGATTCTACATGGGAGGATGGGAATTTTTTATAGGAGCATCCAAAGCTACTCAAGCATTGAGGACAACAATTTTTTGAAGGAGAGGGGCATGTTAGATCCCTAGATTACTAGTGTAGATCCTTATTTTTGTTAGTGTAACCCCCTTATTTTTATTTTTGTACTCATGTAACCCCCATATTGTTATTATTGTGCCCTTACATTGTTATTGTTAGGTCGGCTAGGATTATATTGTGACCCCATGGAATCCCATATATAGAAGGAGGTTTGTCATTTGTATCATCCAAGAATTGTTCATTTATGTAATGCAAAGGAGGTTTCCCCCTCGAAGTGGTTGAATTATAAGGCATTGATCTATCTTTTCTTATATTTTTGGAGCTTGTTTCAGAACAATTAAACACGTTTACATTTTCAACGCAAGTGGAGCACTACAACATAAAGTCTGGAGGACTGGAAAACTGAGGATAACAATACAAAAAAAAAATGCATGGATGACTAAGCATATTCAACATAAAATTTGGGATCTTGGAGGACTTCAAATTATTAAAGACACATGAATAGGAGATCATGAAATATCTTACATGGGGAGTCTGATGTAGAAGCATGAACCCCTAGGCAACCATTTTTTCCTAGACCTAAGAGGGTCATGAAATCCTTCCTACAGGGGAGAGATTCTCCCAAATAAACTATGTATGAAAATTTAGAAATAGTATAATATTGATGTATATACATGTGTTCTTATTATAGAGAGAATTTGGATACTTAATTTGTTAGATTATGGCCAAATTGGTCAATGTAAAGATAAAAAATGTCAAGCTAATTTGCTAAGAAGTTTTTATGATTTGGGATATATTTACAAATAGTATTCATCAAGTTACTACATATTATAGTCAATAGGAATCCATATAGGTATGTATATATGATACATTGAGGGAGCTATACAAGTAACAAGGTGAGTCCCTATAATCTCCAGGCACAAAGTATGTAATCATATGTAAATATTTATCTTTTCAGTAGTGGAACGATTCTAAATTTATGCATTTATATATGTTGTGTATTTTTATCCTTTTATTCATACTCTGCTTGAATTCCCTTTATTAAGTAAAAGTGCATGAATCCTTGTCATCACAGTTAGACACAGGTAATAGGACCATGTTAATAGGAAATATGAATATATACATGGAGGATACTTGTTTTCATTACGGCTAAGTCACTGGCCTTAATTGAAGCCTATTTCCATTGCAAAAACACAAAGTCTAGTGATCATTGTTTCATCATCTTTCCAGGATACAGTTATATAGGTTGAGATGGATCTGAATCGCATAGTTTGTATTCATTTTTTCCACAGTTTCAAATCGAGAGAGTTGATTCATCAATCCCTGTAATGCATAAAGGTGTAGAGCATAGCTCCATGCACTGACTCCATGTCCAAAAGGATACTCAATAAAAATTTGATTTGAGCCAAGTAAGAATACCAATGTTTTCTTAAGAAGGATAAACTTGGTCACAAATGCCCTTCATAAATAGCAAAAGAAAACAAATCTTCACGATTTGTTGAGCCCCGGTATTGCAACAAGAGTGTTGCAACTCCCAAGGCTGCCAACTTTAATTATCAAGTCAAGGTTCATACCAACTTAAGAGGTGTAAGTGTTATATGAAAAATATGCTAAGATATACTCAATCTACTATGAAGCAATGTACTAGACCAAGGTATATGAAGACCACTCTATGAACTGAAACTTGATAATGCTACTCTATTTTTTAGAAATTTTAATACTAACCTACTTGCATAAATGAAAAGGTTACAATAATTGAAGAAATAGACATCTACTCTAATTGCATAATGTAAATGTTGCATTAATGGGAAACCTAGTCTATGCACAAAAATGCCAATGCATTAAATAGAAAGCCTAGCTTAAGAATCATAAAACATAGAAACAAATTATAATATACATTACATAAAGTAAAGAGCATGGAATCAAAATTTATTCAATTCGTTAAAGAGATATTAAATCCTATGAACAAAGTTAATTAGGGGCTTCATAAATTAATCATGCAAATCATCATTATCTTATTCAATTCATGAACCTGTCTACTAACCCTAATTGTTGAAGTGAGTTGTAGTGGTAGAAAGGAAATTCCTAAGTGGTATTTGTTCTTAATCGTGGTTTAAGAGCATAGAAAACATTATTTAAAACGAGGAAAAAATCAAGCTATAAGGACAATTTTGTTCAAGTTTGGAGGGCTTCTACATAGTGATACAAGATCATACAAGTGTAACAACCATGGGTTAAAATTTCATGTAATAAAGTTAATAAAAGAAAAAATAAGACCAAGGTCATGGGGCATGTATTCCAAGATGAATGTTGGGAAAAAAATCATAGTGATTTGGTTTATTATGGCTAGGGAAATTGGAAAAGGCATTGGCAAAGGCTTTGAAAAGAAAATGAAACATTAATTGGTATTTTAATTATGAAAATAAAGGAAACTAGGAGGAAAGGGAGATGAGAGGTCATAGGTTTCCATGAGAATGAAAGTGAAGTAAAAATAGAGGAAATTGAAGAAAATGGAGGCCTTAATGATAAAAAGGCTTTTGAGGACCAGTTTACAACTTTTTGTCAGTTTTAGCTTGGAGCTATGTTCTATTCTCTAACTCTCTCATATTCTTCAACACTTGGAGAATAATTCTTGGAGAACTCTAGCATTGGAAAAAGGAAAGTAAAGGAAGGAAAAGAAGTGAAAGGAAAGAAAGGGACCAATAAGTAAATTTTGGATCAAGCAGCTTCAATAGGAATACTTTCAAGTAACAAGTTGCATGTGTGATTTCCTATATGGTTTATGAATGCATGGTATATTAATGTATGTATTTGGCTCTCTTGTTGTCATGGGCGTGATTTTTTTTAGGTGTGACAATGGTTTCATCCTTGAATTTACATTTCCAAATAGTCATGGTGTGTTGGTGGTCTTTCATTTGGTTGAGCTTCAGATTTTTGGATGGTTTTGGAACTAGGTGAGGTGGTCTTGGGAAAATTCCCAATTTCCTGGGAATCCCTTGACCATTTTTCGTAGGATTGTGGTAAATCCTAGTTATATAGGTGCTTTTCTCGTGCCTAGGAGTCCCTTGACTGATTTTGGAAGGATTGTGGTAAAACCTAAGGAAGCCCTTGTATTTTTCTCTAGAGTCCCACATTCAAGCATGAAATATGGTATGGGGATGATTTGCTGAAAGAAATATTTGGTTCAACTCAATCTATGGTTGGTTTGTAAGTTGAAGTCCCTAATTTGGTTTCCTTTTTAATATGTTAATAATAGCTTTTTTCCTGTTGTATTTTATGATTAATTGTACTTTTTATCATGTGGCTTTGATGGATGTTCTACCATGGGTATAATTCTAGTTATATGTTGGTTATAAGCATGCTTACATAACATATACAGGTTATGGGTCTTGATATCTTTTATTTCTTGATGGATGTTTAATGAATGCATTAGCTAAAAAATGTTGTTTCAACTATTATCAGAGGGAATTAGACCTTCTTGATGATTCCCAGGTAAGTATCATACCCCTATGTTAAAATATGCATTCATGAACTGTATATTACATGCTCACCATGTGTTTGGCGAAATAACTATCATGGTTAGGAATGTTTCAGTAAAAATTTTATTAAAGTTTTGTATGAAAGGATCTGTCTTGATGTCATTTATCATTATGGAATGTCTCACTAATCTATGGGTAGTGGTCTATAGGTTGAACTGGAATTTAGGCTCAAAATTCAGGACCACATGCTTTGAACTAAACATTTTAGTTTTCAACCGCATGGATTTAGCCTTGTGCATGTGGATGGAGGCTCCCAACCACATGGATTCCATGTTTTGGGAGTTCTTGTGGGCCCAGGGAAAGGAAAAGGTGGTCTTGCTAAGGATTTGGCCATCTGGGGTGGTTTCTCAACCTCTGAGTGACCTGTAGCCATGTGGGATGTTGTGAAAGGTAAGTTTGTCATTATTAGTCGACCCCACTCCCTTAACAGGACCTAGGAGGTTGTGTCATGTCATAGTAGCTCTGTATATCATGTTTACCCCGGGTTGGCTAGTGAAACTAGGTGTTGGTTTGAAGGGTCTTGACCTAGGTTTATATTTTAGGTTAGCCAAAAAACCCCTATACTACTGGCCCTCTTGGTAATGACATGCTTGAGCATGTCAAGGTCTCACCCGAAGTAGTATAGGAGGGTCATAAAACCAAGTTTCCACACCCTAAGATAGATATTTAATGAAGGGGGTGCCTTTAAATTTGGAATAGGTCTGCAGAGAGAAAGCCCTAACCAGAAATCCTTAACAATATAATTAACATAATGACTTGTGTGCAGCCCGTAACTCATAGGATAGCCAATTAATAGGAATAATATAACCCAATATCATCAAATCTATGCCTTCATGAGTCTTTTAAGCATCTAATACATGTGCGCAGTTCATTTACTAATAGTATTCAATAGCACTAAGATAAAATTGAAATAATATGCAACACAACTCATAAAATATCACAGAGACATTCAATATTAGCAAAAATCATCTTTCCATTCATTAATAATTCAGGTTCTTCTTACGGACTCTTTCACATACCCGCACACAAAAACAACGGGGTCTGCATATAGTAGGACTTATGGTCTCTGCATACATAGCCAACAAGAACCATTACCTAGAAAGAAACCTTAGAGCAGATCTATCATGAGCACACCTACCATAATATTACTTCAACTTACTTCTTTGACTCATCCTAGACTCTTATTTATATATTTAGCCTGAGCTATAATAGGGTCTGCAAATCGTGGTTTGCAACCCATAGATCTACCCTTTTTTTCCCATTACAATGCATGAGGGAATTTGACCTGCCCCAAAGTCCCTTAACTTGTGTTGTGCATGACTAAAATACTCAAAATATTCCAAAAATGTATCCAAAATTGCATTCAGGGGACCCCACTCCAACAACCCCCCAATACAATCTTGTGACTCATCCCGAGTCACAACGGCAGTGGGGTCTTCATCTTGCTCTGGAGATGTTTGAGGGCAACAGAAAATGGTGTTAGAATGCCCTCACTCTGCACAGATGAATTCTACGCAATATCAACCAAATTTTGTGAATTCAGCCCCTCAGTAGCCAAGGTGACACTGTCCAATGTCTAATTCAATGTTTTAATTGCATTGTCTAGGTCCTGCGAGAGCTTAATCACTTCATCCACCCAGGGCTTCAGATGGTCACTGAGAACTTGATTTTTATGACAAAGCCCCTCAATTTCATCTCTGAGAGCATGACTAGTGTGAAGGCGTGCCAATAATTCGGCTGCAACAAAGGTGGGCATGGTTACCTCCAACTGATGAAATTCCTGCTCCTTGTGGCACAGCTCCTGAGTGAATTGTCGAAGAAGTGGGTCGCACTGCATCGATGACCATAGCTCCATAGCAGTTTCCAGTAGCTTAGAACCTTTGGCGATGTTCACAGAAATACTCCCAGTAGCTTCCGTAACCAGTGCAACTCATTGGGCTCGGATCTCCAGAGGAGTCTCGGGCTACAGCTTCACTTGCAGTGCAACAATCTATTGCTCGAAGGTGGCTTTGATTGTCTAGACCTCAGACCTAGAAGACTTCAATGCAACAACCAAGCTCTCAATTTTTTCCTGGGCCACAACAGAGGCGGGAATGATTTCATCTCCACACAACCGATCGATTTAGTGCTCTAGCTCAGCTTGGTGTGCCACCACCACTTCCTTTATTTCCTGTGCTTGGATGGATTCTGTTGCCTTGGTTGCGATCGTCTTCTCCACCTCACTCAGCTGCTGCTGTGCACGCACCTCTCTGCTTTGTAGCTTAGCAAATATTTACAAGTGGAGAGCATGTAGCTACCCACTTCTTATCCTTGCAAGGTCAAGGCCCACCTGTGTGCATGCTTGGCGTTGTGCACACAAGGCTGGAAGCTCTATGGTCATGGTTGTGCCCCGGAAGGGCTCGCTTGAATCAGCCTCACCTATTTCACCCTCGCTTGCAAGGTGTGTGCCTTCAGTTGCAACACCTGTAATCTGGGCTGCAAGGCCTCCACCGTAGCCTTGTGTTGCTCTTTCAGGGTTTTCCATCAGCCCTTGGATGTGGTGAAGACTACATCTATGATATTTTTCAGGTCTTCATTGGTTAAGGTGACCTTCTCCTCTCCGTCAAACTTGTATCCCTTGCATTTCTTGCGCTGAAATTTTGCAAACTCTCCAGTACACTTTGTACCTCATGGGGATTTCGCAGCCTCCCCATCGACTCCTCCAATCTTGATATCATACTCTGGTTCCTGTTTAGTCCCATTGGAAGTTTCTTTGGTGGTATTTGTCCCACTAGAGTGAAAATTTGTGTCCTTTAGTGGGGCGGTATCTTTTTTGGTTGCGTCTTTTCCAGATGTGCCTGTGGTAACCAGAGTGGTGGATTTGAGCCCAATATTCCATGTAGGTGGCCATGTTTCTATGACTTCATCCACATCTACCTCTGTGACCATATAGGGTAGATTTTACCATGTTGGATCTCTGTGTGCCCTGATTTGCGCATTATGCATAGTGACGTGGAAGTCAGCGATGCGCTTGTATTTATCATACACTACAGGTGATAGTCGCGACCTAGAGTGTATTTATGCTGCCAGCACACCTTCAAATAGGACCCAAAATACCTTATTTTATTTGATTCTATATAGGTCCTTGGAGTCCCATAGGTTGGTGTAGCGTGCTCCTTCACATATGCCTAGCTCAAGTTCGGGGAACACTGCATCGTCAGGCATCTCGCAAGCGACTAGGGAAATAAAAAATAATAACCATGAATAATAGAAAGGCTTGCCCTATTCCTGTGCCTCGCACACATTACCTCAAGCCCACTTCGTGGCATTTCCTTTCCCTTTTTCTTTTCCTTCTTCTTTTCCTTTTTCCTTCGCCGTCGTGGACACAATCTCTTCAACTTAAGGGGTGACTTCAAAGACATCTTCAGACCCTGGCTCTGTGGAGGCCGTAACTGGAAGCGACTCTGCATGGTTAGTGGTTGTCATCCTTCAGTGGAAGAAAAACTCGGGATTGGTACTGTCGGAAGGGGTACCTCACCCAAAAATACAGATCGTGTGGACATAGGGAACTCATAAGTTGCAGAAAAGAAAAAAGCATGAAATGTTCAGAGAGAAAAGGAATCGATTATGACCTGCACTCTTCCTTTTATAGGCCACCATGGGTAAAAATAGTCAGATTACCATTAAACGCGACTTACCATCGAAAAAATGGTAAAATATCCTCCAAGATCATTGCATTAGATGCCAAACACCCACTTCATGCAACGATAAAATAGATTTTTCACCCAGTTTTACTGTTTCAATGGCTATTTTTCTTAGCTGCACACTACCACTACACCTCAGTCACACTTGCCCGCATCTCTTCACCTGCGCACTACTGTTTCACTGTCGTCGCACCTGCCTGCACCTTCCCCTCATAACGCTTGCAGATCATCCAATGTTGATGCTCTGACCATATAGTCATTTGGTAGGCACTAGATTGTTCCTATAGGGCATTAGGCGACTTCCATTAACATACTCAGGAAGGTGGTCTCCTCACAGTGTGGCCAAGTGTACTGCACCACCATCAGTAATTTCTTTTACTATATAGAGTCCCAACTAGTGCTTGCGGGACTTCCTTGGATGGCGTGCGAATTGACTATCATAGAGCAAAACCAACTCTTCTTTCTTAAACACCTTCTGTCAGATGTGCCGGTCATGCCAAGATTTTTCGCATGCCTTCTGTACTTGTTTATGAAAAGAAATAAACCGATCTTCTTCCAAGGCAACTAGCTGCGCCAGGCATTCCTCCATGATGTTAGGTTCCACCATATTTCTAAAAGATGAAATGCACAGGCTGTCGGGACAATATATTCCATGGGAATGATGGCCTCCTATCCATAGAACATCTTGAAAGGAGTCTTCCCAATCATCTTCTTGCATGTAGACCTATAGGCCCATAGCACCTAAGTGATGCGCACGTCCTAGTCATTCCGATTGGAACTACAGACCTCGGTAAGTGCACTCTCCAAATTTTTGTTGAAAGCCTCTACTGTTCCATTAGCTTGTGGGTGGTACAGGGTGCTTTTCACGTGATGGATCTGAAATTCTTCCATCAAAGATTCAATAGTTTCAATGACGAAGTGCGTACCTCTATCACTCATCAAGATCTTTCGGCAACCAAACCTGGTCAGAATATGCTCAAATATTTATTGTGTAGCCGTATCTGCGATAAAATCGTTAACAACCTTTGCCTCTGCTCATATGGTCACATAATAAGTGGCAGTAATGATATGATGTGCATCGATCTTCTTGCACGGGGGATTGATTGGTCCTAGAAAGTCTATAGCCCACTTATCAAATGCATGCAAGGCCATCTACAGTTGCAGGGGCATTTCATCTTGGCGCGAAGGCTTCCAGGTTCGCTGACATGCATCATAGGCTCGGCAGTACGCATGTGAATCACTGTGCAATGTGGGCCACCAAAACCTAGCACATAACACCTTCTACGTAGTGGCCTTCCCTGCGTCGTGTTGGAATCATGATTTTCGTTAAACCAAAACCCGCAGGCGTTAGTCTCTGCTACAATCGCTAGAGTTGGGATCCACGAGAGGTGGTTAGTCCATGTCACAAAAAACACGGGGAGCGTTGAACCCAATGTCCAACAATCTCCCCCGCAATGCGAGTCAGGTGAGTTTCAAACTCGAGTCCTGTCGCTCTGATACCAATTGTTGGAATCACGATTTCCGTTAGACCAAAACCCACGGGCATTAGTCTCCGCTACAATCGCCAGAGTTAGGATCCACCAGAAGCAGTTAGTCCATGTTGCAAAACACACGGGGAGTGTTGAACCCAATGTCCAACACGTACTGGCCTCCTACCAGCCCTCCATGAGCCTCAACTAGGAAAGCTTATCTTTCATGTTATAATACATACCTCTTTAATACCTCATCTGTGCCTAACTTGTATAATTGACCTGCAATCACAGTGAAATTAGTTGCGTGGGCCACCAACTCTTTCTTCTATTGTACTAAATATTCTGTAGGTCCCATTCCAGTTGTAAAGAAGTGAATAATATCCACAAAGTGTTCATCAACAACCTTGATAGCAAAAAGTTGCACATTGGGTAATCCTTCTTCCAAACCACTTGGCTCTTCTCCATTCTCAATTCGAGGCAAGTGATCAGGTCTTGCATTTAGACTCCCAGGCTTCACAATAATCTCAAAGTCATACTCCTAAAATAGTAGCAACCATCTACAAATATTCCCCCCCAACATAGGCTTATTGACCAAGTATTTTAAAGCTGAATGGTCAGTGAATATTTTAAAATGTCCTCCCAATAGATAGTGCCTGTACTTTTGTAGGGCATACACCATTTCTAGTCCTTCTCATTTGGTAGTAGAATAGTTGTGCTCTACGCTAGAGAGTTTCCCGCTAGAAAAAGTAACCGAATGATCAATGTCTCCTTCTCCCTGCGACACTAAGATAGCCCCATGAGCTACTCTTGATACATCCACATGCACATGAAATACCTTAGCCCAATCCATAAATATTAGAATAGGTGCAGTAGCCATCCTTTCCTTCAACATCTCAAAACTTTTCTGACATTCTTCGTCCCAGAAGAAGAACACATCCTTATTTATCAGCTTTTCCATTAGCGGGGTGATCAAGGCGTACCCCTGAATAAACTTTTTGTAGTAACTTGTATGTCCTAGGATGGAGTGCAACTATTTCTCATTAGTGGGGACTGCTAGATTGATGATAACCGCAATCTTGTTTGGGTCAACCATCAATCCTTGCTAATAGACAATGTATCCCAACAAGATTCCAAAAGGTACGCAGAATATACACTTATTCAAGTTCAATGAAATCTGGTGTTTCTTGCAGGTATCCAACATCATGCACAGGTTCTACACATGTTTCTTTACTAATCTGAATATTTTCCAGTCATCAAAATAGAACTCTATAAACTTATGTATGAATTCTTTGAATACTGCTACAACTACACGCGAGAAAATGGCAGGGGCATTCTTCAATCTAAATGGCATGACAATGTACTAGAAGGAGCCCCATTTGGTTGCAAAGGTTGTCTTACTACAGTCTTCAGGTGAAATTCTAATCTAATGGTACCCTGAAAATCCATTAGTGAATGAGTATGCTTCTTAACCTCCCATGTTATCCAATATTTCATCAGAAAGTTCCGTAGGGAAGGGATCATGTATGCAGGCATCATTCAGCTTGCGCGGGTATACGTGGATCCTTATCTCTCCTTTGGTTTTATTTTCTTGGAATACCATTGGGCTTACCCAATCAGAGTGTTCTATGAGCTCAATGATACCTGCGGCCACCATCTTATATAACTCCTCCTTGACTTTCTACTTATACTTAGGGTTTAGCCCATAGGGTTACTGCTTGACAGGATGTGCATCCGGCTTCAAGGTGATCTTCATAACACCCATATCTCATACAATTCCCTTAAGCCCAGAGAAATTCGTATGAAATAGGTCCTGATATTCGGTCAAAAGCTCTGTAATATTTCCGACAGTATCATCATCCCACTAATTCCTAATTTTGGCTAACTTGGGCTGCTCCTCCGTCTTAATGTTACATTCCTTCAACTTCAGGGGTTTGGTAATGTCTACTTTCTGTAATTAGGTTCCTGCAACTGTGTGCTCTCCTTATGATTCTTGGATTGTAATGTTCCTAGGATCTTCGTCAATGTCCTCTACTAAAAATTTTCTATAGTTGACAATATCTTGCATCTGCGCATCCCAAGCTGGTGCAATACATTCCTTTAGAGTCAGAGTCTCATCAAAGACAAGAGCATCGATATCATTCAGGGCTTCGTCCAATTTATTTTTTCCTCCAACTAAGTTGAACATCGCCATGAAATCCTTTGTCATTGTATCCCAGTGGTGAGTGTGTTGGTGAAGCTCCGCATCTAAATACCAGGTGGTGGGGACTGGCCCTAATGAATGAATAAGAATATGGACCCACTCATTCCAAGTCCTTTCATTCCATACCTCCATCCACATAGCCAAGTGCTTGCGCAGATCCCCACAAATAGAAAAGAGCTCCATGGGTGGGTTGACTAGAGGTTCAAAGCGCAAGATCATCATTCTTCGACATTCCCCCCAATCTAGGAAATCCCCCTTGTGTGTTTCCCACCATCGAGCAGGGGTTGCGTGCATGGCCAAGCCAAGTGCCTAGAATCTTCGTTCCTCGGGGACATATCTTTCCAATGCTTTAAAAAATTCCTTAACACTACCAGAATAATCAAAGTAAAGAAGTTATCTTACCTCTAAGGAGATGCACCGAAAGCTCTTTGTGATCTTGAGGTAGCGTAGTGAAGACACGTCATGAAACTAGTTCTGCCAATTTTCCATCTTGCCATTCGAATTTTAGAAACATGAGTTGTCCTTTTCTCAATTTAACATTCCATCAGCTATTGGGTTGACCCAATCATCATCCCGCACAGTCTGTTGGTAAATATGGTCAACATCCTCCTCATCGTGCACCAGTTATTCATATCATTCGCCTTATGTTGGATCCAGAGGGACTATCACCCTTGTACCATCATCCTCAAAGGCTATGATCCTCCTTTTCAATTTGATGATACCTCCCATTTCAATAGCCCAATCCAGTCATAATAGCGCAGGGTAAGGGTCTGCATCATCCACAATCTGGATTACTTTGAAATTTGCATATACTTTAATTCCCGCAATGTCTACCACAACAGGAGGTGGACTTCCCAGTGGAATGATATTTTGTTGGTTAGAAATACGTAATTGAATGGTCAACCACTCTAATTTGGGTTCTCCCATCCTCTGCCAGGTTTTTTTTGGCAGGACATTGGCATCATATCCTCGATCCAAGATGACTTGATCCATTTCGTACTCTCCAATCTGCGCAATCATACACATCTACCAACCAGTCATCTTCTTGTTCTTATAAGTCTAGTTCAAAACCTTAATCTCCATCCAAGGGGCTTCCTTTTTTATGCAACTATCTATCAATGCTTGGAGATTCTCTATTGCCTTCTAGTTGTGTAGTAACTTCATACAGGATTGAAGGAATGGCTTGACTACTTCATTGAATTTTGGATCCATGGCAACTTTTCATGTTGAGGCTTTCATCATAGCAAAATCCCTTTTAGCCTCTATAAAAATTTCCTTCTCTTTGTGCAGGTCTAGGCCTTCCTTCTTATCAGATGCCTTTCTGATCCATGACTCTATAGTAGCTTGCTTCGCAAGTCCTCCAGTGGCCATACCACTACGTTTTATTGCATTTACACTAGGGCCATCATCGTGTGGCTCACATTTGACCATTTGCATGTTCTACGTAGGCGTATGCTTCTTTTCCTGCATCTTAGCTATCAGAATGGGATATTCCTCAATTATGTGATCAAATTTCCTATAGTAACTACAGGACTTCCGCACAGGGTTAGGGAAATCGCTTGCGTAATGTCCTAGATCTCCACATTTATAGGAGATTAATTATGCTCTTCATCTACCTATGCCTCCTCCTCTCCCCCCTCCCCTTCCTCTAGTCGGGAATCCTCCATGTCTAGAGGAAGACGCTGGCAAAGAGATTCCAACATGCACTCTGTACAGGTCTGCATTGTCTATCATTAGCTCATACATCTGACAGTGGTGCTCATCATGACCAACCGAGGAGTAGAATCTGCAATATTATTTCTTCAATTTTAGCACATAGGCTCCCAGCCGCCGGAATTGGTCAGTATCATGTTGGCCAGCTACTCGACAATCAGTGCACCATAGGGTGGGGGTGCTACGCCCCACACCCTCCATAGGGCACAACGGATTTGGTCCTCCAACTTACAGGTAATCCGTAAACACAGGGCACTTATCTTTGGTGTGGCATGCTCCTTTGGAATTAATGCACCATAGATTTGCGTCAAACTCCTTACGCTTGTCTCTTCATAGGTTCTGTACCTCTCAGTGCATAGCTTCCAACTAACTTTGAATTTGCAGAATCCCAAGGGGAATATCTTCTCTAGGTGTAGCCTCAAAATTTATAGCAATGTTTAGGGCTTCAGCCTTAGTAGCAAACTTTTGTTTTCCCATAGAATCGTGTACAGATGGCGATGAACCATTCCCTATGCTGGTCATCACCGTAAACAAATCCTCCAAATTTGATAGTTTGCTTCAGTCGTTGATCGGCTTCCCAGACTGATTCTTTTTCTCCTTGCTTGAAATATTTTAGCTCAACCACTAGCTGTGTGTAGGAAGTCAGATTTCTGAACTGCTACTTCAGTTTCTTCTTTTATATAATCGATAGTAAGAGAGGCATTTTGTTTCACATATCCCATAAACCAGCCTAGCGTGCACCCTTCAAAATCCATGGCCAGCTGCGCTCTTTTCACAGCATTAGTATTAACATTCTGCAAAGTCCATACTACATCAGCTATGAACCAGAACTGATCCATTTCCTCATCCCCCGCACCACTAAAGGTGTGTAGCTTCATGTGCGTAGCCATATCGTCTCCAGGTGGGGGTGGCAGCGGGGTAAGAGATGTATGATTCCTACGTGAATTCGAGTATGGCGTAGCAGGGGGGATACCTGTAGCGTTCCTAGCCTCAATTTCTCCTAGATACGAAAAATCTCTCAGAGGGATGTATGCATATATTTCCCATTTTTTATTGATCCGATAGTACTTCCTGTTACGCGTAGTGCATTTAATCTGTTCGTAGTTCACTCACTTGTTGTGGCTGTACAAAACACCTTTTTCTCTCAATAACATCTTAATCAGCAAAGGAAATTTTCACAATAATTTACCTCTCAAACCCTTGAAAAGTATTCTTTCAACTTCAGAGTATGATACAAACTGATCTACCACAAACTCCGTTAGAAATCCACCCAAGATACTATCAACCTAGTGATCAACGGTCCAGGTGATTTTGTTATCAGTCTTCTCCAATTGTTGGATCAATTCAGGGGTCCACTGCGTAATCTTATCGTCTTTACAACAAGTTTGGAACTCCTCTAATCTCGAAAAACACTCCTGCAACTCGTGCACAAAGGTCACGAAGAATATCTAATTCACCTTTATGAAGATATACTTGTTCTTCCACTTTTCAGTAGATAACTTCTTACTCTTGTTTTCTTTCAGGGCAAACTACTGGATTTGTTTTTCGAACCACTTGTCAATTTCATATTTTTTTGGGTTCCACAAACCCTAACCCATTAACTGGTCTCTCTCTCAAAATTCTCCCTATCTCGAAAAAAGATCCATTTTCTGGTTTGAGGGGTCTTGACCCAGGTTCCAATTTGAGTTTAACCAACAAACCCATGTACTACTGGCCCTTTCGACAATGATCTGCTTGTGCAAGTCAAGGTCTCACCTGAAGTATTATGGGAGGGTGTTGGAACCAGGTTTAGGCACCCTGAGAGAGATATTTAATGAAGGGGGTGCCATTAGATCTAGAACAGGTCTGCGCAGAGAAACCCCTAACCAGAACCATTAACAATATACTTAATAGAATGACTTGCGCGTAGCCCGTAACTCATAAGATAACAAGTTAATAGTAAGAATATAACCCAATATCATCAGATCTATGCCTTCCTAAGTCTTTTAAGCATCTAATACATGTGCACATTCCATTTACTAACAATATTCAATAGCACTGAGATAAAATGGAAATAACATGCAACAAAACTCATAACATATCATAGACATTCAATATCAGCAAAAATCATCTTTCCATTCATTAATAATGCATGTTCTTCTTACAGACTCCTTCACATACCCACGCACACAGCTAGCGGGGTCCGCACACATTAGGACTTCCGGTCTCCGCGGACACAGCCAACGGGGTCCGCACACATCAGGACTTCGGGTCTCCGCGCACACAGCTAGCAGGAGCCCTTACCTAGACATAAAACTTAGAGTATATCTATCTTGAACGCATGTACCATAATCTTACTTCAACTTATTTATTCGACTCATCCTAGACTCTTATTTATATATTTAGCCTGCACTATAATAGGGTCCACAAACCATGGTTTGCGATCCCTAGATCTACCCTTTTTTTCCCATTACAATGCATGAGGGACTTTGAACTGCCCTAAAGTCCCTTAACTTGTGCTTTTCACGACTAAACTACTCAAAATATTCCAAAAATGTATCCAAAATTGCATTCAGAGGACCCTGCTCCAACACTAGGTAAATGTGGGAAGTGGAGTTACATATTGCTATTAGAGCTAGATTTCATTATGTTTGGGTGTTATCTGATACCAGAATGGTATCGGAGCATGGTGTAAATACTTGAACTAGATGGGAAAATGTGTTTTTCATGCATGCATGACAATGTATATATATTTTTTATGCATGCATTATCAAGGTTATGATTATATTGCATGAGGTTATTGTATACAGTTGGTATTATCATTCATGATGTAAATATATTGATATGATTATGTATATATGCATTTATCATGGTAATCAGGATTGATCTTGCAAACAGGATAGCCTCCCATGAAAATAATTAAGGTATGTTTATTATGTTTTTATTTGGTTTATGTGACATGTTATGTTTGGAGAAAGAAGAGGATCAAATATGACTAGAAAAATGGTGGATCTCAGTTTACGAGACTCCCCTTACTGATTAAATGAGAAGAAAGGAGATGAGTAATCTCCAGACATAGTAGAAAATTTGAGAAGTTTAAAGGTTGAAATCATACGTTGCAAATAATATAATGACAAATCATTCAGTCAAAGGAAAGGATTTCTAGGGCATAGGAGAAAAAAGTAGAGGTCAATGTAGTTATCCTTCAGATTTTGTTAAACTTGCAGCTACAGGGACAACCACATATCAGTTATGGACAAAAGTACAACACTAATGGGGCATATGGTAGTAGGTATCATGGTGGGCATAGTTCAGACAAGGATGACACAAGTTAGAGATGGTAGGTTCTTGGCTACACCTGATGGGAGAAGCCGTGGACATGGTTTCTACTCTAGTTCTGGTTCAAATAGGTATCATTGTCATCATCGATATCATCCTTACAGGAGGAGTGACATGGGATATTTTCCAAATGAGTTCAAGAAATACAAGCCACATAGATTTGATGGATATTTGAAGAAGTCGTAAGATGTAGAGGCATGGTTTCTTTGGATGAAGAAGCTCTTTGAGCTGCATGAATATACAAAGAACATGAAGGCCACAATAACCATTTTCAGCCTCAAAGGGAAAGTAGACATCTAGTGGGAAGATGTGAAACATGTCAGAGACATCGAGACATACGAGTTGATTTGGCATGAATTCATGATCAGATTTGGATCAAGGGCCTAAGTGATAGCTAAAATTTAAAAGTGTTCGAAAGTGTGTCGAACCTAAGCGATCAAATAGCTCTCGTCTTCCTGATTCCAGTGCCTCAAACTTTCAGAAAAACCAACACTGTATGAAGAATTTATTGCGATTTGAAAAGTCCAGTAAATTGCAATTTTCAACCTTTGACTAGCTTTGACTGGGCATTTGAATATTCAGTGAAAATAATATTCTAGGGTATATTCCTAGAATATTCCTTAGAAAATTCCTCAAAATGTTCTTTTCGGACCAATAGTTGCAGGACAAGTGTCACCTTATTATTGGGCATATGGATTTTCAACCAATCAGAGGCTACCATGTGGCCTAGGAACAATGGTGTAAAATTTTGTTTCGAATCCATTGGAGTCGACCCCGTGACCTCCAAGTGTGCACATAGAAGGTTTAACCATCTCCACTATGGTTTTTAATTAACCATTAAAGTCACACATTATATTTAAAGTGTAAGGCTTTAACATTTGGGGTTTATATTTAAAGGGCCAGCCCCTCCCCACATGGCGGTCACCGTGACCATGGCCCTAGGGCTATACTCCGACTGTTTTCCAACTCCACAACCACCAACCACTTTCAACAGGTGTCACATGTGATATTTATCCACGTGGTTAATCTGCTTTGAATTTTAAGTTAACCATCAGTTTCAGAGTAGTCACATGGTAACGTGTCATAACTTGTAAACGACAGTTAAACCTCCGCCCATTCAATGGTTATGACCGCGGGGTATGGGGGCCATGTGGCCACCCTGATGGTTGGAGTTAAATGCTAATGGTATTTTGGTAGATAATCTGGAGGAGCGTGCCATTTTTGGCAAAGTTCCTATTCTGACTGGAATTAACTACAAATCCTCCTCATTTAGTGGAGATGATTTAGGAATCACTAGACAAAATTTGTTTAGGCTTTCTCTTGAGCTAGATTTCGAACATTCTGAGAGTGTGATTCATCAATTTCTACTATCTCACACATTCCATACTCATTGGTGAGGGTTTAAGAGCCATAAAAGGACTTCTGAGCGATATTTTGCTTCAGAGATGTTCTAGGGGCCACTAGGAGCCAACAATAGAATGAGCCCTAGATAGGGCAGCTAGAGGCCTTTCTCAGGAATCCAATAGTAATTTTTGGATGTTCCAGACATTCTAGATCTAATGGCGAGGTTCATCTTCAGATCAAATGGTATTAAATAACTAGGTTTCTTGCTTGACAAAACACAAAGTTGCTTGCTTGACAGAGCACTAGGTTGCTTGTTTGACTTGAAAGGTGTTTAATAGTGCAAAGAATTTAATTGTTTTCAAATTGACTGATGCTTAGAAGTTTGATTTTTCTAGAGGTGAAGGGAAAGCTATTTTTAGCTAAGTCTAGAAGAGGACTAGAAGGAAGAAGGATTGAAAACATATTCCTTACCCAAAGGACCTCAAGAAAACCCTTGAATCACAAGAGGAATCGTTTGCAAAAGTGGTTGCCTGAATCTACAGCCATATCATTGAGAACCTTTGTCAAATTGGTTTGAGGATTTTTGAATTTTTTTGAAGCTTTTTAGTTCATTTTCATCATGATGACAACTTCATCAAGTGAGGTTTCAAAATCCTCCTCCTTCACAAGATTCTTTGATGAAGACATGAAGTGAGACTTCTACATCCTGAAGGATAGGGTGCAAATTCTCTTTGAATATAGAAAGGAAGGCACTATACTTTGTGAGAAATTGGTTGCTATGAAGCAAGAGAAAGAATAAATTCTTCAAAGAATACATAAGATGGAGATGCAGATCCGTCAAGCCCAAGAGGCCTTAACCAAGAGCATGCATGAAGCAGAGGTAAAACACTCAAACTTGTCTTCAAATTCCTCTTTAGATAGATGTGTAGGTTCATTTGAAAATCACACTAGAGGTATAGGGTCGAATTTGATGTTTAAAATGGGCTATGAAGGCAAGGGTTTAGGAAAACATGCACAAGGCATGATTGAGCCTATTTTGGTTGAGGAGAGGCCTAAGAAGATTGGTCTAGGCTATGTTCAATCTTATGGAAAAAACTCTACAGCCATGAATTCATTTGAGACAACTCAAAGAAGAACTTTTGTAGCAAGTTCTAAACCACAAACATGTCAAGTTTTTTTTTCAACTTGATTGCCATTGTTTGAAGCCTATGTTGTAGCAAGATGTTTGTAAACATGCGACTTATGGCGAGCAAGAGAGTTCTGAAAACTATCATGACTTGAACACTGATTTTAGTCTTCAAAAGAAAGTTGGAGCCTCTACAAGTTCATATCCTCATGAAGGTAAAAAATATGGACATGAAAAGCAACATTTGAGGTATAATTCTTCCCATAGTCAAGTTGGTTACATTAATTTTAAGCATGGAAATTATGCATGCTTGAAAGGAAGAAAGATTTGTTGTTCCTATTGTGGTTTGTTTAACCATGAAGTTTCAAAATGCTGGAATATTTTGAAGGCATACAGGAAACAGTTGAGGCAAAGGAAACTTGCAAAGAAGGTGCAAAAGGCTTGCACACATTACGAGAGAAAGGGACATGTTATTTCCCAATGTTAGACATCACATCCAACAAATCATCCCAAGCATTTGAAGCAAGAGGATAGAAATACTAGCGAAATTGGAACCAAATATTTCATCATTGATGTGAGAACATATGTTTCAGATGAAGAATATTTTCAGGAGCAAAAATCGCCCTGGAAGTGGGTTGGTAAGAACTGGTTTGACTTCCTAACTCAGTAAGACATACATTCATTTGTAAATATGAAAATTTTAGTCATGTATGCATTTATGTTGGAAAATTACGTTTGTTTGAGCCACCTTGGATCGATGATCAAGGAAATGATGTTCAACTACCTTCTATAAATTTCTCACTAGAATTTTCTGGATGAGCAAGGAAGACAATTCTTGACACGAGGACCAGAGCATCTAAGAAGGGAAGTGTTGACTACCTTCGAGTTGGGTTCAAAGGCACTAAGCCAAGAAAGGAAAAGTTTATGGAGGCTAGAAATGTGAGGGTGTTGTACTCTCATCTACTGAACAGATCAGGTATTCAGTCTTTCAGTGTCCAAAACATTCCTAATGGGGGGTGTAATTAGATTTGGATCAAGGACCTAAGTGATAGCTAAAATTTCAAAGTTTTAGAAAGTGTGTCAAGCCTAAAAAACTGAATAGATCTCGTCTTCTTGATTCTAACTCCGTGAACGGTTCGAAAAACTGACACCATATGAAGAAGTTATCACAATTTGAAAAGTCCAGTAAACTGCAATTTTCGACCTTTGACCAGGTTTGACTGGGCATTTGAATATTCAAAAAAATAATATTACAGGGAATATTCTTGGAATATTCCTTTCGGACCAGTAGTTGCAGGAAAAGTATCACCTTGTTATTGGGCATAAAGTTTTTTGGCCAATCAGAGGCCACCACGTGGCCCAGGAATAGTGGTGTAAAATTTTCATAAACTAACCGTGTATTTTTGGGGGCATGTGCCCAACCCAAACCATCATGTTTAATTCTAACGGTTTAATCAGAAGTCTAGAATAGCGTGCGTGCCATTTTTGGAAAATATTCCTATTTTAACTCCAGCTAAAGTGTAGTTGCTCCACATTTAGTGGAGTTGTTTTAGGGGTTACTTAGAAACATTGTTTATGCTCTAGCTTGAGCATTATTCGACCAATTCTGGAGTGTGAATAGTCAATTTCAACTTTCTTAGACATTCCAGAGATTTTGGTGAGGGTTTCATAGCCATTAGAGAACTTATGAGCATGATTTTTCTTCAGAGAAGTTCCAAGGGCCATTAGGGCCACCAGGGGCCAACAGTAGAAAGAAGCCAAGCTAGGGAAGCTAGAGGCCTTACTTGAGAAACCAATAGTCATTTTTGGATGTTTCATACATTATGTATTTAATGGTGAGGTCTTAAGAGACAATAGAGGAATTCTGAAAGTTAAGATGCTTTAGAGAAGTTCCAAGGGCCACCAGGGGCCACGAGGAGAATGAGGCCTATCCAGAGCATCCAGTAACGCTTCCCAGCAAACCAGTACTCTATTCTGACTATTTTTAACCTTTTGAATCCAATGTAAGTATTTTTAGAATATTTTAAAGACTTCTTAAGGCCGAGATGATTCATATAATTTTTCAACGAGCCTGGAGCCAGGGGTGCCCCCAGGTGTTGGAGGCATAACCGAAGCAACCAGAGGCCTTTTTCAGCATGTGAATAGTATATTATAACTATTTTGGACATTATGAATCCATTGGAGGGACTTTTAGAGCCATTTTGAGACTTCTAGAGCTACAGAAGCCACAGGGAATTTTCAGGAAGCATAGGGCCAAGAGGGGTTGGAGGCCTAGATTGGGAAGCCAAAGCTCATTTGGAGAAAATGAACAATATATTTTGGATGAATGATATATGTTAGAGACAATAGAAAATGTTTCAGGGATAGAAAAGGCTTTCTGAATGAGTTAGTGCCACAAATAAGCTCAGGGAAGCTTAAGGGCACCAACAAAAGAGGTCAATTCAAAGGAAGCCTAGGTTCATCTTCAGAGATATAGTGTAATATTCCCAAATGGGAAAAGAAGGTATATAGTGCATAAAATGAAATCAGCAAAAAATATTTAACACATGAAACCATGAGACCAATATGGAGCCATATTATTAATGAAATATGCAGCAAATAATTGCAAAACAATGAGGTACAAATCATAGAATGTGATCACACAAGCCTCCAATACATAAACACTCTCAAAAGTGAGATGTTGCTGCTATAAAAAATGTCAGAGAGCTACTACACCTCAGTCATACTAAGCATAAATACAACTGGAGATCATACAATGATATAAAAATACTGATATAGGCCAAAATAGATACTACACATACGGATCTGTGCACTAGATTAGCTTTCCAAGACAACCCAGGAGGGTTTCCAGAAAATGCACACAATGTGTCAAAACCTACAAATCTTCTCCAATAGATCCTCCGGATGAAATAATGGATCCTCTACTAAACAAATCACCTCTCAAAACAACCATTACAACCACCCTTGTAAGTTCTCCCTAAAATAACATAGATCTGGACTGAAACTGCATTATAGGGGATAAATACTCCATGGCTTGATACCAAATATGTCAATAAGGCCCAAGGGGCTTCTTTACCGGCCTTCCAATGAATGGAAACCTTCCTCCATTGCAAAACTAGCCCTGAAGTCACCCAATATAATTATCCATTGTTGCACCCTGCAACATAGCACAATACTCTGCAAAAACTGCGTTGATGAAGAAAGTTGTAGCTTGGCCTTAAGTTTGAGTGTGAAAATTTATTACAATACTCCTCCAAGAGGCTACCTCAAGGGAAGAGGTGGGATCCCCACTCGGGAACACCCTGTGCTAAAAAACACTGCAAGCTCAACTAAACAGCTGAAGAATGAAAATAGTCATGCAAACCATAAACAAAATAATATCCAAACTAATTTAGAAGGCTACCTTACCCTTCCTTATAAGCTTGGTGAGCTTCCTCACCTTGGGCCCCATCCATTAATGCCACTGCCTCCATGCAAGGTGTCTCCAACCAAAACTATGTTTTCCCTCATTAATGTCCACTCCTCCATAACAACGTTGTTGATTTGGTCAAAGTTGACCTATTCAACATGCTCCATCCCTTGTTCAAACTCAAAGGTGCTTTATTTAGCGACTTAGATGGTCGCCTTTCACACTTGAATTGTTTTTATTGTTTCTAAGGACATTTATGGGCCTCCCTACCCACTTATTCACCTACCTAGTGATAAAACAATCTATAATATTCCATTTAGCTAAAAGCTAAATTTTAGGAATATTACAGTCCTCCCCTCCAAAATTTTGCTTGTCCTCAAGCAACTATAAGGGTTGAGAGAATTTCTCCCCCCCTCCTCTTGTGGTCTCCTCATCAAATAGTCTCCACCACTACTTTAGATATTCTACAACAAATCTGTCTCCCAATGGTTCCTCCTAAATGTGCAAGTTGGCCTTTGGTGGATAAACCAAATGGCTCTCATCATGAGAGAATGGAAGGTCTATATGAAAACCTCCTTGCTATCCAATGGCCACCTAAAGGTAGGAGTGATGACAAGAATATGGGATCTCATTCCCAATGAGAGACTCCCATCTCCATGCTATCATCCAAATGAAACGAATCACCTCCCAGCATGGTATTTCATAGAAAAGTTCCTCCAAAATGTTCATGAGATGCATCTCTCAAGTGCTCCAAACAGTCATATGGTTCACCTCATAAAGAAACAAGTGGTCTACTGTAGCGGCCATATCATGTCCCATACTCCCCTTAAAGAATGAAGCATAAAAAGTGTGGTAAAGGTCATTCCCAATGGACACATCCAACCAATGTGCCTCCCCTCCAATCATGTTCCCAACAAAGATAAGAATATCATCAACATGTGGGATCACAATCAAAGTTATGCTAGCTGCCATGTGTAGTATTACGGAAGGAAAATGGTCCCTCAAGTGCAACCAATGTAGTTTTTCTCCTAGCTGCCATAGAATATGATATAACAGGTGTTTCCCTCACCACTTATTTGGTGCCCCATTCCCCTTGCATGCTTAGAGAAAGTGTATGATGTTTGGTGTCAATGAAGCACACCATGAAGAATACATCATCTCTCCAAAATCTTTTAGGGAGTGGCTAACATCATCACTGCTTATGGTCCCAAGTAGGCCATGAAGCCAATAAGAAAGAGTGTGTCCTCTTGGAGCAATGCCCTGAACATGGGTGGTAAGAAAATGTAAGCATATAGTAAATATATCATGATGCTCAGAAATAAAATCCTTACCACACACTTGGTTCAAACTAGTGAGGTAGCTCATGGATGAGCTCCCTCTCACACCCAATGAGTAAGGAGGTGGGGATGATAACTCTTCCCAAGAGTTATGTTTCTCCTCACTCTACAAACAATCTATGCACTTCCTCATATGATATTGCATATCCTCTTTGAAGTCTTCTCACATGAATCCCACCAAGATAGTATGGCATGCTCTAATGAAACCAGTGGGATTGGAAAGCAAGATCTCATAGGATGCATGTAGTAGTTTATCCTTGAGATTTGAGGCTCTAGCCAAGAAGATCCTATCCTGATAAAATATGACCCCATCTCTCACTGTATATCCCCCATATGAAAACTGGTCATCAAGTATCCTGCATGTAAGGAGGTCCTTGGAGTATTCTACCAATAGTTGGGATCTCCAATAAGGATCTAAACTCCCTAATGATATCAGTGCTGATCTATAATGTGTAGCCCCTATAATGTGGTTTCCCTCTTCTTTGACATCTCCTATGCCAAATTAAAGCACTGTTATGTTGCTAACATGTTCCTACTGCACCTCCTGTAGTTGCTCATGCTCAAGTGAAGGTTGAAGCTTTTGGAGGCTAGTATTCCATAGGAAGCTATTACCTCTCCAAAATCTCCTAAGTCTGGCCAATTCATGTATGAGTGGCCACCATCCTCTACAAAATGGGGAAGATTCCTTCCTATGTGGAAGTATCCTCCGGTTCTCCCATTACATGGAGTGGTCTCCTTGCACCATGATGGTGTCATCTTCCATCCTAGAAACATCTTCTCCCGACGCAGAGTAGTTGATGAGATTGGGTAATGATGATATTGGGAGAATGTCTCCCTCCTCCTTGAGCCTACCCAAGACTCGTTGCATTGTTCCAAATCCTCCCAAGGTTCCCACCCCTCCTGGACCAATGAGTGTTGCAACCTATTCTGAGATGTCTCGCATCTCCTGATCTAGTGGCCTCCCAGGTGGAATGCCTCCATGTAATGAGACATCAAATTTTGAAGTAGACTGTATAGGTGAGTGGACTGATTTTCCCCTCCTTTTACTGTGTAAACTAGTCACAACCATATGCATATAAACCCCTTGAGATAAACAAGGGTGCATGCTCCCCATCCTTTGATGTTGATCCACCTTTTATTCTCCTCCATTGATTAAGGTATTACTGCCCATCGCTACTGTCACGTGCTGCTCCTTGGGAAATTTTTGCAAAGATGCAAAAGCTCCTCTAATTGAAGAAATATCTTCATGCCCATCTACATGTGGTGATGGTTCTCCTCCTAAAGTGACAACACCGGTACTTCCTCTCTTCTTTCCCTCCTCATTAATATTTGAGAATACATCATCAACAATGAGAGACCCTAGATCTTGGTCTTCCTTTGAAGGAGGAATCTTCTTGTCTTCCTTTTGAGAAGAAAGATCTTCCTGCAATGGGGATCTTGCCCTTAGCAAGGTATCATACAAGTTTTTATCCCTCTCAATAGAAATATGAAGTGGAGTTGGTGTGATGGATCTTTTCAACTCATGCAAAGGTTTTGAATGTTTAGGTTTTTCTAGCTCAGTCAAAGATGATTCAAATTGTTTTCCATCAAATCTCTTCACTAATATCTTAGTGAATCCTGCATAAGTAACTATATTTTCATGATTAAATGAAGAGGATTTATAAAACCACCAAGTATAAGCCTTACCTTCAAGATGCAGCGCTGCTATCCTAAGGCCTTCCCTTTCCGAAACTTGATGTAGTTGCAAGTATGAGTCTAGCTTCTCTATCCAATCCTTGGTTGTGCATTTAGATGACACATAAAAATTTGGTAGAAATAATATACCTCTTCTGCTTCTGTTGTGATTTATGGGCCTTATATTCTCCTTGAGTTAGAAAAATCCTTGGAAGTTCAAGTGCTCCTTGAATCTCCAAGATTTAGATTCATACTCCTGAAGATAGTCACCCAAAGTCTCCTCCTTTGGTGCATCTTCTTCCTCCATCTCTCTTACTGTGAATATGGGCATAAAATTGCGTTGTGGATCAGATTTTCTCGCTAAATTCTCACATCCATCATGTAAAAATCTATGGTTTTCTTCATATTCAAACCCCCTTGGAGTTCCCTACACATCTCCCTTCACATCTTCTTGATATCTTCATTGATGCTTTGCATAGTTTGAAAAAGAAGCTTTGAGAGCTTCTCTTCCCCCCTTAATACTAGAGTCTTGTATTTTTCCCTTCTATACATATTCTCTCCCTGTGATAAGCTTCTCCTTATGGTGACATATTGGTTGAATGCACAGGCTAAGCCAATATTATGCTCTAATACCACTGTAATATTCCCAAATGGGAAAAGCAGGAATATAGTGCATAAAATGAAAGCATCAACAAATATTTAACACATGAAACCATCAGAAAAATATGAAGCCATATTATTAATCATATATGCAGCAAATAAGTACAAAACAATGAGGCACAAATCATATAATGTGATCACAGAAGCCTCCAATACATAAACACTCTCAAAAGTGAGATGTTGCTACTATACAAAATGCTAGAGAGTTGCTACAATGCATTCATACTAAGAATAAATACAACTGGAGATCATACAATGATATAAAAATACTGATATAGGCCACGATAGATACTACACATACAGATCTGGGTACTAGATAAGCTTTCCAAGACAGCCCAAGAGGGTTTCCAGAAAATGCACACAATGTGCCAATCTAAGCTACAGCCCTAGGGTTGAAGGTATGCTGCAATAGCAGAAACGAGAATATATGGCTGAAGCTGATGTAGAAACCTACATATCTTCTCCAATAGATCCTCTGGATGAAATAATGGCTCCTCCATTAAATAAATCACCTCTCAAAACTACCACTGCAACCACCCCTACAACTCCTCCCTAAAATAACGCAGATCTGGACTAAAACTACGTTGTAGGGGATAAATAATCCTTGTACTGATGCCAAATATGTCAGTAAGGCCCAAGGGGCTTCTTTACAGGACTTCCAATGGATGGAAACCTTCCTCCACTGCAAAACTAGCTCTGAAGTCACCCAAGATAATTCTCCACTACTGCACCCTGCAACACAACACAATACTCTGCAGAAACTGTGTTGATGAAGAAAGTTGTAGCTTGGCCTTAAGCCTGAGTATGGAAATGTAGTGCAATACTCCTCCAAGAGGCTACCTCAAGGGAATAGATGGGATCCCCACTCGGGAACACCCTGTGCTAAAAAGCACTGCAAGCTCAACTAAACAACTGAAGAATGCAAATAGCAATGCAGACCATAAAAATAATAATATCCAAACTGATTTTGAAGCCTTCCTTACCCTTTCTTATAAGATTTGCAAGCTTCCGCACCTTGGGCCCCATCCATTAATGCCACTACCTCCATGAAAGGTGTCTCCAACCAAAACTACGTTGTCCCTCATTAATGTCCACTCCTCCATAACAACGTTGTTGAATTGGTCAAAGTTGACCTATTCAACATGCTCCATCCCCAGTTCACACTCAAAGGTGCTTTATTTAGTTGCTTAGATGGTCTCCTTTCACACTTGAAGTGTTTTTATTATTTCTAAGGATATTTATGGGCATCCCTACCGACTTATTCACCTACCTAGTGATAAAACAATCTATAATATTTCATTTAGCTAAAAGATAAATTTTAGGAATATTGCAAATAGCAGCCATTCCATGGGTATGATGGTATTATAAAACCAATGGTACAGTCCAAATATCCATTGGATTTGAATTAGTAACTTGTAAAAAAAAATTCAATCATAATCCAAAAGAGCCAAGTCTATTTGACAAAGCCTCAAGGAGACGTAGCCCACGACATTCCGGTGAACTCCTTTATTAAATATCATGTTATGTGTTGATGCTTATTTGCTGAAATTTATGGTTGTTGTACATGCTTAATATCAGGAAAAAAAAAAGAGTGTAATTCCTCACACTTAAAGCATTAAAACAATTTAAAACACATACACCTGAATCAAGAATTCAATTTCGCACAGTCAAGTATAAGGTAGATCTTAATTTTGTTTAACTAAGTGGGAGGTGCTTGGAAATAATAAAAAGTTATCCACCCATTTCAGATCAAGTGGTATCAGAGCACTAGGTTGTTTTCTTGACAGAGCACTAGGTTTCTTGCTTGACAGAGCATAAGGTTTCTTGTTTGAATTGAAAGGTGTTTAACAATGCAAATAATTTAACTATTTTCAAATTGATTTATGCTTACAAGTTTGAGTTTGCTAGAGGTGAAGGGAAGCTACTATTAGCTAAGTCCAGAAGAGGAAAATAAGGAATAAGGTTGAAAGCATTTTCCTTACCCAGAGGACCCCAAGGCAACCCTTGAAGCACAAGAGGGATTGTTTGCAAAAGAGGTTGTTTGAAGGAGAGATACAAGCTACAGAAAAGAGATTGAATTTACAACCACTATTGTTAAGAAGCTTTGTCAAATTATTTTTGAAGGTTTTTGAATTGTTGTTGAAGTTCTTTAGTTCATTTACATAATGATGACAACTTCATCAAGTGAGGTTTCTAAACCCTCTTTTACACGAATTTTTGATGAAGATATGAAGAGAGACTTCTACATCCTGAAGGATATGGTGCAAATTCTGTATGAATATGGAAGAGAAATCACTAGACTTCATGAGCAGTTGGTTTCTATGAAGCGGGAGAAAGAAGGAATTCTTCAAAGAATGCATGAGATGGAGATGCAACTCCATCATGCCCAAGAGGCCTTAACCAAACACATGCTTGAAGAAGAGGTAATCACTCAAAATTTTCTTCAAATTCCTTTGCAGATAGATGTGTAGGTTCATTTGAAAATCACACTACAGGTATAGGGTCCAAATTGATGTTAAAAATGGGATATGAAGGCAAAGGTCTAGGCAATCATGCACAAGGAATGATTGATCCTATTTTGGTTGAGGAAAGACCTAAGAAGTTTGGTCTAGCCTATTTTCAATCTTATGGCAAAAATTCTAAAGCCATGAAGGAATTTGAGGCAACTCCAAGGAGAACTTTTATTGCAAGTTCTAAACCACAAAAATGTCAAGTTCGTTTTCAATTTGATTGAAAATGTTTGAAGCCTATGTTGTAGCAGGATGTTTGTAGACATGCAACTTATGGTGAGCAAGAGAGTTCTGATAGCTATCAAGACATGAACACTGATGTTGGTCTTCAAAAGAAAGCTGGAACCTCTACAAGTTCATCTCCTTAAGAAGGTAAAAAATATGGACATGCAAAGCAACATTTGAGGTATAATTCTTCCCATAGTCAAGTTGATTATGTTTTTGTTAAGCATGGAAAATCTGCATGCAAGAAAGGAAGAAACAATTGTTGTTCCTATTGTGGTTTGTGTAACCATGAAGTTTCAAAATACTGGAAGAGGATGAAGGCATACAGAAAACAGTTGAAGTGAAGGAAACTTGCTCAAAAGATGCAAAAGACTTGTACACATTGCCAGAAGAAGGGACATTGCATCCAACCAATCATCCTAAGCATTTGAGCAAGAGGATTAAAAGACTGGTGAAAATGGAACCAAAGATTCCATCATTGATGTGAGAACAGATGTTTCACATGAAGAATATTTTCAGTAACAAAAATAACCATGGAAGTGGCTTGGTAAGAAGTGGTTTGACATCTTAACTCAGCAAGACATACATTAATTTGTACATATTCAAATTTTATTCATTTATGCATATATTTATGTTGAAAACTTACGTTAGTTTGAGACACCTTTGATCGATGATCAAGGACATGATGTTCAGCTACCTTCAATTGAAAATTTCTCACCAGAAATTTCTGAATGAGTTTAAGGAAGATACAGTTCTTGATAGGAGGACTAGAGCATCCAAGAGGGGAAGTGTTGACTACCTTCGAGTTGGGGCTCAAAGGCACTAAACCAAGCAAGGAAAAGTGTAAGGAGGCTGGAAATGTGAGGGTGTTGTACTCTCATTTACTGAACAAGAGTGATCAGATTTGGATCAAGGACCTAAGTGATAGCTCAAATTTCAAAGTGTTAGAAAGTGTTTCAAACCTAAGATACCATATAGATCTTGTCTTCCTAATTCTGGCACCATGAACGGTTCGCAAAACTCACACCGTATGAAGAAGTTATAGCAATTTGAAAAGTCCAGTAAACTACAATTTTTGACATTTGACTAGGGTTGATTGGGTTTTTGTAAAGTAAAAAAAAAAGAATATTCTAGGGAATATTCCTAGAATATTCCTCAAAATATTCCCCACAATATTTCTCTTGGACGAATTGCATGGTGACAAGTGTTGAATGGTTATTGGGCATACGGATTTGTGGGCTAATGAAAAGGTGCCACGTGGAAAGCCCTGAGGCCACCACATGGCCCTTGAACTGAGTGCCAAAACTCTGTTTGGGTCTACAGGGCTCGACCCCGAGACCTACTTGCTTGCATTCCCACATATTTATTGTCTCTGCTATAGGTGATTCTTAAGCTCTAAGGGTCACCAGTTCTATTTGAAGTTTGTTACGTTAGCATTTGGGGGTTGGGACCACCGGCAGTCCCAACCTCCCAGCTGTCCCATACATTGGTCACATGGTATACAACGAAACCAAAAATAGTTTTCCCTGTGGTTAAAACCTCCTGCCATCTTCATAGTATTAGATACAACCTTATCACATGTGGCAGTTACAACAAACGGTCTCCGCGCGGTTAGAAAATTAACCTGGAGTTCCGCCAACCAACAAGGGATATATTACCGTGAGTTCCACTCCACCATGAACTAACCTCGGATTTTAGGGGGCATGTGCCCAACCCAAACTGTCACATTTAATGCTAATGGTTTAATCAGAAGTTTAGATTGGCAGGTGCACCATTTTTGGCAAATATTCCTATTTTAACTCCAGCTAAAGTGCAGTTGCTCCACATTTAGTGGAGTTGTTTTAGGGGTTACTAGGAAAATTTGTTTATTCTCTATCTTGAGCATTATTCGACCAATTATGGAGTGTGAATAGTGAATTTAGACTTCTTTGACATTCCAGAGCTGTTGGTGAGGGTTATAGATCCATCAGAGAACTTCTGAGCATGATTTTGCTTCAGAGAAGTTCCAACGACCACTAGGGCCATTGGGGGCTAGCACTAGTAAGAGGCTTAGCCAGGACAGCTAGAGACCTTACTCAGGAAAAAAATAGTCATTTTTGGACGTTTCATACATTAAGGATTTAATGGTGAGGTTTGCAGAGCCAATAGAGGACTTCTGAAGGCCGAGATGCTTTAGAGAAGTTCCAAGGACCAGTAGGGGCCAGCAGGAGAATGGGGCCTATCCAGAGCAGCCAGTACCATTCTCAGCAAACCAGCAGTCTATTCTGACTATTTTGAACCTTATTAATCTAATGGAAGTATTTTCAGAAGCTTTTGAAGAGTTCTTAAGGCCGATATTATTCATATAATTTTTCAGTGAGCTAAGAGCCACGGAGTGCCACCAGGTGTTGGAGGCGTAACCGGAGCAGCCAGAGCCTTTTTCAGCAAGTGAATAGTATATTATGACTATATTGTACATTATGAATCCATTAGAGGGATTTTTAGATACATTTGGATACTTTTAGAGCCGAAGAAGCCACATGGAAGTTTCAGGAAGCTTAGGGCCAACATGGGTTGAAGGTCTAGATTGGGAAGCTAGAGCTCATTTGGAGCAAATGAACAGTCTATTTTGGGTGACTAATATATGCTGGAGATAGTATAAAACATTTCAGGGACAGAAAATTATTTCTTAAGGAGTTAGTGCCACAAAGAAGCTCAGGGAAGCTTAAGGGCACCGACAGAAGAGGTCAAGTCAAAGGAAGCCTAGGTTCATATTCAAAGAGGTAGCAACCATTCTAGGGGTATGATGGTATTATAAGCCCAATGTTGCAATCCAAATAACCATTGGAGTTGAATTATTAACTTGTAAAAGAAATTTTCCATCATAATCCTAAAGAGCCAAGTCAATTTGACAAAGGTTCAAGGAGACGTAGCCCACGACATTCTAGTGAACTCCTTTATTAATTTTGATGTTATGTGTTCATGCCTATTTGCTGCACTTTATGGTTGTTTTACATGCTTAATATCAACAAAAAAAAGTGTAATTCCTCGCACTTAAAGCATTAAAACAATTTAAAACACATACACCTGAATCAAGAATTCAATTCCGCAAAGTCAAGTACAAGCTAGATCTTAATTTTATTTAACTGAGTGGGAGGTAATTGCAAAGAATAACAAGTTATCCACCCATTTCAGATCATCCAACAACCCCTGTCCTGAAGTATGATTGTAATTTTTTACATTATAATATAAATTACATAACTTAGAAAAATAATACTCCCTCAAGAAAAAATATTGGATAGAGACCATTTAGAAATTTAACAGTCACCTATTGGAAAATTTTCTCCCTCAATATAATAGGCTAGTTTGTTCTCCTCAAATCAATTCTCCAAGCTCTTCCCATCTATGTTTTCTCATTTATTTCTACCGCAAAATGTATCTAGTACTCCCAAATATTTTTGGTTCAACATTCCCTTCTTTAGGGAGGTGGAGAAATGAAAGAAAGTGGTCTTTGGTTTCTTGGGATAAGCTCTATATCCCCAAGGTGTGAGGTGATTTGGGACAAAATCATGTTGAAGCACTTAATATAATATTGGTTTTTAAGCTATGGTAGATATGGATCCAAGAGGGAATACATTATGAACCTTTCACTTTAAAAATGATAAGAAATCGATAACCATAGTCCCCTTCAAGGGGGGGAGCTAAGGTTATGAAGAATGCAATGTAGGAGACAATATTTGATGATATTAAGACTATATATCCTTAGTGTGTTTGTGTGTAAGAGAGAAAAAATAAAATTATAACAAAATGGGACCATGGGAGGTTCTATCCTACATAAAAATATGACAATAGAAATGTAATAACACAATATCTAGGGATTAATAAGGGGTTTTAAGGTTAATGTGGAGCTTATATAGGGCTTAACATTCCCCTCCCATTCAAAGAAATTTTGTGAATTTTTTTTTACTATATATTGGTTTTTATGCATGAAAAACTCATCTTCGCATGCCACTTCTTCCATTGGTAGGCTTTTCATTTGATAAGGTGCTTGTTAATTACTCAATTTCCTAGTTTCTTTGTCGTGATTTCCAATATTTTTTCTAGTTATTGTATTATTTTTCCTTCTTCATTAGTATTTAATAGAATATCTTGGACTAGGATATTGTCACTCATTACCTTTTTTTAAAAATAAACATGGAATTTTGGGTGTACCCTTGAAGATAGAGGCAACTCTTATTTCTAAGTTGCACTTCAAATCCTTTGCAACACCTTATAAGGGAAATAATATCTAGGTCCCAGTTTATTGTCCTTATTTTTTTTACTTTATGTACATTTTTTTATTTGGTTGTAATATCACAAATACCAAATCCCCCACTTCAACTTCCTTTTCACTGTAATGTTGATCTGATTTTTGTTTAGTCTTATTTTTTTCCATAACAAAGTTATCCTTCAATAGTTTGAAAACGTATTACTGGTGTTTTATGTGTTCCTATATTGCTTGAGCCTTTATCTTCATTTTCAAGGGTGATGTGATGGATCAAGGATAATATCCCTAAAGTTCCATAAATGGCTTTGTTTTTTATGAGGTTTGGAAAGATATGTTTTACCACCATTCTTCCAAGGGTAACCTTTTGACACATTGTGTTCGTTTCTTAGATGTAAAGCAATGTAGATATCCTTATTGAGTACCCAAACAATAAAATAATTCAATTAAAAAATTTCCAATGGAAATTGGACCTCTCTCATTTAAAATAATCATCTGTATTTCACATTAGAGGAAATTTCAGCCTAAATGTGGCCTCCTAAGGAAAAATAATACAATAATAGATAAATAATAAAATACGAGTTTTGAATTTTGGAGGGAAAAGAGGAAAACTAATTTTTTTAATTGTACTTTTGGCTTATCCCCTTATAGGTTTACTCAAATTTCAAGTGTAGACACTCATTCGATGCGAAATTTATTTCCACATCCAATGAGTACCCATTATGCATAATTTTTAGAATACCCACATTAATTAAAATTGAAGATACATTAAAAAAGTGTGTTGAACACACTTTTTTTAATGTATATACAATTTTTATCAATGTGGGTCTTCTCAAAAGTATGCATAATGGGTACGTGTTGGATGTGGAATTTAATTTTGCATCCAATGAGTATCTACACTTGAAAATTGAGTAAACCTATAAGGAGATAAGTCAAAAATACAATTCAAAAAATTAGTTTTTCTTCTTTTCCATCAAAAATATTTTCATGTACCTCTTTTTAAATTTTAAGGATTTTGATTGGTTTACATATTATGACATGGAAATTACATGAAAATTTCATGGCCAGTTTTAGGCTGAAATTTCCTCTACTGTGTATCTTTTGTACTCTTTCCTTGAATGATTCTACCATTGTACTTGCCTTAAAAGGATGATAAGTAGTGATAAAATCAGCATACGTTCTCATTCAATCCATCAATACCATAATGAAAGTGTTTCCTTCATATTTGGGTAAACCTATAATAAAATCCATTAAAAATTCTTCCCAATGATGGCTTCGCATAACTAATGTCTAAAAGAGTCCTTGGGTCTTGATTGTCTATTAGATATTTTGTTGGCATAGCACACATTTGGCTAGAAGAATTTGCACAATATTTATTGATCCTACATTTTTTCTTAAACAACCCTAAATGTCCTCCTATAGGTGAAGTGTGTAGTTCTGAAAGGATCTTCAATTTTATTTTAGAATTATTACTTATTTAATCTACATACCATAACAAATCATTTTTCTACATAAATTTTTCTATAACATTTGGGTTCCTCCTATAGTTTTTGAATGATCTTCCATGTCTTCTCATCTTTCTCCCATTCTATCTTTTCTTCTTCCGCACATTCACATTGTCAAATGGAAATAACACATAGTAGTCCATTTATGTCTTCATGTTTCCTTTAAATTTCATATTCGATGATATTTATTTTCCCTTTTCATATATAATTTTACGGTCATAACTCAAAATTTTCATGACCCATTTTCCTTGCTCTTGTAAAGAGAGTTTTTTCTCCAAGAAGTACTTCATACTATCATGATATTTATTTACTTTCAAGTGTCTTATTGTTGGGTATGGATACCATTTCTTAATTGCATGAAATATGACCAACATTTTTTTTGTAGATGGGTCTAGGTAACTTATATCCTTTAAGTTTAGTAATTTCAAAGGAAATGGGTCTTCCTTCTTGTATCGAAACTGCAACAATTCCATGTGATTTTCATTTTGATATATGTAATATTCCCAAATGGGAAAAGCAGTAATATATGAACACAATAATAGAGATAGCAGCGTAAATCAACCCATAAACATAGGAGATCAATATGGAACCACTTTGTTGAGAAAATCAGCAGCAAATACACATAATACATTGAGGCAAAAATCATACAATAGGAGAAAACAAGCCTCCCATGAATAATCACTCTAAAAAGTGAGTTGTTGCTACTAAACAAAATGTCGGAGAGTTGCTACAGCACAGTCATAACATGCATAAATACAGCTGGAGATCATACAATAATGTAAATAAAATGATATATGCCTCAATAGATGTTATACAAACATATCTAGGCCCTATATCACCTTTCCAAGATAACCCAAGAGGGTTTCCGGAAATTGCACAAAATATACAAATGTGAGATACAGCCCTAGGGATGAAGGTTTTCTACAACAACATAAATGAGAAGCTATGGCTGAAGTTGATGTATAATTATGTAGCTCTTCTCCAATAGATTTTACGGATCAAACTATGTCCCCTTCACTGAAGAAATTACCTCCCAAATCAAACATTGCAACCACCCCTGCAACTCCTCCCTAAAATAATGCAGAACTGGACTGAAACTGCGTTGTAGGGGATAAAATCACCTTGGCCTGATGCCAAATATATCAATAAATCCCAAGGGTATTCTTGACTAGCCCCCCAATGGAAGGAAACCTTCCTCCACTACCAAGCAACTCAAAAAACACCCAATACTAACCTCCACTACTGCACCCTGCAACACAACACAACTCTAAGAAGAAATTGCGTTGTTGAAGAAATATGTAGGTTGGCCAAATGCCGAAATGTGGAAATATAGTGCAAATACTTTTCCTGAGTGGGAACTACGATTCTCTCAAGGATAGAGGTGGTATTCCCGCTTGGGAACACCCTGTGCTAAACAACACTACAATCTTAGCTAAACAGCTGAAGAGAGCAACAAGTCTAAACAAACCATCAACAAAATAATAGTCCAATCATCCTCACAATTGTTTCCATCCTCTTCCTTATATTCTTGGTGAGCTTCCTCACCTTGGGCGCCGCTCATTAAAGCCACTAGTTCCATGCATGGAGTCTCCCTCCAAAACTGCGTTGTCCCTCAATGAATGGCACTCCTTCAATACCGACGCTATTTGATTTGGTCAAGGTTGACCCAGTCTACATGTTCCAACCCCTTTTCACACACAAGGGTCTTCAATCCAGATTTTAGATGACCTCCCTTCACATTAAGAGTGTATTTATTCCTACTAAGGATATTTATGGGTCTACATACCTTCTTATTCTTATAAATAGAAGCAAAAATCAAAATTTAATATTCCAATTATCTATGTGCTAATTTAGGAATATTACAATCCTCCCCTCCCAAATTTTTTTTATCGCCAAGCAACTACAAGGATAGAATTAAAGAGCCTCCTCTCTTCCTCCTGTAGCATCCTCATATGATAAGTTCCTCCAATGAACAAGATGCCCTCTCATCAATATGTCCCCAAATTTCTCCTCCCAAGTGTATAAGTAAGCCTTTGGTGATAAATCCAAATGGCTCTCATCATGAAAAAGTGGGATATCGATGGAGGAAACTATATGTGGTCTAGAGGCCTCCTTGAGGCATGGAATATGAAAATTATTTGTCACTTCCATTCCCATGTGAAGCTCCAAACCCCAAGCTATCATCCACACAAAGTGATTCACCCTCCAAAATGGAAACTCATGAAAAATTTCTTCCGCCTTTGGCTCCTACAATGTAGGTGGGTTGCATAACTGAACATGATAGACCAAATTGCCTACCCCACCATTGTACTCCTAGTACAACATCAACACCTCCCATTGGAATGGAAAGCATTGGACTATTCAATACATATTCCCCCATAGTTAGCTTGATATTTTGGCATTTTCCAGAGAAATTTATATTTCCTCCATTTGCAACCATCACTTGACATTCTGGTGCTAAGTGTAGGAAATAATTCAATTCCTTGGCTACATTACAATGAATAAAATTATGGGTACTACCCGAATCATACAACACTACTACCTTTTTCTTCTTGATATGTCCTTCTATATTTAGATTTTGAGGAGTGGTAATTCCTGCCAATGCATTAGACAATATGGTCAGAATCTTTTATTCTTATTCTAGGGTTGGTTCCTGGTGTATATCCTCTTCTTTTGAATTTTATTGTTCATTTTCTTCCTCCTCCTCACAATCTATGTAAAATAATTTCTTCTCGGCCCACTTATGACCTTTAGTGTATTTTCTATCAAAATTGTAGCAAAACCCTTTTTCTCTTTTTTCTTCCAATTTTTGTGGTGTGAACCTTGTAGGTTGTGGAAGTCTAGGAGTAGCAACACTTCCATCTTTATAGATGTGAGTGGTAGGCTTCTTTGTCACCATAATTTTACATCAATTTTTCTTGCCAACCGGAATGCCTTCTCCAATAAATCAGGTTCCAAAACATGAACTTCATGTTGGATGTTATCCTTTAAAGTCCCTATGAATACATCAATCTTGTGTTCCTCTGGAATATCAGTTACCCTTATATTCAATTTTTGAAAGTCTTCAATGTGCTCCCCCACTGAACCCTTTTGTTTGAGATTTATCAATTGGCTAAAGAAGGTGTTGCTCTTTGTATCCTCAGAATGTGCTATCATTTCATCTGTAAAACTTGACCAAGCCATCAATACAATACAAATTTATTTTGTTCTAAATGTAAAGTTTCAATGTGTACCTTTTGTGTGTTTTTCACATTATTGAGATCAAAATATTGCTCCATCTGTAGTATCCATGTTACGGGATCCTTGCCATCAAACTTCCTCCTATCCATCTTTGGAATATGATGGTTCTTCCATCCAACATTAGACTTTATGAAATTACGATTAAAATTTATTTTGTTCTCATCATGAGTTTCCTCTACTATCCTTTCACCATTGGGAAACATTTCTTGTATCAACTTTGTCAAACCTTTCATGTCTACTATTAGATCGTTCTTCATGACTTTTCGATGTTTTCTTTCATTTTTTCTTCCATGTCATCCATCTTAGCTTCCATGCTAGATTCCATGTCATCCTTCTTAGCTTCCACACCTTTCTTCAAACCATGCATCTTCGCTTCCATGCTTTTCTTCAAAACTTTCATTTCATTTTTTGTTGCTCTTTGCGAGAGCGAAATTTGGTGCACTTGCTCTTGTAATTTTGATAGATCATGTTGCAATTCTTCACCTTCATGAGTCATAGTAGAGTACTCTGAGGTCTTAATGGGTGTTGAATTATTTTTAGGAGGAATTTTAGAAACCAATACTGATATCTATGGTCAATATGCCTTTGGATCAATTAAAACTATTTTTTCAAACAAGACTTATGCAATTTGAAAAAACAAATACACACCTTTTTCTTGATTTTGAAGAGCTCGATATTGAAACTGAATTATCTCTGTGATTTCAGATCTTCAATATCTGAATTTTGGCCCTATAGTAGCCCTCTGAATCCTCTTTTAAATGCCAGAGTTATGACTTGATTTGAATTCTTCAAGTCAAATTTATGCCCAATCTCCCACAATGACCTTATTATGGATTGGTTCAGTAGAGCGAACTTGTACGATGTGCCATGTGTCACTGTTTTCTTCTTCAGATTTGAAATTGATACAAAGGAAACTAAAATTCGTGTACTTGTGGCCACTTTTTACATAATTCCAATCCAATTCTCAGAGAGAGAGTTATGATGATTTTCCCACAGTCACCTCTTTGATATGAAATTCGGGAGCCTAAAAAATACCTAATTTCCACAGACGATATCTCTGAAAATATTGTGAATCAAGCTTTGAAATTTTTCCACGACATTCCTCCAGATTTTTTCTTCTCTCCGTTCAAATTTTAGCTTTGGAACCCTTGTAGAAAAAATGCTATAGTGAAAATTACACGATGGCCTGTTTAGGTTAAATTAAGGAGCCTGCAAAAAGCCCTACCTTCCACATATCATATCTCTGAAACTATTGCAAACCAAGATCTAAAATGTTTCCTAATATTATATGATTTGGCTTTGTCTTGAAATTTTAGTACTTAACCTTAAATTTATAAACATTGAAAGAAAATGCCACAATGACCATTTAGGAGTGACAAACTAGAATCCTTCCAATCCAAAGCTGATACTAGATATTATATGTTAAATAAAACTAGAAAGAAAGAGATCAATGCATAGAAATTCTCAGCCATAGATGAGGTAACCTGGTGTTACATAGCCTGAATAATTCTTGGATGATACAAACCTACAAACCTCATTCTCTTAAAGGGGTCCATGGGATTAATGTAATCTCAGCAGCGTAAATATCCTTTGGTAACAATAATATCAACTGTCAGGTTACACAGTGCAACAACTATTAATAAGGAGGACACACTAGAATACCAATAATGGATTTCTTATAGTAATATACAAATTCTAACAAATTCATCCACCTTGATGCTGCTATAAGTGGGAGATTCCTTCCTATGTGGAAGCACCTCTTGATTTTTAAAAACTAAAGAGTAGCCCCTTTGCACCATGATTGTGCCCCATATACTCCTATAGTATCATGCAATGTATGGGAGAAAATCAGCCCATACTCTCCCAAGAGAAACCAAAGCAACAATAGCTCTTGTTGCCTCCTCACATCTTCGTCATATAGACCATGGAGTGAAAACATGATGATTGGCATAAAGAATGCCACATCATCCCAATGCACCCAAAATTCTTGCTTCCATATGATTCAAGTGCCATTCCATGTCCCAACTACTAATACACTGTTTAAGATAGGATATTTCACATGATGGCCAAAATATTTCAAGAGTAGCCACGCCGCCTGCTACCCTGTGTCATAGATCTGCAAGTGGCTCACTAGCCTCTTACCCATCAACATCACCCATCCAACCAATGGTGAGTGTCTACTTTCATGCTCCAAATGGTTATTCCTCCAATGGAGAACATCGTCCTCCCAAATCAAATCACTATCTCTACACTTCATGGGATGTTGAAGTGCAGCCTCCTCGAGATTTGCATATGAAGACGACTCATCAATGACCATGTTGAATCCATAAGGATCCAAGTATACTGAAGGAAAAATATTCTCATTGAGTTGTGAAGTGATCATCAAGAAAAATCCATCATAATAATGGGATATAAGATATCTCTCATCAACCATCTACCTATCCCCTGCTACACATGTAGAATGGTCATTGGAATGCTCCAATAATGGTTGGGCCCCCAACTCATCACTACTGCTCAATGACAGCATTGCTGATCTCCAAAATGGTGTACTTGTTGTCTCATGACCATGCTAAATGCTAAACGTATAGCTATGCATTGGATTGTTTAGGACAATACTCATCCTATCCTCCAAAAATGTACACTCCAACCCCAAGAGTTGTGTGAAGCTCAACAACGCCATACCAGGATGAAGGTATATCTCCTCCTTGATTCTATCAAGGGTCCTCTGCACAGTGATAGTCTGCTGCTCCAAATCAGCAGTGTATATTGACCCTAGTTCATGCAATGGCATATCCCCACAACCTTCCATAAGATGCGTTGAAATAATAGAAAGTGGAAACATTTGCATACATTGCTTTTTCTTGGGAATATCTTGTACTGCTACAAGGGTTCCTCCCACCGGTGTGATGAATTCCCAAACTACTGATGATGATGGTTGTTCGTCTAAGGTTGCACCAGCACTGGTATAAGTCTACTCCTCCTCATGCATATCCAAAATAGTGCACGGGACTCTAAATGTCAGGAGATCAAGACCAATTTGCAAAGTTGTAAGTGTTCCTTCTCCTGATGCAAGTACTCCTGCAGCAAGTGGTGGTGGAAGTTTCTTCTCCTCTAGTTTCTTCTTGTCAAACTTCTTGATCAACCTTTGAGTAAAATCTGGATATGCAATCACTCTTGCATGACTCAAATGGTTGAACCACCAAATGTTTGCTTCACCCTCAAGACGCAGCGCTGCAATCTCAACAGCTTCTCTTTCTACTACTGGATGTAGCAGCAAGAATGCATTCAACTCCATTCCGCAAGCCCGTGTTGTGCATGTGGATGACCCATCAAATGTAGACAATAGAAATCTATTTTTCTTCATTCTTCTATTTCTGCAAGGTCTTATTTCTTCTTTGAGCTTAATGAACTGTGGGACAGTTAGATTCCCTTTAAAAGCCCTTGATTGAGACTTGTATTCTACAAGATAATTTCTTAGAATATCATGATCTAAGTTTCCTCCATCTCCATGCCTTTCATATTATTTTTCAAAAGGAAAGGGCATAGTGTATTTCTTTGGAGCTATATGCAGTACCTGTTTTTTCTTCTGCTGATAGGAAGTACAGGGACCTTCCTCATTTTGAAACCCTATTTTGGTTTCATGGCTTTTCTCTATTTTTCTTTTCATGACCTCCTTGGTGAGATCCCTCGTAGATATGAAAAGAGATAAGCTAAAACTCATTCCTTCAATCATTATGATCTATTTCTCCTTCTTCTTATTATCCTGATAGCATAATGGTTGAGATCCACAAGCTAAGCCAAGATTATGCTTTGATACCACTGTAATATTCCCAAATGGGAAAAGCAGAAATATATGAACACAATAATGGAGATAGTAGTGTAAATCAGTGCATAAACATAGGAGATCAATATGGAACCACTTTTTTCATAAAATCAACATCAAATACACATAATACATTGAGGCACAAATCAGAAAATAGGAGCAAAAAATCCTCCCGTGAATAATCACTCTAAAAAGTGAGCTATTTCTACTAAACAAAATGTCGGAGAGCTACTATAGCGTAGTCATAACATGCATAACTACATCTGGATATCATACAATAATGTAAATACAATTATATATGCCTCAATAGATGTTATACAAACAGATATAAGCCCGATATCACCCTTCGAAGATAACCCAAGAGGGATTCTGGAAAATACACAAAATATACAAATGTGAGCTACAACCCTAGGGTTGAAGGTTTGCTGCAACAATAGAAATGAGAAGAATGGCTGAATCTGATGTATAATGATGTAGCACTTATCCAATATATCATTTGAATGAAAGGATGTCCCCTTCACTAAATAAATCACCTCACAAATCAGACACTGCAACTACCCCTGCAACTCCTCCCTAAAATAATGCAAATCTAGAATAAAACAGTGTTGTAGGGGATAAAATCACCTTGGCCTGATGCAAAATATATCAAAAAATCCCAAGGGGCTTCTTTACCGGCCTCCCAATGGAAGGAAACCTTCCTCCACTGACAAATAGCTCAGAAAACACCCAATACTAACATCCACTACTGCTCCCTGCAACACGGCACAACTCTAAGCAGAAACTGTGCTGTTGAAGAAAGTTGTAGCTTGGCCAAATGCCAGAATGTGGAAATTTAGTGGAAATACTCCTCTTGATTGGACACTAGGAGTCCCTCAAGGATAGAGGTGGGATTCCCGCTCGGGAACACCCTGTGCTAAACAGCACTGCAATCTTAGTTAAACAGCTAAAGGGAGAAACAAGTCTAAATAGACCATCAATAGAATAATAATCCAATCATTCTCACAATGGCTTCCATCCTCTTCCTTATATTCTTTGTGAGCTTCCTCACGTTAGGCCCCCCTCATTAAAGCCACTACTTCCATGCATGGAGTCTCCCTCCAAAAATACGTCGTCCCTTAATGAATGCCACTCCTTCAATACCAACATTATTTGATTTGGTCAAGGTTGACCCAGACTACATGTTCCAACCCCTTTTCACACACAAGGGTCTTCAATCCAGCTTTTAGGTGACCTCCCTTCACATTAGGAGTGTCGTTATTCCTACTAAGGAGATTTATGTGTCTCCATACCCTCTTATTCTTCTAACTAGAAGCAAAAATCAAAATTTAATATTCCAATTAGCTCTGTGCTAATTTAGGAATATTGTAATAAACAATTATATCCTTAGCACTTGTGGAAATTTCAGCCTAGAAAAGCCCATGAAATTTTCATGTAAATTCCATGTTATAATATTTAATCCAATTAAAATCCTTTAAATTTAGAAAGAGGTACATGTAAATAGTTTGGAGGGAAAATAATAAGAAATACTTTTTTCAATTGTAGTTTTGACTTTCCTCCTTATAGGTTTACTCAAATTTCAAGTGTGGGCACTTGTTGGATGTAGAATTAAATTCCATGTCCAACGATTGCCCATTATGCATAATTCTTAGAAGACAAACATTGATAAAAATTGAAGATACATAAAAAAAATGTGTTGAACATGTTTTTTTTAATGTATCTGCAATTATTGTTAATGCGCGTCTTCTCAAAAGTATGCATAATGGGAAATTTTTGGCTATGGAATTTAATTCTTCATCCAAAGAGTTCCTACACTTTAAATTTCAATAAACCTATAAGGAGTTAAACAAAAAATACAATTAAAAATAATAGGTTTATTCTTTCCCTCAAAAATTCATAACTCATATTTTTTTATTTTAACTATTATTTTATTACTTTTCCTTAGGAGGTCACTTTTCTGCTAAAATTTCCTCTAATGGATGTTTTCCAATGCATGGAAAGAGATTGTTGGAGTAGTCTCTTCTAGCTCTGGCTCTTGTAAATCTTAACCTTCTTGGTCTTCTTCATTTTCAGATTCTATGTAGAATATTTTATTCTCCCTATATTTATGTCCCTTCTTATGATTTTTCTCATAGATGAAACATATTCCCTTTGAATATATTTTATCAATTCGCTGAGGAGTGAATAGTATTGATTTAAGACATGAAGCATGATTTTATCTACAATTGTTAGTGACCAATTTTATGTTGGCTATAGATTTAATTTCAACTTTCATTGTATATAAAAACCATGCTCTAGATATTTAGGCTAAAATAGATACACATGTTGTTGCATGCTTTTATTTTAAGTTCCCATAAATAGTTTTAACAAATTACCCTCTAAAATGTTCTTATTCTAAGACTTGACATTTGGAAATTTTGAATGTTCTATCTAATTATACCTTGTTTTCAAATATTTCCCAATTGAATGAATAATGTATTCCTCTTAATATCCCCATAATGTGCTACAATTCTTCTTTAAAAAAGGATAGAGATATAACATAATCCCTTTTCGTTTCACAAAGCCATTGATGCCATATAGGTTGGTCTTGTTTTAAAAATCATGGATGCACTATTTACCTTTTATAGAAATTCTACTTGGTGTAGATCACATTTTTTCTTCATCTGAAATATCCATGTTATAAGATCATTACCATAAAAATTTATCATTTCACTGTTTAGAATGTATTTGTTCCTTAGTGTTGACTTGAAGTCATGATGATGTGGATCTTGTATTTAAAATTCATGATTATGATACCATGATTCTATATTATCCTATCCAATAATTGTGATAGCATACTCCCCATATAAAATTGAATCTCAACACCCTCCTTCTCCCTATGTCTATCATTTCCTTATATTTATATGCCAATTTTATGGAGGTCTCTTAGGAAGCCTCTCCTGAAGAATATTTTCTATGAAATTCATGGATTTTTGTTTTCTTCCTTATTTTCATTCACCATTTTTTATGTTTGTCCTTTAAGCTTTTATTGATAACGTGATAAATCCACCTTTTTGAACATAATACCATCCATTAAATTAAGTTTCAACCCTAATATAGATAACCTAAATTTTAATCCTTCATTTCGTTCATGAGTCAAGGATGAGCCTTCAATAGCCTTAACTGGAGTAGTAGTTTTATTTAGAGGAATGCTAGAAAATAAGAACAACATGTTCTTTATCACAAACTTTAGTGACTGAAAATAAAATGATCTTCTAATCAATAGTTAGGTCACTTTTAAGTTACATACCTTATTTTGGAGAATATTTAAATGAATGCAAACTTTCTTAATAAATCTATGATATTTAACTGCTTTTTTATATGAACCTTTTGTATGTTTAATACTGTGACATGTTTTTCTACAATTATATAGACATGACCATAAGCTTTTGTTCCAAGTGATGTTGCAATACATTTCCAAAAAAATGTTGATTTTTTTGCCTCTTCCCATGAGAAAACTTGTATAACATGCCATGTGTCCATATCTTCAAATATAATTATGAAATTTATACTCAAGGTACTTATGTATGTCTCTTGATATCTTTTGATATTTTACAATATGGAAACTTCTAGAAAAGATATAGAAAAATAGCAAGCTAACCTATTTAAAATATATTTCAAGAATGTTCACAAACCTTAACTTCCACAGGTTATAACTATGAAGGTATATTGAACGAAATTACAGAATTTGAATCATATGTTCCCTAATATTTCTCCTTAATATCGTCCAAGTTTCATTGTCAAAAAAAATATATTGTGAAAATTACATGCTCACCTATATGAAATTGATTATGAGAGAATTTAGAAACCTAGAATTTGTTGGAGCATATATTGAAAATTATTTCAAATTATCACCTAAAATTTGACCAAGATATTCACAATGGTTTTGCATCAATGTATTCTATATTTTAGGGTATGTAACCTCCTAGGAAAACGTTATAGTGAAAATTTTAAACTAACTTATTTGAGACTAATTTGAAGAGAATTCAAGAACCCTAACTTATTTGGTTTATATATATGAAAATATATTGATTTTAGGTCTACTATTCAACCAATTTTTACATGTCAATATTTGTCCTCAATATTCTATAAGTTTTACCATCTGAATCCTCCTAGAAAAAAGGTTATAGCAAACAATCCATGATGACCTCTTTGAAGAAGCAAAACCCTAGGATCATGAGCTATGATACCAAATTTTATGAATGGCACACCTTAAAAAAAATAAGAATTCAATAATTATAGCTATTTCTCAGGGTGAAACCTCATTTTACAATCAAAACGTTTTACAAGGAAATATTTGATGATCCAAAGAATAGGTCTCCTTATTTTATATATAGGAGACAAAGGGTATAATTACAATCATATGGGACCATAATATCTTCTAGCCTATATACAAGTATAATATTAGACATGTAATCACACAATATATAATGCATAATTACTTATTTTAGGGCCAACACAAGGCTTATCTAGGGTTTAATAGAAGAGCTCTATGGCATACCATATGAAACAAGACATATCTAGCGCAAACATTCCTACTAAACAAAGGATAAGAACAATTTAGTTTCCACATTTATCCTCAATCTAGAACATGGGATGCAAATGAAATAAATTTATTTAGAACCATTAATTCTAGGAGGTATAAGATGGAAGAAAAACGTTGTTATGAAATGATTCATGGCATCAGTTCCCTAAACTTGCTTACTAACCATAGTTACATGATCATATCCTTGTAGTAGAATACTAGAGTGGCTACTCACTTGAGATGAACTCGAGGATGTGGAAATAAAAAGACTCTTGGTGATACATTTCAAAAAATCATTAATGGGTAGAGCTTTGGGAGATCCTCCAATAATGGCACATTTCTCTCCCGAATAATGAAGATTAATTAATATGGGGTTGTAAGCTAGGAATATCCTTCTCTATTCGTGAAACATATTCTCTATAAGAAAATCATGAGCATATTCCATGGGAGCATGTGTGGCCACAAATTTTCGAGAAAAACCTTGGCATAAAGTCACCCACTTTATATGGCTCCTTGCGTATAAAATATTAACCTAGTACAAATTACTATCCACATGCTTCAAATGTCTTTTGCTTCCTATATTGTAACAATCACGAAATGAGTGAATTGTTTCTAAATCGATGTTCATTTTCACGAAAAATATAATAGGAATCGAAAAAACCCATTCTCCAATCCATCAAAGATACATCATGTATTATCACAATTGTTTCTCCATGGAAATTGCCTCCTTTATCCAATCCTATCCTAAATAGAGCCTACATCCTGCTTCTAGGTTTTATCCTCTAGGATACATTGAAGGAATGTAATCATAGAACTTTTCAAGGGGAGTTCGCATTGTTAGACTCACTCTCGTCGCTTATCCTTTTGAATATCAAAGATAGTATTCATACCTCTCACTAATCTCCCATTGATTGGGAATATTATAATTCTAATGCCCAAGTCCTCAAGGATTTGCATTTTTCCCACAACACCTATATCTCTACCCTTCATTTCATACAACATGCACCCTCTTCCACCACACATTTATCATTTCATCCAACTATCTTCGTCAAACATCACTTTGAGCGTGCCTCAAAAGGGAACTCGACCCTAGCATGATTTTTTTGTGTCTTCCAATCACACATGGGATCCATTATTTCTATATACAAGGGATACATGGGATTCAATATTAATAATGCTATTTAGATCTACTTAATGAAATTTGGATTAAGGCAACCCATCAAGTGAAATTATTATACTCTTCATTAAGGTGTATTCATAGTTGGCAATATATTTGGTAAACAAGCTCTTGAATGGATCTTCTATGCTTCATATTTCTCACAGCTAGAGATTGGAAAGTTTCTTATCACAAATCGATTATCTTCTATTGCAAATTCCTACTTTTCTCCCTATCCACATTAGATGTGAGAGATATAAATTGGCAGACTAGGTTCCTAATGATGGATGTGAAATCCCTTTCTTTCGATCTATAGTAGGTACTAGGAATACCTCCCAAAATCCACTCTCAGGGATAACTAATTTGTATTTTCCTCCCAATACCTAAATTCCCTAATAAGGATGATGGATAGTGGTGTTGGAAGTAATGATTCCATATCATGTGTAGTTGACGTTGTGAGTCCCTAGGCGACAGTCTAGAAGTTGTTGATTCTTATGATATGAGTTGGAGTCATGATCTACATTCGTAGAAGTTTTTGATCTGTGCCTTATATATATTTGTAATTGTTGTAATGAAGATATACATCAAGTGATTTGTGTGTGTCATAATGTGCTCTATTTATTTTTCTAATAAGTGAGTCCCATCTCATGCCACATATCCCTCCAATGTTCCATTCATACCATCCACAAATTTAATGACTGCCTTTGGCTTCCGACCGACACCTTTGTTCGATAAATTGCATTAACTATAACATGCCCATGCCTTCTCTATAACTATCAACAAAAGTGCTCCCTCTTGCTCTAGAAGTATGATTTCCTTGCTAGTTTGGGTCTTCATACCTTTTTTGTTTTCCCTTCATAGAAACGAATTTCACCTAGAGATCTTAAAATGGAGCAGTGCATGACAACCATTTGTTCATCTTCCTTTTACCCCCACTATATTTTTCTATAGTGGAGGGACATGCCAACATTGTTAAATGCAATGGCATGCTCGTGTTCAATATTAAACTATTCTTAGGGCTTCATTTCACATTCTCATTTTCTCAAAAACATCTTAATTCAACTCACCCTTTCCTCGCAACTATAGTGATGACTTGCGATCGTGCTCCATGTCGACATGGCGGTGGTGGATGAGGGAATGTAGGAGGTTTATGGGCTTGAATTCACATCGAATGGTCCACTCATTAATACGTAGAAGGCACTCGACTAGAGATTCACTTCGAAGTTAAGGAAATTGAGGACGAAGTTCCACATGAGTGCTAATGCACCTTTGTTGGTGAGGTCCTTGATATCATAGTTTCTTGGGTTTTTCATATTGGCAACACACATGGGTGGTAGAATTGCTACATGCATACGGTCGACTTGCACTAACATGTCAAACTACTATTGAGCTAGATGTTGATATATAGATGGGATGACTGAGATAAGTTATCACATAGGTTGGAGGAGATAAGGGATATGATGATAGTGGTTGAAGGACGTTTGGTCTACATGGAAATGGGCTCACTCCATCATTCGAAAGATATGCCGCGTTACAAGGAAGGATGCCCTCTAATTTATTTGGATCTCTCCATTTCCTCATGAATATCAGGTTTCTATCTTTCATCGCTCCACAATTGTTCTGCTCACTCTGGTGCTCTCTATTTTTTGTGTTATCCAATTGTATGGCTAGTTTTTCCATCTTTGTGGCAACTTTTTTTCTTTATAATCTTTTATTCCAAACTTTTGCAGGCCAATGACAACTTTTAATTTTGATTTTGTTAGACTTTTAATTTTGATTTTGTTAGACTATTGGATGGTTTTCTCTATATAGAGGCAACCTATTTTTAAATAGTTTAAGATAGTTTGTTATTTTGTCTCTCATCTAATATCCCCTTAATGATAGAAAAAAGATATCATGCAACCTTTTATAATCTATATAATTTTATAACACATCAATAAAATTTAGGTAATATGAATATTTGTAAATAATATGTATTATTTAAAGAATTTATTTTAGCAAACAAATCACAATCTTGTTGGAAAACAATGAAATTTATACATGATTTTGAGAAAATTTGGGAGAAATTTTTGAACATCTAAATTAACTTTAAGATTTTGAGTGCTCTAAGAATATTGAATGATGTTGAATCCATTTCTACCATAGAAACAAATAATTTAAAAACTATAACAATGAAATTTCTTGTGTTAGCCAAATTATATAGCCTCCAGTAAACATCGTCATTTTAATTTATAATTTTATGAAGGATAATATTACATAGTATCCCAACCTTTTGAAGATATGCAATCACATGAACACTTCAAAATCATCCAATTCATATGTCCTCCTTGCAGCATCACGGTGTTACGAGCAGTGAGGTGAGCAAAACATACCCATTTCCGTCATAAGGAAAGGGCTGTACTAAATTGTAAGATTCCAAACAATAAAAAATTTGATAGATCTAAAACATATTAGTGTTCTCATTTAATACAGTCTTTCATCAAGAACCAGAACACAATAATTCCAGCTATTTTATTTATATTATTCACTGAAAGTAAAATACATGTCCAGACCATAAAATCCTGCAAATGGCATGCACAACTGCTTGAAAATGACAAATATAAGAAACTGAAGCCCACTTGTGAATCCTGGATGGATCCACCACATAAACATCACCACGGGGTTTTCGTCTTGGGATCAATAATAGAACTAACCAGGCCAGGTTCTCAACCCAAACATAATAAGATAGATAATACCCGAATGCTCTAAATGCCTAGCTTCTCTCCCCTTTTATAGGCTTGATGGGTGAATACAAACAAGAAATACCATGGATCAATACCAACAAGAAATACCATGGGTCAATACCATGGGAAAATACCACGGTAAGTACCATGGATCGATTCTATCCACTTTGACTGGATCAAGAAAGGGAATATTACAAACCTCCCGCCCAAAGATTTCTTGTCTTCAAGCGATCCACTTCTATCCATAACAAAAGCATTTGTACATTGATACCAAGATCCCATACAATCTGATGTACCCTCCATGTTGAATGGTCCTGAATGGATCCTCCAATACCTGGATCCCAAACAATCCTCCGACCAATCCTCCCCTCAATAGATTTATCTGGATCCCAAACAATCCTTTCCCCAATGGATTCTCCCGGATCCCAATGCCACCTAAATCCTGGGACCTGTGGGTTATGGTACCATTTCAACCCTCCATCACTGCCCACAGCAAAGGGCCCAAGCTGTAATATGCCCTCGGCTGTGAGTATCCTCCAAAGAATCAAGCTATCGACAGAATACCAATTCATAATCTCTCGCCAATCCATACTTGGGGAGGGATGAATATCAGCAAATCTACTATGTTGATGTTGTTCGATGCTCAATTCATGCTTCTCTACTTGGTTACCCAACATGATGCAGTTGGAGAACTCTTCCCTTCTCTTCCCAATGTATAAAGGTGGGTTGTTGGTAGTGTTGCAAGACTTATCTATGTACTCCTGTAGAGGGCTTCTCTGGAACTCCCAATCGTACTCCTCATGCGGCCTTGTGAGGGACTTGATTTGTTCCTCAATACTAGACAGCTTGGTCGATGATTTGGCACATTTCCCTATGAGTTCCTCAATTTTTCTATTCTCCTGTAAGACAGTGTCTCGGATTGTCCAGACTCTTTGCTTCAACAACATAAGATCTGCCTTGAAATGCATGATCCTTTCCTGAAAATGCATGATCCTATCCTCATTTGATTCTCCTTGGGTGTATTCATCCTAGACCTCTTCACATGTGAGGATTAGTTGTCCTTCCTCTCTAGTTGTCAAACATGGATGTACTGGTGGAATGTTGTCTATACCTGATTGCCCATACTCTTTATGGATGTCCTTCGTTGTATTTATAGATTCAACTACCACATCATCAGGATGAATTGCATCTTTCCTTTCGTCATGTACTTTGTCAAGCTGACTGCTCAGCTTGTCCTACAAGTTTCTCTAAAGAGCATGGTGTTGCTGCTCACCATTTGTACTTGACTGCTCATATCCTTCATAGGTCCTCTCCTGAAAACCAACGAACCCATCTACAAAAGATTACCCATGATTTGAAGTAATCTCCTCTTGTTTTGTCTTTGTTGCCTTCTTCTTATCACCTGAACAGGAATGGTTAAGGGCCCAAGGTCCCTTGCAGATAAAGCATAGTCCTCTCCTCCTTATTTCATTCTTGCTGCTGATTTTGTTCTTGCTTTCATTATCATTTTGGTCTATGGAGATATGGCTACTTAAATGACCATATAACCTCACTAGTACATCAAGTATTTTCTGGTTGTTTTTCAAAGTTTCTTCAAGACAGTCCATCTTCTCCAATACCCAAACATGAATACATTAATTTTTCATAGGAAGATTTTGCAATAAAAATAATTTACTAAAAAAAATAAAAATCCAACTAGGGTGATAAATATCACCGAAGTGAGAAATGCTGGCTAGGGTGAAAAATAAATTTCACCGAAGTTCCTTGTATAAAACTCACAGGCTAGCAGGATGCACAGCTCTGATACCACTGTAAGATTCCAAACAATACAAATTTTGATAGATCTAAAACATATTAGTGTTCTCATTTAATACAGTGTTTCATCAAGAACCAGAACACAAGAATTGCAACTATTTTATTTATATTATTCACTGAAAGTAAAATACATGCCCAGACCATAAAAATCCTGCAAATGGCATGCACAATGACAAATATAAGAAACTGAAGCCCACTTGTGAATCCTAGATGGATCCACCACATAAACATCACCGTGGGGTTTTCGTCCCGAGATCAATAATAGAACTGGCCAGGCTAGGTTCTCAACCCAAACATAATAAGATAGATAATACCCGAATGCTCTAAATGCCTAGCTTCTCTCTCCTTTTATAGGCTTGATGGGTCAATACAAACAAGACATACCATGGGTCAATACCAACAAGAAATACCATGGGTCAATACCATGGGAAAATACCATAGTAAGTACCATGGATCGATTCTATCCACTTTCACTGGATCAAGAAAGAGAATATTACATAAATCTATGGTTACCGGTGATACAACTGTACTCATTGGGTTTACTCAATTGCATTCAATACACAAACTAAATTCCATCCAAGAAAACCAAATCATGATAATCGGGATTGAACTAAAGCTGAACACTATCTGTTACCATGATTAAATTTAATGGCCGGAAGATGGTACTCAGGGAATTTGGTAAGAAGATTTTCTCACGTTGTGGCGTGGTTTATTGTCGGGCTCAAATTTTCCACAGCCCACTCCTACGAAAGAGCTAAACTTATTGAACTTCATCCCTTCCCGCGGGCCGTTGTTTGACGGAAACTGCTCTCCGGCATTGTCAACGTCAACTTGCCTATCGCGTACTTTCGGAGATGGTGGAGAAGAGTTTATTTACCGGAAGTGCGGTGGACCAGGGGACACGTGATAATGTTTTTGCATTTTAACATGTCCTTTATGTGTTATTTTATGGGTGAATATGAACTGAAGTGTAACGGGTCACGCGTCACATAGGGTATAAAGTTGTTTCTTATTCAAATGATTATCTCTTATGTAAATTAAAATTAAGGAAAAAAAATAATTAACATATTTTATTCGTTATTTAGTGATTTTTATATTTGTGATAGTTTTAAAAATAAGAATTTTAATTATTTTTCTCATATGCATCACATATATCTTGATGTTACATCTTAGGAAAAACTCTAAATATCAAATTCTTTAGTGTGGTGAATAATTTTTCTACACCAAAGAGAAACAAATTTAATTTCAATCCACTATTTTGTTTTTTGGATTTGTAAATGATGATTACCAATCTTCCACGGGCTCCACTTACAAATCTTCTTTCCACTTATTACACTTGCTTGTATTTATTGTCTACTTGGCTTGCTTGCATTATTTTCATTATTGGCATAAATTACTTACTAGCATATATTTATGAATAGTAAATATGTATGTATTATTTATACTTACTTAATACAAAGAAACGACACTCAACATTATAGATCAAAATTCATCCAAATAAGTTTTGATTCTTTATTTTTAGAAATTCAACGAGGAATAAGTTAGAGATAATAATGCGCATATGACCAGGTCTATAATTCGGTCATTCTTAGAGCAAAAAATTCTAGTAAGTTGTATTTTTTTCACGATACACTGATGTACTGTCTTATAGGAAGCTTTTAACATTTATTTACTTTAATTTTTTTTTTAAATTAGACATTGCAATGTTATATTTGAAATAATACCTATAGCAAAAGATTCTAAAAAAGTTATCTCTTTTGACAAATTGTATTATAGGAGATTTTCAATAGTTTTCTATTCAAGATAGCAACTTCTAATTTCAGTGGGAAATTTTTTTCCCATGTTAAGCGTTTTTGGTGCTTTAGATGCAAGGTAATTTTGAAAGATGTTCATGGGTCATATTTTCTCAAGCTAAAGGTTAAGGTTGGAGTCATCGTTGCTTCTAAGATTTAACCCATTATTTATCAGAAAGAAGAATAATTTCATTGTGCCTAATGAATAATCTTTAGAAAGTAAAAGACCAATTGGTCATATTGAATTAAAATTCTAATTGAATTCCTATCCTATCATTTATATATAACATGTACTAAAATTGTTCTATTAAATTTACTTGATATATAGTACTATATAGTTTATAATATTGTTGAAGTAGTGTAGTGTATAATTTATGGCTTGAATATAAGTTATGATGTCTACTCAACTAAATATAATAAAAGATATGATGTGTGAGGTATGCACATAATTCTAAATCATTTTTTATTTTCATGTGAAAAAAATAATTTTTTTTAACTTGACAATATTAAAAGGATAAAATAAAATTAACACTTCAAATTGAAATAGAGTTTTCTTAATATCTTACCTAAATAACCTTAAATACTTTTGTCTCTTTATTATTATTATTATGGACCTTTGTTTCTTTTCCTATTATGGATTTTTCTATATTTTGGCTCTTCATACTTTTCCTTCAATATTAACTTATGAGAGTAACGTCTTCAAATGGGAATAATCGTGAATGAATTTATTCCATTTCAAATTTGTTCGAATTATAATAAGTTTGTATATTATTGACCACCTAGGCTCTTTCTTCAACCTAGTATGTTGACCACCTGTAATTTAATTTAATGAGTGATCAATGTAGAGTTGATACGTGTGTCTTTTAAAATAATAATAATACATTCTCTAATAGAAAACCAATGTAGGCTATAATTAAAAACAAAAATGAATATGTTGTCTATGTTGAGTGAGTTTTCCATATGATGTAAATATAATTTTTTAAATTAATTAGAAGTAAAAACAAATGTTCAATATAGAGTTGACATGTACCCTTATAATAGAAACAAAATATTTCTAATAGAAAAATGTGCTATGCATGTTTAGTGAGTCCATAAAGTTAAATATAATTTTGTATAAACTAATTAAAAGTAAAAAAAGTGTGTGAATAAGAAATTTAAATGAAAGATATTTCAATAGAGGATTTAAATAAAGTATTTGAAGATGTATGTTAACTAATTTGAAGATCTATCTTAACTAATTTACTTCACATATCTTTAAAATTGTCAAAAGAAATATTTAATAGTAAAAAATAAAAGTAATTCAAAGTTAATGTTCATAAATATAAATCAGAAAGAAGATGCATTTTTTTTCAAATTTTACATTCTAAAATAAATTTGCATTTGAAAATTTTTCAACCTTTAAATAAATCTATACTAAGTCTTAAGATTCTGCTACTGTCAAATAAATGAATATAAATCTATGACTATGTTTCCTGTGACACGAATGGTGAAACTTATAACACAGAATATTTCGTGTTGTACAGAGGACGAAAGCAGAGCAGGCAGAGCTTAATATTAAGAAGAGTGGAATGATAGATGTTGAAAACTAACGGCGTAAACATAAAGACAACGGCATCTTTCAATTTCCGGGGTATGCCGCGTTGAACGTGAAGCACACTTATTTCACATACTTGAATAAAAATCAAAATCAAAAATAAAAAAGTTGATATTTATAAATTGTTAACTAAATGTTGAATTCTTTACATTATAAAAAAAAAATATTTAAGTACTAAGCGTTATGTTTAGCATATATCCAAACGCAGAACGTCATAAAAATTTGTTCGATGGAGGGGAGGGCTAAGAAATCTCAACACTGATACGAATACCTTTCGATCTATGGACAGTACCGTGTTCAGCTGCGAAATTCATGTTGTATCGTAATCGAAAGAAAGGTATTTAATATATCTTTCAATCTATGGGCTGTACGGCGTTCAGCTGGGAAATTCATGTTGTATCGTATTTGGAAAGAAAATTATTTATTTTTTATTAATTTTTATTCAGATTTATATTTAACTTGTTTTTTTATTTATTGGTTTACACTAGGGTGTACAGAGGATAATGATAGAGTGTTTTATTAAGGAATTTGTTTATGTCATGATGTGAAGGTAGTTGATTTAAAATTTAGTGGATAAAAATATGGTATTCCATACGTTACGTGAGATTCTTTAGTGATGTTGATAATTTAGATTCTTTATGTCATATACTGAAACTATTGTGTGGTATATGGTGGGTGTGATTCTAGTGTGATTTTGACAATTAGATTCTCTGATAAAATATTGTGGTATAAGTTAGGTGCTATTTTTGTGATTTTGACCACTTAAATTCTCATATCATATATGTTAGATTACTTCCTATGATTTTGACACCTTTAAATTCCCTATATCACAAAAAATTAGACTTGCTAGTTATTAAGTACTCATATCAAATAACAAACAAACAAAAATAGTCCCAAAGATGAATTTTTATTAGAAATCATGTAATTATAAACTATAACTATATATCTTTTCGTCGATTAAATATAAATATACTTAATTTATCTATATATATTTTCGAAAATAAAAATAATTTTATAATGTTTTTGAACCTCATTGAAACAACACTAGGTTAACATTAAAAAAATCAAATCACTACGGAATCGTTGAAAATGAAGCGATCCGACTACCGCATGATCGAGCTTTGGAAAATCAAAATTTACTCCCTGCTTTTAAGAAATGTGGTCGAGATATTCAGAGTGATTCTAGTGTGATCAGGTTAATTATACAAAGGCATTCGTCGGGTTTGGTAAATCTTGTTATTTACTCGATAAATACATTGCATTTTGACAGATTGACTCGAAGTTTATTTGCAGTTTTTTATATGGTTATGTGCTTGGCCTTGATCCATTGTTCTTGCTTGTATCTGTGATTGGGCTGCAGATTATAATTATCATTTTCTTCAATCTGCTCGCTTGTCTATACGACAGGAGTGCAGATTGGAGTGCAGATTGTAAGTTTCATATTGTTTATTGCCTTTGAGCAATATTTGTGCCGTTTGCTTCAACATGAATTGTGTACAAACTCGTCAACAGGCAAAAATAAAAATAAAAAAATGAACATGAATTGTATAGGGCGGACATAGTAAAACAAGTCTGATCAACACGTCGCTACCGATAGATTTATTTGCAGGTTGCAGATTTATCTAAAGAAGATCGATGGCGTCAGATGTTCTTGGCTTTCTCAGTGAGAAGAACATATTGGTGACTGGATCGACCGGTTTCCTCGGAAAAAGTACAAAATATTTCCGACAATATATATATATATATATGTTTCACGATAATGAAGTTAATTGCTGTTCACTTGATGCAGTCTTCATCGAGAAAATATTACGCTCACAACCCAGGATCAGCAGGATTTTTGTTTTTCTTAGGGCCAATGACGCTGAGTCTGCCAAAATCAGATTCAAAACTGAAGTAAGAAATCTAATTACTCTTCCTACTCATCAATTGGTCAATGCTCCGCCTGCGAATGATGTCATTACTCGCTGTGAATGACAGGTTTTGAAACTGGAGCTTTTCAGAACTTTGAGAGAGCAACATGGAGACAGCTTCGAAAGCTTCATATTCCAAAAAGTTGTTCCTCTGGCTGGAGACATTGCAACGGTGTTGGAGAGACAGCAGGATTAAATCCACACAAATAACGCCAATATTTCACACACGAACAATGAGCTGCTGCGCTTCTATTAATCATAAACCTCTGAATCATAAAACTCTCTTACTCTCTTGAAAACAATGAACCCATGACAGGTATTTAATCTAATTGACATGCAAACACTCTCACACATAACTGGACTTAATCAACTCACTTAACTCGTTGTCTAACTCGTTCTCCAAATATAACTGTAACTCAACTCAACTAACTCCACTTAACTCTTCGTCTAACTTCTGCATGAGGAAGTAATTATATATTTTAACACTCCCCCTTAATTACGACCTCTAAACTAAAACATAACTTATGACAACTCAAACATGCCTGCTGGTCTATGTCTCAGCTAGGCTTACAACACCCAAGTTTCTTTTGTGAAACTCAAACAAATCTACTGCTAATGGCTTTGTAAATATATCAGCCATTTGATCACTCGTTCTACAAGGCTTCAAGTGAACTTCTCCATTGTTCACTAGTTCTCGAATAAAATGATATCTAGTATCAATGTGCTTGCTCTTTTGATGAAACACACTATTCTTGGATAGTGCAATTGCTGATGTGTTGTCACAGTATATCGTTGTTGATCCTTGCTATTTCTGCTTGAGTCCATCCAATACTCTTCTTAACCATACTGCTTGACATGCTGCTGAAGTCGCTGCTACATATTCTGCTTCTGCTGATGATAATGTCACAATAGGATGCTTTCTAGATGCCCATGCTATCACACCTGAACCGAGATGGAACACATAACCGGATGTGCTCTTCCGATCATCCAAACTTCCTGCAAAATCACTATCTGTATATCCAATCAACTCTTTCTTTTCTGTACTTGCATACATTATGCCATAATCTCTGGTTCCCGCTATGTATCTCAGAATTCTTTTTCCAACACTTCAATGTGTGTCTTTTGGAGTCTCCATGAATCTGGAAATCAGACTCACTCCCTGCATAATATCTGGTCTTGTAGCTGTGAGATACATGAGGCTGCCAACCAATCTTTTGAATAGAGTTGGATTGACATGTGCCCCTTCATCATCCTTACTCAACTTTGTACCTGTTGCAACTGGTGTAGGTACAGGTTTGGAATTATCCATCCTGAATCTTTTCAGCAAATCTGTTGCATACTTATTTTGTGAAATAAAGATGCCTTTTTCAGATTGCTCAACTTCAATGCCAAGAAAATATTTCATGAGACCTAGATCTGTCATCTCAAATTCTTTCATCATGGCTGCTTTAAATTCATCTATTTCAAGATCACCTGTAAAAATCATATCATCAACATACAAGCAAACTATCAAAATCTGTCCATGCTCATTTACCTTTGTGTATAAGGTAGGCTCAATGTTGCTTCTGCAAAATCCATTCTTGATCATATAACTGTCGATTCTGCTATACCATGCTCTAGGTGCTTGCTTTAGTCCATAGAGCGCTTTCTTCAATCTGTAAACTTTGTCTTCTTGTCCTTCAACTTCATAACCTGGAGGCTGCTGCACATAAATTTCTTCTTCTAAAATTCCATTCAAGAAGGCTGATTTGACATCCATCTGATACACTTTCCACTTGTTCTGAGCTGCTGTCGCTAGAACTGCTCTTACAGTATCCAATCTGGCTACCGAAGAAAAAGTTTCTCCAAAGTCTATTCCCGGTTGCTGCGAGAATCCTTTTGCTACAAGTCTTGCTTTAAATCTATCAATCTCACCTTTCTCATTCACTTTAGTCTTGTACACCCACTTCACACCAATGAGATTTTTATCTTTTGGTAAATCAACCAAATCCCATGTATCATTCTTTTCAATGGAATTCATCTCTTCATCCATGGCTTGCACCCAATTGTCATCTCGGATTGCTTCTTCAAGCGAAGAAGGTTGGAATGCTAACAATGCAAAATTGGAACTAACATCCAAATCATCATAAATATCCTTCAAACTTCTCATCTTTTTCTTACCTGATTCGCTGCTTGGAGAATTCTGATCTGTGGATCTGCTTGAAGATCCATGCTGCTCTGAAAATCTGGGAGTCCTTGCTAGTGTGACTCTGTTTGGTGTCTGCTCTTTTGGTTCTTTCTTCTCCTCTTCTTCTACAAGATCATCCTCCATCAATGGTGTTTGAGCATCGGTTAGTGTGTCTACAGTCCCATTCCATGACTCTTGTTCTTTGAACACAACATCTCTGCTAATGATTGTCTTCTTTGTGACAGGGTTATACAGTTTGTAAGCTTTTGACTACTCACTATAACCAGTAAATATACATTTTTCACTTTGATCATCTAATTTTCCTCTTATTTGCTTAGGCACATGTGCATAAGCTACACATCCAAAAACTCTAAAATGAGATACACTGCAAGACATACCTGACCATGCTGCTTCTGGAACTCTGTTCATCACACTCTTTGTAGGAGATCTGTTTATCACATAAACAGCACATGCAACTGCTTCTGCCCAATACTCATTAGACAAGTGTCTTGCTTTCAACATGCTCCTTGTCATGTTCATGATTGTTCGATTCTTCCTCTTTGCTACACCATTCTGCTGTGGTGTGTATCTGGTTGTAAACTGTCTTCTGATTCCATGTTGTTTGCAGTACTCATGGAATGCCTTCGAATCATATTCTCCACCACGATCCGATCTCAATACCTTGATCTGTTGATCACTTTGGTTCTCCACCAAAGCTTTGAACTCTTTGAACTTTGCAAAAGTTTCAGACTTCTGCTTCAAAAAGTAAACCCAAGTCTTCCTACTGTAATCATCAATAAAGGTGAGGAAGTAACAACTTCCACCAATCGACTGTGTCCTCATAGGTCCACACAAGTCGGTATGCACCAATTCAAGTGGTTTCTTTGCTCTATAAGAAACTCCTTTCGGGAAACTTTCACGGTGTTGCTTGCCTGAGATGCAACACTCACACGTGCTAGCAGGTTCTTTGGTGGGAGGTAAACCTCAACTCATCTGCCGCGTCAATCTAAACCCGCAAAATGGACGGGTCCAAACCGAGTGCTATAACCAATATGCATCGTAACATGCGTTGGTAAAAGAACTGTCTCGATCATCAGAGGTTCATAACGAGAGGAAGAGTCTCTGCTCGTCATCCGCACTTGCAATCACCGCTGCTTGGGGATTTGGTCGACAACACCGTTGCCCCCGAAAGATAACGAGTGACTTGTTTAACTGTTCACGTCAACTGCTCAATTTTTTTTTTGTATTGACTTGGGTTTCGCACCCCCCAAGAATTGAATCAAGGTTTTGTTCAAAGAGCACTCCGATAATTGAAAGGCTGCGGTTCAAACCCATTTTTGGCAATTTCAAGTCTGCCGAATGTCCGCAGCTCCTTTTGGGAGAGGTTGCGGTCGGGTCCGCCTGTAATGCACTAAATACGTGCGGACCGCGGGTAAAAAAAATTTTTTGTGTAAAAAAAAATTTTCGGCCTTTTGCTTTTGGCTTGCTTACGGGCTCTGCTCGCCCACGGATCTTTGATCCTTCCTCAGCTCCGATACCAATTTTGAATCCTCCGCTCAACAAACGGATCATAATCTTGGGATTGATACAGAGAGCAGCAGAGAACACCTCTGGGAAAATCCGGACGCCATCGTACATATTGCAGCGAACACCGTGTTTGACGGCAGGTATGTTTATATTTACTCCTGGCAAGCTGATTACTCGTTGCTATACAAAAGTATTTACATTTTGTTTATGTTTTCTGTTGTCATCCTCATTACTCGTTCCGATCGAAAAGTATTTATGGTTGAATGTAAAGCCTAATACCTTTTCCCTGGAAAAGTATATATGGTTGAATGTAAAGTATAATACCTTTTCCCACAACGTAGATATGATATTTCTTTGAATATGAACACAAAGGGAGCTGAGAATATGGTGGATTAATTCGCGAAACTGTGCCGTAAACTTCAAGTTCTCCTGCACGTCTCCACTGGTAAGGGGATAGATTCTGATCTTATCTATCAGATAATAAGGTTTAACGAAGAAAAGGATTTCTCAATCAAGAACAAAGTTACATGAATTTTAAATTGGGAAGTATATTAGACTTAAATTGTTTGTTTAATTATTAAATTTGGCTGATATATGTTACTTTTAGAGGTTGGAATTATCATTGCATAGAGATCAAATTTATTTCTCAAATTTTAACATGATAATTTGGTTATCAATATTGTAAAATTGATTATTTTTTTAATTTTTTAATTTAATTTTTTCTATTTATATGTTATATTACTTTAAATTTAAATGTTTATTAAAATTGAAAATATGTGTCCCCTTATTTAAAACAATTAACTTCTTACACTATTGTCTATTGAAAAAGGCTTTCACAATTTTTTTTTTAATTTATTGATGGTGTAGATTTAATAATATGAATATATAAGGAATGAAATTAAAATTTTTGAAATCATTTAAACCTCCACTCTTATTTTGACTTTACAAATGACACATAACCATTTCAGAAATAACAAAATTATTTGGATAGCTATGACAATTTATCAACTATTTCGATAGGAAAAATGATCAACACTTTAAAAAATCCAAAAAAGTGTTGCTTCCTTCTATTCCTACGTGGCTTCTTTTCATTCTCCGTCCCTCTGATTCATTCCCTACACTTTCATTTGTTTTAACCTCCCTCCCTCCATCCATTTCATTCAATAGTTTCAATTATTTATCCCTCCATCCGTTTCATTCAATAGTTTCAATTATTCCTCATAATCATTTTGGATACCATGCCCCAATGTGTGTGTGCTGCTGTGATTCGATGCTACCTGCTGCCGCTATGCAAAACAATTGGGATGTATATATGCATTTCTCGTCTCAATGTACTAATAGGTTTGGAGGACGCAAAAAACATGAAGCTAGCGTAATCTGCAGGGGGTCTTTCTTCAAATCACTCAAATGCAGGCCACGATACAGATTGTTTATTTTAATTATTTTTCTTAGCAAAGATATGAAAGTACACAAAATCATATTTGGGTCTTTTTTATTATATTTTAGTATAAATTTATTAATTTTATATTTCAAAAATTTATATAATTTAAAAAAGAATAAATGTCATTTTTGGTAAACTCAATAGGGTTGATAGGGTAATTTATATATTCATCTATTGCTAAATGTTGTCAATCATGGTTAAGCATGTTCGTCTATTGTCAATCATACTTGACCATAGTCAACCATGCTAGAAAAGGGATGATCACTATGGTGAACCATGCTACCCATGGTCACCTATGTAGACCATGGTTTAGCAATGTTTGTCCTTGGTTGACTAAGTTGTCATATTCATCATGGATAAGCATGGGTGACCATATTACTATGGTTGGCCAGGTTGTTTACAATTGACTATGGCATAAACAAACATGTTTGACCATGTTTTACCATGTAAACTATGTTTGACCATGTTAACTATTTTTTACCATGGCCAAACATTAGTAACCATGATCAACCAATTTAACTATGGTTAACTTTGTCAAACTTAATCAACCATATTCAACCATGCTTGAAAAAACTAAACAATGGTTAACCATAACTCACCATTGTTAAACACTCTTATAATCACATCCATAATTGAATAAGCTAAGCATGGCAAACATGGACAAGAAGTTCAACTGTCATCCACCATGATCAAACTAGTTCAACAATGGTAAACCATAATCAATCATTGTCAATGGTTGTTACTGATGGCTTATGAGGATCACCTATGGTCAATCGTTTAGTCAACCATGTTCAATCCTCATTAAACTTGTCAAGCATTATTGGCCACCATCAACCATTGCAATTTGTCAAATTAAACACACCATTAAAAAGTGGCGAATATTAAATCCCATTGTAATGTAAATTGGCTTCAAAATTTGGTGCACTAATCCTTATTTTGCTATTTTTCTTCCTTCTAGCACGGTGCACTTTCTCTCAAGGATGCAAGCAATGGTACTTACAACTCTCTTTTCTATAAACATATACATTCCACCTATTAGCACATGTAAGGCCAACACCTTCTGAATATTTTAATCTGTCAAACTTGGTCATCCTCACGATACTTGTTGGTAACGACTCTCCAACATGGATCAAGTGCAACATCCCAATGAACTCCCTGAATTATTGCTACAATCAACTTCTTAGTTGACCCAACTATTGCTATTGCTCAATTTCAGTTGGAGTATAGGGTCTTTGTAGGAGAGACCTTATGTTGGCAGGCTTGGAGATGTAGCCGAGGATGGGTGAACTATGTCACTGAATATTTTGGTGTGTTCTTCATGTATGCATGTATGAGTTATATGATTTTGTGTTGCTTATTATTAAGTTTACATGTGAAAACTAACTCATAAACCTGTTTTTTGTTAAGACCCTTTTTTCCTTGCAAAGCGTTAGTGAACGTCACTTTTAGGCTGGAGAATTTCTCCTCCAATTTCAGATCATTGTATCTAGTCCACTTAGAATATCTCCACCCATAGCCTTCCATCATGATAGTTGTTTTAAATGTGTGATGGAGGCTTGCTACCATGCATTCTCAACTAATGGAAACCCCCTTGGTGAGGGAATCTTTTGGTTCCCACAAATCTTCTAACCTACCATTTATCATGGTCATTACCAAAAGGATCTCATCATGTCATGCTACCATATAATGATTGAGTTTCACAAATTTCCCAAGCACCTCATACCCCAAAGCTCTAAAACTATGTACCATATCCTAGACATTTTAGTTATATAAAATGGCTACAATGTTTTGAGTAGTGGAATAAACTAGAGGCTATCATATATATTTAATCTAAGAAAAATGTATAGTTCCTATATTTTTTTCAAATATTTCACTACAAAACTTAAATAAACTATTTGAGTGGCCATGTTAACTAATTTATTTCAATATCAATTTCATATATATGTCTATATAAAAAGAAGAATATATATATATATGAAAGAGAAAAAGTAATTAAATTCCAAAATTCAATTACTTTTTATTCATAATAAAATTAATAGAAAAAAATATATAATTGATTTAATTCTTAACCAAAAAAAATTAATCATAAACATTTAAAAATAAAAATAAAAATAATAAATTCAATATAAATTATAAATAAAATATTTTAATATATAACACATATAATATTACTTATTTTTAATATATATTTATAGCTAAAAGATATTTTAATTCACAAAAAATATATTTCCCTTTTAGCCCTTTTTGATATATAACCTTTTTGATATATATTAACTTGGTCTCAAAGTGAGAATTCTCAAAATTGCAAGTTTTTAACATTGAAAAATTATATATACATCAGTTTTATTCAGCTATTTACAAATTTCTCAAAATTACTGTTTTCCGAATTTCACATTTAAAAAAAACAATGCATATTAAATAATTTGATCCCTTCCACACCTACTATATATGTAGTTGCAATAGAATATATATTATTTTAATTATCTAAACGTTAAAAATATTAGAATAGTACTCTGAAAGTAAACACCATGTACATGAGAATAACACAGAGAGTATCATTTTTAACCATAAATATAGATATACATTTCATAGCTGGCCTAATAGCTATGGAATGTAAAAAGCTTACGTTGTGGGACCTAAAAGTGGAAGAATCATCGAAAGTCCTTGAAGTTTGGGGACACTATAACAGCCGGTGAAGGACTTGCGGACGATAGCGGTGCACCTCTCAGGTTAGATATTGATGCAGAATTTAACCTAATGGAGAAAACAAAGCTCACAGTGCAGATCTCGTCGACTAGTACTCAAACTGCAAGCAAAAGTTCTATAAAAGACGTTGGAATGCAACGTCTCAAAGAATTAGGTTTAGAAAGGTTTGTCATTCTCATGCTTTTTGTTGTAACTTGCTCTTGTTAGAAATATTCAGAGATAGAGGGAGTAAATGTTTTTCCCTCAACACACGGAGTTCACACATAGTGCGGAAATTACTTTAACTCAGACAACACATTTATTGAAGTTTACACAGAGTTGCAGAATTCACTTAATCCATACCATATAGTTGCGGAAATCAAATCATATGAATCTTCTTTTTAATACAAAGTGGCGGAGATTAAAATTGCAATTATGGAGAGGAGAAAATATTCTCAACTAATTTTACTCACGATGAAACAGAGTAAAACAGAGTGTTGCGGTAAAACACATACGTGAAAATTCTAGAACTATATCACAACTAACCAAACATTATATTAAAACTCCAACACATGAAATACATCAACATATGGAGATTGCGGCTCCTTCACAAGTAAAATAAGACTTCTTACTTGGATTTACATTCAGCAGGGTTGTGCAGTAACACACTAAAAATTGTTTTCACGCACCCACCAAAATTCGCTCCACGATATTTTTCTCTTGTCTTTCCCGACTTACATCGGTCACATTACACAACACTCACTATCTTTTTCTCACTCTATCTTACATGTAAAGAAAAAACTAAACACATATGTATCTAACACATTTAATTCATGACATACTAAATTTAATAAAAAGTATGGGCGGACATCATTTACTGGACATTACAAAACTTGCGTGAACTAAACATAACTTGCGGATTAAATATTTTCCCATGCTCTTTTAATAACCATGCATTAACTTCTATTTTACTTTGACTTATTTAATCTGTTGTGGAATGGGTAATTGTCATTTTCTCAGAATTTATCTTTCTCTGCACACGCAATCTGCAACCTGCAAAACATTAACTGGGGTATGGATGCTGCCAGTTCATTTACTGCGGTGGTTGAGATTAATTTCCAACACTCCCCCTTAATCGCAACTGCCGCCATTGACCATTCCCAGACAATCTCTGAGATAAAGAAAATTTTCATGTGGCAATGGTTTTGTGAAGATATCTGCAAATTATTCCTCTGACCTGCAATGCTGCAACACAATCTCACTATTGTTAACCAATTCTCTTATGAAATGATATTTGGCATCAATATACTTTGTCATTTTGTGAAAGACAAAATTACTTGATAGTGCAATAGCTGAACTGTTATCACAGAAAATAGTGTTTGCTCCATTTTGTTCATGACATAAATCTCGCAACATCCTTCTCATCCAAACTATTTGACACGTTGCTGCTGTTGCGACGACATGCTTAGCGTCTGCTGTTGATAATGACACTATCGGCTGCTTCTTGGAAGCCCATGAAATGGCTCCCAAACCCAAATGAAAAACATATCCTAACGTGCTCTTTCTGTCATCAACACTTCCTGCCCAATCACTGTCAGTGTAACCAAGCGATCTAAAATCATCAGTTGCGGAGTACAAAACATCATACTCATTTTTTCCATTGACATACTTTAAAATTCTTTTCGTTGCTTGCCAATGTGTCTCCTTAGATGTCTCCATGAACCTCGACACCAAATTCACTGCATACATTATAGCAGGTCTAATTGCGATCAAATACATTAGACTGCCCACCATGCTCTTGTATAATGTCGGATTGACATTGCTGCTGCAATATTTCTTGCTCAACTTCAACTCCATGACAATTGGAATTGGTAATGGCTTGCTATTTAGCATATTAAAGCTCTCCAAAATTTCCGCTACATACTTTGCTTGAAAAATAAAAATTCCATTTTCATTTTGCTTTACTTCTATGCCCAAGAAGTATCTCAACAAACCCAAATCAGTCATTTCAAACTCACTTTTCATGACTTCTTTGAAATCAGCGATGAGAAAATCATCACTGCCTGTAAAAATCAAATCATCTACATACAAAATGATAATAAGAATCTTATCGTCACTTTGTTTTATGTAGAGAGTAGGTTCACCGTCACATTTTTCGAAACCATTGACCAGCAAGTAAGCATCTATCCTACTGTACCATGCATGCAGTACTTACTTCAACCCATAAAGATCTTTCCGCAACCTACACACCTTGTGTTCTTGGCGTTCTATTTCATAGCCAGGAGGTTGCGCAACATACACCTCCTCTTTCAGCACTCCATTCAAGAACGCTGACTTTACATCCATCTCATAGACTTTCCATTTCTGTTGTGCTGCAATTGACAACACTGTACGCACTGTCTCCATCCTTGCGACTGGTGCAAACGTTTCCGCATAGTCTCTTCCATGCTGCTGCTTGAACCCTTTCACAACAAGCCTTGCTTTGTGCCTTTCAATCTTTCCTTTAGCATTGCTCTTGGTCTTATAGAACCACTTCACTGCAATGACTTCTTTACCTTGCGGAAGATCCACTAACTCCCATGTGTCATTCTTTTCGATTGCTTCTATCTCTTCATTCATTGCCGCAATCCATTTCTCTTCCTTCACTACATCTAAAAAATGGATTGGGTCATCTACATGACAAAATAATGCAAATAATGAATTCAGACCAGCGCTGCTATCAGCTTCATCTTGCTGATGTATTTCACTTATATTTCTGAATTTTGGTCTTCTTGGTGTGCTTGAAGTTCCACTTGAACTCGAGGAAGTTTCTGATCTCTGTGGTGTGCTTGGAGAAGCACTTCCTTAATTTCTCAAGGCTGTTTTGTTTCCATCTTGCGGAGTGATTTGCTGTGCTTGTGTAGGTGGAGGAGGAACCACCGTGGAGGAATTATTTGTTGTTGTGCATTTCTCTTGCTCTTCGTGAGACACACTTGTCTTCACATTCACCGTTTTCTCTAAGCTTCCATCCAAGCTTTTTCTTCAATGAACTGCACATCTCTGCTGATTATAACTTTCTTGGTGGATGGATTATAGAGTTTATATGCCTTCAAATCATCACTGTATCCAACAAAGATACACTTCTCCCCCTTGCTGTCCAATTTCTTCCTTAGCTGACCCAGGACATGTGCATATGCCACACATCCAAATACTTTCATGTGAGTGACAAACTGCTTTGTTCCACTCCATGCTTCTTCTGGGACTCTGTTCATAACAGATTTGGTTGGCCATTTATTCAAAATATATGTTGCACAATTGACAGCTTCAGCCCAATACTCATTTGGCAAGTGTTTTGCCTTCAACATACTTCTGACCATGTCCACGATGGTCCTATTCTTCCTTTCCGCAACCCTGTTTTGTTGTGGTGTGTACCTTGCGGTGAACTAATTGGGTATGCCATTCTCCCTAAAGAAACGTAGGAAATCTTTGGAGATATATTCTCCACCCCTGTAAGTTCTCAACACTTTGATGTAGTGCCCACTCTGCTTCTCAACAAGAGCTTTGTAGTGATAGAACTGTCCAAACACTTCACTTTTCTGTTTTAGAAAATAGACCCATGTCTTGCTTGTGTAGTCATCGATGAGTGTCAAAACATAATGGCTGCCAGCTAAAGATGGCGTTTGCATTGGTCCACATAAATCTAAGTGGACAATCTCCAATGGTGCTTTTTCCCTGATACTCTTCCCTACTGGGAATGCTTCTCTGTGTTGTTTGCCCAAGATGCATCCTTCACATTGGCTATTCGGTTTTTCTATGAGTGTTAATTCCTTTACCATGCCTTTTCGATGCGAGAGGTTTAAACCTCCAAAATTGAAATGTCCAAATCTCAAATGCCATAACTAGTTTTCGTCTTTCACTTCTTCTTGAAAGACCTCTTGTGTGACTGCTGCTACCACACCTCCTTCCTTTAAGTTTGTTCTAGGCTTGAGAGGAAACATCCTATTCTTTGTCATATGCACTTCAGCAATGACTCTTTTACTTGGAGGTATATCCATGATAGTACACACATCATTTTAAAAAAACACATTGTAGAGCTGTCCAATGCTTAGAAGATTACATTTCAAGCCAAGTACATAATATACATTTGGCACAAATTTCTTTTCTCCCTTCCTTGTCAATATTGACACTCTTCATTTTCCCATGACAGAGACTTTGCTATCAGTCCCTGTTGTCACTTCAGACTTCACATTCTCATCAAGATTGATAAACATTGCTATGTTTCCAATTATGTGGTTACTACAACCTGAATCTAAAAACCAAACATCATCTTGTTTTTCTTGTGCTACATTATATGTTAGAAGCACATTACTCTGATTCTTATCTTCTTTTGCAAAATTTTCATTTTGTCTATTATTTATGTCATTTTCTTTCTACATTCATTTGCATAATGTTCATACTTTTTACAATAATGACATTGGACTTGGGATTTGTTATACCTTTGTCCATGTGCTTGACTCTGACTTGAGCCTTCACTTTGATTCTGGTTGTTTCCCCTTCCATTTGTGCTTGCAGGGCTTCTTCTTCCACCTCTGTGTGGGCTTTTTCCTCTTCCTCGGTAGTTTGATCTTCCTCGACCTCTACCTCGACCAAAAGACATCTGTGTCTTGAATGCATGCTCCAATGAGGAGTCCACTGTTTTGTTCAGTCTATGTTCATGAGACATCAGGGATGCACAAAACTCATCCACTGAAAATTGTGAGAGATCCTTTGTCTCTTCTATTGCCATTACTATGGCATCATATCTTGAGGGTAGACTTCTCAAGATTTTTTCCACTATTCTTCTTTCCTCAAGTGTCTCTCCATGAGACCTTATCTGGGTAACCAACCCAATCACTTGTGTGAAAAATGAGTCTATGTTATCAGACACTTTCATACAGAGAGTTTCAAAATCTCTCCTCAGCTTTTGTAGCTTTGATGTCTTCACCTTCTCCATGCCTTGATAGGCTGTTTTGAGAATATCACACGCCTCCTTAGACCTTGTTGTTGCTGCAATCCTTGGGAATATACTCTCATGCACTGCTTGAAAGAGATAGAAGAGGGCTTTGCTGTCCTTATTTTTGTTATCTCTCAAGACATCTCTCTGCTGCTGTCAAAGCAGCCAATGCTGTTGCATCTGCTGGTTCTTGGAAACCTTGTTCCACCAGCTCCCATATATCTTGTGAAGCAAACATGGCTCTCATCGTAATGGCCCAATAATCATAATTTTTGCCATTTAGATGTGGTAGTTGTGGATTAGTCAAACTTGTGCTTGTTGCTGCCATTTTTACTGTGTAAACAAATTCCTCACTGTGTAAAACTTTTCTTACTGCGTGAAAACTTTCTCATTGCTGGAGAATAAGTTCCATACACAATTTTAGAACTCCTTTTAGCTTTTCAGTGAAAACACTATCTTTTATTGAGATTTTAAACCTGCTCTAATACCATGTTAGAAATATTAAGAGACAAAGGGAGTAAATGCTTTTCCCTCAACACACGGAGTTCACACACAGTTGCGGAAATTACTTTGACCTAGACAACACATTTACTGAAGTTTACATAGAGTTGCGGAATTCATTTAATCCATACCATATGCGGAAATCAAATCATATGAATCTTGTTTTTAATACAGAGTGGCAGAGATTAAAATCACAACTATGGAGAGGAGCAAATATTCTCAACTAATTTTACTCACGGTAAAACAGAGTGTTGGGGTAAAACACATACGTGAAAATTCCAGAACTATATCGCAACTAACCAAACATTATATTAAAACTTCAACACATGAAATACATCAACATATGGAGATTGCGGCTCCTACACACGTAAAATAAGACTTCTTACTTGGATTTACATTCACCAGGGTTGCGCAGTAACACATAGTAAAAATTGTTTTCATTCACCCACCAAAATTCGTTATTTTCTCTTGTCTTTCTAGACTTACATCCACCACATTACGCAATTGCTCACTCTCTTACATGTAAAAAAAAAACTAAATACATATTTTCCCATGCTCTTTTAATAACCATGCATTAACTTCTATTTGACTTTGACTTATTTAATCTGTTGCGGAATAAGTAATTGTCCTTTACTCAGAACTTGTCTTTCTCTGCACACGCAACCTGTAAAACATTCACTGAAGTATGGCTGCCACTTCATTTACTACGGTGGTTGAGAGTAATTTCCAACACCACCAATTTCATTTTGAAAGTAAAATTATTACACATTCATACATGAATGTTTGGATGGCCAAATACATACTCATTTACCAAGGCAATGGGAGAGATGATAATACAGAAATTTAGGGGAGATCTTCCAATGGTCATAGTCAGACCGACCATTGTTGAAAGGACTTACGCACAGCACTTCCCTGGCTTGATGGAGGGCTTCAGGTTACCATAAATTTCCGTCCTAGATTGTTAGAATCTTGCTACCACGTAGAAACGCAAATAAATAATTCATAATAATGATATCTCTTCTTTAACGGGAGGTTAGTTGTGGTTAAGTTGGCTTTTTGATGCACAATTATTCAGTAATATTTATGTAATCGCACGTTTGACATTGCGTCAGTATTCGCAGGTTTGACATAACAAACATTGAAGGCCGGTTGAAAACGATGTCAGAGGAGGACAAGAAAGCGTTCAACTTCAATGTCGAATACATTGATTGGGTTCATTACTTTTCAGATGAGTTGTTAAATATGTACTCAAGTGAGACAAATTGGACCTGCCAACCTCCAAATCTGGTCGTCATCCTCTATTCCATGCTATGATTATGAAGGATGCAAAGTAGTTTGCTTTGGTTTACCATTATTATATGTTATGATTCATAAAGTAGGCATAAGCAGTTCGCTTTGTTTTCTCAATAAATTAATTCAAACTGAATCCTGGTTGAATATTTCTTAATGATATAAAATTCCGAAGTCCATAGAATTCATCATTTTCCTACAATAAGTGTAATATCAGTCATTAATCTAAAAGTTATGGAGCTAATATCAGTCATTAATGTAGTTAACGATTACTCATTTGCAAGGTTCCTCTCTATCATAATAAAATAAATGTGAGTTTATTTCTATATTAACGATCAGCGCAGACCAAAAAATGAGTTTATTTCTTTATTAACGATCAGCCCAGACCAAAAAAAAGAATTACAAGTGACCTCACAATCTTTTATTGAATATTGCGTAATTTGTTTAATGGGGAAGTAAATTTGTAGCTAGCTAATCTATAGGCGGCCTCTCTATTAGAGTGAGATTAGATCAATGTCATTATAAGCAAAGTGGTTGCTGCACAGTATTCTTATAAATATAAAAAAGTACAATTAACTCTAATGAAGTAAAAGGAATACTGGCCATGTCGTTTCAAAACTAGAGTTATAATAAAGATTGTGATCAATATCAAGAAAGTTATAATCATTTTAAATTGGAAAACTCAAAATCCTAGACACAGTGGAATATTATAATTAAAATAAATATATTAAAGCATGTCCAAGATTATATTTATGTTATGTAGAGTAAGTCTTTGTTACCAGTTTATATGAACATTATATAAAGTGATATTATTAATTAAGTTAAATAGATTTTTAAAGAAGATTAAGATTATTTATTTTTTTAAAGTAGTTTATATATGTTTATAGTTTCTTGAGAACCAAGTGCAAAAGCAAAGTATATAGAAAAAGAAAATAGAATAAGGATATTTATTTGGTGGTATTTAGAGAAGGTTAGTAAGCAATTGTATATAGAGAATTTTTGAAAATGATTTATAGCTTTAATGATAATGATACACAATTATTTAACTATTTTGTGGATAGCATGACTCTTTCTTATAGTTTCATCCTAGTTTCATCCTTTACATGTTCATTTCTTTTACTACTTCACTCTTAGAATTGATTGAAAGACTCATATTTTAATCCCTATCTTGTGTATGTACATCATAGGTCCAAGCATTTAAAACAATGCTTCTAAAAAAGATGGAATGGTGGGATACTTCCCACTGATGTGATAAAGGGAAAAGCATCTATTAGAGTTAATAATAATATACTATGTTAATTATTTCTATCATGAAATGAAAACAATATGGTTTATTCATCATAATGTTTAGAATTAAGGTTTCTTGAGGCATTTTATTTTAGGTGTAATTTTTTATACTTATATATTGCATTGTCCCTTACACAAGCCAGTATGACCCAGATGTTGGGTATGTCACGTTCTCAAAAAATATTAAATTTTACCTTTTCTAATGTCAGCCAAAGCATTAACCTAATCTTGAATTTTAAATAACTTTAATATTTAGATTATATATAACTTTTTAAACTTATTAATGAGCTGAGATTAACTATTAAAATACAACTATGTATTATTTATATAATTTTAGTGGGTAGTAAAATATATACGTGTTGAATGGATCATAAATTTACCTTTAACAAAAAAATTTACCACATTGAATTTCCAAATTAAGTAAAATTTTAAACATCTTTACTCTTTACTAAAGTCAATACCATTTCCTATTTTATGCTTACTCCGAGGTATGGTAAATAAATAAAAATATATATAAACTAGATGTATGGTAAATAAATAAAAATTATTTTTATATTTACTCCATAAACCTTTTTATATTTAAAAAAACTCAAAAAGAGGTTTTATTTAGATGAAGCCTATGGGACGAATACCATGGGACAAATTAATATTGATACCATGAGCCAAATACCATATTTATAAAATAAGTATGGTAAATAAATAAATATAAAAGAGGTATAAAGAGGTAAGGTAAATAAATAAAAATATATCAAATAGGATTATAAATAAAAATGTAATTATATAACAAGCCTATGGGCCAAATACCGTAGTACATAAAAGGGGTATCATAAATAAATATAAATATAAATAAACGAGAGGTATGTTAAGTAAATAAAACCTCTTTTCATATTTACTCCATAATCTGCTTTATATTTACGAATATTTATGTTCATTAGTTTACATAACTAAGAATAAATAGAGAGAGAGAGAGAGAGAGAGAGTGATAAGGGAGAGATGGAGAGAGAGTGTGTATTTTTAGGGATGAGATAAACAGACAAAGTAAGATGTATGTAAAGAATGGGGGAGAGAAGAAGAGAGAAGGAGAGGGGGAGGGATATAGTAATGTAGTTGGAGAGAGAGAGAGGGGCGGAAAGAGAGAGAGAAAGAAAGGGAGATGGGGGAAGAGAGAGGATGAGAGAGAGAGAGAGAGAGAGAGAGAGAAAGATGGGAGAAGAGAGGGGATTGGAGGGAAAAGAGAGAGGGAGGTAGGAGAGAAAGGGAGAGAGAGGAAGGATGAGAGAGAGGAGGAGAGTGATGGGGAAGAGAGAGTATTGGAGAGAGAGAGAGAGAGAGAGAGATCAGGGAAGAGAGAGGGAGTTAGGAGAGAGAGAGAGAGGACTTGAGAGAGAGGAGGAGAGAGGGATTGATAGAGATATGGAGTTGGAGGGGGAGATATGTAGGAAATAAGAAATATAGAGAGTGAGAAGTGGAGAAAGATAAGGGGTGACAAGGGAGAGACAGAGAGAGAGCATCTATGTTTGGGGTTGAGATAAAGAGACAAATAAGGAGAGATGGAGATGAGGGGGGGAGAAGGAGATACAAGGAGAGAGGGAGGGATATAGTAACATAGTTGGTGGGTGAAGAGAGAGAGAGAGAGAGGGAGAGGGAGATGGGAAAGAAAGAGAAAGAGGGGAAGGAAGAGAGAGGATGTGACAGAGTGGAGAGAGGGAGGGAAAGAGAGATGGAGTTGGAGGGGGAGGGGGAGGGAGGTAAGAAGAAATACATAGAGAGATAAAGGTGGAGAGAGAGAGAGACTGAGTGATAAGGACTATGGAGAGAGAGGGAGAGAGGACAAAAGGAGGAAAGAGAGATATTAGCGGGGGAGAGGGAGAGAAGGGGAAGATAGAGATATAGATGGATGGGGAAGAGAGGGAAGAAGAGAGAGATGGGGAGAGGAGGGGATTGACAAAGAGATTGGTATATATGGAGTGCGAGAGTGTGTGTGTTTAGGGGGGTGAGATAGAGATACAGAAAAGAAGAGATGGAAGGGGATATAGATATGGATGGAGGGTGGAGAGAGGGAAGAATATTTCTCACACTAGATGGATTGATATAAGTGGAGATGGTGATTTATAATCCTATTTGATAATTTGCACTGTATTCATCGATTTTAGTGTAGATATTTATTTCTAATTATATTTGATTACTTGCACTAGATGCATTAATTTCAGTGTATGTGGTGATTTCCAATACAATTTGACTGCTTGCACTGAATTTGTTGATTTCAATTTAGATGTCGATTTATAATTATATTTGATTGCTTGCACTAGATGAGTTGATTTCAATCTTGATGATTTCTAATCCTATTTGATTGTTTGCACTAAATGCACTGATTTCAGTGTAGATGGAGATTTATAATCCTATTTTATTTCTTTGAGTAAATGCATTGATTTCAGTGTAGATGTTGGTTTCTAGAGAGAGAGAGAGTGAGTGATAAGGAAGATAGAGAGAGAGGGAGAGAGGAAAAAGAAAGGAAATAGAGATATTTGAGGGGAGAGGGAGAGAAGGGGAAGATAGAGATATAGATGTAAGGTGAAGAGAGGGAAGAAGAGAGAGATGGGGAGAGGGGGTGATTGACAAAGAGATTGATATATATGGAGTGCGAGGGTGCGTGTGTTTAGGGGGGTGAGATAGAGAGACAAAAAAGAATAAATGGAGGGGGATATAGATATGAATGGAGGGTGGATAGAGGGAGGAATATTTCTCGCACTAAATGGATTGATATAAGTGGAGATGGTGATTTCCAATCCTATTTGATTATTTTCACTAGATGCATTGATTTCAGTGTAGATATTTATTTCTAATGATATTTGATTATGTGCACTAGATGCATTGATTTCAGTGTAGGTGGTGATTTCTAATACAATTTGATTGCTTGCACTGAATGTGTTGATTTCAATTTATATGTCGATTTATAATTATATTTGATTACTTGCACTAGATGAATTGATTTCAATGTAGATGATTTCTAATCCTATTTGATTGTTTGCACTAAATGCATTGATTTCAGTGTAGATGGCGATTTCTAATCCTATTTGATTTCTTTCAGTAAATGCATTGATTTCGGTGTAGGTGTTGGTTTCTAGAGAGAGAGAGAGTGAGTGATAAGGAAGATGGAGAGAGAGAGAGAGGAAAAAAGGAGGAAAGAGAGATATTAGTGGGGAAGAGGGAGAGAAGGGGTAGATAGAGATATAAATGGAAGGTGAAGAGAGGGAAGAAGAAAGAGATGGGGAGAGGGGGTAATTGACAAAGAGAATGATATATATGGAGTGCGAGAGCGTGTGTGTTTAGGAGGGTGAGATAGAGAGACAAAAAAAAAGAGATGGAGGGGGATATAGATATGGATGGAGGGTGGAGAGAGGGAAGAATATTTCTTGCACTAGATGGATTGATTTAAGTGGAGATGTTGATTTATAATCCTATTTGATTATTTTCACTAGATGCATCAATTTTAGTGTAGATATTTATTTCTAATGATATTTGATTACTTGCACTGGATGCATTGATTTCAATGTAGGTGGTGATTTCTAATACTAATTGATTGTTTGCACTGGATGTGTTGATTTCAATTTAGACGTCGATTTATAATTATATTTGATTGCTTGCACTAGATGCATTGATTTCAATGTAGATTATTTCTAATCCTATTTGATTGTTTGCACTAAATGCATTGATTTCAGTGTAGATGGTGATTTCTAATCCTATTTGATTACTTTGAGTAAATGAATTGATTTCAGTGTAGATGTTGGTTTCTAATATTATTTAATTGCTTGCATTAGTGCACTGATTTCAATGTAGAAGTTATTTTCTAATCTTCTTTGATTGCTTGCATTAAATGCATTGATTTCAATGTATATGTTGATTTATGATTTGATGTAATTGGATATATTTCGGTACATTAATTTTAAAGTGATTGGATTAACAATATGCATTGATTTTAGTGTAAGCACAAAAATTTATTGAAAATGTACATTGATTTTTGTGTTATAGTAATTTAACCTATTAATATTGGAGAGAAAGAGAGACAAGGTATCATGTTTACTACCACAGCTCGAGGTAAAGATTTAAATGGTTTATGATTTAAATTTTCTTTTTCATATAATCAATATGAAAAGATAACAAAACTAACCAAGGTGGCAATAAGAATAGTAGAAGAAAATAGTTTGAGATTGATCACATTGAAGACTTTTTGTAACATGAGTACATTCTTATTATTCACATTTTCTATCTTTCAACACTATTATTGTCACTTTGCATTCAAATCAAATATTTCATCATTTCCCATCATTATAGTTATTAACAATATTTATCATCTCAACGAACTGAGGTAACTAAGAAAATTTAAAATTAAAATGACTAAGTTAATCTGAGAAATATTTAGCATATTTAAAATGATTATATTAATATTTGATATATCTACATATTATTGATAAAATTAATCATATCTTCGATATATTTTCCTTGGGAGCACACGACTGAAACCAGCCTAGATCCATCTTAACTCCGGATCTATCAAGCATCGAGAGGGATCAAATATCTTGAGGTGCAAATCTTTCCTAAAGTTTTGCACTCAAAAAAGAGGTTTGCACTTGGAGAGATTCGATCCCTCTCGGCACTTGATAGATCCGGAGTTAAGATGGATCTAGGCTGGTGATACTCCATACATAGTATGACATTTCCAAAAAGTTCATGAATGATTTTGTGGTAACTAGGTGCTCAAGAACATTTTTATACAAAAATATGTGTGAATAGAAACAATTCCCCATAGTTTTCCAAGTCCAAATATTCAACACCACACAAGTTAAAAATGCATACTCATTTCTATGTGTATTAATAAAAAAAATAATGGTAGTTGTTGTATTGTTATACAACTATAAAATGCACCTTTGAAGGTTGTAAATAGGCATAGTGAAGGAGCAATATCAAGTGGTGTTAGATGAGCAACAATTTTGATTTTTTCCTTATTGGGTGGAAATAGGTTTAATGTCAATGCAAGATACTCTCACCAAATTATGAAATGTTAGTTATAATGGAAATTTGGGAAAACAAAATAATTATTATTAAAAAGAAAATGAGACATCTTCTTGAATATATAAGTTTTGCTTTAGGAAAATGGTATAAGTAAACAAATTGATTGTGTTTTCTAAGATATGTATGCTTTTTTTTTCTTTGAAACATACTACACATGTTTAATTTAGTGGGTTTTGTATGTCAATGATGGATATTTTTGAAATAAAGTTGGATGGTTGTGCATAAGGTGATATTTTCACAAAAATTTTCATGTTACTTTATATATATTTTAAAAAAAATAGAAAAATAGTGAAGCTTTGGAATGACAAGGCCAACTCTTAGGACCAACTATGAGGATATTAATTAGACCAAGTGGCCCATTCCACATCCCAATATGGGGGTGATGTATAAGTATGTCATGTCTAATAAAATAATTAAAAAAATAATGCCAACCCTCAACAAAAATGAAAATAACTATATAAATAAAGAAAAGTGCAATAGAATTATCTCTTGCATTTAATATTTCTTTTATCATATACCTTGAATTTGAGTGGATCATATTTACCTTCAACAAATTCTTTTTGCCACATTAAATTCCAAAGTAGTTAAATTTATATTTATTTTATTATATACTTTGAATTTGAATGGATCATATTTATCTTCAACAATTCTTTTTACCACATTAAATTCCAAATTAGTTAAATTTTAAACATATTTTATTTTTACTAAAGTGAATATCATTTATTAAATCAAAGGAAAAAGGTTAAATCAATACAAAGAATAAAAAATCATGCTCCAAAATGTTTTAATATTAATTTTAATTAAAATTTGGAGAATGAATCTTTAAAATGAAAAACCGTATTCTATTAGTATATTAAAATATTTAAAGAAATAAATATTTCCAGGTCAAAGTTATAATATTTAAAAATATTAATTTGATGTAGTTTTATTATAAATTCATGTAAAAAACATTATTAAATCTAATACTAATATTGATATATTATAATATTAATATTATTAAATTTAATAATTTTGGATAAATACAATATTAAATTTGATATTGTATTAAATTTATTATATGATAATATATATTAATATATCATGATATATATTAACTCTAAATACAATTGGGAGTGAATAACAAAGACATAGATCCATATAGGTGGAGAGATCGAGGGAGTGAGAAAAACTCAGTGAAAGGGGAAGATAGGGAGGTAGGAGAGAAAAGGAGAGAGGGGAAAGATGAGAGAGGGGACTTGAGAGAGAGGAGGAGAGAGGGGGGATAAAGACGTGTATTTGGAAGAGGTGATATGGAGGTAATAAGAAATACATAGAGAGATAAAAGTCGAGAGAGTGAGAGAAGGAGTGGCACAAGAGAGATAGCGATAGGGTATGTGTGTGTATATTTCAGGTTGAGATAGAGAGACAAATAAGGAGAGATGGAGAGAATGGGGAGAAGGAGAGAGGGAGGGAGATAGTGACAAAGTTGGAGGGAGAAGAGAGAGAGAAAGAGAGGTGGGAGAGAAAGCGAGAGAGAGGAAGGAAGAGAGAGAGGATGTGTGTGTGTGTGTGTCTGGGGGGGGGAGAGAGAGAGAGAGAGAGAGAGGTGGAGATGGAATTATAGGTGGAAAATGATTGAGATAAGAAGAAAGACATAGAGAGGAATGTCAAGAGAAATATGGGGAGTGATAAGGGATATGGAGAGAGAGGGAGAGAGGAGAGAAGGAAGAGAGATAAAAGGGGGAAGAGAGAGAGAGAGAGAGAGAGAGAGAGAGAGAGAGAGAGAGAGAGAGAGAGAGAGAGAGTATATTTTGGGGGTGCTATAGAGGGAGAAAGGAGAGAGAAAGGGAGATAAAGATATAGAGGGAACATGGAAAATTTTAAGGATCCAAATTTATTTTAAAGTTTAGAAACCTTGGAAAATATTACTATTCACTAACATGAAAATTATAAAATGTTTGAAGATAATTTTGTAAAAATATTCAAAGTTATAATGATTTTATATTGTGTTTGTAAATTTTTGGCAATTTTTAAGGTAAAATAATTTTATAGTATAAAATTTGGGCGAATCATTTGTAGAAAAAAATGGAAATTGGCGAAACTGTTTTTTGGAAAAAACATGGAAAGTTAGCCCAATTAGGAATATTAGCCCCTAAAACATTCCCAAGATGGAAGTTGAAGAGAGGGAAGAAGACAAAGAGAGAGAGAGGGAGGGAGGGAGAGATAGTTAGATATGGAGAGTTAGAGTGTATGTTCTTTGGGGGGTGAGATAGAGAGACAAATAATGAGAGATGGATGGAGACATAGATATAGATGGAGAGGGGAGAGACGAAAGAATATTTCTTGCACTAGATGCATTTTTTTTGTGTAGATGGTGATTTCTAATCTTATTTTATTGCTTGTACTGACGGATATCAATTGAAGGAGAGGGAAGAGGAGGAAAATAGAGAGAGAGAGAATTGGAGGTGTGAGAGAGGGAGAGAAGAATAAGATAGACAAAGAGACACAAAGATGGAGGGGAAAGAGAGGGGGAATAGAGGGGGAGAGATAGAGAAGGAGAGAGTGAGGGAGATAGTGATAGTGTTGGAGAGAGAGAGAGAGAGAGAGAGAGAGAGAGAGAGAGAGAGAGAGATTGGTGGAGTGGTGGTAGGAGAGATAGGGAGAGAGAATAAGGACATGAGAGATAGAAGAGAGAGAGGGAGAGGAAGGGATAGAGAGATGGAATTGAAAGGGGAGAGATGGAGGGAAGAATAGAGACATAAAGTCATAAAAGTATAGAGAGAGAGAGAAAGAGAGAGAGAGTGATAAGGGATAGATGGCAAGAGAGTGTGCATATTTGGGGGTGAGGTAGAGAGACAAAGAAGGAGATATGAAGACAAGGGGGGAAGAGAAGGAGAGAGAAAGATATATAGAGAGAGAGAGAGGGTAGATAAGAAGGAAGAGAGAGAGGGAGTGATAAGGGATAGATGGAAATAGAGTGTGCATATTTGGGGGTGAGGTACAAAGACAGAAGGAGATATGGAGACAAGGGAGGAAGAGAAAGAGAGAGAAGGAAAGAGAGAGAGAGAGAGAGAGGGTAGATAAGAAGGAAGAGAGAGAGGATGTGTGAGAGTGAAGGAGAGAGGGAGTTAGAGAGGGAGAGATGGGAAGGTAAGAATAAATACATAGAGAGAGAGTGGGAGTGATAATGGAGAGAAGAGTGGAAGAGGTAAGAGATATAGAAGGGGGGGGGGGGTGGGGATAGGGATAGAATGAGAAGAGAGAGAGAGAGAGAGATGGAGAAAGAGTGTATATGTTTTTCGGGGGATATAGGGAGACAAAGGAGAGGTAGAGGGAGATATAGGTATAGATGGAAGGTGGAGAGTGGGGAGAAGAGAGATATAGAGGGAGGGAGGGTGGGAGAGAGTGCATATGCGTGTTTGTGGGATTGAGATAGAGAGACACTGAACGATGTTTGGGGGATTGAGATAGAGAGACACCAAACGAGATATGGATGAAACAATACTTATAGATGGAGGGGGGAGAGAGGGAAGAAGATTTTTTGCACTAGATGCATTGATTTTAGTGTATATGTTGATTTATAATTATATTTGATTTCTTGTACTAGTGGAATTTATTTTAATGTAGATGTTGTTTCTAATTCTATTTGATTGATTGCATTAGATGCATTTATTTCATTGTAGATGTTCCTTTCTAATTAGTGTTCATCGATGTCCAGAAATGCTTGATTTAAATGTTCTCTCTGTCTTGAAAAGTAGATTCCACCTGGGTTTTTGAAAGAGTGTTGCAATTTTAGGTTGTTTCTTCCATGAGTCTTCCAAAAGATGAGCCTGGGATCCTGAGAAAATTTCTCAGAAGCTGTGAGATTGGATGAGGAACTTATGTTGATTGGAAGCTTTCCAGATTTTGAAACCTATGATTTATAAATTATAGCATGTAAGATCCTCCTGTGGCCAATTTTATGCATATTTAGCTGCCCATATTTATGCTCGGGGTGTATGAGGACTGGATACCCATTTCCACCAAATGTGAGCTCCCATGATGATATTGCTTTTCTCCGGGTCCCTCAAACCAAATCCTCCCAAGTGTTTGGGTGAGAAGACCTCAGACCATTTAACTAAGGCCCATTTCCTGGTGTCTTTTTCACCACCCCATAGAAAGGTGCGTTGAATATTTCAGATGGATTTCAGAACCCATTTTGGAGTGACCAACACTAAGAAGAGGTAAAGCGGCATGGATTGGAGGACAAAATTGATCAGCACAAGATGACCAACGATGTTGAGATCTCGATGGGTCCAAGAAGATATTCTTGCTTCTAGATTGTCTGGGAGCTCCTTCCAAGAAGTATGCCTGATGGCTGAGTCAATGAGCGGGGCTTCATGGTACTTCGAGGGGAGAGAGGAAATGGAGAAACCAAGTATCCGCGCAATTTTGCAGTGAGTGACAGCAGGGGTATTAAAGAAAAAGAGCTATGATTTTTTGTCATTTATAGTAGTTTTGGAAGCTTAAAAGAAAAAATCGGGCATAGATTAAAAGGAGATGGCTTCTTGGACAGAAGGATGGCCTAAAAGCATGTTTTCATCCATAAATTGTTAATGGGATAGTGGAGGGTTATTTTGAATGGAGTTTCCTCTAAGAGATTTAGAGTTGATGGCATGACAAATTAAACAACCCAATCCTTACACCATGACGAAAAATAGGAAAGGGGAGAGAGGGTCACCCTGACGGATACCTCTTGAAGGAGAGAAGGTGGGAAAAGGTAAACTGTTTACTAGAATGGAGAAAAAAGGGGAGGAGAGCATACTCATGATTCATCTGATCTAGGTGGGACTGAAGTCGAAGGCCAAGAGCAGATGTCGGATATAAGTCCAACTAAGTTTTTCAAATTCTTTGGAGAGATCGATTCTGAGAAGCATACTTGGATTTTTCTACATTTTCAGAGAGTCGATGACTTCATGCGTTAGGATGATACCATCCAGTATTTGTATTCCTGCCACATATCATGTTTTCTCAGGTGATATGAGCATTGGGAGGAGAGGTTTGAGCCTGTTGGCTATTAGTTTTGATATGAGCCTATAAATGACATTGCAAAGGGATATGGGACGATACTTACCCAGAGTAGTAGCTTGTTCTTCTTTCAAACTCAAGGTGAGGAAGGTGGCATTGAGGGCTGGTAGAACCCAGTGCATGCCTCTAGATTCTTCAACTAGATCCTAGACCTCCTGCTTTATCACACCCCAAAAGTAGTGAAAGAAGTTGGAGGTGAAACCCTCTGGACCTGGAAGTTTCCCATCTTTGAGCTATGACATAGCTTGTTCAACCTCTTGAAGCATGGTGGGTCGCATCAACATTTGTTTGTGATCCTATGTGATTATCCTTGGAATATGCTGGGTGATTCTTCTGATGGGAGGCTAGTGATCTATGTTGGGTTCTTTCAGAGTGTCCTTGAAGTAGTCCAAGAACTCTTATTCAATATCATTGTGTGCTTTGAACCAGTCCCCATGTTCATTATTGAGGATTGAGATGCGATTGTGCATTCAACATTGGATGGTTGAGAAATGGAATTTTTTTTATTCCCCCCCCTTCTTTGAGCCATCAAATTCTGGATTTCTATTTCCAAAGAATTTCCTCCTTTTTCCTGCGATCTTAAAATTTTCCCATTAGATCTGTCTCCTGGTCCATGAGAGCATCTGTGTGACCTTCCAAAATGATAATTTGTTGGAGACAAGCCATCTGAGCTTCCAAATCTAGTTGATTTTTGAAGATGTTACCAAAGGATGATTGGCTCCATTGCTTGAGCTATACTTTGAGGGCTTTGAGTTTTTGCTGGAATTGAAACATTTTGGAGCCCATTAGTGGGCTGATGCTACGCCACCAATTGGTAACCAAATCCTTGAAGCCAGGATGTGTTAACCAAAATTAGTTAAAGAAGAAGGGCTTATTGGTCGCTACACCAAGGTGAGACCATTGCAGTTGTATATGCCAATGATTAGTCCCCGAAGTGGGTAGAATGGTGGAGGCTATATTGCCACCCAGATGGACGGAGTTGTCTGAAATGAGGAATCTGTCAAGCCGCGAGGCTATTTGGTGGGATCCTCCTCGATGATTCTTCCAAGTGTGATTTCCATTGGAAGTTTGGAGATTGATGAGCTGGTTGATCTGAATGAACTCCTTAAATCTATGACTATCAGATTCAAGCCTAGAGCACCCTCATCTTTTTTCCTCCAAGCTAGTGACCATGTTAAAATATCCACCCAAAACCCAGAGAGGGTGGGTTTGATGAGAGTTAATTTTCTCAATGTAGTCAAGGAGTTCAATTTTTTGAGCTATTGGTTGAGGGAAATAAAAATTAGTGAGATGGTTGTAAATTTTGGTGCCTAGGAGGTGGGAAGAGACCTAAATGAAATTGTGAGAGGCATGAAGTTTAGTCAGAGTGATTTCAAGAGGGTTCTAGGAAAGAGCTAGGCCTCCTGAGGCACCGAGAGTATCTACAACAGTGGTAATGCAACCATTCCATAATCTTGATAAAATGGTGTTCAAGGTGGTGCTAGAAAATTTGGTTTCTTGCATAAAGAAGATGGTAGGATTTTCTTGGCCAATTATTTTCTTGATCATATGATGCTTGGAGGGGTTGTTGAACCCTCTGATGTTCCACGAGATGAGTTTCATTTAGAACTATGAGGAATGGTGGTGTAGAACCTGGTTAACAAAACCACAAACAGTTTCGCGCATGGTTCAAACCTTTTGCTGTGTCCACAATATTAAATACAACCTTATCACATGTGCAAGTTATAACAAACGGTATCTGCGCGGTTAGCAACTTAACCTGGAGTTCCGCCAACCAACTCGGGATATATTTCCGTTAGTTCCGCTCCACCGTGAACTAACCATGGATTTTGGGGGGAATGTGCCCAACCCAAACCGTCACGTTTAATGATAATGGTTTAATCGGCAGTTTAGATTAGCGGGCACACCATTTTTGGCAAATATTCCTATTTTAACTCCAGCTAAAGTGCAGTTGCTCCACATTTAGTGGAGTTGTTTTAGGGGTTACTGGGAATAGTGAATAGTGGGGTGATGTATTCGACCAATTATGGAGTGTGAATAGTGAATTTAGACTTTCTTGGAAATTCCAGAGCTGTTGGTGAGGGTTGTAGAGCCATCAGAGAACCTCTGAGTGTGATTTTTCTTCAGATAATTTCCAAGGGCCACCAGGGGCTAGCAGTAGAAAGAGGCTTAGCTAGGGCAACTAGAGGCCTTACTCAGGAAATCAATAGTCATTTTTGGATGTTTCATACATTATAGATTTAATGGTGAGGTTTTCTAAGCCAATAGAGGACTTCTTAAGGCCGAGATACTTTAGAGAAGTTCCAAGGGCCACTAGGGCCAGCAGGGGCCAGCAGGAGAATGAGGCCTATCTAGAGTAGCCAGTAACCATTATTAGCAAAAAAGTAGTCCATTTTGACTATTTTGAACCTTATGAATCCAATGGAAGGATTTTCAGAAGCTTTTGAAGAGTTTTGAAGGCCGATATGCTTTAGAGAAGCTTTTAGTGAGCCAAGAGCCAAGGGGTGCCACTAAGTGTTGGAGGCGTAACCGAAGCAGCCAGAGACCTTTTTCAGCAAGTGAATAGCCTATTATAACTATATTGGACATTATGAATCCATTGGAGGGATTTTAAAAGCCATTTCGAGACTTATAGAGATGAATAAGACACATGGAAGTTTCGGGCAGCCTAGGTCCAACAGGGGTTGGAGGCCTATATTGGGAAGCCAAAGCTCATTTAGAGCAAATGAACAGTCTATTTTGGAGGAATGATATATGGTAGAGATAGTAGAAAAGGTTTCAGGGACAGAAAATTATTTCTTAAGGACTTAGTACCACAGAGAAGCTCAGGGAAGCTTAAGGGCACCGACATAAGAGGTCAAGTCAAAGGAAGCCTAGGTTCATTTTTAGAGAGGTAGCAGTCATTCCAAGGGTATGATGGTATTCAAAACCCAATGGTACAGTCCAAATAACCATTGGAGTTGAATTATTAACTTGTAAAAGACATTTTCCATCATAATACCAAAGAGCCAAGTCAATTTGACAAAGGCTCAAGGAGACGTAGCCCACGACATTTGGGTGAAATCCTTTATTAAATTTGATGTTATGTGTTGATTATTATTTTCTTTAATTTATGGTCGTTGTACATGCTTAATATTAGCAAAAAAAATGTGTAATTACTCACACTTAAAGCATTAAAACAATTTAAAACACATACACCTCAGTCAAGAATTCAATTCCGCACAGTCAAGAATAAGCTAGATCTTAATTTTGTTTAACTGAGTGGGAGGTGATTGCAAAGCATAACAAGTTATCCACCCATTTCAGATCATCCAACAACCCCTGTATTGAAGTATGATTTTAATTTTTTACATTATAATATAAATTAGCATAACTTAGAAAAAAAAACTCCATTAAGAAAAAATATTGGATAGAGAACATTTAGAAATTTAACAATCACCAATTGGAAAATTTTCTCCCTCAATATAATAGGCTAGTTTGTTCTCCTCAAATAATTTCTCCAAGCTTTTCCCATCTATGTTTTCTCATTTATTTCTACCCCAAAATGTATCTAGTACTCCCAAATATTGTTGGTTCAACATTCCCTTCTTTAGGGAGGTGCAGAAATGAAAGAAAGTGGTCTTTGGTTTCTTGGGATAAGCTCTATATCCCCAAGGTGTGAGGTGAGTTGGGACAAAATCATGTTGAAGCACTTAATGAAATATTGGTTTTTAAGCTATGGTAGATATGGATCCAAGAGGGAAGACATTAAGAACCTTTCACTTTAAAAATGATAAGAAATCAATAACCATAGTCCCCTTTAAGGGGGGGAGATAATGTTATCATGAATGCAATGTAGAAGACAATATTTGATGATATAAAGACTATATATCCTTAGTGTGTTTGTGTGTAAGAGAGAAAAAATAAAATTATAACAAAATGGGACCATGGGAGGTTCTATCCTACATAAACATATGACAATAGAAATGTAATAACACAATATCTAGGGATTAATAAGGGGTTTTAAGGTTAACATGGGGCTTATATAGGGCTTAACATTCCCCTCCCATTCAAAGAAATTTTGTGAACAAAATTTGACTATATATGGGTTTTTATGCATGAACAACTCATCTTCACATGCCACTTCTTCCATTGGTAGGTTTTTCATTTGATGAGGTGCTCGGTAATTACTCAATTTCTTAGTTGCTTTGTTGTGATTTCCAATATTTTTCTAGTTATTGTATTATTTTTCCTTCTTCATTAGTATTTAATAGAATATCTTGGACTAGTATATTGTCACTCATTACCTTTTTTAAGAAATAAACATGGAAGGCTCGTTGTACCCTTGAATATGGAGGCAACTCTTATTTCTAAGTTTCACTTCAAATCCTTTGCAACACCTTAAAAGGGCGGTAATACCTGGGTCCCAGTTTATTTTCCTTATTTTTGTTACTTTATGTACATTTGTTTATTTGATTGTAATATCACAAATACCCAATCCCCCACTTCAAATTCCTTTTCACTATAATGTTGATCTACTTTTTTTTATTTTGTGCCATAACAAAGTTTTCCTTCAATAATTTGAAAACCTATTACTGGTGTGTTATGTGTTCCTATTTTGCTTAAGCCTTTATCTTCATTTTCAAGGGTGATGTGATGGATGGAGGATAATATCCCTAAAGTTGCATAAATGGTTTTGTTGTTTATGAGGTTTGGAAGGATATGTTTTACCACCATTCTTCCAAGGGTAACCATTTGACACATTGTGTTTGTTTCTTAGATGTAAAGCAATGTAGATATCCTTATTGATTACCCAAACAATAAAATAATTCAATTCAAAAATTTCCAATGGAAATCGGGTCTTTCTCATTTAAAATAATCATTTGTTTTCCCCATTAGAGGAAATTTAAGCCTAAATGTGGCCTCCTAAGGAAAAATAATACAATAATAGTTAAATAATAAAATACGAGTTATGAATTTTGGAGGGAAAATAGGAAAAATACTATTTTTAAATGTATTTTTGGCTTATCTCCTTATAGGTCTACTCAAATTTCAAGTGTAGACAATCGTTTAATGCAAAATTAATTTCCACATCCAACCAGTACCTATTATGCATAATTTTTAGAATACTCACATTGATAAAAATTTTATATACATTAAAAAAGCGTGTTGAACACACTTTTTTTAATGTATATATAATTTTTATCAATGTGAGTCTTCTCAAAATTATGCATAATGGGTATGTGTTGGATGTGGAATATAATTTTGAATCCAACGAGTGTCTACACTTGAAATTTGAGTAAACCTATAAGGAGAGAAGCCAAAAATACAATTAAAAAAAGTAGTTTTTCTTCTTTTCCCTCCAAAATATTTTCATGTACCTCTTTTTAAATTTTAAGGATTTTGATTAGTTTACATATTATGACATGGAAATTACATGAAAATTTCATGGCCAGTTTTAGGCTGAAATTTCCTCTACTGTGTATCTTTTGTACTCTTTCCATGAATGCTTCTACCATTGTACTTGCCTTAAAATGATGATAAGCAGTGAAAAAATCAACATACGTTCTCATTCAATCCATCAATACCATAATGAAATTGTTTCCTTCGTAGTTGGGTAATCCTATAATAAAATCCATTAAAAATTCTTCCCAATGATGGCTTCACATAACTAATGTCTAAAAGAGCCCTTGGGTCTTAATTGTCTATTAGATATTTTTTTGGCATACCACACATTTGGCTAGAAGAATCTGCACAATATTTATTGATCCTACAATATTTCTTCAACAACCGTAAATGTCCTCCTATAGGTGAAGTGTGTAGTTCTGAAAGGATCTTCAATTTTATTTTAGAATTATTACATATATGTAATCTTCATACCATAACAAATCATTTTACTACATAAATTTTTTTATAACATTTGGGTTCCTCCTATAGTTTTTGAATGATCTTCCATGTCTTCTCATCTTTATCCCATTCTATATTTTCTTCTTCCACCCATTCATATTGTCAAATGGAAATAACACATAGTAGTCCATTTATGTCTTCATGTTTCCTTTAAATTTCATATTCAATGATATTTTATTTTCCCTTTTCATATATAATTTTACGGTCATAACTCAAAATTTTCATGACCCATTTTCCTTTCTCTTCTAAATATCGTTTTTTCTCGAAGAAGTACCTCATACTATCATGATATTTATTTACTTTCAATTGTCTTATTTTTGGGTATGGATACCATTTCTTAATTGCATGAAAAACGACCAACATTTTTTTTTTGTAGATGGGTCTAGGTAACTTATATCCTTTAAGTTCAATAATTTCAAAGGAAAGGGGCCTTCCTTCTTGTATCGAAACTGAAACAATTCCATGTAATTTTCATTTTTATATATGTAATATTCCCAAATGGGAAAAGAAACAATATATGAACACAATAATGGAAGTAACAGTGTAAAAAACGCATAAACATAGGAGATTAATATGGAAACACTTTATTCAGAAAATATGCAGCAAATACACATAATACATTGAGGCACAAATCATACAATAGGAGAAAACAAGCCTCCCATGAATAATCACTCTAAAAAGCGAGATGTTGCTACTAAACAAAATGTCGGAGAGCTGCTACAGTGTAGTCATAACATGCATAAATACAACTGTAGATCATAAAATAATGTAAATACAATGATATATGCCTCAATAGATGTTATACAAACAGATCTAGGCCCTATATCACCTTTCCAAGATAACCCAAGAGGGTTTCCGGAAAAGACACAAAATATACAAATGTGAGCTACAGCACTAGGGCTGAAGGTTTGCTGCAGCAATAGAAATGAGAAGATATGGCTGAAGCTAATGTATAATGATGTATCTCTTCTCCAATATATCCTCCTTATGAAAGGATGTCCCCTTCACTGAAGAAATTACCTCCCAAATCAGACACTGTAACCACCCCTGCAACTCCTCCCTAAAATAATGCAGATCTGGACTGAAACTGTGATGTTGGGGATAAAATCACCTTGGCATGATGCCAAATATATAATGATGTATCTCTTCTCCAATAGATCCTTCGGATGAGAGGATCTCCCCTTCAATGAAAAAATTATCTCCCAAATCAGAGACTGCAACCACCCCTGCAACTCCTCCCTAAAATAACATAGATGTGGACTGAAACTGTGTTGTAGGGGATAAAATCACCTTGAACTGATGCCAAATATATCAATAAAGCCCAAGGGGATTCTTTACTGGCCTCCTAATGGAAGGAAACCTTCCTCCACAGAAAAACAGCTCAGAAAATACCTAATGCTAACCTCCACTACTACACCCTGCAACACAACACAACTCTAAGAATAAATTGTGTTGTTGAAGAAATTTGTAGCTTGGTAAAATGCCAGAATGTGGAAATGTAGTGAAAATACTCTTCCTGAGTGGGAATTATGATTACCTTAAGGATAGAGGTGGGGTTCCCTCTTGGGAACACCTTGTGCTAAACAACACTACAATCTTAGCTAAATAGCTGAAGAGAACAACAAGTCTAAACATACCATCAACAAAATAATAATCCAGTAATCCTCACAATGGCTGTCATCCTCTTCCTTATATTCTTGGTGAGCTTCCTCACATTGGGCCCCACTCATTAAAGCCACTAGTTCCATGCATGAAATCTCCCTCCAAAACTGTGTTGTCGCTCAATGAATGTCACTCCTTCCATACCAACCCTGTTTGATTTGGTCAAGGTTGACCCAGTCTACATGTTCCAACCCCTTTTCACACACAAGGGTCTTCAATCCAACTTTTAGATGACCTCCCTTCACATTAGGAGTGTCTTTATTCCTACTAAGGAGATTTATGGGTCTCCATACCCTCTTATTCTTCTAACTAGAAGCAAAAATAAAATTTAATATTCCAATTAGTTGTGTGCTAATTTGGGAATATTACAATCCTCGCCTCCCAAATGTTTCTTGTCCCCAAGAAACTACAAGGATATAATTGAAGAGCCTCCTCTCTTCCTCCTGTATCATCCTCATATGATAAGTTCCTCCAATGAACAAGGTTCCCTCTCATCAATATGTCCCCAATTTGCTCCTCCCAAGTGTATAAGTAAGCCTTTGGTGATAAATACAAATGGCTCTCATCATGAAAAATTGGGATATCGATGGAGGTAACTATATGTGGTCTAGAGGCCTCCTTGAGGCATGAAATCTGAACATTATTGGGAACTTCCATTCCCATGTGAAGCTCCAAACCCCAAGCTATCATCCACAAGAAGTGATTCACCTTCCAAAATGGAAACTCATGAAAAATTTCTTCCACCTTTGGCTCATGCAATGTAGATGGGCTGCATAATTGAACATGATAGAAGAAATGGCCTACCCCACCATTGTACTCCTAGTACAACATTAGCACCTCCCATTGGAATGGAAAGCATTGGAAATATTCAATCCATATTCCCCCATGGTTAGCTTGATATTATGGAATTTTGCAGAGAAATCTATAGTTCCTCCATTTGCAACCATCACTTGACATTCTAGTGCTGCGTATAGGAAACAATTTGATTCCTTGGCGACCTTACAATGAATAAAATTATGGGTACTACCCGAATCAATCAACACTACTACCTTTTTCTTCTTGATATGTCCTTCTATCTTGAGAGTTTGAGGAGTGGTAATTCCTTCCAATGCATTACACGCTATGGTCAGACTCATTTATTCTTCTTATAGGTTTGGTTCCTGGTGTATATCGTTTTCTTTTGAAGTTTCTTGTTCATTTTCTTTCTCCTCTTCACAATCTATGTAAAATAATTTCTTCTCGGCCCACTTAAGACCTTTAGTGTATTTGCTATCACAATTATAGCAAAGCCCTTTTTCTCTTTTTTCTTCCAATTGCTGTGGTGTCAACCTTGTAGGTTGTGGAAGTCTAGGAGTAGGAACACTCCATCTTTATAGATGTGAGTGGTAGGCTTCCTTTTCACCATAATTTTACATTCAATTTTTTCTTTCCAACTTGAATGCCTTCTCCAATGAATCAGGCTCCCAAACACGAACTTCATGTTGGATGTTATCCTTTAAAGTCCCTATGAAGACATCAATCCTATGTTCCTCTGGAATATTAATTACCCTTATATTCAATTTTTGGAAGTCCTCAATGTGCTCCCCCACTGAACCCTTTTGTTTGAGATTTATCAATTGGCTAAAGAAGGTGTTGCTCTTTGTATCCTCATAATGTGCTATCATTTCCTCCGTAAAATTTGACCAAGTGACAATTTTTTTATGGGAGAAAAGCCATCGATACCATACAAATGTATTTTGTTCTAAATATAAAGTTGCAACGTGTGTTTTGCACATTATTGAGATCAAAATATTGCTCCATTTGTAGTATCCATGTTACGGGATCCTTTCCATGAAACTTCCTCATATCCATCTTTGGAATATGGTGGTTCTTTCATCCAACATTAGAGTTTATGAAATCACAATTAACATTTATTTTGTTCTCATCATGAGTTTCCTCTACTATACTTTCACCATTAGGAAAAATTTCTTGTATCAACTTTTTCAAACCTTCCATGTCTTCTTTTAGATCATTCTTCATGTTTTCGATGTTGTCTTTGATTTTTTCTTACATGCCATCCATCTTGGATTCCATGCCATCTTCCATGCCATCAATCTTAGCTTCCATGCCTTTCTTCAAACCATCTATATTATTATTCAAACCATCCATCTTCGCTTCCACACCTTTCTTCAAAACTTCCATTTCATTTTTTTTTGCTCTTTGTGAGAGCGAAATTTGGTGCACTTGCTCTTGTAATTTTGATAGATCATGTTGCAATTCTTGATATTCATGAGTCATAGTAGAGTACTCTGAGGGCTTAATGGGTGTTGAATTATTTTTAGGAGGCATTTTAAAACCTAATACTGATATCTATGCTCAATAGGCCTTTGGAATTACTTAAAACTTATTTTTTAAACAAGTCTTATGCAATTTGAAAAAAAAATACACACCTTTTTCTTCATTTTGAGGAGCTCGATATTGAAGCTGAATTATCTTTGTGATTTTGGATCTTCAATATCTGAAATTTGGCCCTGTAATAGCCCTATAAATCTTCTTTTAAATTCTAGAGGTATGACCTGATTTTGATTCTTCAAGACAAACTTATGCCCAATCTCCCACAATGACCTAATTATGGAATGGTTCAGTAGAGCGAATTTGTACAGCATGCCACGTGTCACTGTTTCCTTCTTTATCTTTGAAATTGATACAAATGAAACTATAATCTGTGTACTTGTGGCCAATTTTTACATAATTCCAATCCAATTCTTAGAGAGAGAGTTATGATGATTTTCCCACGGTCACCTCTTTGAGATGAAATTCGGGAGCCTGAAAAATATCTAATTTCCACAGACCCTATCTCCAAAAATATTGTGAATCAAGCTCTGAAATTTTTCCATGACATTCCTCTAGATTTTTTCTTCTCTCTGTACAAATTTTAGCTTCAGAACTCTCGTATAAAAAATGTTATAACAAAAACTCCACGATGACCTGTTTAGCTTAAATTCAAGAACCTACAAGAAGCCCTACCTTCCACAGATCATATCTCTGAAACTATTGCGAACCAAGATCTAAAATGTTTCCACGACGTTCTTTAGGATTTCGGCTGTACGCTATAAAAATTTCAGCTTCCGAACCTTCGTAGAAGAAAATTTATAGCGCAAATTCCACGATGACATGTTTGGAGTAGTGAAGCCCTAGAATCCAAAGCTCTGATACCAAATGTTATGAGACCAGCTCCAAAAATAGAAGAAAGAGAGATCAACACCTTAGCAATCAGCTACTTCAAAGAGGCAACCTCCAATACATTACATAAATGAACAATTCTTGGATGATACAAATGACAAAACCTCCTTCTATACATAAGGGTCCATGGGGTCACAATATAATCCTCGCCGACTTAACAATAATAACGTAAGTAAAAAATAATAACAACATGGGGGTTACATGGGTACAACAATAACAATAAGGGGGCTACACTAATAACAATAATGGACTACACTAGTAATATGGGGTCCTAACACAAATTCATCCACCTTGATGCTGCTATAAGTGGGAGATTCCTTCCTATGTGGAAGCACCTCCTAATTCTTAAAAACTAAGGAGTAGCCCATTTGCACCATGATTGTGCCCCCATCTACTCCTATAGTATCATGCAAAGTATGGGATAAAATCAGCCCATACTCTCCCAAGAGCAACCAAAGCAACAATAGCTCTTGTTTCCTCCTCGCATCTCCGTCATATAGACCATGGAGTGAAAACATTATGATTGACATAAAGAATGCCACATTATCCCAATGCACCCAAACTCCTTGCTACCATATGATGTAAGTGCCATTTTATGTCCCAACTACTAACACACCATTTAAGATAGGATGTGTTACATGATGGCCAAAATCTTTCAAGAGTGGCTAGCACAGGCATGCCTCCTGCTGCCCTGTGTCATAGATCTGCAAGTGGCTCACCAGCCTCTTGCCAATCAACATCACCCATCCAACCAATGGTGAGTGTCTACTGTCATGCTCAAAATGGGTATTCCTTCAATGGAGAATACCATCCTCCCAAATCAAATCACTATCTCTACACTTCATGAGATGTTGAACTGCAGCCTCTTGGAGATCTGCATATGCAGACCACTCATCAATGACCATGTTGAATCCATAAGGATCCAAGTATACTAAAGGAAAAATATTCTCATTGAGTTGTGAAGAGATCATCAAGAAAAATCCATCATAATAATGGGAGATAAGATATCTCTCATCAACCATCTGCCTATCCCATGCTACACATGTAGAATGGTCATTAGAATGATCCAATAATGGTTGGCCCCCCAACTCATCATTGCTGCTTAATGAAAGCACTGCTGATCGCCATAATGGTGTACTTGTTGTCTCATGACCATGCTCAATGCTGAACATATAGCTCTGCATTAGATTGTTTAGGAAAATACTCATCCTATCCTCCAAAAATCTACACTTCAACCCCAAGAGTTGTGTGTAGATCAACAACGCCATTCCAGGATGAAGGTATATCTCCTCCTTGATTCTATCAAGGGTCCTCTGCGCAGTGATAGTCTGATGCTCCAAATAAATAGTGTATATTGACCATAGGTCATGCAATGGCATATCCCCACAACCTTCCATAAGATGTATTGAAATAATAGAAAGTGGAAACATTTGCATACCTTGGTTTTGCTTGGGAACATCTTATACTGCTACAAGTGTTCCTCCCACCGGTATGATGACTTCCCCAACTACTGATGATGATGGTCGTTCATGTAGGGCAGCACCAGTGCTGGTATAAGTCTCCTCCTCCTCATGCATCTCTAGAATAGTGCATGGGACTCTAAATGTCAAGAGATCAAGACCACTTTGCAAAGGTGTAAGTGTTATTTCTCCTGATGCAAGTACTCCTGCAGCAAGTGGTGGTGGAAGTTTCTTCTCCTCTAATTTCTTCTTGTCAAACTTCTTGATCAATCTTTGAGTAAAATCTGCATATGCAGTCATTGTGGCATGACTCAAATAGCTAAACCACCAAATGTTTGCTTCACCCTCAAGGTGAAGAGCTGCAATCTCAAAAAATTCTCTTTCTACTACTAGATGTAGCAGGATGAATGCATCCAACTCCATTCCCCAAGCCCTTGTTGTGCATGTGGATGACCCATCAAATGTAGACAATAGAAATCTATTGTTCTTCCTTCTTCTATTGCTGCAAGGTCTTCTTTCTTCTTTGAGTTGAATGAACTATGGGAGAGTTAGATTCCCTTTAAAATCCCTTGATTGAGACTTGTATTCTATAAGATAATCACTTAGAATCTCATGATCTAAGTTTCCTCCATATCCATGCCTTTCAAATTCTTTTTCAAAAGGAAAGGGAATAGTGTATTTCTTTGGAGCTCTATGCAATGACCGTTTTTTCTTATGCTAGTAGGAAGTACATGGACCTTCCTCATTTTGAAACCCTACTGTGGTTTCATGGATTTTCTCCATTCTTATTTTCTTGACCTCCTTGGTGAGGTCCCTTGTAGATTTGAAAAGAGATGAGATAATTCTCATTCCTCCCATCATTCTGATCTCTTTCTCATTCTTCTTATTATCCTAATAGCATAATGGCTGAGATGGACACAGGCTGAGCCAATATTATGCTTTGATACCACTGTAATATTCCCAAATCGGAAAAGAAGAAATATATAAACACAATAATGGAAATAGCAGTGTAAAGCAATGCATAAACATAGGAGATCAATATGGAACCAATTTATTCAGAAAATCAACAGGAAATACACATAATACATTAAGGAACAAATCATACAATAGGAGAAAAAAAACCTCCCCTGAATAACCACTCTAAAATGTAAGTTGTTACCACTAAACAAAATGCTGAAGAGCTGCTACAGCATAGTCATAACATGCATAACTATAGCTGGAGATCATACAATAATGTAAATACAATGATATATGCCTCTATAGATGTTATAAAAAGATATCTAGGCCCTATATCACCTTTCGAAGATAACCCAAGAGGGTTTCCGGAAAATACACAAAATATACAAATGTGAGCTATAACCCTAAGGTCGAAGGTTTGCTGCAACAACATAAATGAGAAGAAATGGTTGAAGCTAATGTATAATGATGTAGCACTTCTCCAATACATCCATCAGATGAAAGGATGTCCCCTTCACTAAATAAATCACCTCAAAAATCATACACTACAACCACCCCTGCAACTCCTCCCTAAAATAACATAGATCTGGACTAAAACTGAATTGTAGGGGATAAAATCACCTTGGCCTGATGCAAAATATATCAATAAAGCCCAAGGGGCTTCTTTATTAGCCTCCCAATGGAAAGAAACCTTCCTCCACTGACAAACAGCTCAAAAAACACCCAATACTAACCTCCAATGCTGCTCCCTACAACACAACACAACTCTAAGCAGAAATTGCATTGTTGAAGAAAGATGTAGCTTGGCTAAATGCCAGAATGTGGAAATGTAGTGAAAATACTATTCTTGAGTGGAAACTAGGAGTCCCTCAAGGATAGAGGTGGGATTACCGCTCAAGAACAGCTTGTGCTAAACATCACTGCAATCTTAGCTAAACACCTGAAGAGAGAAACATGTCTAAACAGACCATCAACAAATTAATAATCCAATCATCCTCATAATGGCTTCCATCCTCTTCCTTATATTATTTGTGAGCTTCCTCACCTTGGGCCCCACTCACTAAAGCCACTACTTCCATGCATGGAGTCTCCTTCGAAAACTGCGTGCTCCCTTATGAATGCCACTCCTTCTATACTAGCATTGTTTGATTTGTTCAAGGTTGACCCAGTCTACATGTTCGAACCCCTTTTCACACACAAGGGTCTTCAATCCAGCTTTTATATGACCTCCCTTCACATTAGGAGTGCCTTTATTCCTACTAAGGAGATTTATGGGTCTCCATACGCTCTTATTCTTTTAACTAGAAGAAAAAATCAAAATTTAATATTCTAATTAGCTATGTGATAATTTAGGAATATTACAATATATAATTATATCCTTGGCACCTATGGAAATTTCAGCCTAAAAGTGCCCATGAAATTTTCATGTAACTTCCATGATATATTATGTATTCCATTTAAAATCCTTTAAATTTAGAAAGAGGTACATGTTAATAGTCTGGAGGGAAAATAATAAGAAATACTTTTTTCAATTGTAGTTTTGACTTTTCTTCTTATAGGTTTACTAAAATTTTAAGTGTAGGCTATCGTTGGATGTAGAATTAAATTCCATTTCCAACGAGTGCCCATTATGCATAATTCTTAGAAGAAAAACATTGATAAAAATTGAAGATACATAAAAAAAGTGTGTTGAACATGTTTTTTTAATGTATCTACAATTATTGTCAATGTGCGTCTTCTCAAAAGTATGCATAATGGGAACTTTTTTTATATGGAATTTAATTCCTCATCCAAGGAGTTCCTACACTTGAAATTTCAGTAAACCAATAAGGAGATAAGCAAAAAATACGATTAAAAATAATAGGTTTATTCTTTCCCTCCAAAATTCATAACTCATATTTTTTATTTTAACTATTATTTTATTACTTTTCCTTAGGAGGTCACTTTTGTGCTAAAATTTCCTCTAATGGATGTTTTGCAATGCATGGAAAAAGATTGTTGGAGTAGTCTTTTCTAGTTCTCGATCTTCTAAATCTTCACCTTCTTGGTCTTCTTCATATTCAGAGTCTATGTAGAATATTTTATTCTCATTGTATTTATGTCACTTCTTATGTTTGTTCTCATAGATCAAACATATTCCCTTTCAAGATATTTTATCAATTTGCTAAGGAGTGAATAGTATTGATTTAAGAGACAAAGCATGATTTTATCTACAGTTGGTAGTGACCAATTTTATGTTGGCTATAATTTTAATTTCAACTTTCATTGTATAGAAAAACCATGCTCTAGAGATTTAGGTTCAAATAGATACACCTGCTGTTGGATGCTTTCCTTTAAAGTTCCCATAAATAGCTCTAACAAATTGTTGGAAATACTGAGAGGGGGGGTGAATCAGTATTCCTTTCAATTAGATCATTAGTTAATCTTCAATTATTATCAATGTTTGTACAATGATAGCAGCAAACAAGAGGAACACAAATGCACACAGTTTTTAAGGTTAAAACCCAATCTGGGACAAAAACCACCTAATGTTTTTCTAATAATCCTTTAATATTCAACTCAAATTGAAAATAAAGCTCCAACTTCCTAGAATCTAGAAAAGCATTCTCCTCCAGCTGCCATTGGATGGATGCTCCAATGCCCGATATTCTTTAGTAGTCAACTGAACGGATGCCCCAACACCTAATGAGCTACAACTCACCCTAGCACCACCCTACCACCCTACATAAGAATAAAAGAAGAATGGACCCCCGTACCAGGGAAAATGGTCCACTTTACAATGATATAGAATGATGTAGAAGAGGAAGATATACTAGACCATAACCCCAACTTTGACACAACCACCTAATGATGATCCTAGACCTCTCAACATTGCCTCTTCAACCCTTGGCAGATAGACACTAGTACAATTTTTACAATAATGTATTTACAATGAGTTAGTACAATGACACCTTTACAATGATTGTATGCAGTGCTGCCCACTTGAAGACTTCATATGATGAACTTCTTGCTGTTGTTATGCACCTTGGTTGCTTCTCTTGTCATGCTACCTTCTGCTGCACCTTGCCTTGCTTTGTTGCCATAGAAAGTCTGGTCGTTTTCAACCCTTGACAACACATGATCTAGGTTTTTCTTGCCTTCTAGGAGCTCGATATTGAATATGGTGTATCTCTATTATTTTAGATCATCAATATCTGATTTTCGGTCCTGTAGTAGTTCTCTGAGTCATATTTCCAATGCCACAGGTCTGACCCAATTTGGATTCTTCAAGGGAGAGTTATACCCAATCTCTCACAATGCCCTAATTATGGATTATTTCAGCAAAGCGCACTTGTACGACATGCAACGTGTCACTGTTTCTTCATTTAGATCTAAAATTGATAGAAAAAAAATGAAGACTGTGCACTATCTGCCAATTTTTACAGAATTCCAATCCGATACTCAGAGAGAGAGTTATGACGAATTTACCAAGGTCACTTCTTTGAGATTAATTTCAGGAGCCTACAAAAACCCTCACTTCCACAAATCATATCTCCAAAATTTTTACGTACCTTGATCTGAAATTTTTACAGCAGCTTCCCTAGGATTTCAGCTTTGCCTCATAAACATTTTAGCTTCTGAACCTTCGTAGAAAAAAATTTAGAGCGAAAATTCCACGATGACCTGTTTCAGATGGCGAAATCCTTTGCATATGGAGGAAATGAGGATCACAATTTATATAAATGCTTAGGTTGAGAGGGGCTTCAAAAAGTGAACGTGGGAGGGATTTTAGGAGCTTAAAAAATATTAATTATGAATTTTCAATGACCCATGCCCCAACCCCATGGGGTTTTAGCCCAGTAACTGGGGGTACAAACTTCAAACATGAATATCTCTCAAACCGTGAAGAATTACATGGCGTGCCATATATCAACAGAAACATCTAGATAAGTAGAAACCATAAAAATCATTATTGACCTAGAATATATTAATTTGGTAGGTCAAAATTTCCATGAAATATTGGGTTAGCCCTTGGTGCTGCTTGGGTTGACATCAATGAAAACTACTAATCAACAATCTCCCCCTTTGGCATTGATGGAAACACAAGTACTCCCTCTGCAATCATGACACCTCTTCCTACAACAATCTCTCCCCCTTTGACATCAATGGCAAAGGGTAACTCCCCCTTATCCTGCAGACCTGTACACACTTCCACTCCCCCTAACACACAACCATCCTGTAGACCTATAATCTACTTCCACTCCCCCTTTATATTCTAAAAAAGGAAAATCTAATGAGAACTTGGGAGAATCCCAAGCTTCTGGCGAAGATATTCCAATGCTGGTGAATATTTAATATGTGATTCTTTTGGTGCTACTTGGAATCTTGCCGCTTGTTCAATTGCTTGCATAACGTTTGGTCGAAAGGTTGTTACATATAGAAGACTACCAATCATAGATCTGTACAACCTTTGATCCACATCCTTAGATGAGTCGTTTATGCTCAATTTTCAACCTGTTACCATTGGAGTAAGGATGGGTTTGCAATCTTCCATTTTAAATTTCTTGAGCATTTCCTTGATGTAATTGGCTTGACATATAAATATTCCTTTCTCTTGCTAAGATATTTGAAGCCCTAAGAAGTATGTGAGTTCACCAAGTAAAGACATCTCGATATCACTTTGCACCTTTGTAACAAACTTCTTACTTAGTCTATCATCATTGCTACCAATTATTGTATCATCCTCTTTATCTATTAGACATGCTTTAGTTGCTTCATCTAGAACATATATCTCATTTGGAGCTCGACTTGCTGTAGCCACAATTTCACCATACACACCATTCCTGATTTCACATTTCGTGGAGTTGAATAGTATTGTGTGTCCTTGATCACACATTTGTTCAACACTGAGTAGATTGTGATTCATGTTTTCAACCAATAGAACATTCTTGGCTAGAGCATCTTTGCTTCCGAGAGTGACAGTACTTGATTCTATAACATTTGAAGATCCATCATTTCCAAAGGACACGGTTCCATCCTTCTTCTCTTTCAGAGATACAAATTTATTTCTATCTCCAGTCATATGCGTTGAGCAACCGCTATCAACATACCACACATCTTTGTTCTTTTGAGCCTTGAAAGCGAGAGAAAAATTATCATTCTTCTTCTTCTTCCATGTTCGCTCGTTACGTGGCTTCAAACATTCTTCTGGAGGATTTTCAAGTCTGCAGTCTTTGGCTATGTGTTCAAAGTTTCAACATTTGTAGCATTCAATATTATTTCTTAAATGTTCAAATCTATTGATGTTTCACTGAGCCCTAGGAGGTTCATATTTGACAGATCTCCTGGAATTGTATTCGTTCCTAGGGTACGTGCAACATTCTACAGCTTTATGACCAAATTTTCCACATGAATAATAGTAGCCATAAAAAATATGTTGGTACCTCGATGGAAATTTTCGTCGAGGAATTGTCTTCCAAGGCTGTTCTTGCAAATCTTTTCCAATGAAGTCTACATGCATGTCAGATCTCATAGGTTCATTGTATTTTGTTGTAGAAGGTCCTGCTTCTTCTTCTTTGTAACCGATGCTAGTTTTGTCATTGTAATATCGTAGATTGTTGATGAGCTCTTCCAATGCCCTTGAGCTGTTGGCATAGTTTTGGATAGTTTTTCCTTTCTTCACTTCCTGACACAGCGAGACTACTTCGGCTTCTACGTCTTCCCTTTCTTGGTTGCTTTCTTCCAAATTCTTTTGAAGTGACTCTTCAATGAATTTGTGTTCTTCAACTTCAATTTTGAGACCTTGAACTTGTTCTTCAAGAGTATTGGAACATATCTTCTCCGCCTTGAGATCTTTTATAAGCTTGATTGCTTCCTCATAAAATTCTTCTATGGTCCATCCTTCTTCTTTGTTGTTTGATGCCTCTTGTTTATTGTGCTTGGCCATAAACAATACTCTCTCATTGGCTTCTTCTTTGTTGTCACTTTCTTCATCGGATGATGAGCTATCTTCTTTAGAGAGAAAGTTCCTTTTGGATCCTTGCTTGTTGAATTTCTTAAAGCCTTTCTTTCCATTTGAGTTTCCATCACTTCTGTTTGGACATTTTGCTGCAAAATTCCCAACCTCATTATAGCTGAAACATATCAATGGAAGTTTACCTTTGAATTTTCCTTTACTAGGTTTTAGTTTGCTCATAAAGTAAGCATATTCTTCATTTAAAAAACCTTCTCCATCATCTCCCTTTTCTTCACACTTGCATGTGTATGTCATTTCAATTGAAGGTTGTTTGACCTTATTGGTTTGCTTAGATGAAACAAACACAATTTCTAGATTTGAAGTACCCTTTTCTTCATCAAGTCTCATTTCATATGCTTTGAGAACTCCATGTAATTCTTCCTTGCTGAGTTTGTCCAGATTTTCACTGTATTCTAAGACCGATACCTTTGGGTTGAATCTCCCTGGTAACGATCTAAGAATCTTCCGTAAAATAGTCTTCTCTTCAACTGGCTCTCCCAATCCTTCCAGAGTATTGATTATTTCATCAACATATTGGAAGTATGCAACAATGTTGCAATCTTCTTTCATTTTGAGTTGCTCAAATTTTGCTCTATAGATTTGAAGCTTTGCTTCTTTGACATTTGAGTCCCCTGCATATATATTCTCAAGCTTGTCCCATACATTTTTGGCGGTTTTACAACCCAACACCTTATGATAAGCATATTCAATAAGTCCACTGATAATAATATTCTTTTCTTTTGCATCATCTACCAAATCCTTCTTACCTTGTTCATCCGCGGTTGATGTAAATCCATTTTGAACAGTGTCCCATACTTCGTGACCTTGCGCCAAGAGATATACCTCCATTCTTCCTTTCCAGAGTGCATAATTATTTTCATTGAATAGAGGTACACCATTCTTGGTATGCTCTATGACCTCCTTCCAGTTGTTAAACTGCTATTGAAGGAACTAAGCTCTCATACCAATTGTTGGAAATACTGGGGTGGGGGGGGGGTGAATCAGTATTCCTTTCAATTAGAGCATTAGTTAATCTTCAATTATTATCAGCGTTTGTACAATGATAGCAAAAAACAAGAGGAACACAAATGCACATAGTTTTTAAGGTGGAAACCCACTCCTCGACAAAAACCACCTAATGCTTTTCTAATAATCCTTTAATATTTAACTCCAATTGAAAATAAAGCTCCAACTTCCTAGAATCTAGAAAAGCATTATTCTCCAGCTCCCACTGGATGGACACTCCAATGCCTGAGATTCTTCAGTAGTCAACTGAACGGATGCCCCAACACCCAATGAGCTACAACTCACCCTAGCACCACCCTACCACCCTATAGAAGAATAAAAGAAGAATGGACTCCCGTACCAAGGAAAATGGTCCACTTTACAATGATATAGAATGATGTAGAAGAAGAAGATATACTAGACCATAACCCCAACTTTGACACAACCACCTAATGATGATCCTAGACCTCCCAACACTGCCTCTTCAACCCTTGGCAGATAGACACTAGTACAATTTTTACAATAATGTATTTACAATGACTTAGTACAATGATACATTTACAATGATTGTATGCAGTGCTTCCCACTTGAAGAATTCATATGATGAACTTGCCGCTGTTATGCACCTTGGTTGCTGCTCTTGTCATGCTACCTTCTACTGCACCTTGCTTTGCTTTGTTGCCATAGAAAGTCTGGTCGTTTGCAACCCTTGACAACACATGATCTAGGTTTTTCTTGCCTTCTAGGAGCTCGATATTGAATCTGGTGTACCTTTGTTATTTTAGATCCTCAATAATTGATTTTTAGTCCTGTAGTAGTCCTCTGAGTCATATTTCCAATGCCACAGGTCTGACCCAATTTGGATTCTTCAAGGGAGAGTTATACCCAATCTCTCACAATTCCCTAATTATGGATTGTTTCAGGAGAGCGCACATGTATGACATGCCACGTGTCACTGTTTCTTCATTTGGCTCTGAAATTGATAGAAAAAAAAGTAAAGACTGTGCACTATCTGATAATTTTCATGGAATTCCATTCCGATACTCAGAGAGAGAGTTATGACGAATTTACCAAAGTCACTTCTTTGAGATTAATTTCAGGAGCCTGCAAAAACCTTGACTTCCACAGATCACATCTCCAAAAATATTGCGCACCTTGATCTAAAATTTTTATAGCAGCTTCCGTAGGATTTCGGCTTTGCCTCATAAAAATTTCAGCTTCTGCACTTTCGTAGAAACAAAGTTAGAGAAAAAATTTCATGATGACCTATTTCATATGGCGAAATCCCTTGCATAAGGAGGAAATGAGGATCACAATTTATATAAATGCTTAGGTTGAGAGGGGCTTCAACAAGTGAACATGGGAGGGATTTTAAGAGCTTAAAAAATATTAATTATGAATTTTCAATGACCCATGCCACAACCCCATGGGGTTTTATCTCACTAACTGGGGGTACAAACTTCAAACATGAATATATCTCAAACTGTGAAGAATTACATGGCGTGCCATATATCAACGGAAACATCTCGACAAGTAGAAACCATCAAAAAAATTATTGAACCAGAATATATTAATTTGGTAGGTAAAAATTCCCATGCAATATTGGGTCAGCCCCTGGTGCTGCTTGGGTTGACATCAATGACAACCGCTGATCAACACAAATTACCCTCTAAAATGTTATTACCCTAAGACTCAACATTTGGAAATTTTGAATGTTATATTTAATTATAACTTGTTTTAAAATATTTACCAATTGAATGAATAATGTATTCCTCTTAATATCCCCATAATGTGCTATCAATTCTTGTTTAAAAAAGGACGGAGATATAACATAATCCCTTTTCGTTTCACCAAGCCATTGATGCCATATAGGTTGGTCTTGTTTTAAAATCATGGATGCATTATTTACCTTTTATAGAAATCTACTTGGTGTAGATCACATCTTTTCTTCATCTGAAATATCCATGTTATAAGATCATTACCATAAAAATTTATCATTTCACTCTTTATAATGTAGTTGTTCCTTAGTGTTGACTTGAAGTAATGATGACGTGGATCTTGTATTTAAAATTCATGATTATGATACCATGATTCAATATTCTCCTATCCAATACTTGTGATAGCATACTACCCATATAAAATTGAATCTCAACACCCTCCTTCTTCCTATGTTCATCATTTCCTTATATTTATATGCCACTTTTATAGAGGTCTTTTAGGAAGCCTCTCCTGGAGAATATTTTCTATGAAATTCATGGATTTTTGTTTTCTTCCTTATTTTCATTCATCATTTTTTATGTTTGTCTTTTAAGTTTTTATTGATAACCTGATAAATCCACCTTTTTCAACATAATACCATCCATTAAATTAAGTTTCAAACCTAATATATATAACCTAAATTTTAATCCTTCATTTCGTTCATGAGTCAAGGATGAGCCTTCGATAGCCTTAATTGGACTAGTAGTTTTATTTAGAGGAATGCTAGAAAATAATAACAACATTGTTCTTTATCACAAACTTTAGTGACTAAAAAGAAAATGATCTTCTAATCAGTAGTTAGGTCACTTTTAAGTTACATACCTTAATTTGGAGAATATTTAAATGAATGCAAAATTCTTAATAAATCTATGATATTTGAGTGCTTTTGGATATGAACCTTTGGTATGTTTAATACCGTGACATGTTTTTTCTACAATTATATAGACATGACCATAAGCTTTTGTTCCAAGTGATGTTGCATTGCATTTCCCAAAACATGTTGATTTTTTGCCTCTTCCCATGACAAAACTTGCATAACATGCCATGTGTCCATTGCTTCAAATATAATTATGAAATTTTTACTCAAGGTACGTATGTATGTCTCTTGATATCTTTTGATATTTTACAGTATGGAAACTTCTAGAAAAGATATAGAAAAATAGCAAGCTAACCTATTTAAAATATATTTGAAGATTTTTCACAAACCTTAACTTCCATAGGTTATAACTATAAAGGTATATTGAACGAAATTCTAGAATTTGAATCATATGTTCCCTAATATTTCCCCTTAATATGGTCCAAGTTTCATTGTCAAAAAAAAATATTGTGAAAATTTTAAGCTCACCTATATGAAATTGATTTTGAGAGAATTTAGAAACCTAGAATTCATTGGAGCATATATTCAAAATTATCGCCTAAAATTTGACCCAGATATTCACATTGGTTTTGCATCAATGTAATCTATATTTTAGGGTATGTAACCTCCTAGGAAAACGTTATAGTGAAAATTCTAAACTAACTTATTTGAGACTAATTTGAAGACAATTCAAGAACCCTAACTTATTTTATTTATATATATGAAAATATATTGAGTTTAGATCTAATATCTCAACCAATTTTTACATGTCAATATTTCTCTTCAATATTCTATAATTTTTACCATCAGAATCCTCCTAGAAAAAATGTTGTAGCAAACAATCCATGATGACCTATTTGAAGCAGCAAAACCCTAGGATCATGAGCTATGATACCAAATTTTATGAACAACACACCTTAAAAAATTAAGAATTGAATAATTATAGCTATTTCTCAGGGTGAAACCTCATTTTACAATCAATACGTTTTACAAGGAAATATTTGATGATCCAAAGGACAGGTATCCTTATTTTATATATAGGAGACAAAGGGTATAATTACAATAATATGGGACCATGAGATATTATAGCCTATATACAAGTATAATATTAGAAATGTAATCACACAATATATAATGCATAATTATTTATTTCAGGGCCAACACAAGGCTTATCTAGGGTTTAATAGAAGAGCTCTATGGCATACCATATGAAACAGGACATATCTAGTACAAATATTCCTACTAAACAAAGAATAAGAACAATTTAGTTTCCACATTGATCCTCAATCTAGAATATGGGATGAAAATGAAAGAAATTTATTCAGAACTATTACTTATAGGAAGTATAAGATGGAAGAAAAAAAATTTTATGAAATGATTCATGGCATCAGTTCCTTAAACTTGCTTACTAACCATAGTTACATGATCATATCCTTGTAGTAGAATATTAGAGTGGCTACTCACTTGAGATGAACTGGAGGATGTGGAAATACAAAGACTCTTGGTGATACGTTTCAAAAAATAATTAATGGGTAAAGCTTTGGGGGATCCTCCAACAATGGCACATTTCTCTCCCGACTAATGAAGATTAATTAATATGGGATTGTAAGCCAAGAATATCCTTCTCTATAAGAAAAGCATGAGAATATTCCATGGGAGCATGTGTGGCCTCAAATTTTCGAGAAAAACCTTGGCACAAAGTCACCCACTTGATATGGCTCCTTGCGTATAAAGAATATTAACCTAGGAAAAATTACTATCCACATGCTTCAAATGTCTTTCGCTATACTTCCTCTATTGTAACAATCATGAAATGAGTGAATTTTTTCTAAATCGATCTTCATTTTCGCGAAAAATATAATAGGAATCGACAACAAACATTCTCCAATCCATCAAAGATACATCATGTATTATCACAATTGTTTCTCCATGGAAATTGCCTCTTTTATCCAACCCTATCCTAAATATAGCCTACATGCTACTTCTAGGTTTTATCCTCTAGAACACATTGAAGGAATGTAATCATAGAATTTTTCAAGGGGAGTTCACATTGTTAGAATCACTCTCGTCCCTTATCCTTTTGCATATCAAAGATAGTATTCATACCTCTCACTACTCTCCCATTAATTGGGAATATTATAATTCTAATGCCCAAGTCCTCAAGGATTTGCAGTTTTCCCACAACACCTATACCTCTACCCATCATTTCATACAACATGCACCCTCTTCCGCCATGCATTTATCCTTTTCTCCAACTTGCTTCATCAAACATCATTTTAAGGGTGCCTCAAAAGGGAACTCGACCCTAGCATGATTTTTTTGTGTCTTCCAATCACACATGGGAACCATTATTTCTATATACATGGGATACATGGGATTCAATATTAATAATGCTACTTATCTCTACTTAATGAAATTTTGATTAATACAACCCATCAAGTGAAATTATTATACTCTTCATTAAGGTGTATTCCTAGTTGGAAATATATTTAGTAAAAAAGCTCTTGAATGGATCTTCTATGCTTCATTTTTCTCACAGCTAGAGATTGGAAAGTTTCTTATCACAAATCGATGATCTTCTATTGCAAATTCTTACTTTTCTCCCTATCCACATTAGATGCGAGCTATATAAATTGGCAGACTAGGTTCCTAATGATGGATGTGAAATCCCTTTGTTTCGATCTATAGTCACGTACTAGGAATACCTCCCAAAATCCACTCTCACGATAACTAATTTGTATTTTCCTCCCAATACCTAAATTCCCTAATAAGGATGATAGATAGTGGTGCTGGAAGTAACGATTCCATATCATGTGTAGTTGATGTTGTGAGTCCCTAGGCGTCAGTCTAGAAGTTGTTGATTATTATGATATGAGTTGGAGTCATGATCTACATTCGTAGAAGTTTTTGATCTGTGCCCTATATATATTTGTAATTGTTGTAATGAAGATATACATCAAGTGATTTGTGTGTGTCATAATGTGCTCTGTTTATTTTTCTAATAAGTGAGTCCCATCTCATGCCACAAATCCCTCCAATGTGCCATTCATACCATCCACAAATTTAATGGCTACCTTTGGCTTCCGATTGACACCTTTGTTCGATGAATTACATTAACTATAGCATGCCCATGCCTTCTCTAGAATTATCAGCAAAGGTGCTCCCTCTTGCTCTAGAAGTATGTTTTCCTTTCTATTTTGGGTATTCATACCTTTGTTGTTTTCGCTTCATAGCAACGACTTTCACCTAGAGATCTTAAAATGGAGCAGTTCATGACAACCATTTGTTCATCTTCCTTTTACCCACACTGGATTTTTCTTTAGTGGAGGGACATGCCAACGTTGTTAAATTAATTGGCATGCTCCTCTGCAATATTAAACTATTCTTACGGCTTCATTAACAATCTCATTTTCTCAAAAACATCTTAATTCAACTCACCCTTTCCTCGCAACTACAGTGATAACTTGTGATCGCGCTCCATGTCAACATGGCGGTGGTGGATGAGGGAATGGTGGGTGTACGGGCTTGAATTCACCTCGGATGGTACACTCATTAATTTGTAGAAGGCACTCCACTAGAGATTCAATTTGAAGTTAACGAAATTGAGGACGGAGTTCCACATGAGTGCTAATGCACCTTTGTTGGTGAGGTCCTTGATATCATAGTTTCTTGGGTTTTTTTTATATTGGGAACACACATGGGTGGCAGAGTTGCTACATGCATACGATCGACTTACACTAATATGTCAAGCTACTATTGAGCTAGATGTTGATATATAGATGGGATGACTGAGATAAGTTGTCTCATAGGTTGGAGGAGATAAGGGATATGATGATGGTGGTTGAAGGACGTTTGGTCTACATGGAAATGGGCTCACTCCATCGTTCGAAAGATACACCGCATTACAAGGAAGGATGCCCTCTAATTTATTTGGATCTCTCCATTTGCTCATGAATATTAGGTTTTTATCTTTGATTGTTCCACAATTGTTCTGCTCACTCTGGTGCTCTCTATTCTTTATGTTATCCAATTGTATGGCTAGTTTTTCCATTTGTGTGGCAACCTTTTTTCTTTATAATCTTTTATTCCAAACTTTTGTAGGCGAATAGAAACTTTTAATTTTGATTTGTTAGACTACTGGTAGGTTTTCTCTATATAGACGCAACTTATTTTTAAATAGTTTATGAAAGTTTGTTATTTTCTCTCTCATCTAGTATTCCCTTAATGATAGACAAAAGATATCATGCAACCTTTCATAATCTATATAATTTTATAACACAACAATAAAATTTAGGTAATATGAATATTTGTAAATAACATCTATTATTTAAAGAATATATTTTAGCAAACAAGTCACAATCTTGCTGGAAAAGAATGAGATTTCTACATGATTTTGAGAAAATCTAGTAGAAATTTTTGAACATCTAGATTATAGCTTCAAGATTTTGAATGCCTTAGGAGTCTTGAATGATGCTGAATCCATTTCTACCATAAAAATAAATAATTTAGACACTACAGCAATGAAATGTTTTATATTAGCCAAATTATATAACCTCAAATAAACATCATCATTTTAATTTATAATTTTATAAAAGATAATATTACATAGTTTCCCAACCTTTTGAAGATATGCAATTATATGAACACGTCAAAATCATCAAGATCATATGTCCTCCTTGCAGCATCCCAGTGTCATGAACAGTGAAGTGAGCAAAACATACCCATTTCCGTCGTAAGGAAAGGGCCGTACTAAATCTATGGTTGCCGGTGTGAATACAACTGTACTCTTTGGGTTTACTCAATTGCGTTCAATACACAAACTAAATTCCATCGAAGAAAACCAAATCATGATAATCGGGATTGAACTAAAGCTGAACACTATCTGTTACCATGATTAAATTTAATGGCCGGATGATGGTACTGAGGGAATTTGGTAAGAAGATTTTCTCACGGTGTGGCGTGGTTTAAACTTTATTGTCGCGCTCAAATTTTCCACAGCGCACTCCTACGAAAGAGCTAAACTTATTGAACTTCATCCCTTTATTGTCGCGCTCAACTTATTGAACTTCATCCCTTCCCGCGGGCCGTTGTTTGACGGAAACTGCTCTCCGGCATTGTCAGCGTCAACTTGCCTATCGCGTACTTTCGGGGATGGTGGAGAAGAGTTTTTTAACCCGAAGTGCCGTGGAGTAGGCGACACGTGATAATGTTTTTCGTTATTTCAATATAGAGTTGTTTGTTTTTTGTTTTTGTTTTTAATGTTATCTTTTGAATTTTTATTATTATTTAATTTTTGAATTTAATTTTTTTAAAGTTGACAGAAATTTATTGAAATTATAAGTTTGATTGGTAAATTCTATACAATCTAAGTGTTTTAAAGGATGGTATATACAGTTAAAAATACAGTTTAAATAACATAAATCAAGATTTCACCTCAATTGTCTTTGCCATGCAAGAAAATTCAAATCACATTAAAAACAACTCCTTTTAACATTTACATGTTTTCCCCTTTCCCTTCAATCTTTATGTGTTAATTTATGGATGAATATGAACTGAAGTGTAAAAATTGAAGTCTTTAGGGTCTTTCCAAAACTCTCTAATGGGTCATATAAGGATATAAAATTATTTCTTATTTCAATGATTATCTCTTATATTAATTAAAATTAAAGTAAAAAATTATTTTTTAAAATCAAAATTAAAATTATTTTGAATGTGATTTAAAAAATATAATATATTTTATTCATCATTATTTTAATGATTTTTTTATTAGTGATTTTAAGTGACTATTAATACGGAAATGATCTGATCTACATAGATGTGGTTGGCTTGGAATCATATTCATAAGAGATTATTTTAAAATATAGAGAGAAGTATTAAAGTGGGACTTTCTATGGTAACTAAATAAGTGTTTATCAAAAGTTGAATGAAATTTTATATATTTAATAATATGTGGAATAATATACTTGTTTGAGACTGTTTAATAAACATATTGATAAAAAGGGTGTGTGGAGAGTTGAATTTATTTTATTATTAAAATAATGAAAAGAAATTAAAATTAAAAAATAATTTATATATAAAAAAATATTAATTAAATATTTTAATTTAAATTAAGATTTTTTCTCATAAAGAAATTGAAATTTAGAATTATTAGTATTAGATAAAAAGGGTTGGAAAGAAATTAAGTAATGTGTTAGTAAAGTATTAATCAACGGAATTTTAATTTGACTTATTATTTTGGAAGTTTTATAGTTCAAAAGATTAAGCTATACAAAATCTAGGCGTTCAATGAGACATTCAAGGTATTGATTTTAATTATGCATTTTCTAACTTAAATTAAAAAAATTACAATAAAAAAATTGTGAATTTTTCAATTTCTATCCATTCATTTTGGATTTGAATTGATTATCTTGTAAATGATTTTCCACTTATATATTCATTGATATTTCAATCAGTTATATGCACTATGATTTTATAAAGATGTAATATATATTTTATAGTTAAAAAAATAATTTTACTTTTTATTAGACAACTTTAGTTAATCATCTATATATATCTGCAAAGGTGGTAAGTGACAAGGTTGTTTTGCCCCACCCTATGTTTGACAATATTATCTTAAACATAGAAATCAACAAAAGCACAAAATTTGATCACATTAGTAATGTTTTAATGAGATTGGATCAAAATCATGTTTAAAATCGAAGGGTTGCCAATGTTACATTGATGGCAGTACTCCTCATAAAAGAATTAGAATTGACTAAACATATTTTTCATAAAAAATGGCACCGTTATCATGAATTCAAAATCAATGAGAGGTGATACATAAAATAAATATGTGACACTTGGCTTAAGTGAAAACTAATTGTTATGCTATTTATTTTGAAAAGACTAAACATTCATTTTTTTTGTGATAAAAGGATTACAAATGATGAACATAAACTAATTATGTTTTTTTGGAAATAAAATTTAATTATCAAATTGTGGTTCCACAAAATTAAAAGAAGGCTGATGATAAAAGTATTCCAAGAACTTAGAGTGGTTGAAGAGAAAACAATTAAAAACAGTTACCTTTCCTCTAGGGATAAAAGTACATCACAGTGAGGAAAAGGGGTTCTGTTCTGTGACTAAAGGAGAGAGGAAGAGAGTGAAAATTCTTGAGCTCGTGGTGACCAGAGGAAAACACTTAGCATTCCAGAATCCTGGAAAAGAACAGTACTGGACTAGGGGTCTTGAGGTCTCTTCTGGGATATCTGTCAACCTACTCATCTAAAGTGTGGAGCACGGGGGGAGATGAGGACGTAATCGCCTCTCTCATGGTAGGGAAGAAATCATCAGCATATTCTGGAGCCAGATAAGTATACTGACTACAGAAATAGTAAGAACTGGAATTTGCTGTTTAAACAAAATTCTTTTAATACAGAAAATGTTTCTTGAAATTATGGAATGAAGAATTTTACACAGTGAATGTTGTAGATAAATAATATCTATATTTCTTGTAAAATATTCAAGACATTACAATAGAATTATTATATATATGTGGGTTGTGTAACAAATGCATATATTGAAGTTAATGCATGTTTATCAAGAAAAGTAGTGTGAACAGTAACTATATTACCACATTAAACAAAGAAAAAAAAATCTACCAGTAGTATGAACCAGGAGAACTATCAGTTGAGGGTCCATGGTCGAAATCCCGGACTGCAGAACTGGTCATTAACCTGTAGTCTATGATATACATGAACAATAGAGTTTTAGGGAAACAACGTAACACTCAGATGGTCTGGACATCTCTATTTAACCGAAAAAACTCAAAAACAATAAAGAAGATAAAAGGGAATATTATAGTGTCTGTCCTTGAGGGATGGAATGAAAGTCTCTGCATTAATGGAATATAATAATAAAAATCTAGAAAAAAAATTCGAAGAGGAAACCCAAAAAATACAGTATCTAGTGTGAAATAAATTCCATATAGAAAACCTTGTTTACGTAGAAGATAATGCAAGAACAAAGTGCTAATCTTTGCTACAGACAAGAATGATAACGAGATTTTCAAACAATCATTTTGACTGATTCGAGAGTCCAATAAGTAAAGAAATAATGCAGTACATTTACATGTATATCAACGAATGATAAAAGTGATGATCTCTATTCATAGGAAGAAACTCAAATTTAAATCAAATCCAAGAGATTTATCATTGAAAATACATGAGTCAAGCAACTTTCCATAGTGAAGATTATATAATAAACACTGTTGCACAAAGGAAACTCCCCTCTTAGGCTGGGTTGTGTGCTCGAACGATAGCCAGGGGCAGCCCTTAAAAATTACAAACAAGATTTCAAGAAAAATAGCATGTGTCTACCACATAGGCAGTGCCCTCGAGTACATGAAAGAACCGAAATATATGGAAACGAAAGGCCATAAAACTAGTTTATATATATTCACAATGTCGTAAGAGTTATCGAGCTAAGACTGGAAGGCTTACGCTGAGAACTTTAAATACTATAGGTGATTCTAGTACCTGTTAGGGGAAACCAACCGAAATCAGGATGAAAATTGAAGCTCTCCAAAGAAACGACAAACACATTAGATAACCCTTGCCACTGAACTGTGGGAGTTTACTTGTTTCAAAAAAAGACATTAATATTAGAATCTATACCCTTCCAACTGCTGAATGAATGGTGAAATTAAGGGAACATAGATAGAAATTACATTACTTGAGTAGAACTTGCTCTGCATTTTATGACTACAACCCTGCATGGGGAAATGGAAAGAGGAAGTATTAAAGATAAAACTATCGATAGAAATCGTAAACGAGTGAAGAACCAGTATAAGGAACTAGGTCTTTGAAATCTTACCATCCAAGGCGTGTGGGTAACTATACTGAAGAACAGAGGCATAAACCTGAAACATCAGCCATAACTGTAAGGTAGGCTACTAGACGTGGAGCAGAGCCTCACCAATTGCTAGACCACCTTCATAAACTGTGGAACGAAGAAAAATACATAAGATTCAAGAGCAGGATAGCGGTTATGCCGTGAAAGTAAAATAAATGGATATTGCAGGGTTGTGGGAGCTTATTCTCATACCTATAGAAGCGACATGGCCGCCATCGCCGAGTGGAAAGATTGAAGGCCGGACTGGGAAAGCTAGGGTTGCAGCGAGGTTGCAGAGAAGCAATGCTGTAGAGCCCAACACAAATGAAAGATTCAGTTAGGGTTCAGGGGTGGGGGTCATAACCCTAAGCCGGTACCTGGAGATAAAAACCGTATATCTCTAATCCTAGATCCAATGACGGTCAGTGAGACAGGTGTCATCCACTTAAACCTAATTCCCATGCAATGGTACAACATATCTTATCCTAAAATTAAAGTTAAATCCATGACATATATCATTACTCATATGATAAATATAATCAAGTTTAGAAATCCGCCAAATTGCATCTATTCCTTCAGGGTTTAAATATGTGTGCCATGCATACAATGTATTTATAGTCAACCCAGATTCTTATGTAAGAGGAAATCATGACATTAATATAAGTAAAAATTACGAATAGGGTTAAAAGGATATATATAGATATATATATATATATATATCTGTGTGTGTGTATGTATGTATGTATGTATGTATCTGTTATTAAAGGTTTGGTATTCCGAATAGAATTATCATATGGAAAAATATTAAATGGTGAATGTTAAACCAAAGTGATGTGTATAATCACCACGGTCACAAATTTAATTGTGGGAATCAAAGTTTTAGACATTATCCATATATAATTATATAAAGAAAAAGTTAAAAAAAAAAAATGGTTGAACTGTCGTGTATGTTACAAGTGGTATCAGAGCAACATTCACACGCTGGGACCCAATGGGTCACCTAACATGATAAATTGTTGCATGTAAATGGTGCAGGGAATAGAAAATAACCTAGTATAAGACAAGATGAGGAGGCGATCGACACAACAAACACCCTGAAATGCAGGGGAACCTACACCCCAATCCCATCCAGAAATGAATACTAAAATGTGGATTCAGTTGAATGTAGATCAACTCCAGCGAACCAGTAGACTGCTGGAAGAACGACAGAATCAAACCAGTATATTGTTAAGAACTGTGCAGAAGTTATAGGAAGAAATGGTCTGGGTTAGGAGTGACAATGAGCGCCTGATGCAAGAACATGAAATGATACCCAAAAGTCTTTCTGATAAACAAAATCAAGGAGTGTTACTACCCATCCCTGAAAGAGATATTGTTGGGTGTGGAGCCTAATTATCTTGTTTACTTTGTATAACAGCATTGGACCCCTGTACCTTAAATGGGGCGGCAACGCCGCTCGTAATTAATCGCTGCCGTGGGGGGTCCAGGGGGGGCGGCAACGACTTTATGGAGCCCCCCCCCCCTGGTGGGGGGTTTCGGCGGCAGCACCCCCGAAGCTAAAAACAGATGTAAAATTGCCTTGTAAAAGTATAGTAATTTTTAGTCAATTTGGGCCGTTCATTAGGCGGATGATCTGACGGTAGAAGTTATGTTTAGTTTAGTGTTTTTTTCCCTAGAAGGCAACCCCTCTCTTTGTATGAGGGTATTGTATTGCGGCTGTGGATTACATGTGTATTCTCTGAGCAGGAAATAGATAGGGAGACTGTGAGAGAGAACATAGGATATTACAGCGGATCTACTGTAGGTTTAGTCTCTTCATTTTGCTGGATAATAGAAAGGAAGGAATGGCTGTTCGGGGTGGATGTAGCCCAAACTGGGTGAACCACGTATATTTGTGTCTCTCTGGTTTTATGTGATTTGCGTGCTTGTATTTTTCGCATATTTTATGTGTTGCGTTGCTCTGTAATATTTAATTTTCTAACAACTGGTATTAGAGCTGAAGGTCTATTTGGCTGATAAACTCGCAGGAAAGAAGGGTTCCTGGTTTGAGTGGGAGAAATGGCAGAAGATGGTAAGTTTAGGTTTGAGAAGTTTAACGGCCAAAACTTCCAGCTGTGGAAGATGTAGATGGAAGATTATCTGTATTAGAAAGATATGTACCTACCATTGAGTGGAAAAACAAAGAAGTCGATGGCTATGACAGACGCAGAATGAGAGATTCTCAATAGCAAGGCACTCGGAACAGTACGGTTGTGCCTTGCGGCGTCAATTGCCTTCAATATTTCGAAGGAAACAACAATAGAGGGTTTGATGCAGACGTTGGCGAAACTATATGAAAAACCCTCGGCCTCAAACAAGGTATTTCTTATGAAATGATTATTTAATATGAAGATGTCGGAAGGTGGATCTGTTGCAGACCATTTAAATTATTTTAATACAGTTACCAGTCAGTGAAGTTATGTAGGGGTAAAATTTGATGATGAAGTTAGAGCTCTGTTATTCCTGTGCTCATTGCTAGAGAGTTGGAATGGTTTAGTAATGGCCATTAGTAACACTATCTCTGTATCTAGTACTTTAAAGTTTGATGATGTTGTCGGTGCTATCCTTAGCGAGGAAATGCGACAGAAAAGCTCCGGTGAGACATCGGGTAATGCTTTGAGTGCAGAATCTAGGGGAAGGAGAATGGAAACAGGAAAGAGCTCAGGATATCGCAGTAAATCAAGAAAAGGAAAATCCAAGTCGAGATCGGGGATAGTGTGCTGGAAATGCAGAAAGAAAGGGCACCTAAAGAAAGACTGTAGATCTCGGAAGGGAAAAGAAGGAGATGCACAGCAAGAAAACAATCATGAAGAAAATGTGACAGGTGATGTGTTACAAGATGCTTTGATTCTTTCTGTCTAAAATGTTACTGATTCTTGGGTTGTAGATTCAGGGGCCTCATTCCATGCCACACTTGATAAGAAATATTTTCATGACTATGTTCAAGGATATTTTGGACAAGTCTGTTTGGGTGATGATAAACCCTATAAAATTGTTGGAATGGGTAAAGTTCTTGTAAAACAACAGAATGGAAACCAATGGATACTAAAGAAGGTAAGGCATGTTCCAGATCTAAAGAAAAACCTGATTTCAACAGATCCATTAGGCGGTGAAGGTTGTGTGACAACTTTCACGGATAAAACTTGGAAGGTCACCAAAGGAGCCCTGGTAATAGCAAAAGACGAAAAGGTTGGTACATTGTATTTATGCAATGGTATTTCTAACTCTGTTAATGCTTTAACTTCCAAAGGAGAAGATGCAGCATTATGGCATCATAGGCTCGGACACATGAGTGAGAGGGGGATGAAGATTATTCACTCAAGAAATTTGTTGTCGGGTTTGAAGAATGTTGATTTGGATTTATGTGAAAATTGCATTTATGGAAAATAGAAGAGAGTTAGATTTCTCAGAGTTGGGAAAGAAAGGAAGAGCGAAAAATTAGAGCTTGTGCATACAGATATATGGGGACCTGCTCAAGTATCATCTCTTGGTGGCTCTCGTTATTATGTTACTTTTATTGATGATGCAACTAGAAAAAATTGGATTTATTGTATTCAGAATAAATCTGATGTATTTGATACTTTCAAGAAATGGAAAGCTTTGGTTGAGATTGAGACAGGAAGGAATTTGAAGTGTCTCAAATCAGATAATGGAGGTGAATATTGCAGCAAAGAGTTTGATAGGTACTGTTTAGAGCATGGAATTCGCAGAGAGAAGACAGTTCCAAGAAGACCACGAGAAAATGGTGTGTCAGAAAGGATGAACAGATCAATCATGGAGCATGCAAGGTGCATGAGATTGCATGCAGGATCACCTTTACAATTTTGGGCAGATGTTGTAGATACTGCTGTTTATCTAATAAACAAAGGGCCTTCAAGTTCCTTGGATGGTGGTATTCCAGAGGAAGCATGGACAGGTAAAAATATAAACTACTCTTTTTTAAAGCCTTTTGGTTGTGAGGCCTTTGTCCATCTTAATAAAGAAAACAGAACCAAGCTTGAGGCAAAATCAAAGAAATGTACCTTTATTAGATATGGTGTTAATGATTTTGGTTATCTCTTATATGATTATGAAAATCACAAAATCATTAGGAGCAGAGATGTAATATTCAATGAAAAGGTATTGTATAAGAATCAACTGCAGGAAAAGAAACAAGAAAAAGAAAATAAAGAATACACAATTCTTAATGAGATCATAGAAAAGGTAAAGGTGCCTGAAAATAATAATAATCAAGAGCCACAACAACAACAAGAGGCACCTCAAACACCTGAAAGTGGTGTTAGAAGATCTACCAGGATAAGTATACTGCCTGAACGATACTCTCCTTAATTATATTATTTATTGTTGACTGATTCTGGTGAACCAGAATGTTATGAAGAAGCAATGCAGGTTGAAAGCAGGAGGAAGTGGGAGCTAGCCATGGAAGAAGAGATGGACTCCTTAATGCATAACCAGACTTGGGACTTAGTCAGGTTTCCTGCAGGTAAAACTACATTGCAGAATAAATGGGTTTACAAGCTGAAGGAATAAGATGGAGGAAAACAGAGGTACAAAGCTAGACTTGTGGTGAAGGGGTTTGCACATAAGAAAGGTATTGATTTTGATGAAATATTTTCTCATGTTGTTAAGATGAATTCAATGAGAACTATTTTAAGTCTTGTAGTAGTGGAAGATTTACATCTTGAACAGTTAGATGTAAAGACAACATTTCTCCATGGAGATTTGGAGGAATAGATCTATATGGAGAAACCAGAAGGACATGAGGTCAAAGGGAAAGAAAAATTAGTTTGCAGGTTAAAGAAGAGCTTGTATGGCTTAAAACAGGCTCCAAGGCAGTGGTATCTAAAATTTGACAAGTTTATGTCTGAACAAGGTTATACTAGATGTCACTCTGCTCATTGTGTTTATCTGAAAAGGAAAAATGATGGCAACTATATTATATTTTTTTTGTATGTAGATGATATGCTTGTTGCAGGGTTTAACATGCAGGAAATAAATTTTCTCAAACAAAAATAGGCAAATTCATTTACAATGAAGGATTTGGGAGCTGCAAAATAGATCCTTGGTATGAGAATAACTAGAGATAGGAAAAATCGAAAATTAGCACAGTCTCAGAATGAGTACATACCAAAGGTATTAAAAAGATTTAATATGCACAATACAAAACTAGTTAGTACACCTTTTGCTAGCCATTTCAAACTTAGTAAGGAGATGTGCCCAAAGACCCAAGAAGACATGGATTATATGTCTAAAATTCCATATGCATCAGCAGTTGGAAGCTTAATGTATGCAATGGTCTGCACAAGGCCTGATATTGCACATGCAGTGGGAGTTGTAAGCAGGTACATGAACAATCCAGGAAAAGAACATTGGATGGAAGTAAAATGGATTCTTAGATATTTGAGAGGTACCACAAATCAAGCATTATGCTTTGGTGGTTCAAACATTGCTCTACAGGGATATGTTGATGCAGATATGGCAGGTGACAGAGATAACGGGAGGAGCACTACAGGATATGTATTTACTGTAGGTGGAACAGCTGTCAGTTGGGTTTCAAAAATCCAAAGTGTTGTTGCACTTTCAACAACAGAAGCAGAGTATGTTGCTACTACAGAGGCTAGTAAAGAAATGATTTGGCTACAAAGGTTTATGGATGAATTGGGTAAGAAGCATGATATGGGCACGTTATATAGTGATAGCCAAAGTGCCATTAATCTTGCAAAGAACTCAACATTTCATTCCAGGACTAAACACATACATCTCAAGTACCATTTCATACGGTCAGTATTGGAAGATGGAGAGTTGAAGCTGGAAAAGATACACACTAGCCAGAATCCTACAGATATGTTAACAAAAGTTGTAACCAGGGAGAAACTGAGAATTTTCTCATTTTCAATTGGTCTTCAAGGATGACGATGAAGATGAGAAACAACCAAGTCCAAAGAGGAGTCATTGTCCAGCAAATGAAGTAGCGGTGGACTTGCTACAATCAGTCTCCAAGTGGGAGATTGTTGGGTGTGGAGCCTAGTTATATTGTTTACTTTGTATCACAACATTGGACCCCTGTACCTTAAATGGGGCGGCAACGTCGCCCGTAATTAATCGCTGCCATGGGGGGTCCAGGGGGGAAGCAGTGACTTTATGGAGCTTACCCCTGGCAGGGGGTTTCGGCGGCAGCGCCCCCGAAGCTAAAAACAGATGTAAAATTGCCTTGTAAAAGTATAGTAATTTCTAGCCAATATGGGTCGTTCATTAGGCGGATGATCTGATGGTAGAAGTTATGTTTAGTTTAGGGTTTTTTTCCCTAGAAGGCAACCCCTCTCTTTGTATGAAGGTATTGTATTGCGGTTGTGGATTACATGTGTATTCTCTAAGCGGTAAATAGACAGGGAGACTGTGAGAGAGGACAGAGGATATTACATCGGATCTACTGTAGGCTTTGTCTCCTCATTTTTCTGGATAATAGAAAGGAAGGACCAGCTGTTTGGGGTGGACGTAGCCCAAACTGTGTGAAACACGTATATCTGTGTCTCTCTAGTTTTATGTGATTTGTGTGCTTGTATTT